>CM077149.1:7027771-7720844 GCA_039583875.1 Platanthera guangdongensis | reverse complement strand
ACAGGACCTAGATATTGAATAGGGAACGCCCTGTCCAAATTGCAAGTCATTTGGCCTGGAGATGAAGTGTGGGCACCCATTTAATTTCTGTCTAGCCGTAGGTATAGACCCCCCACCAAAAATGAGTGTCCTGGTCAACCAGCACCCAAATTGGTCCAAACCAATTTGCAGTACACTATACTCTCCAGGAGGATACCCATTTATCGTTGACCACATTTTGTGATTATCCGCTACAAGTATTTTTTAAAGTTAAAACCATTAATATACTAAGTGTGACAGAAATGAAATATCATACACATAACCTATAGTTTAAAAATCATTACAGCACGAATCTTGCCCAGCTTTGGACGGCATCCGGTTGTCTTCCACCTCCAGCCGACGGTCCTGATTCAACCCGCCTGGATCCATTTCCATCTTCTGCCGCCGGCCATCCGGCCACCTCCCTGGCCGACCACCGCCACCACCACCTCCGTTGAGGTGGTGGCTGTCGCCAGGTGGGCGGTACAGCCGCCGGAGGGCCTTATTCCAGCGAACCCGAATAGTGAATTTTTGCGTAAAAACATGGAGATAAGCTCTCCCATTCAGGCTCAATTGATCCCGAATCTTGGCCCTAAGGATTGCTATGAACTACCCATGGAAGAAGGAGTGGAGGAGGACCTTCTTTACGGCCTGGAGATGCGTCGATCGTCGGGAATCCATTGGTGGTGGTGGCGCAGCTCGGGTATCTGTAACTGTGCAGTGGGAAGGCTCGAACTCTTCAGGTAAATGGTGGGGAAAATTACCCTCTGCCCAGTAATGGTGTTTAATGCCTCAGTTAGGGAGGGGAGAGGCCAAGACATCAATAGCCATTAATGGCCATTGAAAGCTTAGCGCGGCCATGGTGGTTCTCCTCCCCTAGCCACTGTCATGGCCGGGAAAACCCTTAACCTCCTCTTAACTTCCTAGGGGAGATGGTTCCAGCATGGGGAGAGGGCTCTTGGCCTCCATAGCCATGAATGGCCTCTTCCCTTCACTTTCTCTCTCCTCCATTAAAGGGGCAAATGGAGTTTTCTCTCTCCTACTCACCATGGCCGAATTTTAATCCCTCCACCTACCTATTGGCACCCCACTAACCCATATGAATAATAAAAATGAGGTTATCCCAAGTGGGGGAATTGGGTTTGAGCTTGGGTTAGCCTATTTGAGCTAGGTTTGACCTAACCTTGACTAGGGTTGACCTAGGTCAAATTTACCTTTTGAGTCACCATCATTGGGTCCTTGGTGACCTATTGGGCTCCCATAGGGTCTAGGTAGGGATGGGTAGGTGAAAGTGCAGCTAGATCTGATATACTCTAGAGGGGGGGGGGTGAATAGAGTATATGGTGCTTGAAAACTTTTACAACAATTGTTGTAATCTGAGTGAACAGGGAAGCAACTATTAAATCTAATCACAAAATAACCTACAGCAGAAATTAATCACAGATCTAAACTAATCACAAAACAATCACAACCAGAAATAAAAGATAAAGACAAGTAAGCCAAAAGACACAAGGATCTATAGTGGTTCCCCTAAACTTGGGTACATCCACTCTTCTACCACCCTAGGTAGGAATCCACTGCAGAATGAGTTGATCAAGTGTCCTGGGCACCAATGAGCTTTTGATAAGGTGCTCAAAAACCAAATAAGATTTTTTTATCAGCTGTCTTGCCACCAATGAGCTTTTGACAAGGTGCTCAAAAACCAAGCTCAAACTTTTGAAGGGATTTTGAGAAACCCTTTATAGAGATGGGGATGAGAGAGTTATGGAAGTCTTCTCTTTCTCAAAGCAGCTGAGAAAACTATGTGGATTTTGATGCTGTCAAAGCTCCCCCTGAGTTCTTGAGATGTTCAGGAAATGAAGCTTTGCTGTAGGGTGATAGGCCTTCAAAAGTTGATCTCCAGCAAATGATGATTTCAGTAACAGCTGAAATGTTAGGTGTTTGGAGTCTTGAAGGATGTTGGCCTTGAACACTTGAATCAAAGGTGATCTGAAGATTTTCAGATTTGTTGATCTCCTTTGATGTGTGTTCTTGTATGAATTCTTTGAGACAGAGAATGTCTACAGCTCTTTCTCCTTTTCTCTTGTGAACAGAAAGATGTTTGAGAAAGATGTTGTCCAGAGAATATTGTAGTAGAGAATGTTCTTGTTCTTGTTCTTCTTGTTCTATGTTGTCTCTCTTCTGATCTGTGTTCTGAGTGATGGAGAGATTCAAAAATCTTGTATTTTATTCTCTGGTTCTGAATAGAATTTCATCTGTCAAAAATATCGGTTGGCCTGTCATTAATTGACTTCCTTAATTACAATTGTCTTCTGGGGGAAAGTCCAAAGAAACATTCCTTGATAATTCCTTGAAACTTGGTCCAGAATAAATGAAAATGGCTAGAAAATCTTCTGAATTAATTGCTGAATAACTCCTTAACTGTTCCGAATTTGAATCTTGAAAATCCTTGAATTCATCAGAAAAACGTCGAACTGAGCTCTGCTATCGTCGAACTGCGCTCAGCGATTTGGACTTAGACAACAACAGAAATCGTCGATCTGAGCTCAACTATCGTCGAATTGAGCTCAGAGATAGAGAATCAATACTGAGTCAAGATCGCAGAACTGAGCTTGCAGATCGTCGAATGGAGTTCGACGATTTGTTGAAGTTGAGCTCAGCGATCGTCGAATGGAGTTCGACGATCTGTCGAAGTTGAGCTAGACGATCGTCGATTGGAGTTCGACGATTCATCGTACTGAGCTCGACGATATGACTTAGTCTCAAACTGAAAATCCTTGGTCTTGAGGGCAGCTTCCAAACCTAAGTACTATCCCTTAGACTCAATTCTAATTGACCTTTAGAGCTATACAGGAGGTCAAAAACAGGTTTCCTAAAGACATAGTGATCCTGACCCAAATTAGTAATAGGGTGTTCCAACAATCTCCCCATATTTGGGTTAGGATTACTATTTACAGAACTTGGAAAAATTAAATAACAACATACAAAGCAACAAAACAGTAAAGCAATAAGCAGGACATAGCAGAACCACAGATATATATCATCCCAGACAGAAATCAGAAATCAAAATGATTGTCACCTTACATAGTTATTTCTTCTCCTTGCTCTTTATAAGTTTGATTTCTCTATTGGGGTTAAGAGCTTCCTTTTTGGATCTTGTGTCATCTGCTGCACCTAAAGAGGTTTGCTGTTTGGGCCTTGGAACTACAGCTTCAGGACGCAGCTCCATATATCTATCAGAATCAAAGAATTTGCTTGATGCATATCTTTCCAATTCTTTCTTTCTCTATTCAGACAATGTAGTGATGTTGGAGGAGTCTCTGCCTTGCTCTTTAGCTTTCTTAATTTGGTCCAGTGTAGCAAGCTCTTTCATCCTGGCAGTCCAAGCAGATGGATTATTTTCAGGATCTTCAAAGGGCACTGGTGGCTCATATCTATTGGATGGATTATCTTGAGGAGGCCTGGATGAAACTGCTTCCTTCAGCTTATAGGGAAAAGGACCTAAGGTTGTGTCTGATGAAGTTTGTCCTTCCCTGGAGTAAGGATGTTGCCTTGAATAACCTTTTGAATAAACCTGGACTTCCCTCTGGTTTCCTCTATAGTTTCCTCTTCTAGATTAAGAACCTCTAGACTGGCTTCCCCTATGATAAGATCTTGCATGTGGCTGATAGGGAGTTTGGATTATAGCATGAGGTTGAGCAGCTGAGCTTCCACCTGCACCTACATCAGGAGGATGTGGTGGAGGAGGATGAGAATGATGAAACTGGGAAGATCCTTTTTCATACTTCCTCTTTTTCTTCATGGCTTTAAGTTGGTTCTTTGAATACTGCATCCAGTGCTCAGTTATGGGGCAGTCATGAAGAATGTAATATGGAATGTCATTATTGTCCTTAACTTTGGCTGGAGGTACTCTTTTCATAGCTTTGCTACTTGCCTTTCTCTTTCTGGCAATAGTGGCAGAGGAGTCATCAGAATCAGTCCTGAATTCATCACTTTCAGAACTTTGCTCATCATATAGAGCATCAATCTTTTTCATGTAATCCTTCTGAAGTTGAGTTGAAGCAGATGTAGCAGCAGTGGTTGGAGCAGCAACAGATACAGCACTAGTAACAGAAGTTGAAGCAGCAGCATCAGCAACAGACACAGAAGTTGAGGCAGTAATAACAACAGACAGAGAAAGTTCTGGAGCAGCACTCTTAGAAGGTATAACATCAGTAATAACAGTAGCAGTTGGGGCAGCAACAATTTCAGATGCAACACTTTCAGATACAATAATATCAGCAACATCAGGAATATCATCAGCAAACACAGAAGGCTCTAAGTCATGTGCCTCTGTCATCTGCATATCCTTAGAGATTAACTCATCAGCAGTATCAGCAATAACATCAACAAAACTTTCAGCAGGAAGGGCAGCAGCATCAGAAACATCAACAATGCTTTCAGCAGGAGTAGCAGCAGCATATATTGAATTGACAAAAGAATAAATAATGCTGATGTCACAGCTAGAGAAGGGCACAATGGCCTTGGACAAATCCTCTGATGGGTGAACAGCAACTCTCTCTAGAAGACAACTGAAATAGGCTGAATCAAATACTGAAAGTAAGGACTTGATGTCTACTGGGAAGACTGCAACTGGAGGGGGAACTGGAGCTTGAAGAACAACAGCAGCAGCAGCAACAATAACTGAAGAAACAGCAGGCAAGATCACTTAATAAGGCATCTCCCCCTGCCTAGATTCAGATATGGCTGGATCAAGGCACACTGATGAAGGGATTTCCTGAGGGAAGAGGGAGGATAGCCTGGCAGAAAGGGCTGCCACTGACTCAAGTAATGGAGCCAAGGAGGTCTCCAATAGAAGAGATAGCCTGGGGGATAGCAGTTCATATATCCTGTCAGCTAGGGCTAGAAGATCTACTTGCTCAACAGGTATGTGAGCAGAGGTAGAGGATGGAGGTGGAGCTACTGTGATGGTGGTGGAGAGCTGGTGGATGGTAGGAGTGATGTTTGAGGTGTGGGAATAGTGGAGATGGAAGATAGTGGAATTGAGATAGAGGGTGTGAAGGTGGGATGATCAATGATCTCTTATAGAAGTTCCTGGTAAGATGTTGATGAGGAGGGTAGCTCAAGAGAAGATGAGGGTGAGTAATCCATGAAGGAATCATCAATAAGATTGAAGGAGGGAATGGAGGGTGATGTGGCAATGTCTGGTTGAGGGTAGGAATATAATGGATGGAAGATTTCTTCTGTTGTTGGTAGAGTTGGAATTGGAGATGGTATTGATGTTGGAGAAGGGCTGGAGATGATGATAGTGGATGGAGTTTTAATGGTGGATGGAACTGGAGAAGATGGAATTGGAGGAGGAGGAGAGGCAGCAGCAGGCAAGTCATTTGCAGGGGCAGAGACTTGAGGGGAAGTGACTATTACAGTCCTGGTGCCTGAAGGTGTGCTTGAAGAGGGCCTGCTGGGGTGGGTGATCTGCCTGTCCCATTTGCCAAATAGGGCACAAGACAATCTCTTAGATGCATTAATATGTATCCCAGATGATACAAGCAGAGTAGGGCATCTGTTCTGCAGAAAGAGGCCTAGAATCCTCCCAAAATTCACAAAATTCTTATTTATTTTCCTTTTAATCAGGTCAAAGAAGACCTCTCCCCATTTCAACTGTTTCTTGTCCACTATGGCTCCCATTAAGCATAGCTGATACCTAGAAATGGTATCATGTGCTGAGTGCTTAGCCAACAAAACCTTCCCAACTACATCAGCCAAGAACCTGTACTCCACAGCTAGGTTCTTCTTCAGCAGCTTGCTAGGGTTAGCTTCACAGTGACCCATTCTTGCAAGTAGATCAGCAAATTCCTCTCCAGACAGATCAGCAGAATCTCTACCAGAACTTAACTCAAAAACTTCTGTTAGAAGAGCTGGAGTCAAGGGTACCTGGGTGCCAGAGATTGAACCAATTATGGTGTTTTGATCCTGGTTGTGGGCAGTGTAGACCCACTCCTTAATCTCATCAGCAGCAAGTTTGATCCTGGTGGTCATGATTGTAGCAAGTTTCTGCTCCTTGAACAACTCAAAAATATCTTGGAAAACTTGATCAGTAGTGCTGAAGGACTCCATGTCAATGTCAAAGCCAGCATCGAATTTCATTGCGGCGAGAACAGCAACAGAAACTGCCATGGTTACCTGCAAAAATCAACAAAAAAAACGACCAAGTGTAGAAATGTTTGGAGGGAAAGAGAATTTTTGCAGAGAAATCGAAAGCGCAAAAGGAGAACGACGGCAAAAAATGAATTTTATATTAGCGTTCGACGTAGAAAAGGAATGATCGTTGAACTCAGTTCGACGATCGGGGCTTCTAAAGGAATCTGAAGAGTCTTCAATATCGTCGATCTTCGTTCGACGATATTAGAGAGCGTCGAGCTCTGTTCGATGATCGTTCAGAGAACAAAATCGTCGAGCGCCGTTCGACGATCGTTGACCGAAGAGATAGTTCATACTATCTGAGAAGTGCTGAACCCAGGTCGACGATTTCGGAAATCGTCGATCTCCGTTTGACGATCTGGGGGAAAATCGTCGAGCGCAGTTCAGAGACCAGAAAAACACTCTAGACACTAAGAAAAATCAAGATGTTTGCCTAGTCTTGGTCAATTTTTAAACTTTTAAAATCTTGGATATTATTTTAGACTTCCTCCATCTAACATTCCTAACTGATTTAGGAAGAAGGTGTGTTTCTTTTCATCCAAGGTCTTGGTGAAAATATCTCCCCTTTGTAAATCAGTTGGGATATATTGCAGTTCAATTTTATTCTTCTCAACATTATCCCTTAAGAAGTGATGCCTAATTTATATGTGTTTTGTCCTACTATGGAGGACTAGATTTTGAGCTATAGAAATAGCACTTGTGTTATCACAATAGATTTTAGACTCCTCTAAGTTGTAGCCATAGTCTAGGAGTTGGTTTTGAATTCACAAGATTTGTGAACAACAACTTCCTGCAGCCATATAATCAGCTTCAGCAGTTGAAGTTGACACAGAAGTTTGTTTCTTGCAAAACCAAGAGACAAGTCTGTCACCAAGGAACCGACAAGTTCCACTGGTGCTTTTCCTGTCAATTCTGCATCCAGCATAATCAGCATCAAAAAATCCAGTTAAATCAAATGCTGAATCTTTTGGATACCAGAGACCTAGATTCGGACAACTTTTAACATACCTGAGAATCCTCTTTACTAGTGTTAGGTGTGACTCTCTAGGGCTTACTTGGAACCTAGCACATATACATGTAGCAAACATTATATCTGGTCTACTAGCTGTAAGGTACAGTAAAGAGCCAATCATTGCTCTATATGTTGTCTGATCAATAGGTTTCCCATGTTCATCAGCATCCAATACAACATTAGTAGGCATAGGTGTTTTCATACAAGATGCTTCAGACATGCCAAATTTCTTAACCAATTCATTTGCATACTTGGTTTGAGAAATAAAGATTCCTTCAGCATGTTGTTTGACTTGCAATCCTAGAAAGAAGGATAGCTCACCCATGCTACTCATTTCAAATTTAGAATGCATTAGGTTGGAAAACCTTCTGCATAATTTTGAATCAGTAGAACCAAAAATAATATCATCTACATAAATCTGTACTAGTAGGGTATGGGACTTATGGGTTCTTGATGCTATAAATCACGACAGTGAACCGGTCGCACAAGTAATATAAAATGGGGGTTTTCCCAAGTATCGATCTCACGAGGAACACAGTAAGGTGGAGTTAATTTCGAGGAGGACTTGAGATTGAAGTCCTCAGGTCGGAGCTAACTAAGGGGGGTTTGGATTGTTGCGGAAACAGAAAATAAAAAGTTATCAACTACTCCTATGCAACGCCGCTATGCGATGCTTCGTCAGGCGGGATGGAAGACTAGTCAGGCCGTTATGCACCGAATCACTAGGCGGATGAACGAGAAGGCTAGCGGATGAGGTGGTGAGAATGGCGGAATGAGGGTCGTAAGCACCTCTTCGCTACGTACGCCACTAGCAATTGCTAGAGCGGCAAGGGTGGATGGATGGTGGATGGAATATGGCGCAACTCAAGTAAATATAACGAAAACATACAATCACATAGACATAATTGTACACAACGTTTACAAACTAAGCATACTTCATCAATATAAATAAAGTTAAACACCAATATTCAACAAGAAAGCAAGAACAAGTCAAGAGATCAACCGAATCCGAAGTCTTGCTGAGGATTCATGGTTGGAATCGTCGGGTTGTCATTCCGCGTCCAAGCTCGGCCTCAACTGCTTCCGGGATAGAGAAGGGCTGTCACCACCTTCCAATGGCCCGTATTCTTCATCTCACGATAGCGGACGAAGTTTGCTAGCTTTCCTTTGCTTGATGGCTATGGCGTCAAACCCTACTTGAAGCTCAAGGATGAAGGAGGAGGCCGAGAGGAAGCTTCGGCTCGGATTTGGCGGTGAAAGCTTGCCCGGAGCACCTCCCTAGGGTGGAAGATGAAGTGGAACGGCGGAGAAGGCGGAAAACGGCGGAGGAAATGGGCGATCTACGGATCTTCGGATTAGGGCGAGACCTGCACTATTTATACAAAAGCAGAAATGAACAATGCGCACGATCACAGGCGCACGACCAGTGGTCGTGCGCGCAATATCCTATGCTCGTGCGCACTGGCAGGGAATATCAGGAAGAAGAACTGGGATAATGCGCACGAGAAGTGGCGCACGACCAGTGGTCGTGCGCACTAAGTCCAATGATCGTGCGATTACCCAGACAGGACTCCAGAAATGAGGAATCAATGCACACGATCAGTGGCGCACGACCGGTGGTCGTGCGCAGTATGTCCAATGGTCGTGCGCTTACCCCAGGCTGATTCTAGAAAACGTAGAGTAGTGCGCACGATCAGGGGCGCACGACCAGTGGTCGTGCGCATTATATCCCATGATCGTGCGCAGTATTCCTGTTTCACAACCATCCCGGAACACGCACACGACCCCTGTACCGAAAGGAAAAACCAATCACTAATCTGTGCAGACATTCCAGACAATCAAAAAAAGGAGTACAAACTATAAAAATAACAAAATACACAACCACGGGCATAAATGTGCACTTCCTATGGAAATAACGATCAGATGAAATAGGAACGATAAAGAACTGAAAGTGAAGTGCTACCATGGAAAAACTAGCACAGATGAGTCCGAAAATAGGTATATAAAGTGGACTCATCACACCCCCAGACTTAACTGTTTGCGCATCCCGAGCAAACAAAATCTAAGCAGGTAGGGAAAAATACTAGTTAACAAAGAAATTGCGATACGAAGTACCATGCCAAGTCGCATGCTCGCGCGCGTAAAAAATAATAGAAGAAATTTCTAAGGATGCAGAATAATTTATACTTTTCACAATGTGTATCAACATTTTATTATTACTCAAAAATAGAATCACGGTGAATCATCCGGTCATGCGTAGGGAGAAAGTAGACTAATCGCTAGGCGAGCATTGCCGAATATCGGGGCTCCGGATAACCTCCAAAGGAATCCACCAATGTCGGTGAGCATATGCTTGCCCTTTCGCATTCTCTCCACGGCACTGGTTTGGTTCACGAACGAATCAGTAGGACTTTAGGTGAAGAGATGGGGCTTGAGTTTCGGTGAGGTAAACAAGGATAAACAAGAAGGCTATGCACCTAACCCAAATGAGCTAGTATGAAAGGAATCCCTCTACTAAGCAACATACACGCGGGTACACAACACCCCCAAACTTAACTTTTAACATATGGGTGTGTGCACCGCCTACTCCAAATGTAATCACATTTCCAAAATGATTTTCAATTAAAACTTTTTCTTTTCATTCATTTTTTTTCTTTTCTTTACAAATATTTTTTTTTTCTTTTTCTTCATTTTATTTTCACAATTCAGCAGAAATAAACTTGGGAGCACTGCCACATTTTCACAATTAAAATCACCACACCACATCCCAACATTAAAATGTAAACACTAAAGCTCAACTTGGGTGTGCGACTAGGATTGGCTATAAGGCTTTGGTGAAATCATGGTGGAGCTGAATCAAAAGGAGGGGTAGGAACAACGGGGCTAGTGAGGACAAGACGTTAGGAACGGTACAAAGCTCAACCGGGCCAAAATGATGGCCTACATCACGCTCATGCATGACTAACCTATACCCATGCTTCAAGAATAGCTTGGGGCAAGTTTTTAGCCAACGAGAAAGCCTATCCATCCTCCTGACTCGAGCAATACAAAACTAACGACCGTCTACACACATCCCTAAGCTACCGTCGGATTCACACCGGATTCACCAACTTTTGAGTAGAATAAAAAGTATTTACGCAATTAGAAAAAATATAAAACTAAAAGCATACAGAAAAATTAAATCAACTCCAATTTCTACACGAGACGAGAGCAGTTGACTAGGATCACAACACGGTCAACATTTTACTCCGTCTCACAATCCTATGTCAGCACCATAATTTTCCCAAATCTAACAAAGAAATGAGTTTAACTCGCGGCACGCAAAAAGCTAAGCACGCGCTCATGTGGGTGCAGTGGTGTGTGATGCAATGAACTAAGCAAAATAAAACAATAAAAGCTTCTAGTATGCACACGAGATGTGTACGTGCAATAGGTAACAGATCTCTCCCCCAGACTTAAACTAAACTACTTAGCAGATGATATAGAAATTAAAATCATAAGGAGCTAAAGGAAGAGGTTACCCAATGCTCAGCCAGTGAGCATACCAGAAGACGCGTGGAAACTTGAAGCAGGCCCGCCATACGAAGAATCAGAACCCCGCCAATGCGATTTGCCAAGAATACCTGCAGGGGTGAGCTCCGCAAAAACAAAACAAAATATACAAAAAGAAATGCTAAAACTAAAATAGATAAGAAAAATTAAAATGCAGAAAATGAAAGATAAGTACTGGGGTTATTGTCATCCCAGCACGACTTATTAAATTCAAAAAAGTTCTAGCTAATGGGCCTATGAAAAGAAAAATGCACAGGTAACTGTTCCAAAATCCGTTTCGGTAACGGGTACCGATACGGCGATAGAACAGTTACCCCTCTACCTAAATAATAATACCTGCCCAACACAGGTAGAGGAAATAAGAAATATGAAGAGGAGGAGCACTGGTCCTCGCTCATCTTATCACAGAAGAAATCCTTGGCTAGCAAGGTATCGTCCACCACAAGTTTGCTGGGGGCGAAGGTGGCGGCAGGGGCTTCCACTGTGAAGGAGGTAGGAACCTCCTCACACAAGAGGATGCACTCGTCGACAGCCTGAGCGCAAATCTCAACGTCAACCCAACTTACCCGTGGAGATTCAACCTGCACAGGCTCAGAAAAGGAAGGTGGGTCAAGAAATAAAAGATACAAAGAACATAAAGAAATAATCGGGGGAGTGATCCCGGTTTCACTCCCCAAAGGCTGAGGTAGAAAAATATCGTCAGAAATGTCGACAATGCTACAAGGCTCGGCCGGATCCATAGATTCCTCCACCAAGACTTGGACTTCCTCCTTTGGTATCGAGGGAGAATCCTCGACACCAGGAAGGTTGTCCTCCTCCATGGGAGTGGAAACAACCCATGTATCACAAGCCTCAACTTGTGTTGCATCATCGAAAATGTCGGCAGAGACGACTAAAGTAGAATGCATAAAAGGCGGAAGAACTTTGCTTGGATAAAAGTCAAGCACAGGTTCCTCACAAAGAATCGGCTCCACGCTTGGAGATGTATGCACAGGAGAGATAGGCTCAGCCACGTCGAAGCCTAGATCAGTCACACATCTGGTGGTTGTGTCCATATCATTCCCTTCAACAAATGAAGGTGATAGGGACACATAACCAGATGATGAAGGTGTGCCACCAAGGGTAGGAGTCGGGATGATCCGGATGTCCGGCTCATCATCCTCTTCCATAACACGGAGGTACTCGGCACAATACTTCAGGACATGATCTGTTCTACGACAATACAAACACTTTCTCCCATTATGCTGCGGTCCTTGTGGGGCCGGAGAGGAATAGGAGAACGGTGTATGTGGCGAGGACGATTGACCATAAGCTCGGGGCACAGTGTTCGAAAGGCTGTACGAATACAACATCTCATGCATTGTGCGCTGAGGCTTATGCTCAATATCTCTCGTAGGGCATTCATGACTAGCGTGGGAAGGCTTCCCACACCAACGACATTGGGCATACGAATATCCCCACATGGTGTCGAAACAACAAATTCAAAATAAATTGTGCAAATTACTAAATCCAACAATATATTGTTACAATTGCCTAAACAAACAAGAAAAATGCAGGAAAAATAGAAATAGAACAAAACAAAAGCGATTTACAAAAAAAAAGGAAAGCAATCTCCTGTCTCCCTCTCCAAAAACTCACACGACTATGTTCCCCGGCAACGGCGCCAAAAACTTGATGCTATAAATCACGGCAGTGAACCGGTCGCACAAGTAATATAAAATGGGGGTTTTCCCAAATATCGATCTCACAAGGAACACAGTAAGGTGGAGTTAATTTCGAGGAGGACTTGAGATTGAAGTCCTCAGGTCGGAGCTAACTAAGGGGGGTTTGGATTGTTGCGGAAACAGAAAATAAAAAGCTATCAACTACTCCTATGCAACGCCGCTATGCGATGCTTCGTCAGGCGGGATGGAAGACTAGTCGGGCCGCTATGCACCGAATCACTAGGCGGATGAACGAGAAGGCTAGCGGATGAGGTGGTGAGAATGGCGGAATGAGGGTCGTAAGCACCTCTTCGCTACGCACACCACTAGCAATTGTTAGTGCGGCAAGGGTGGATGGATGGTGGATGGAATATGGCGCAACTCAAGTAAATATAATGAAAACATACAATCACATAGAAATAATTGTACATAACGTTTACAAACTAAGCATACTTCATCTATATAAATAAAGCTAAACACCAATATTCAACAAGAAAGCAAGAACAAGTCAAGAGATCGACCGAATCCGAAGTCTTGCTGAGGATTCACGGTTGGAATCGTCGGGTTGTCATTCCGCGTCCAAGCTCGGTCCTCAACTACTTTCGGGATAGAGAAGGGCTGTCACCACCTTCCAATGGCCCGTCTTCTTCGTCTCACGATAGCGGACGAAGTTTGCTAGCTTTCCTTTGCTTGATGGCTATGGCATCAAACCCTACTTGAAGCTTAAGGATGAAGAAGGAGGCCGAGAGGAAGCTCCGGCTTGGATTTGGCGGTGAAAGCTTGCCCGGAGCACCTCCCTAGGGTGGAAGATGAAGGGGAACGGCGGAGAAGGCGGAAAATGGTGGAGGAAATGGGCGATCTGCGGATCTTCGGATTATGGCGAGACCTGCACTATTTATACAAAAGCAGAAATGAACAATGCGCACGATCACAGGCACACGACCAGTGGTCGTGCGCGCTATGTCCTATGCTCGTGCGCACTGGCAAGGAATATCAGGAAGAAGAACTGGGATAATACGCACGAGAAGTGGCGCACAACCAGTGGTCGTGCGCACTAAGTCCAATGATCGTGCGATTACCCAGACAGGGCTCCAAAAATGAGGAATCAATGCACACGATCAGTGGCGCACGACCGGTGGTCGTGCGCAGTATGTCCAATGGTCGTGCACTTATCCCAGGCTAATTCTAGAAAACGTAGAGTAGTGCGCACGACCAGGGGCACACGACCAGTGGTCGTGCGCATTATATCCCATGATCGTGCGCAGTATTCCTGTTTCACAACCATCCCGGAACACGCACACGACCCCTGTACCGAAAGGAAAAATCATTCACTAATCTGTGCAGACATTCCAGACAATCAAAAAGAGGAGTACAAACTATAAAAATAACAAAATACACAACCACGGGCATAAATGTGCACTTCCTATGGAAATAACGATCAGATGAAATAGGAACGATAAAGAACTGAAAGTGAAGTGCAACCATGGAAAAACTAGCCCAGATGAGTCCGAAAATAGGTATATAAAGTGGACTCATCAGTTCTAATGAAAAGATTTTGGTCTACTCTACCCCTTATAAATCCATTTTCCAAAAGGAAGCATGCTAGGATCTCATACCATGCTCTAGGAGCTTGCTTGAGACCATATAATGCTTTATTCAACTTAAAAACATAATCAGGATAAGTTGGAGAGATAAAACCTGGAGGTTGTCTGACATATGCTTCTTCTTTGATGTCTCCATTTAGAAATGCACTTTTGACATCCATCTGATATACCTTGAAGCCTTTATGTGCTGCATAAGCTAAGAAGATTCTGATGGCTTCCAATCTTATAACTGGTGCAAAAGTCTGGTCATAGTCTATGCCTTCTTCTTGAGAATATCCTTGAGAAACTAGCCTTGCCTTGTTCCTTACAATTACTCCTTGATCATCCAGTTTGTTTCTGAACACCCACTTTATTCCAACAATGGAGTGATCCTTAGGCTTTGGCACTAGTTCCCACACTTTATTCCTTTCAAATTGATGCAGCTCTTCTTGCATTGCAATGATCCAATGTGGATCTTGCTCTACATCTTGAATGGACTGAGGTTCAATTTGAGATAGGAAACAGGTGTGCAACAGGTTTTGGTTGACCTGATTTCTGGTTTGCACACCAGCTGAGATGTCTCCAATTATTTGGGAAATTGGATGGTCTCTTGATGTTACTAAATCAACAGGGGTTGTTGATTGTTCACCAACCTGTGTTGTTGTTTCCTCTTGTGGTACAACAACTGGCTCTTCGGGTTGTTTCTCTTCAATGTGTTGAATACTTTCTTCATCTTTACTGCTTTCCTCTTTTTGAGTAACCTGTAACTTGTTCAAGTCTTCAACAAGAGAATGTTCCTGCAAATGTGCTATGATAGAAGTGTTCTTCTCCTTGAAAGATATGTTAGATTCATCAAATGATATATGAACAGATTCCTCAATTTTTAGAGATGATTTATTATAAACCATATAAGCCTTACTGATCATGGAGTATCCCAGAAACACTCCTTCATCAGCTTTAGCTTGAAATTTTGCTAAATATTTCTTGTCATTATTACGTATATAGCAAATACAACCAAAAACTCTAAAATAATCAACTTTAGGTTTCTTCCCTTTGAGTAATTCGTAGGGAGTCTTAACCTTTAGTTTATGTATCAAACTTGTATTCAACACATAGTTGGAGGTGTTCACTGCCTCTGCCCAAAAGGATAGAGGAAGATGAGCATCTGAAAACAATGTAGTGGCAGATTCAATAAGGGTTCTATTTTTCCTTTCAGCTACCCCATTTTGTTGAGGAGTTCTAGGAGCTGAGAAAGTATGCATGATCCCTTCACTTTAACAGAACTCTTGCATAAGAGGAGAATCAAACTCTATCCCGTGATCAATTCTGATCAGCGCAATGTGAGTATTGAACTCAATCTGTATGCATTTGAGAAACTCTATCAAACACTTAAAGTTATCAGACTTCTTCCTCAGAAAGAACACTCATGTGAATCTAGAGAAGTCATCTACAACTACTAAGGTGTAAGATTTCCCTCCTAGGCTTTGTACTGTGATGGGTCCAAAAAGTTCCATGTGTGACAGATACAATATCCCAGGTGAATCACTCCTATTAAGTGACTTAAAACTATTTTTAGTTTGCTTGCCTAATTGACAAGCCCTGCAGAGTCCTTCCTTCTTGTAGGGGCCAGAAGGTAGTCCTCTAACAAGGTTGTCCTTGGATAGCCTAGCAATAGTTCTAAGGTTTAAGTGTCCTAGTCTCTTATGCCATAAAATATTAGGTCTACAGACAGAATTGAACAGACAAATATCTATATTTGTTGAAAGAAAGTCTACTAGATAGATATTACCTTTCCTTTTACCTGTCAACACAGTTGTGTTGTCCTCTGACTTGATCTTTCATAATGCTTTGCTGAAGGTCACCTGGTAGCCTTCATCACACAGCTGATTGATGCTTATTAAGTTGTGTTTCAGTCCTTCCACATAAGCTACCTTCTTGAATGTTACTGATCCAATCTGGACTACACCATATCCTTTAGTTTGTCCAAAGTTTGAATCACCAAAGATAACTTTGGGTCCAAGCTTGGCTTTAAAGGATGTGAGGTTGTCCTTGTTTCCTGTCATATGCTTAGAGCACCCACTATCCAAGTACCATTATTGGTTTGATGTTGGATAGGTCTTCACCTGCACATAAAATAATTCATTTGTTTTTGACCCAGTTTACCTTGGGCCTAGGTTGATAACCTTTAAACTCAGAAATAAAAGACATCTCAGGTTGACTCTTATAACCTTCAGGATGATATGTCCTTGGAGGTATAATCCATTCAGTATAAGGGTTAAAGATTTGGGTTGAAGGACCCCTATGATTGGATTTTGATTTTCCCTTGAAAGATTTTCCAGAGCTCTGATCTCTATTCGATGATCGTGGAGCTGCGTTCGACGATCTTGGGTCAGATCGTCGAACTCCATTTGACGGTCGACTGTGGCAGAGTTCAGGAACTTGAGATCGTCAACCTGAGTTCGACGATTTTGCCTGAGATCGTCGATCTGCGTTCGGCGATCGTCGAGCTCCGTTCGATGATTTCTGCTGGAACTTAGTTTTCTTAGGCAGATCAGAATTTTCCTAGCTACCTCTACAACTCCCTTTCCTTTATTAGAAATGAACTTGATTGGAGTTGTTAGAATTATGGGTTGGCTGGATGAAGCACCCAAGCCCAGTGTACTATTAAATCTGGAGTTCACTATGCTTGTGATGTCCACCAGCTTGATACTTCTCCCATTAAGGGATTCTTCAAGCTTCTTGGCCTCTGATAGCTCACCTTTCAGTGAAGCTATCTGCTCCCTACAACACTCCAACTCTTGAGAGAGTTTGAGGTTTTCTGACTTTAAGGTATTATGTTCAGATAAATGATTTCTAAGAGAGATAATTTCTTTCTCAGATTTTAGTAAGAATAAACATAATGCTTTAAACTCAGATTTAAAGTCCTCTGAATTGAAATCAAAAGAACTGATTACCTGGTCTTCTTCAAGTTGAGTCTCTGAGTCTGACTCTGAGTCTTCTTCATCTGAATTATGTTGTGAGGTATTGATTGTCATCATGCAGAACTCCTTCTCTTCTGCATCAACTTCATCATCACTGGAGCTGGATGAGGCTTCTGACTCCTCTTCAGTCTCACTCCAGGATTCAGCAACAAACCTCTTTCTTGTGTGTTTGTTTTTGCTTGAGGAGGGTTTGCCATTGCCATTCCTCTTGGAGTCTTTCTCCTTTCTTCTTTCTTTCTTGTCCCTTCTGTCCTTGTTTTTGTTTTCTGGATAGTCAGGTACAATGTGCACTGCTTTCCTACAACCAAAGCAGACAATTTCCTTATTATTAATTAACTTATCATACCTTGGCTTATCATGCTCCTTGTATGATCTCTTTCTGAAGTCCTTTCTGGCCATCTTGTAAAATCTTTTGGCCAACAGACTGAGCAGTTCATCATTGCCTGTGACTTTGTCTTCAGGCTAATCTTCAGTTGCTTTGAAGGCTATTGTCTTCTCTTTTCTTGTGGCTGGTGAAGCAGCCTTCTACTCTTCTTCTCTATTTTTGATTAGTAGCTCATAAGATTTGAGTTTGCCCAAAAGAGCTTCTGTGGTGATCTCATTCAAACTTCTGGCATCCTTGATTGGCCAGATTTTTGAATCCCAAGTGCTAGGGAAGCACATTAGAATTTTGTCATTAAGTTCAGTCAGTGATATCTCCTTATCCAAAGTCCTGAGTTCACTGACTATCAGACTGAGTCTATTGTACATATCTCCAACTGACTCAGCTTCTCCCTTCTTGAAATTCTCATATTAAGATATGAGGTGGGATCTCCTGTCCTTTCTCTCATCAGCTAAGCCTGAGACTATTTCAGAGAGTTTATCCCAGATTTCCTTTGCTGAATTGCATTCAGCCATCTTTTGAAAGATGTCATCAGACATGGTCTGGGCTAAGATGTTCATAGCCTTGGCATCAGCTACCTTCCATTTCTTGATATCAGCATCTATTCCTAATGGAGGTGGAACAGCATTTGTACTTGAGTTCTCTGGAGGTCTTGGGCAAACTGTCAAAACAGAATTAAAAATATCCTCGTCAATAGAATTCATGTATAATCTGATGCTTGCTTTCCAAAGTGCAAACTTGGATAGATTGCACACTGGAGGTCTGGTGCTAGCATAATCTTTGTTTTGGGCCATGATTGGTGAAGAAATAATCTAATAATAAACTCAAAAGAAAACAGATCTAACTAGGAATCTTTGGGTTCAGGTGTTAGCCTGTGCAACCACCAAAGTGTGGTATGTTTAACCAACCTCGCTCTGATACCAATTGAAAGTGCATCTAGATCTGATATACTCTAGAGGGGGGTGGTGAATAGAGTATATGGTGCTTGAAAACTTTTTACAACAATTGTTGTAATCTGAGTGAACAGGGAAGCAACTATTAAATTTAATCACAAAATAACCTACAACAGAAATTAATCACAGATCTAAACTAATCACAAAATAATCACAGCCAGAAACAAAAGATAAAGATAAGCAAGCCAGAAGACACAAGGAGATATAGTGGTTCCCCTAAACTTGGGTACATCCACTCTTCTACCACCCTATGTAGGAGTCCACTGCAGGATGAGTTGATCAGGTGTCCTGGTCACCAAAGAGCTTTTGATAAGGTGCTCAAAAACCAAATCAGATTTTTTTTGATCAGGTGTCTTGCCACCAATGAGCATTTGACAAGGTGCTCAAAAACCAAGCTCAAACTTTTGAAGGGAGTTTGAGAAACCCTTTATAGAGATGGGGATGAGAGAGTTATGGAAGTCTTCTCTTTCTCAAAGCAGCTGAGAAGACTATGTGGATTTTGATGCTGTCAAAGCTCCCCCTGAGTTCTTGAGATGTTCAGGAAATGAAGCTTTACTGTAGGGTGATAGGCCTTCAGAAGTTGATCTCCAGTAAATGATGATTTCAGCAACAGCTGAAATGTTAGGTGTCTGGAGTCTTGAAGGATGTTGGCCTTGAACACTTGAATCAAAGGTGATCTGAAGATTTTCAGATTTGTTGATCTCCTTTGGTATGTGTTCTTGCATGAATTCTTTGAGACAGAGAATGTCTACAGCTCTTTCTCCTTTTATCTTGTGAACAGAAAGATGTTTGAGAAAGATGTTGTCCAGAGAATATTGTAGTAGAGAATGTTCTTGTTCTTGTTCTTCTTGTTCTTCTTGTTCTATGTTGTCTCTCTTCTGATCTATGTTCTGAGTGATGGAGAGATTCAAAAATCTTATATTTTATTCTCTGGTTCTGAATAGAATTTCATCTGTCAAGAATAGTCGTTGGCCTGTCATTAATTGACTTCCTTAATTGCAATTGTCTTCTGGGGGAAAGTCCAAAGAAACATTCCTTGATAATCCCTTGAAACTTGGTCCAGAATAAATGAAAACGGCTAGAAAATCTTCTGAATTAATTGCTGAATAACTTCTTAACTATTCTGAATTTGAATCTTGAAAATCCTTGAAGTCATCAGAAAAACGTCGAACTGAGCTCTACTATCATCGAACTGAGCTCATCGATTTGGACTTAGACAGCAACAGAAATCGTCGATCTGAGCTCAACTATCGTCGAACTGAGCTCAGAGATAGAGAATCAATACTGAGTCAAGATCGTCGAACTGAGCTCGCAGATCGTCGAATGGAGTTCGATGATTTGTTGAAGTTGAGCTCAGCGATCGTCGAATGGAGTTCGACGATCTGTCGAATTTGAGCTAGACGATCGTCGATTGGAGTTCGACGATTCGTCGTACTGAGCTCGACGATATGACTTAGTCTCAAACTGAAAATCCTTGGTCTTGAGGGCAGCTTCCAAACCTAAGTACTATCCCTTAGACTCAATTCTAATTGACCTTTAGAGATATACAGGAGGTCAAAAACAGGTTTCCTAAAGACATAGTGATCCTGACCCAAATTAGTAATAGGGTGTTCCAACAGTAGGGTTGACTTGGCAGTTTGGGGGTCACCTGTCCTTAGGAAGGGTACTTTGCCCAAATTAGGGTTATGGTTGACTTTGGTCAACCAAAACTCTTTGGTTGACCCCAATGGGTCTTTGGTGACCCTTTGACCTCACCTAGCATTGGTAGGGTATGGGTGGGTTCCACTTTGGCTAGAGGAGGGTCAATTGACCCTAAGTAGGCTAGTTTGACCCATTTAGGGATAAAGTTGACTTTGGTCAACTTAACCACTTTGACAACCCTCCATGGTCCTTAGTGACCCATTGACCCCACTTTAGGTCTAGGAAAACCCTGGTAGAGTCAGTTGGCCTTTTATAGGTCACCCTACCTTTAGTTAGGGCACCTTGCCTAATTTAGACATAGAGTGGTTCTAACTCAACTTGGCCACCCTGAGTCGACTCCAATGGACCCCTTTGTGCTCAAATGAACTTTACATTGAATTTGTAAGCCCATGGTGGGGTCTTGAAGTCTTGATGAAGCCCCATGATCATCTTAAACTAGGGTTCTGAATTCTACTATTTGCAAACCATAGAGGTTTCACCTTCATTTCTAGGTTCACTTGGCCTCCTTAGTCTTCCTATGGTTTTGTCATGACCTAGTCATGACAAAACCACTCCTAGGCGCCTAGTTGTTTGAGGGATGCTACAAATCCCAATATATAAAGAAAAAAATTTCGTCCTCGAAATTCTAGTTATGCCAACAGGGTTTCAAATATAAATGGAAAATGTAACATCCCGAGAGGTTGTGAGTAATACCTGACTGAAAAGCTCCAGGTACCTCTATTGCATCAAGTCCTGAGGCTCCCATGTGTGCTCCTCTCACCCATGATTACTCCACATGACCATGACCAATGGGACCTTCTTGCGGCGCAAGACTCATACCCCCTTGTCGTCGATCTAGACCGGTTCCAGGTGAACTGACCGATCAGATGCTATCGGCCCATCCGTGGCCATAATCTGCTGCTCCGGGCGTAGTAGAGCCCTCCTGAGAGAGGATACATGGAACACATCGTGTAGGTTTTCCAACTCCAGTGGCAGTTCCAGCCTGTATGCCAAGGGACCGATCCGCTCCCGGATCCTATAAGGCCCCATATATCTTGGGCTGAGCTTCTTCTTCCGACCACGCACCCGTGAAAACCCATGCGTTGGTCGGATCTTCAAGAACACCTGGTCCCCCACTTGGAACTCCACCTCACGATTCCGAGCGTCGTAGTACTTAGCATGTCGGCTCTGTGCCTCTAGCATCCTGTCACGTATTAATCTCACTTGAGCCTCGGTGTCCCCGATAAATGCCAAACCCAAAGCCTTCTGATCCTCGCCCTGTATCTATGACAGCGGGGTCCTACACCTCCGTCCGTACAGGGCCTTATAAGGAGTCATCCTTATGCTGGACTGGTAGCTGTTATTATATGAGAACTCAATTAGTGGAAATAACTTCTCCTAGGGCTCACCGCGATCCAATATACAAAGTTGCAGCAGATCTTCCAAGGTCCGATTGGTACGTTCCGTCTGCCCATCGGTCTGGGGATGAAATGTTGTACTGAATGTCAGTCGAGTGCCCAAGTACTCCTACACTGATCTCCACTCCCTAGACGTAAACCATCCATCCCGATCCGATACAATCGACCTGGGTATACCATGATAACGGATGAACTATTCCACGAACTTCCAAACCAACACACCAACTGAGTCATGCTTCCTGATCGGAATAAATCTGGCTACCTTCATCAGCCGGTCGATGATCACCCAGATCGAATCGTTTCCCATCCACGATCGGGAAAGCCCATGTATGGAGTCCATCGCGACATCATTGGAATTCCACTCCGGCACTGGGAGTGGATGCAATAATCCTGCGGGGTTTCTGCACTCTGCCTTCACTAACTGGCATGCCTCGCAATGGGTCACGAAGTAGGTGATATCCTTCTTCATACCCGGCCAATACATGGTCTTCTTCAGATCCCCAGTCATCTTCGTCACACCCGGGTATACTGAATATCGACTGCAATGAACCTCCGTCATGATATCTTCCCGGACCTTGGCTCCCTTTGGAATGTAAATTTGTCCCCTAAAACTCACTAGGCCATCCGCAAGTAATCTCCAACTGTGCCTGCTTCCAAGGCCCGAAATATCGGCTCTAGCTGGACATCCTTCCTCTGCCCATCTCTGACTCGGTCTCAAATTCCATATGGAGAAACCAACGATGCTAGGTACTCCCGGTTCAACTCAGGGTGATCCTCGGACATAAATGATAGCTACATCTTTTCTAACATCTGGACCAAATCCAAGGCCATCAACTGCGTTCCTGCTCCAGGGCTTATGGCCTTCAGACTCAGTGCATCGGCCACCACATTTGCCTTCCCTGGGTGGTAGTACATCTCGTAGTGATAATCTGCTAGAAACTCCACCCGCTGTCTCTGCCTGATGTTCAGCTCTTTCTGCGTGTCCACATACCTCAAGTTCTTGTGATCAGAGTAAATGTCGCAATGGACACCATACAGATAGTGTCGGCAGACTTTCAGAGAAAATATGACCGCCCCCATTTCTAAGTCATGAACTGGGTAGTTCTGCTGATGCTTCTTCAGCTTCCGAGAAGCGTATGCTATCACATGACCATCCTGCATCAGCATCCCACCCATTCCCTTGTAGGAAGCATCACTGTAGAACTAGAATCCTTCTTTCCTCGAAGGGAGGGCAAGTATAGGAGCTGAGCTGAGTCGCTCCTTCTGCTCCTGAAAGGCCACCTCGTACTGCGGGGTCTATACAAAGGGCACATCTTTTGTTGTCAGGGATATGAGTGGAAGGGCAATACGAGAAAATCCCTCCATGAACTTTCGGTAGTAACCGGCAAGTCCTAGGAAACTCCGTACATCTAAGGCCGACTTCAGCTGCGACCAATCCCGAACTGCCTGAATCTTGGCCGGGTCCACTGCCAACCCAGCACCACTTATGATATGGCATAATAAAGCCACCTCCTTCAACCAGAACTGGCATTTGCTGAACTTCGCGTAGAGCTGGTGCTACCGTAGTCTCTCCAGGGTCAGCATCAGATATCGTGTGTGCTCCACCTCTATCATTGAGTAGTTGAGGATGTCGTCAATAAATACAATGACGAACACATCCATATATGCCCCGAACACCCGATTCATGAGGCTCATGAACACCGACGGTGCATTCGTGAGCCCGAAGGGCATCACAGTAAACTCGAATAGCCCATATCTTCTACTGAAGGCAGTCTTCGGTATGTCCTCCTCCTACATCCATAGCTGATAGTAGCCCGACCTCAAGTCCAATTTTGAAAAGAAAATGCGCACCCTCCAGCTGGTCAAACAACCCATCTATCCTTGGCAGTGGATAGGTATTCCGGACTATCAGTCAGTTCAGTGCCCGGTAGTCGATGCACAATCTGAGTGTCCAGTCCATCTTCTTCACGAATAACACCGGGGCTCCCCATGGTGAAGGGCTTGGCCGGACAAATCCGACCTCCACTAGCTCCTGCAGCTTGCTCCGAAACTGTCAGCTCCTTCGGGGCCATCCGGTAAGGGTCTCTAGATGCTGGCTTAGCTCCCAGCACCAGCTGTATCCGGAAATGCTGCTCTCGGTGCGGGGGTAGCCCTGGCATCTTCTCTGGAAATACGTCGGCAAAATCTCGCACCATCAGGATGTCCGAGATGGAACCCTTGGCCTCGGCCATCTCAGACAACTCTTCATAGACTTCCTCCCCCTACAAGTGGGCCTTGACGGCCTGCACAAATGACAGCAAGATAGGGGGAATAGATCTAATACCTACGATGACGATGTTGGAATCCCCATGCCTCACAGTAATCCACTTGGACATGAAGTCAATTTAAGCATGGTTCCAGCGCAACCATGTCATTCCCAGGATCAAATCAAAGACCGGCATCTTCATGATCATCTCTGGTGCTTCAAATATCTTTCCGCCGATCTCCGCCTCCATGTTGCAGCGGGCAGTGGTGAATAACTCTGAAAGTGCAGGTTAGATCTGAAATACTCTAGAGGGGGGGGGGAGGGGGTGAATAGAGTATTGTGCTCACTACAATCTTTTTAAAACTTTTGTTGTAATTCCTAAGTGAACAAATTAGCAAATAAGAAAATAAACACAACAACCTAATAAATCACAGAACAACACAGCCAAAACAAAAGAAAAAGGGCAACCAGACGACATAAGAAATTTATAGTGGTTCCCCAACCTGGGTACATCCACTCTTCTACCACCCTGGTAGGAATCCACTCAGGTTTTTGATCAGGTGCCTGACACCAATGAGCTTTTGTTCAGGTGCTCAAAAACCAAAACCTCAAGTCTTTTGGTAGGAGACTTGCAATCAGGAATAATTTTGAAGGGAATTAAAACCCTATACAGAGGATGGAAAAGGAGGTGATGGTGTCTTATCTTTCTCAATAACAACTGAGAAGACTGTGGATTGATGTTAGCAGATTGCTCCCCCTGAGATCTTGAATGGATCAGGAAGAATGGAGCAGTGTTTCAGGGTGATAGGTCTTGAAAGCTTGAGTGTCTGGACCAGAGATTGCTTCAGGAACTTCCTTGATAGATAGAGAATTGTTGTACTTCTGAAATTATCCTGGAGGATTGAATGAAGAAGACTCTTGATAGAGATTGTTTGTTCTTATTCTTCTTGAAGATGTCCTCTGGCCAAGGCTGATTGCAGGAAAGAACTTTTGATCTCTGTAAGACTGTTCTTCTGTGCAATCTATCTGTCTGTCTGTATATCACTGCTTATGTTGTAGTAGTGGTTGATGCTTTCTTTTCTGACTTTTTGACTGACTAAGGAACATTCGAATTTGAATGTTGAGAAGTAATTACAGTCGGCCTAGGAAGGAAGCGACAATCAATGATTTCCCTAACTGTCCCATGGAAAAATGGCATGTAATAATCCATGATCAATGCTCGTTCCAACGGTAACATTCCGAGAAGATTGGGGATTAATTACTCAGGATTCATTGCCAAGAAAAGGGACGGAAAACTGGAGAAGACCTAATCTGGAATCGTCAAATGGAGAACAGGAATCATCGAGCTGAGTTCACAGTTCGTCGAGCTGAGCTGATGAGTTCGTCGACCAGACAATCTTCATTTGCCAAACAGACAGTCTTCATTCGTTGAGCTGAGATCTAAATTCATCGAGCTGAGAATGATTGTGGACATAGACTCTAAGAAGTCTCTGACTGAGAAGGATACAGATCGTCGACCAGAATTCGTCGAGTAGAGAAGTTGACTTCGTCGACTTGAGAAGTTGTGAACTTGAGGTCCAAGTTCGTCGAGATCAGAATCCTGTTCGTCTACCAAAGCCTGAAGTTGGACTTAGAAAAATCTGGAGTTATCTTGACTTTAGCTTGTTAAAGTATCTCAGTATTCGTCGAACAAAGAACAAAGATCGTCGAGCTCAGCATAGAGAAATGTCTCAAGATCGTCGAGCTTAGAACCCCTTTCGTCGAGCTGAGTTCGACGAACGTCAAACTCATTTCACTTGGTCTTGAAATCTTCTAAGTCTTGAGATCTCTGATGGTCTTGTTGATAGCTGGTCCATCTGAAGTTGAACCTAAGGACATGGCCTAGACTCTAGGAAACAAATTTGACCCTGGCTATACATGTTGGGTCACATTCTAAGGTAGTGAACCTAGCCCAAATAACCTAGGGATCCAACAATCTCCCCTTATTTGGGTGAGGTCACTAAGAGACTCAAAACAGAAACAAACATATAAACAAAGCAAGAAAAGAAATATATCTGGCAGAGAATTACTAACACATACAGCGGATATATATATATATATATATATATATATATATATATATATATATATATATATATATATATATATATATATATATATATATATATATATATATATATATATATATATATATATACAGGCTTTGTTTAAGTCAAATAGCATAGTTTAAAAACAAATGTAGAAAGTAATTGAAACAAAATAAACATTACTTCTTCTTCTTTTTCTGCAAGGACTTGTCTTCTGTTGTCCTCTCTCCTGGCTTTTTGAAGATAATTTCTCTATTTGGATCTAGAGCCTGTGCCTGAGTCATTGTCATGTCAGCTGCCCCAATGATCTTCAGTGATGTAGCTCTGGGGACAACTGCTTCAGGATGGAGCTTCATATAATCATCAACATTGAAGAGCTTGTTGCCTTTGTCAAATCTCTTTAATTCTTCCTTCCTATACTTAGACATGGTTGAGAAACCTGAAATGTCTTTACCTTCAGCTTTGGCTTTATTAATGAATGGCAGACCAATAAGTTCCTGGAATTTGGCCATTCTTGCATTGTTGTCTGTTTCAGGGTCTTCAAATGGAATAGGAGGGGAGTATGGCCTTTTAGGACTGTCAGCTTTCTGTTCTTCAGATATTTGTTGCTGGTGCTGCTGATGTTGTTGTTGATGTTGATTTCTTGAGGATGGTTGCCTCTGCTGGCTGCTTCCAGAGGATCTCCCTGAATGTCTCTGATAGGTTTGCATGGGGGCAGCTCTCTGAGAGATAGAGCCAGTGTCACCAGCTACTGGAGGAGGAGGAGGAGGTGTATCCTTTCTATATCTGTGGACTAGTGGAGGAGAATATCTCCTACTTCTTTTCCTTTCCTTTTGCTGGTTCTTTGATAACCACATCCATGCAGGCATTCCCTTATAAGGAGTAACATTATGCAGAATGTAGTAGGGAGTGTCAGTAGTTGGATTAGGCTTAGGTGCTGGAGGAGGAGGAACCTTCCTTTTCTTTAACAGCATTTTATTTTTCTTCTTTGAAGCTTCTTCATCTGAATCATCATCATCATCATCTTCAATATCAGAACCCTGAGGGTTATCATATAAAGCATCCAATGCTTTTAAAGCTTTATCATCAATAATATCTTTTGTTGTAGCAGGGGCAGAAGTTGAAGTTTCAACAACTGGAGTTTCAAAAGTGGTTGGGGAATAGACTGTACAGGAATCAGAGGTAATTAGGACAGAGCTTTCAGCTGCTGCCTTATTTTCCTCTTCAATATCAGCCAAGATTAACTCATCAAGATCAGGCATAGGAGAGTCATCCATAACAAAAGTCGGTGCTGAGATGGCTTCTGGAATAACTACAGATGTTGGAGCAAAAAATGGAAGAGAAAAACTGTCACTGAGTTGCTTAGCAACTGCTAGACTTATTGGAGATGTATAGATCACAATAGCCGACTGTGGCTTAGTAAAGTCTTCTGGAAGAGACTGCATATATACAGTATCAAAATTTCTCAACAAAACAGTCAAATTAACTCTAGGATTTAAATGGAAATCACCAATAGATTTAATTTGCTCTGGTACTGACTCATCTAAGTCAATGTCAGTATCCATAAAATGAATCAATTCAATCAAATAAGAATTAAAGTCTGGCAAAATTTCTGCTGATGTGTCTGCTGCTGTATCTACATTTGATGCTGGAGGAACTGCTGTTGTATCTGCTGCTGCAACTGCATCTGCTGCTTCATCACAAAGCATCTCCCCCTGCCTGGGTTCAGGAGAACCTGGAGTCAGGCCCCTGAATGAAGAGGGGGCAGCAGATAGGAGAGAAACTTGGGCAGATAAGGAATTGATAGAAGTCACAAGAGGTGTAATGGCCTCTGTGATTAGGGATTTGATGAGGGGAGTAAGCAAGGATATGATTGTAGATACAGTGGATGGTGCCAAAGATGGAGAGGTAGTTGGTGAAGGTAAAGAAGTAGATGAAGGGAGGGGAACAGATGGAGGGGATAGAGGTGGAATTACATCTGTTATGGTGATGTCTGAGGGTAGGGTGTAAGATGGAATGAAGGATAAATGTGGGGGAAGTGGGGATTGTGGAGGTGTAAGAATAGATGTGTCATGAGGTGAAGCAGGGGGTGTTGGAATGTTAGTGATATCAAGTGGTGGAGATGGAGGTGGGATAGACATTGAAGTATGCTGTGGAGATTGAAGTGTTGAAGAAGGAATGGGAGAGGAAGGGGGTTTTTTGGCTGGAAGGGGTGCTGGAAGAGATGGTGGAGATAGAATGACCTCTTCTGTAGGGTGGGGAATGGCCTTCACAGCCCTGGTGCTCTCAGAAGCTGGGATGGAAGAGGAGGAAGCCTTGGATGGCTTGGAGATCATCCTCTCCCATCTACCAAACAAAGCGCATGTGAGGTGCTTGCTGGCATTGATGAAGATGGCCGGGGAGACCATAAATTCACCAGCCTTTTCTTGACTAAAAATCCCCAAGATTCTTCCAAAACAGACTTTCTTCTTGCTGTTCTTCTTCTTTATCAAATCAAAGAAAATCGTACTCCAATCAACGGGACGCTTATTCACCACGGCGCACATGACAAGAAATTGATGTCTGGTTATATAATCATGTGCGGAGTGCTTGCCCATCAGCACTTTTCCCATAATGTTCGCCAAGAACTGGTAGGCGGCAGAGAGTTGTTTCTTTAACAACATATTAGGGTTGCTCCCAGTAAACCCCATCAACTTCAGCATCGAACTATATTCTTCAGAATCCATATCCAGATCATCTTCTCTATTGATCAACGCAAAAATCTCAGAAAGAATGGCGGGAGATAAAGAAACAGCATTACTCCCGATAGTCCCTGTCAATGTATTATCCTCAGTAGCAGAAGAAGTGTATACCCATTCTTTGATCTCAGTTGAATGCACTTTAATCCTTCTGGTCATAAAGTCCTTGAGTCCAAGTTCCTCTAGTAGTTCCAAAATGTAGAGAAATATTGGGTTAGAATGCTGGAATGAATCAAAATCCATGTCAAAACCGGTGTCGAATTTCATGGCAGCCAAGGTGCTCGCTAGTGTAACGCCCCGAATTTTGTGTGCGAGTCGGTCGCGGAAAAAGAGTTTTTGGTGCCTGTAGGGGTACACGGCCTAGGACACGGGCGTGTCCAAGGCCGTGTCTGGCTGGTGATTTTTTGGCCGTTTTCAACCCGAGAAGGACACGGCCAGGAACACGGCCAGATGACACGGGCGTGTCATCCGACACGGGCGTGTGCCAACCCGTGTCCCTACCCGTGTCCTGATGGGTCGTGTCCGTTACCGTGGCGGTTATACGTGACACGCCCACGGACACGGGCGTGTCGAGGAACCCGACACGGGCGTGTCAGGTCGACACGGGCGTGTCTTGGCCCGTGTGCGTTTCTCAGTTCGACGATCGTGCCTGGATCGAGGCACACGGCCATAAACACGGCCGTGTGCCAAGCCGTGTGCGGCCCAGGTCTGGGGAATTTTGTGCAGATCCGAGCCATTCGTTTCCTTTAATTTAGATCCGACGGCCCAGATGAAATCCTCCTCTGTTAAGGCCGGGAATAGGGAGTTATTCCATCATTTTCTCTCCAAAGTTCTCCCCTTCCAAAGTGAGAGAGGAGAGGAAGAAGAAGGAGGTTTCCGGCCGCCGGCGGAGCATCGGAGCACCGTTTCGAAATCATAGAGCGGATCCGTGGAGGGAAGGTCATTGCGAAGAGTTCTAACCGCGTAGTTTTTCCATGGCGCCAAAACGGACTACAAGGGTAACGATTCTCAACTTGAGCGCTTGAAGCTCTTTCTTTCTGCATAGGGAATCCCGCTCCGCTGCGAGTATGCGGCGAGTGCGTGGTTTCCTTGGGGTTGACGGGAATAGTCCCCCTTGTGTTGCATATAGAGCCCGGAATCGTAAGTACGGGCATAGGCATTGTGTGTGAAGCCTACCCGGACATGTTTTGTCTGGATCGGTGATGTTGCATTTGATGTGGTTTTGCTGGAGAAGACTCCGTGCTTTGGATTTTTCGGG
This sequence comes from Platanthera guangdongensis, assembly GCA_039583875.1. NCBI lineage: Eukaryota > Viridiplantae > Streptophyta > Magnoliopsida > Asparagales > Orchidaceae > Platanthera > Platanthera guangdongensis. The sequence continues at coordinate 7,691,033 of CM077149.1, read as the reverse complement.
TTTCTACGCAGTAGATTGCAGCGGGGATCCTTGGAGGTTAGCTTCAAGGCACACCCGGAAAATTGAGCGGAAACGTGTTCTGCTAACTTGGCGGTCTGGGAACCGGCCTTGATCATAACTGGGTTATGAGATTGTTTTGGAAAATTTGGGATCCGAGAGAAGCTTGGCCCGCGCAAAGGACTTAAATTGGACATGCGGCGTGAGCAACAGGCAAGTGGAATTGGACCTAGGCTATGTGGTTCGGTGCGAGAGACCCGAAGACGGGGACTGGCCGTTGGCATAGTCGGAGCCTTAGACGGTGGTCAGAAAGGCTAAATGCTCACATGTTGTTGCCATCCTGGGGGTGGTGGTGAATGCACTGATGGGTCAGGGTTCACCATGAATGTGCCCTGAGTGCACGGGGTGTTTGGCCGTGCGAGCCTACACCTGTGGCGAATTATAATTGCGCTATATATATTGTTGGGCTAATGTTATACAGGGAAAGAGCACCACCGTCCCGAGTAAGGGGCGGGGTCGTTATAATTGGTCGGCTTTTAGCTGACCGTTGCTTTATTTGCCACCGTGCGGTGGTATGTGCTTGCAGGTGCTGCGGAGCCGAGCGCCAAATAGCGGGCTGGAGCCCATGTTGCTGTGCTGGCCCTAGAAGGCCGTAGAATAGCTATTTTTATATTTATCATGTGTGGCCGGCCTGCGAGCCGATGTATGTAAAACACTCTTTATTAAGTGAACTTTTGTAAGGCCAGAAGGCCATGTACCCGTTTCTGTGTATTTGGGTTTTCATTCCTATTGTTGTAGCTGTGGACATTCATATTGTTGGATTTATTTTTGGGTTCTTTCAACTTTAAAATCTTCCGCTAGAATGCTCTGTGATTAGGACGAGTAGTCTTAATTGGTTGATTTGATTATTCATTTAGTAACCCTTCCGACTGTCTGTGGTATATGGCGTCGGGTTCCAGCTGGACCTTCTGTTATATGTCATACGACGGATGGGGGTGTTACAATTTGGTATCAGACTTCTGGTTACGATCAGGCTTAAATGAATTCGTGGGCGAATCTTTTAAGGGGTGGTGAGCACATGTGTGCGTCATCGTTATAACATCAAAAAGAACCCATGAATGTCCACTTAGGAATGAAAATACACTTGTTTGGTGGAACCTGAGGGTTCCAATGATTGCTTTTAGCAATTTGTTTGTTGTCTAATCGTGTGTCTTTGCTAATTTAGGCAGCTGGGAGCGGTGCTGGTCAGTCAGAGCGTCCGCAATCAGCGGAAAGTAGTGCACCAAGAGACGTGCCTGCTACACCTCCTTCAGCGGAAACCATCAGGATGGTGGCTGAAGCCGTGTTCGCAATGATAAATGCCCAACCTGCAGGGCAAATGCATCGCGCACCTCCTGCAAGTGAGCAAGAACCGGTTAGGGCGGCAGAGCCGAGAGTGGTGGAATGCGCAGCAGTTGAGTTAGTAGAGCCGAGGAGAACTACGGAGCGGCAGCTAAAGCACGTGATGGGCTTTAATCCTCCGAGGTTTAATGGGGTTGGAATGCCAACTCAAGCTGAGGACTGGCTCTCTTCCATAAAGAGGGTGTTGACGGCCACATTGACTGAGGAATGGCAGAAGACCACCATAGCGACTTTTCTTTTGGAGGGTGAAGCGAGGCTTTGGTGGGACGAGTTGGAGTTTCATCTTCTAGTGGGAAGGCAACTTGCGGATGTGCCAATGGAGGAATTTTCAAGATTGTTCCTAGCCAGATTTGTACCTTCTGGTCAGAGGTTGGATATGGAGAATCAATTTCTTGGGTTGACTCAGGGATCCAGAAGCGTGGACGAATATCTGCATGAGTTCACACGGTTGGGTCGTTATGCTGGTGCTATGTTTTCAGAAGAAGAGAGGAAGACCAACCGATTCTATGAGGGTCTTCGCGGCGATTTACAGTTACTCCTTGCTGGGCCTAAGGCGCAGGGCTTCCTAGCCTTAGTCAATTCAGCCCGATCGTTGGAAAGGTTGCGAAGAAGGTTCAAGAGAAGAGGGACCCAGGAGAAAGGAAGACCGAGTTCAAGGTGCCAAGTAACAAGACAGGTTTCCGCAGATGGAACAAGAAGCGGAGGACTTCGAACTCAGCCCCTACGGCTGATGCACCGGGGGCAACTACAAGTCGAGTCCCCGGGGCTTGCTACAACTGCGGGAAGACGGGGCATTTTGCTCGGGAGTGTTGGAGCGGACGTTCAAAGTCCGAGAGGAGACCTGGAGCGACCTATGAGGAGAAAGGGAAGGTGGTGGAGTCAACCGCATCCCATCATGCTCCAGCCCAGCCTAGAGTCTACAACCTTGGTCTACAGGAGGCCATTAAGCAAGCAGACGTGGTGACAGGTATGAGTTAAATTACAGTGGTTTAACTTTTATAGTTGTTACCTTCGTATTTGTTAGCTTACGTTTGTTAGTGCTAGGCTTTGTGTTGATCTTTGGGTTTCCGGCGAGAGCCCTTTTTGATACGGGGGCATCACATTCCTTCTTGTCTGAAAAGTTTATATCGCGCATCGGAGTTCCGTTCTCGATGGCAGAAAACAAGTTGGATGTGTTGTTGCCTAATGGGTGCTCAATGCGTGCGGATAGGATTTGTGTTGTGAAGATTCGGATTGGAGACCGGGAGTTTGATTTACGAGCGTTGGTTCTACCATTAGTGGAGTTCGACGTAATTTTCGGTATGGATTGGCTCTCGGAGCAAAGTGCATGTATTGATTGCAGCCGGAAAGAAGTCAAGTTGGGTCTGGACACTGATCGGGAGACTACTTTTGCGGGCATGAAGGGGTCAGGGAAAGTTCTGATGTCGGCCCTTCAGATGTTCAAGGCAGTTCGGTCTGGGGCAGAACTATATGTCACTCTAGTGCAGACTTCGACGCCTAAGCCTAGTTTGGACAGCATCCCAGTTGTGTCCGAGTATCCTGATGTGTTTCCAGATGATCTCCCAGGAGCCCCTCCTCAGCGGGAGATAGACTTTACTATAGAGCTGGTACCGGGTGCCAAACCGGTGTCACGCTCCCCCTATCGGATAGCCCCAAGAGAAATGGCAGAGTTGAAGGTGCAACTGCAAGAGTTGCTAGAGCAAGGATATGTGCGTCCAAGTTCATCGCCTTGGAGCGCACCAGTTCTCTTTGTTAAGAAGAAAGATGGGAGCTTGCGACTTTGTATTGATTATCGGGAATTGAAGAAACTTACGGAGAAGAATAAGTATCCGATCCCGAGGATTGACGATCTATTTGATCAGCTGGTTGGATCAACTGTATATTCGAAGTTAGATTTAAAGTCCGGTTACTATCAGTTGAGGATAAGGGAGAGCGACATCCCAAAGACAGCATTCAGTATGCGGTTTGGGCATTATGAGTTCACGGCTATGCCGTTTGGGTTGACGAATGCGCCATCCGTGTTTATGGATCTGATGAATAGGACGTTCAGAGAATACCTAGATCAGTTTGTGATAGTATTTATCGATGATATTCTGGTGTATTCGCGGTGCGAGGAGGATCACTACAAGCATTTACACATGGTGTTGGAGACATTGAGGAAAAGTCAGTTGTATGCAAAGTTCTCCAAGTGTGAATTCTGGTTGTCCTCGATAGCGTTCCTTGGTCATGTTGTCAGTGGAGAAGGAATAGTTGTGGATCCGGCGAAGATAGTGGCGATACGGGAGTGGCCTACTTTGACTACAGTGGCAGAGGTCCGGAGTTTTCTGGGGCTTGCTGGCTACCACAGGCGCTTCGTAGAGAACTTCTCGCGGATAGCACTACCACTCACGACGTTGACAAGAAAGGATCAGAAGTTTGTGTGGTCCCCGGAGTGCGATCAGGCTTTTGAAGAATTGAAGAGGCGATTGACCACGGCGCCCATCTTATGTTCGCCAAGTGGAACCGAAGGATTCGAGATTTATAGTGATGCTTCAGGCAGTGGTTTGGGATGTGTTCTGTTACAGCATGGGAGAGTGATAGCTTATGGTTCACGACAACTGAAGGTTCACGAGAGGAATTATCCGGTCCACGACTTAGAGTTGGCGGCCGTGATATTTGCTCTTAAGCTTTGGAGGCACTATCTGTACGGTGTGAAGGTGGATATTTACACCGATCATAAGAGTTTGAAGTACTTATTGGAACAAAAGGATCTGAACATGAGGCAGAGGAGGTGGATGGAGTTCTTAGGGGACTACACCTTCAAGATACACTATGTGCCTGGGAAGGGAAATGCAGTGGCGGATGCGTTGAGTCATAAGATTCCCGCACAAGCCAATTGGTTATCGGTACATGATGAGAGATTGGTCCAAGCGTTGGAGGCATTGCAGATATCTTGCGTCGATAAGCAGTCTAGTGCCGAGGCGAAACTATTTTGGACAGAGGTGCAGTGTGACCTAGCGGATAGAGTTCGGCGGGCTTTGGTTCAGGATAGCAGCTTGAAGCAAATCTTGGATGAAGCTTTGGATGTGTCAAATTCCCAGTTTGTGGTTGAAGATGGGTTGCTAAGGAAGGATGGTCGTCTATGCGTTCCTAGTGCGGATAATATTCTGGAGGAGTTGATGTATTAGGCTCATCATACCAAGTACTCAATCCACCCGGGAAGCACGAAGATGTATAGAGACATGAAGAAATTATTCTGGTGGCCGGGTTTGAAGAAGGATGTGGCACTTTATGTGGCCAAGTGTCGTACTTGTGCATTAGTGAAGGCGGAATGCCAGAAGCCCGGAGGTTTCTTGAAATCCCTTCCTATCCCAGAATGGAAGTTTGACGACATATCTATGGATTTTGTGCACAGTTTGCCGAAGTCGTAGAAGGGAAACGACGCCATTTGGGTGGTCGTTGATAGATTGACAAAAGTGTCGCACTTTATCCCAGTCAGAAAGGAAGATCCAGTGGAAAAGTTAGCCAAACTCTACGTGGATAGTATTGTACGATTGCATGGTGTGCCTAGAAGTATTGTTAGTGATCGAGATGGACGCTTCATATCAAATGACTGGAGGTTGGTGCATGGTCTGTTGGGTACTAAGCTAAAATTCAGCACAGCCTTTCACCCGCAGACAGATGGCCAAACCGAGAGAGTCAACAGGACTATGGAGGACATGCTTCGCATGTACGTCCTAGATTTCGGGAAGAATTGGGAGGATCACCTGTACATGGTGGAGTTTGCTTACAACAACAGCTTTCAGGCAAGCATTGGAATGGCGCCTTTCGAAGCCTTGTACGAGAGGAAGTATCATACGCCGTTGTCTTGGTTGGAGGCAGGCGAATCAAAGTTGTATAAACGTCAAGCGGTGGAAGATGCCACTTCAATGATACGGACAATTCAGGAAAGGCTGAAGATTGCTCAGGATAGACAGTCAAAGTATTACAATGCCAAACATAGAAATGTGGAGTTCAACGTTGGCGACATGGTATATTTGAAGATCAAGCCGTTCAAGGGTGTATCGCGGGTTCGACGCTTGAAGAAGCTGAGTCCGAGATACCTTGGACCATTTGAAATCCTGGAGCGTGTTGGCGAGGCGGCGTATAGATTAAAGCTGTCGACGGAGTTGAGTGGGCTGCATGATGTATTCCACGTATCGGTGTTGCGTAAGGCAGTGCAAGAGCCTTCGCAGATCGTTGCGGACAATCAGGTACCGGTTGACTATGAGTTAACAACAAGGGTCAAACCAGTGCGAATTGAAGATGTTGCAGTCAAACGACTCCGCAACAAGGAGGTCCGAACGGTTAAAGTCCGTTGGGATAATTGCGGACGTGAGGAGCTTTCTTGGGAGTGAGAGCAAGCTATGTTGGAGGAATACCCCGAGTTATTCCACTCAGTTATCATTTAGCTTTTGTGTACCTTTGCTTAATTTCGGGACGAAATTCTTTAAGTAGGGGAGATTTGTAACGCCCCGAATTTTGTGTGCGAGTCGGTCGCGGAAAAAGAGTTTTTGGTGCCTGTAGGGGTACACGGCCTAGGACACGGGCGTGTCCAAGGCCGTGTCTGGCTGGTGATTTTTTGGCCGTTTTCAACCCGAGAAGGACACGGCCAGGAACACGGCCAGATGACACGGGCGTGTCATCCGACACGGGCGTGTGCCAACCCGTGTCCCTACCCGTGTCCTGATGGGTCGTGTCCGTTGCCGTGGCGGTTATGCGTGACACGCCCACGGACACGGGCGTGTCGAGGAACCCGACACGGGCGTGTCAGGTCAGACACGGGCGTGTCTTGGCCCGTGTGCGTTTCTCAGTTCGACGATCGTGCCTGGATCGAGGCACACGGCCATAAACACGGCCGTGTGCCAAGCCGTGTGCGGCCCAGGTCTGGGGAATTTTGTGCAGCTCCGAGCCATTCGTTTCCTTTAATTTAGATCCGACGGCCCAGATGAAATCATGCTCTGTTAAGGCCGGGAATAGGGAGTTATTCCATCATTTTCTCTCCAAAGTTCTTCCCTTCCAAAGTGAGAGAGGAGAGGAAGAAGAAGGAGGTTTCCGGCCGCCGGCGGAGCATCGGAGCACCTTTTCGAAATCGTAGAGCGGATCCGTGCAGGGAAGGTCATTGCGAAGAGTTCTAACCGCGTAGTTTTTCCATGGCGCCAAAACGGACTACAAGGGTAACGATTCTCAACTTGAGCGCTTGAAGCTCTTTCTTTCTGCATAGGGAATCCCGCTCCCGCGGGTATGCGGCGAGTGCGTGGTGTTCCTTGGGTTGACGGGAATAGTCCCCTTGTGTTGCATATAGAGCCCGGAATCGTAAGTACGGGCATACGCATTGTGTGTGAAGCCTACCCGGACATGTTTTGTCTGGATCGGTGATGTTGCATTTGATGTGGTTTTGCCGGAGAAGACTCCGTGCTTTGGATTTTTCGGGTTTCTATGCGGTAGATTGCAGCAAGGATCCTTGGAGGTTAGCTTCAAGGCGCACCCGGAAAATTGAGCGGAAACGTGTTCTGCTAACTTGGCGGTCTGGGAACCGGACTTGATCATAACTGGGTTATGAGATTGTTTTGGAAAATTTGGGATCCGAGAGAAGCTTGGCCCGCGCAAAGGACTTAAATTGGACATGCGGCGTGAGCAACGGGCAAGTGGAATTGGACCTAGGCTATGTGGTTCGGTGCGAGAGACCCGAAGACGGGGACTGGCCGTTGGCATAGTCGGAGCCTTAGACGGTGGTCAGAAAGGCTAAATGCTCACATGTTGTTGCCATCCTGGGGGTGGTGGTGAATGCACTGATGGGTCAGGGTTCACCATGAATGTGCCCTGAGTGCACGGGGTGTTTGGCCGTGCGAGCCTACACCTGTGTCGAATTATAATTGCGCTATATATATTGTTGGGCTAATGTTATGCAGGGAAAGAGCACCGCCGTCCCGAGTAAGGGGCGGGGTCGTTATAATTTGGTCGGCTTTTAGCTGACCGTTGCTTTATTTGCCACCGTGCGGTGGTATGTGCTTGCAGGTGCTGCGGAGCCGAGCGCCAAATAGCGGGCTGGAGCCCATGTTGCTGTGCTGGCCCTAGAAGGCCGTAGAATAGCTATTTTTATATTTATCATGTGTGGCCGGCCTGCGAGCCGATGTATGTAAAACACTCTTTATTAAGTGAACTTTTGTAAGGCTAGAAGGCCATGTACCCGTTTCTGTGTATTTGGGTTTTCATTCCTATTGTTGTAGCTGTGGACATTCATATTGATGGATTTATTTTTGGGTTCTTTCAACTTTAAAATCTTCCGCTAGAATGCTCTGTGATTAGGACGAGTAGTCTTAATTGGTTGATTTGATTATTCATTTAGTAACCCTTCCGACTGTCTGTGGTATATGGCGTCGGGTTTCAGCTGGACCTTCTGTTATATGCCATGCGACGGATGGGGGTGTTACAGCTAGAATCGCCATTGATGACCTGCAAGAGAGACAGAGAAAACGGCGATCAAGTGCAAGAGAACAAAAAGCAGGGGATGGAGGTCGAAGAAAACCTAGATATAAGGTTTCCAGAATATGAATCGATAATCTCCGTTCCACGAAAAGAAACAGTTCTTCAAACTGAGGTCGACGAAATAAATTATAGACAAATAATTCGTCGATCTCATCCAGAAGAAACGAAAATAGTTCGTTGAACTCCGTTCGATGAAATATCTTTTGAATCAAAGTTCGCCGATCTCCGGTCGACGAAAGTTGTTTCCATACACAGAGAATTCGTCGATCTCCGATCGACGAGCATCTCCCAAACTTTCCCTAATTCGTCGAACTCCGTTTGAAAAACTTTGAAAAATTCGTCGAATGCTGACAGAAATTAATTTTACTCTTCTCCATTGATCATTCCCGGTTGATTTATAAAGAACAGATGATTATTCTCATCCAAGGGTTTGGTGAAAATGTCTGCTCTCTGTAGATCAGTAGTAATATGGACTAGGTTAATTTTCTTTTTGTCTACATTATCTCTAATGAAATGATGTCTTATATCAATATGCTTAGTCCTACTATGGTGAACTGGACTCTGTGTTATAGCAATAACACTAGTATTATCACAAAATAAGGTTGAATTATTTAAGTTGACACCATAGTCTAGAAGTTGATTTTGTATTCATAACATTTGTGAACAGCAACTGCCAGCAGCCATGTATTCTGCTTCTGCAGTTGATGTAGACACAGATGTTTGCTTTTTTCAAAACCAGGAGACAAGTCTCATACCTAGGAACTGGCAAGTTCCAGAGGTACTCTTCCTGTCCACTCTACATCTAGCATAGTCAGCATCTGAATATCCAGTTAACTCAAACTCTGACTCTACAGGATACTAGAGTCCTAGATTAGGACAACTCTTTATATATCTCAAAATCCTTTTTAATAAAATAAGGTGAGATTCTTTAGGGTTCACTTGGAACCTAGCATAAAGGCATGTGGCAAACATGATATCAGGTCAGCTAGCTGTTAGGTGTAATAGGGATCCAACAATTGCCCTATAATGCTTCTGATCTACAGGTTTCCCTACTGCATCAGAATCCACAACAACATTGGCAGCCATAGGTGTTTTCATTCCTGATGAATAACCCATCCCAAACTTCTTAATAAGATCTTTAGCATACTTAGCTTGAGAGAGGAAGATACAATCAGGGAGCTGCTTCACTTGGAGTCCAAGAAAGTAGGAAAGCTCACCCATGCTACTCATCTCAAATTTGGAATGCATGAGGTCAGCAAAACTCTTGCATAATTTGGGATCAGTGGACCAAAAAATGATGTCATCCGCATATATTTGTACTAACAAAATTTGATCCTTATGACGTCTAGTGAAAAGAGTTTTATCTATGGTTCCTCTTGTAAATTTATGCTCTAAAAGAAAGCTTGCTAAGGTCTCATACCAAGCTCTTGGAGCTTGCTTTAAACCATAGAGAGCTTTATGCAATTTAAATACAAAAGAGGGTTGAGTTAGAGAGATAAAACCTGGAGGTTTTTCCACATAAACCTCTTCTTGAAGCACTCCATTCAAGAATGCACTCTTGACATCCATTTGGAACACTTTGAATCTCCTATGAGTTGTATAGGCAAGGAATATTCTTATGGCCTCTAACCTTCCAACGGGGGCAAACGTTTGGTCATAGTCAATTCTTTCCTCTTGCCTATAGCCTTGAGCAACAAGCCTATCCTTGTTTCTCACTATGTTCCCTTAAGCATCTAGCTTGTTTCTGTAGACCCATTTGGTTCCAATAATAGGGTATTTATGGGGTCTTGGAACCAAATCCCAAACTCTACATCTCTCAAACTGATTTAGTTCCTCTTGTATTACAATGATCCAGTGGGGATCTTGCTCAGCTTCATGGATGGAGAGAGGTTCAATCTGAGAGAGAAAACAGGCATGCATCAAGTCTTGGTTGAGTTGATTCCTTGTCTGTGCATCTGCTGAAATGTCTCCAATCACTTGAGATCTAGGGTGATCTCTAAGTGTGACAAGATCAGTTGGTGAAGTTTGTTCAGCAACAGCTTCTGTAATTAATTCCTCTCGAGGAATATTATTAGTTGTTGAGGGAAGTTCAGCCACTTCCACTTGAATTTCCACTTCACTGTCTTTAGTAACCTGTGGAGAAGGATGGGATGACACCTCTTGGGTAAGGTTTAGTCCATCCATAGACTCACACAGTGGTGGAACCTGCAAAGAGCTATTGGTAGAAATCTCTTTCTCCTTATAAGACATGTTATCTTCATCAAAAGATACATGGACTGACTCTTCCATTTTAAGAGTGGATTTATTAAAAACCCTATAGGCCTTGCTTACTTGGGAGTATCCTAGAAAAATCCCTTCTTCAGCCTTAGCCTCAAACTTTCTAATGTATCTTTTGTTGTTTGTGTGAATGTAACATATACAACCAAAAACTTTAAAATATATGATTTTAGGTTTCTTCCCTTTAAGTAATTCATAGGGGGTCTTATTTTTTAGCTTATGTATAAGGCTTCTATTCAGGACATAGTTAGCAGTGTTTACAGCTTCTGCCCAAAAGGATAGAGGCATGTAAGCATCTGCCAATAATGTGCATGCAGATTCAATGAGTGTCCTATTTTTCCTATCAGCTACCCCATTTTGTCGGGGAGTTCTAGGAGCTGAGAAGCACTTCCTGATACCTTCCTTCTCACAGAACTCATGCATAAGAAGAGACTCAAACTCTGTGTCATGATCACTTATGATCAATGCAACATGAGTAGAGAACTCAATCTGTATGGTCCTGAGAAAATCTGTAAGAACCTTGAATGTATCTGACTTAGCTCTCAGAAAGGCCACCCAACTGAATCTAGAGAAGTCATCAACAATCACTAAAGTGTAAGACTTCCCTCCTAGGCTTTGTACAGCAATGGGTCCAAATAGATCCACATGAAGCAAATACAAAATCCTAGGTGAATCACTCTTATTCGTGGATTTGAAACTAGTTTTAGTTTGCTTGCCTAATTGACAAGCCCTGCAAAGGTTTTCCTTCTTGTAGGGGCGAGAAGGTAAACCTCTAACAAGGTTGTATTTAGATAACCTAGCTATATTTTTAAGGTTTACATGACCTAATCTTTTATGGCACAACTCATTTTGGTTACTAGTGATATTGAGTAAACAAACATCAGTTTTGCCAGAAATAAAGTTTACTAGATATATGTTACCTTGTCTAATTCCAATTAAAACAGTTTTGTTTTCATTATCAATAATAGAACAAGAGGTAGAGTTAAAGTATACCTGATAACCTTCATCACATAATTGACTTATGGATATTAGGTTATGTTTGAGTCCTCTTACATATGTTACTCTCTTGAAGGCAACTGTCCCAATCTTTACTGCTCCATATCCTTCAGACTGGACACTATTTGAATCATCAAAGATCACCTTTGGTCCTAGCTTGGACTTGTAATTGGATAGATTTGCCTTGCTGCCTGTCATATGCTTGGAGCAACCACTGTCCAAGTACCAGGTCTGACTCACTCTTGGACAGCTCTTCACCTGTACCTGTAATGAAAAATAAAACTCAATTGTTCTTGACCCAGGTTACCTTGGGTCCTTATTTGGCTGAAAAGAAAAGCTGGATATAACAGACAAAGTAGGTTGAGATTTATAACCTAAGGGGTGATATCTCCTAGGTGGAATAACCCAATCAGCTACTGAATTAAATGGTTTATTAACTGACTTAGAATTTTTGTAAGAGAAATTATTTAAGTTTGGTTCTTCTGGGTTCGACGAATTATTATAAGTTCGTCGACCAGAGTTCGACGAATAGGGCTGAGATCGTCAATCTCTGCTCAGAGAATGATAATAGTCATTTTCTGTGCCTCATGTTCATCGGCCTCTGCTCGACGAACCATACAAAGTTCGTCGATCGCAGTTAGACAAATTGTTATAACTAAAGTTTGTGTTCAGCATTCGTCGATCTGGGTTCGAAGAACTGGCCACATTTTGTCGATCTGAGTTCGACGAATGTTGCTGAACCTTATTTTTATTAACTATTTTCTGAATTTTATTTCTCTTATCTCTGGGTTTTGGGTTGTTTTATGACATTAGTTTGTCTGTTATCTTTTCTTTTCCCTTGGTAGAAACAAATTTAATGGGGGTTGTAAGAATATTTTTCTTAATTATGGGGGGCAAACCTGATGAAGCACCAAAGCACAGCTTGCCATTTAATCTGACATTTGATGTGCTTGTTATGTACATCAGCTTGAGACTTCTTCCATTGAGAGATTGCTCAATTTGTTTGGCCTCACATAAATTAGATTTCAATTTAATTATCTGTTCATTTGCCAGAGTTAGTTGATCTTGTAGTTTAATATTTTCTGAGTTAACTAATTCAAGATTTCCTAGTCTTTCTCTAAGTGTTTTTTATTTCCTTCTCTGAATTAATTAAATCTAAACACATAGTTTTGAATTCAATTTTAAATAAATCAGAATTAAAATCTAAGCTTGAAAGAACCTGATCTACCTCTGAGTCTGAGGCTGCTTCATCTTCAGATTCTCCTTCTGATCCTGAACAGCTCCTGGAGGCATCAATTGCCATAAGGCAAACCTCTTTGGATCTTGCTTCTTCCTCTTCTTCACTTGAGCTGGAGGAAGATGATTCTTCTTCTGTATCACTCCATGTCTCAGCAACAGAGCCCCTGTCTTTCTTTTTGTACTTGCTTGAGGTGGGTTTGCTGCTGTGTTTTCTCCTAGAGTCCTTTTCTCTGCTTTTCTCCTTCTTCTGGTTTTTTGGACATTCAGAGATATAATGTCCAGGCTTTCTGCATCCAAAGCACACAACCTCCTTGGTTTGTGTCTTGTTAAATCTGGGCTTGTCATCCTGCCTGGATGATTTTCTTCTGAAATCCTTCCTAGCCATCTTATATAATCTTTTTGCAAAGAGGCTCATGAGTTCTTCATTTTATGTTGAGGTCTCACTTTCCTCAAATGCCTTGAAGGCTATGCTGTGATCCTTTCTCACTGGAGTTGTTGCTTTCTGTTCAGATGCTTCTCTTGATTTGATCAACTGCTCATAAGACTTTAATTTGCTTAGCAGAGATTCAGTTGATATCTCATTTCGGCTTCTGGCTTCTTTAATAGGCTAGATTCTTGAGTCCCAAGAGCTAGGGAAGCACATCAAGATCTTATCATTCACCTCTTTCAGGGTGATGTCCTTATCCAAGGTTTTAAGCTCATTGATGATTGAGCTCAACCTGTTGCATATTTCAGCCACTGATTCAGCCTCATCCTTCTTGAAATTCTCATACAGGGATAAGAGATTTGATCTCCTGTCTTTCCTTTCATCTGCTGAACTAGCTACCATTTGGTTGAGGGAGTCCCAAATGGCCTTGGCTGAGGTGCACTCAGCCACCTTCTGAAATATGTCATCTAACATTGTCTGAGCCAAGATGTTCATTGCTTTTGCATCTGCAATTTTGGCTTTCTTGTATGCATCATTATTCTCTGGAGGAGATACTGCAGTCATGTTGGTAGAGGTGCTTGGAGAAGCTGCAAGTGCCCGAGGTACTCTTGTTAAAATAGAAGCAAAAATATCCACATCAATAGAATTCATATATAATTTGATTCTTTCCTTCCAGATGGCAAATCTGTTAAGATTGCATACTAGAGGTCTGATGCTTGCATAATCTTTGTTTTGGGTCATTTCTGTGAAGAAATAAATCTAATAATAAAAACAATCAGATCTAACAAAAGGATCTTTATGGTTCAGGTGTTAGCCTGTACAACCAATTAACCTCTTAAGGTGTGGTATTTTAACCAACCTGGTAAGGTGTGGATTTTAACCAACCTGCCAAGGTGTGGAGTTTAACCAACCTGGCTCTGATACCAGTTGAAAGTGCAGGTTAGATCTTAAATACTGTAGAGGGGGGGGGTGAATAGCGTATTGTGCTCACTATAATCTTTTTACAACTTTTGCTGTAATTCCTAAGTGAACAAATTAGAAAATAAGAAAATAAGCACAGCAACCTAATAAATCACAGAACAATGCAGCCAAAACAAAAGAAAAAGGGCAACCAGACGACATAAGAAATTTATAGTGGTTCCCCAACATGGGTACATCCACTCTTCTACCACCCTGGTAGAAATCCACTCAGGTTTTTGATCAGGTGCCTGACACCAATGAGCTTTTGTTCAGGTGCTCAAAAATCAAAACCTCAAGTCTTTTGGTAGGATACTTGCAACCAGGAATAATTTTGAAGGGATTTAAAACCCTGTACAGAGGATGGAAAAGGAGGTGATGGTGTCTTCTCTTTCTCAACAACAACTGAGAAGACCGTGGATTGATGTTAGCAGATTGCTCCCCCTGAGATATTGAATGGATCAGGAAGACTGGAGCACTGCTTCAGGGTGATAGGTCTTGAAAGCTTGAGTGCCTGGACCAGAGATTGCTTCAGGAACTTCCTTGACAGATATAGAATTGTTGTCCTTCTGAAGTTATCCTGGAGGATTGAATGAAGAAGACTCTTGATAGAGATTGTTTGTTCTTCTTCTTCTTGAAGATGTCCTCTGGCCAAGGCTGATTGCAGAAAAGAACTTTTGATCTCTGTAAGACTGTTCTTCTGTGCAATCTATCTGTCTGTCTGTATGTTACTGCTTGCGTTGTAGTACTGGTTGATGCTTTCTTTTCTGACTTTTTGACTGACTAAGGAACATTCGAATTTGAATGTTGAGCAGTAATTGCAGTCGGCCTGGGAAGGAAGTGACAATCAATGATTTCCCTAACTGTCCCATGGAAAAATAGCATGTAATAATCCATGATTAATGTTCGTTCCAGCGGTAACATTACGAGAAGAATGGGCATTAATTACTCAGGATTCATTGCCAAGAAAAGGGACGAAAAACTGGAGAAGGCCTAATTTGGAATCGTCGAACGGAGAACAGGAATCGTCGAGCTGAGTTCACAGTTCGTCGAGCTGAGCTGATGAGTTCGTCGACCAGACAATCTTCATTTGCCGAATAGACAGTCTTCATTTGCCGAAAAGACAGTCTTCATTCGTCGAGCTGAGATCCAAATTTGTCGAGCTGAGAATGATTGTGTACTTAGACTCTGAGAAGTATCTGACTGAGAAGGATACAGATCGTCGACCAGAATTCATCGAGTAGAGAAGTTGACTTCGTCGACCTGAGATGTTGTGAACTTGAGGTCCAAGTTCATCGAGCTCAGAATCCTATTTGTCGACTAAAGCCTGAAGTTGGACTTAGAAAAATCTGGAGTTTTCCTGACTTTAGCTTGTTGAAGTATCTCAGTCTTCGTCGAACAAAGAACAAAGGTCATCGAGCTCAGCATAGAGAAATGACTCAAGATCGTCGAGCTCAGAACCCCTTTCGTCGAGCTGAGTTCGATGAACGTCGAACTCATTTCACTTGGTCTTGAAATCTTCTAAGTCTTGAGATCTCTGATGGTCTTTTTGATATCTGGTCCATCTGAAGTTGAACCTAAGGACTTGGCCAAGACTGTAGGACATAAATTTGACCCTTGCTATACATGTTGGGTCACATCCTAAGCTAGTGAACCTAGCCCAAATCAACTAGGGATCCAACAAACTCCGATCCGTCAGGTATCCGTATCCTCATCATCAGGCCTGTGAATCGCTCCACGCATTCCAGCCCTTTCACGAAGGCTTCCGTCACGAACGAGTGCGAAGCACCCATATCAAACAGTATATAGGCAGGCTTGCCGCTGATGAAGACTATGCCTGGGGTAGTTTTAAGTCTTAGAAATGTAGTTTTGGTTTTCTTTCCTAGTTTATCCATTCTATATCCAACACTCTATCTATCTAGGAAGGAGAAAACTTAAAATTAAATTGGCGTACCTTTGATCACTTGCTTCGGATTCCGCTGCTGAGTCAGATCTAATGCATACACTTGCTCCATCTCCTGCATGCAGTCTATGCCCTGGTATCCTCGACCTCGGCCACATCCTTAGTCTCCAAAATACTGAGCTGGCGGAGCAGCCGGTGGTGCTGGTGGTGGTGCCCCCCTCATGGGGCAGTTCCTCCGGATGTGCCCCACCTGGTCATAGTAGAAGCACTCTGGCGGGGGATATATTATACCCCCGGGTCTCTGTACCTCCCGCATCTGTGGTGGCTGAGGGGCCACCACTACTGGTTCCCTCTACTCCTGTCACACCTCCTGACAAGTTTGATCTTCCGCTCTTCTTCCATCTGTGATGAGGCCCCGTCACTGATCATTTCGGGCTCCCCGGATATGGTTCTCAGTTGGCCGCTTCCGGCCTCGGGTAGTATACCAATCTGCCTCAATCCTTTTTGCCATCTCCAATATTCGAGGAATAGGCCCGTCGGACACGAACAATAGAGCCTCCCTTAGATCCTCTCACAGGCCCTTATAGAACCTCTTAGTGTAACCTAGCTTATCCAACTAATAAGAATCGGCAAACCGAGCTAGGTGGTTGAACTCCCAATGATACTCCACCACTGTCTTGCTACCCCGTCTCAACTATAGAAATCTATCCTCCAGCTCGTCTCTGGCCGACTGCGAAACAAAATGCTCCAATAGAACGTCCCTGAATTCCACCCAAGCTATCTCAACAACCTTTCTGTCAGCAAACGTCGTGTCCAGCGAAGTCTTCTACCTTCTCTTGGCATGGGACTCCAAGCAAGAGACGACCAAGGACACTCTCTCCTCCCACGGGCACTAGATCCCAATCAACATCTCATACATAATGTCCAGCCACTCCTCCGTCCGAACGACCGACTCTGTCCCCAAGTAGGATGGGGGAGAAAGTCCTCGGAAAATACTTAGCCAGTTGGCCCCCGAGTTTGGCTACGGAGCCGGAACCTGTTGGGCCCTAAAAGCCTCCAAGATAGCTGTCAGAGCCTGTCTCATCTCTGACTGTAGGAATGGAGTGGGGACCGAGGGAGGTGGTGCAACATTCAGAGTCTGTTGGACTCCGCCTTGTGGCGTAGGCTATGCTGGGGGTTGCGAAACAAACTACATTAGTAAGCAATCAACTCAAACCTAACTAAAGTGGACAATTTACATGTGATCCCCCATATGGGCACACCACTGCTTCTACTGCTTAGTTTGTCCCCAAACTAAACTCACGCGGGGGTGACCCAGGGGTTGTGGACTGCTACTTTTCGATCGAGGTTTGCTTTGATACCACTTGTAAGACCCCCCTTTTTTTTTGAAACACCGGGGTCTTAGGCCCAGAACTACCGCTTCGTGGTGACACCTTCATGCCCGGGAAGGTCATCACTGCAAAACGCCGATCCTGTCGGCCAAATCGATCACAACCGTAGCAATATAACAAAAGACAAGTCCACAGAAAATCACATATATAATAATTATCTCCATGAAGGGAGTGTCCACAAAAATAATAAAGGCACTAAATCTTGGGTTCATGCCCATTACATCAAATCCTCACTACATGTCTCTCTTCGCGGAAGGAAAATAAATATGTCTACTGGCGATCAGGACTCACAGTCCCAGCTCTCTGAACTCCGGTGCAAGACTGCCCCATCTCCAAGCATGCCGACCTCCGGGGCTGCTCCTCCATGCTGGGCTCCGCGGTCCACTAAAATGATGTGGTTCGAAAACCGTTAGTCTAAAAGACTAAGTCCTATCATCCCCCGACACTTCCCCCATGACTCCTAGGCACTGAGTGGGGAGGAAGAGAGGAGAGGACATGAAAGTGGAGAATAGTATTAAGCTGGCGGCGAAACCAAACTAGAAGTTATATAATATATAAGATAGAATGATTGTAAAAAGACTGAACAAGAAAAGGTAACCTTAACTTATTTGAAAAACACATAATCCAAGAGATCGTTTGCAGGGCTCCTATCGTATAAAGAGTCTCATACCAGTTTATACGATAGGGTGTTTGTTTTCCAACAAGCATACATATAAAGATTTCTGAAATAAACCTTAACTTATAAGCACACTCACATGAACTTATAAGACAAGGGGTCTTTTGCAGGGCTCCTATCTTATAAAAAGTCTCATACCAGTTTATACGATAGGGTGTCGGTTTTCCAACAAGCATACATATAAAGATTTCTGAAATAAACCTTAACTTATAAGCATGCTCGCACGAACGTATAAACCAAGGGGTCGTTCTTCAGGGCCTATTGTATAAGCGTCCCATACCACTTATACAATAGGTGTCGGGTTATATGCAATGATTATGCCATGAAATATAATTATGCCATGATGTGAACATGCATGTGCAACTCACCCACTCGACTCTGTGTTCACAGACCTTTAGTACTCCCTTTTTGGAGCCGAACCTCCCAGGATACCTCCGTAGTGGCAATTGGAAGAGGTGGATTGGGCCTCGAACACCTCTAAACCAGTAATTGCACTACCAGTCAGACCTATCATACGCCTCAATGTTGGTGCACTTAGCGGAGCTCCTGCATACTCTTGCCGGCTGGCGCACCGGACTTTATTTGGGCATGTGCTAAACCACACTTTTCGAGTCAACGTATTGGCATCAGTGCATCGACTCTCTAATACCGAAGACCCACCACCTTATACCTGATGCACATGCAACCTTGAAGTATAACCACCGATCCAAAGCTCCCCGGACCATCCCGTCCGTCTCAAACGACAATCGAGCAAAAGCTCGCCGGGCCAACCTGCCCATCACCAACTCCACCGAGCCTACTACCCGAGTGACCCAACCTAACATTCCGAGACATCGAGGTGAGTGAGAGTGAACCCCTAGTTACAGTAGTTACTCTTACAATTTAGTTTTACCTACAGTTTATGTTAGGCCAGAACTACCCAAGGTATACCCCGTGAAGGGCTCTCGAAGGCACTAGGAACTATGATGGGTTATGCCCAAAGCTTCCTTTCGCAAGACACTTACTATTGTTGGTTGCTATCAAATTCCCAAACCCTTACGTGTTGACTGGATCTAACCCTAGAGTATTTGACACTTCCTCCCCATGGAAAATATGATCTTTCGTCGATCCCGAGCACCGCTTAACACTAGCCGATCCAACACTCTACTCATCATATCTTCCAGTGATGTACTCATTTTTATTTGACCAACCCAGAAAAATCTTTATCCCAAACTCATGTGCCCAAATTCATATTCCGATATAATATCTGCAGTTTTACTAAATGCAGACCAAGTTAAGTTATATGACATGTAAAATGGGAGGTACACAAAACAATCATCAAGCACCCCCATAAAAATTACTGGAGGGCTTTCATGACCTTTTTAACCTAAAACCAGAAATTAATAATTTTCCAATTTTAACTAATAATTTATTTAATTAATCTAATAATCCAAAACCCCAAGTTTGAACATGATGTACCAATTTCAGACAAAACAATGCTCCACAAAATTTATGTTAATTTCAATATAACTATTTAAAATAAAATCCAGAGTCTCCCAATTTTTCAGAAAGGTTTAGCCTCAAATTCTAGTTTTTGAAAATATCTTATTTTTATCAATTTTGAGAGGCAAGTGGAGCAAAAACATTTCCAAAAATTCTGAGAAACTTCAAAAATGCTAGTAAGGACATATAAAGGCTTTGGTTCAAGTTTCATAATTTTTTAGCAAGTAATGAGCCCTAAAAATATTATTAAACAACTTTTCAAATTAATGAGCTTGTGAAGTATGTACTGCAAATATATATTCAAAAAATCCTAACAAAATTCATACAAGGGCAATGGGGTCTGAAATTCACTCTGCCAAATTTTCATAAACGTCCAATTGGCAGTGGGATCATAATATCTAAATAAATAATTAGGTCAATCTCATGCATTTATAAAGAAAGTACCAAAAGCTATGACCCAAAATTCTCACTTAAATTACCAGAGGTTCAATCTATCTTTATGACCACACTACCCAAATTTCATTGTTGTTCAAAGAGTTTTGCTAACCTATTCTAACCCTACAAAGTTTGTGCCCTAAACTAGGGCTAGGGTTTTGTGCGGCCTACCCATTCCCAAATCCCCTGATATTTTTACCAGAGGGCTTTATCTACCCTAGCACTCTCCCTAGCAAATTTTAAGTACATTCAAAGTCTTTTGACCCCATGTCCTTCACAAGGCACAAAAGTCCTGAAAGAAATAGTTCCTAAACACCTAGAGGGGGGTGAATAGGTGATCTTTATCTTTTTAAATTTAAGGCAGAAATTCTGTACAGCACATGCAATTCTACAACTATCACAACACAGCAACCATAGAAACAAACATACACAGTGTACACAGTATTTATAGTGGTCCCCCAAGGTCTGGGTACATCCACTTCCCCCTTCGCCTATCTAGTAGTGTACTAGATTCGGCCTAACTTCTGCACTTCTCCTCAGATCCTCAGATCTTACAGCTCAAAACCCCAAACAGGTTCCTACAACTCAGAGTGTCCCCACTCCTACAACTCAGGCAAAAAGCCCTACCCCTCAGTCTGCAACAAGACCTACACTCAGAGAACAAAGTCTACTACAACTCAGGCACAAGACCCTACCTCAGTCTTCAACAAGACCTACACTCAGAGCACACAGTCTCCTACACTCAGCCTTTATAAAATATTCTTACAGCTCAGATCTATACAAGATCCTACAGATATTTTTATATTACAAAGTAATTAACCACAACTCAGAAAGAGAGAGATGAGTTGACTGACTTCTTGATGAGTTTTTGAAAGAACTTGACAGAGATCAACCTCCCTTGGCTTTCTTCAAAGCTTCTTGAATTAGAACACAGTAGGGTTGAATCTCCTGTGAAGATGATCTTCAATCAACTTCTATCTTGAGATTCAGATCTCAATCTGAATCTTACTTTGCAGCCTGGTTCAGCAGTTGCTCTTCTTAGAAGGAGCTCTCTCTCCAACTTCTTAGATCTTCTGTCGAAGGTCTTCTTCTTTTGTGTGTTAGTTCTCTTGATAGATTTCCAATTATCCCTGTTGAAGGAGAAAGGCCTTTAAATAGTCTTCCCCCAAGGTAACTGGCTGATCCGGTTTCTAACAAACTTCTGACGGCTCTGACAGTTGCAGTTGACCGGTTGAAATGGCAGCTGTCAAGTCATCCAGTCACTTCTTGAAATCACTGTCACTGTCTGAAAGTGTCGAGACAGATAGTCATTATGTGTCGACACAGATTGACTAAGTGTCGACACAAGTAGACTAAGTGTCGACACTAGCTTTGATGGTGTCGACACAACTCCTTGTGTTGTTGTAATAGCTTCTCGACACTGCTTCTTCAGAATGTGTCGACACTGATTCTGTGTGTCGACACAAGCCTTCTGTTGAATGTGTCGACACTGGTTGAGTGTGTCGACACAAATACTTCTTCTTTAATACTTAGTTGATTTCTGCTGTGTGTCGACACAACTCCTTTGTGTCGACACATGCCTTCTTGTGTTGAAACTTGCTGAGTGTCGACACATCTCCTTTGTGTCGACACATGTCTTTATATGTTGAAACTTGCTGAGTGTCGACACATCTCCTTTGTGTCGACACATGTCTTTATATGTTGAAACTTGCTGAGTGTCGACACATCTCCTTTGTGTCAACACAAGCCTTCATGTGTTGAAACTTGCTGAGTGTCGACACATCTCCTTTGTGTCTACACAAGTACTTTAACTTTGTTGAAGTTTCCTGAGTGTCGACACAGCCTCCTGGTGTCGACACATTTGATGTCGACAAAGTATGTAACGCCCCGAAACTCGAAGGAGCAAAGGGGGACGTTTTGGGCCAGTTTGGGTTCTGGCAGAAGGCACACGGCCTGGGACACGGGCGTGTCCCAGGGCGTGTCAAGTGTGTGTCGACACTCAGCCGCGAAGTCGTCGAGTTATACTCGACGATTCGTCGAGAATGGGCACACGGCCTGCGACACGGGCGTGTCGCAGGGCGTGTCGACCCGTGTCGACACTTAGCCGTGAAGTCGTCGAGTTATACTCGACGATTCGTTGAGAATGGGCACACGGCCTGCGACACGGGCGTGTCGCAGGGCATGTCGACCCGCGTCGACGATCGTCCCGGGGAGTCGTCGAGATTCACTCGACGATCGTCGAGACAAGGAACACGGCCTAGGACACGGGCGTGTCCAAGGCCGTGTCATCAAGTCGTCGTTCTTCCCTCGACGAAATGTCCCGTGTACACGGCCTGGGGTCCAGGCGTGTCAATGTGACACGGGCAAGGACACGGGCGTGTCCTATAACCCGTGCAGTGCTCGGGTTGAAAATGGGGGAAAATCATGGGGTACACGGCCGGCTACACGGCCGTGTCACGTGGAACACGGGCGTGTCAGCTCGAACACGGGCGTGTTCGACACCCGTGTGAGGTTCCAGGAGATTCAATTTTGACGGCGAATGCGGCACACGGCCCTGGACACGGGCGTGTGCCAGGCCGTGTTCGGCCCAGATTGGGCATTTCAGCCCCGAATCAAAGCCGTTCGTTTCCTTAGGTTGAGATCCGACGGCTAGGGGATGTTCCTGAAGGGATATACCCGTGAGTTGACTTGGAAAACCTTCACTTTTCTTCACTTGTTCTCTTTCTAAATCCTTGGAGAGAGGAGAGCTAAGGCAAGAAGAAGAAGAGCTAGATCCGCCATTGGAGGAGCTTCGGAGCTCCGAATCGCAAGCCGACTCCGGATCCACGGAGGCAACGCAAGTGCGGTGATTTCCATCCGATTACTTTTCAATGGCGCCAAAGAGGAACTCAAGGGTAACGATCCTCATCTTGAGCACGAATAGCTCTCTTTCCTAGCATAGGAAGCCCGCTCTCGCGAGTTTGCGGAGAGTTGGAGGGGTTCCTTCGGGTAGATATGTGAAGTCCCCGTTGTTTAGAGTCCGTATGCGAGAACGGACATAGGCATGATGTGTGAAGCCTACCCGGACATGTTGGTCTGGATCGGTGATGTTGCATTGCATAAATACCG
Source organism: Platanthera guangdongensis (assembly GCA_039583875.1). Taxonomy (NCBI): domain Eukaryota; kingdom Viridiplantae; phylum Streptophyta; class Magnoliopsida; order Asparagales; family Orchidaceae; genus Platanthera; species Platanthera guangdongensis. Next base: position 7,668,237 of record CM077149.1, on the reverse strand, counting down.
GAGAAGACTCCATGCTACTGGTTGTTTTTCGGGTTTTCTACGCGGTAGATTGCAGCAGAGAGCCTCGGGGATTAACCCAAAGGTGCACCCGGAAAACTGGGCGGATACGAGATCTTGCCAACTTGTGGGCCTAAGTGCCAATTAGTACATAACTGGGTAATGTAATATCGTACGTTCGATTCACGGGCTTCGGGGAAACTTAACCCGTGCCGATGATATTTAAGTGTCGTGGCAAGTGAGCAACGGGTTGAGTGGGAACCGTTCCTGCATTATGCCGAGGGCATAGAGGTCGGGTCTTTTGTCGATGACATTATAGTGTCGTGACATGGGCTGTTGATGACATTAAAGTGTCGTAACACTTGCCTAAAAGACCATTTAGCTAACGAGTTATTGCCGTCCTAGAGATGGTGGTGAGTTAGCGGCTTAGACTACGATCACCGAGAATGTGCCCTGAGTGCACGGGGCGTGTGGCCGTGCGAGCCAACGCCTGTGATGAAATGGCTATGGTTATATAAATTGCTCGCTTATGCTAATGAAATGCAGGGAAGGAGCATCGCCGCCCCGAGCTGGGGGCGGGATCGTTATAATTTGGTCAGCATTGCTGACCGTTGCCTTGTTTTGCCACCGTGCGGTGGTTTGTTGCTTGCAGGTGCAGCTGGACCAAGCGGTCAATAGCGGTCTAAAGCCCTTTTTGCGAAGCTGGCCCTCGAAGGCCCAAGTAGAAGTGTTTGCTGCTTTGTTCATGTATGACCGGCCTGCGTGCCGTGGTTTGTAAATCATGTAATTTTCAAGTGAAACACTTTGTAAGGCCTTAAGGCCGGTTTTGGGTATTTTTGTATAACATTCCTTTTGGTATTAGTGGACATTCATGCTCCTATGCTGGGTTCTTGTTTACAACTCTTATAAACTGCTTCCGCTAGAATGCTCTGTGTAGGACGTTGAGATTGGTTGGATGGTTTCCATAAGTAACCACCCGGTCTGTCTGTGGCATACGGCGTCGGGCCCCGGCCGGACCTACTGCTATATGCTATGTGACGGATAGGGGGTGCTACAATTTGGTATCAGACTAATGGTTTTGGTCGGGCTTAAACTGAATTCGTGGGCGAATTCTTTTTAAGGGGTGGTGAGCACATTGCGTGCGTCATCGTTATAATGGTAAAAGAACCCATGAATGTCCACTTAGGAATGAAAATACTCGTGTTTGAGGAACCTGCGTGTTCCTATAATTGCTGTTTGCAATACAATTTGGTCGCTTAACGGTGTTTTGTACCACTATAGGTGACCAGAAGTGGTGTTGGGCCGTCAGAACGCCGAGTTTCTGAGGCTAGTAGTGCACCGGAGGTTGCTCCTGCAACACCTTTGACGGCTGAAAATATACGATTGGTGGCTGAAGTGGTGTTGGCCGTGATTAATGCGCAGCCTGGAAGGCAAGCGCAGCAGCCCGTTCCTGTGATGGAGCAAGAACCTCTGCAAGAGGCTGAGCCGAAGAGGGTGGAGCAACTGGTTGTTGAACCAATAGTGCCAAGGAGGGCAATTGAGAGGCAGCTAAAGCATGTAATGAGCTTTAACCCTCCGCTATTCTCGGGGTTCGGAACCCCATCTCAGGCTGAAGACTGGCTCTCCAGGGTAAAGAGAGTCATGACAGCGACAGAGACGGAGGAGTGGCAAATGACCACCATTGCTACGTTCCTTCTGGACGGTGAAGCGAGGATGTGGTGGGAAGGATTGGAGCTGCACTTACTGAGGGGTAGACAACTTGGTGATGTCTCGATGGAGGAGTTCTCGAGATTATTTTTGGCTAGATACCTCCCTTAGACGCAGAAGATAGCGTTGGAGAATGAGTTCCTGAAGCTGGTATAGGGTGAGAGGAGCGTGGATGAATATCTCCACGAGTTTACTCATCTAAGTCGTTATGCTAGCACCACCATCACGGATGAGGAGCGCAAGACTAATCGCTTCTATGAAGGGTTGAGAGACGAGTTGAGGTTGCTACTCTCGGGGCCGATGACGCAGGGTTTCTTAACCTTGGTCAATACTGCCCGGTCCTTGGAAAAGGACATGAAGAACGTGCAAGCGAAGAAAAGCTTGGGTGAAAAGAAATCTGAGTTCAGAGTGCCGACTACTTCAAAGTCCGGCTATCGGAGGTCTTTCAAGAAGCATAGGACTTCGGGTCCAGCTCCTTCTGGCGCTTCTGGGGCAACTACGAGTCGGACCCCGGGCGCGTGCTTTACATGTGGAAAGACGGGGCATTTCGCCCGTGATTGTTGGAGCGGACGTCCTAAGTCTGAGAGGAGGCCGGGAGCCACTTATGAAGAGAAGGGAAAGGCGGTGGAGTCGACCGCATCCCACTATGCTCCGGCCCAACCAAGGGCCTACAATCTTGGCCAACAGGAGGCCATTAAACAAGCTGATGTGGTGACAGGTACGGTTTAATTTATAGCAAGTCAATTTCTTTAAATACTTGTTATGCACATGTTACCTTACCACTACTTGTTTAGGATTCGTATTGATTTGTGAAAATCCGGCACGAGCACTCTTCGATACGGGAGCTTCACACTCCTTCTTGTCCGAAGGATTTATATCACGCATCGGAGTCCCTTCTTCGATGGCGAAGGATAAGTTGGATGTGTTGTTTCCCAATGGGTGTTCGATGCGAACGGATAGGATCTGCAATGTTAAGATTCGTATTGGGGAGCAGGAGTTCGACCTGCGAGCGTCTTTACTTCTGTTAGTGGAGTTCGACGTCATATTTGGCATGGACTGGCTCTCGGAGCAGCAGGCCCATATAGATTGCGGTAGCAAGGAAGTCAAGCTGGGGGTGAGTCGTGAGACGACTTTTACGGGCTTAAAGGGGTCGAGCAAGACATTGATGTCTGCTCTTCAGGTGGTGAAGGCGGTTCGTGCTGGTGCAGAACTGTTCTTTACACTAGTGGAGGTTGCAAAGCCGAAGCCCGCTTTGGATTGTATTTCAGTGGTATCGGAATACCCTGATGTGTTCCCCGCAGATCTTCCTGGAGCCCCTCCTCAGCGGGAGATAGATTTTACGATCGAGCTAGTGCCAGGTGCAAAGCCTGTATCACGATCTCCGTATCGGCTAGCGCCTAAGGAAATGGCGGAGCTGAAAGTTCAACTGCAAGAGTTGTTGGAGCAAGGGTATGTGCGCCCGAGTTCTTCGCCTTGGAGCGCACCGGTCCTCTTTGTTAAGAAGAAGGACGGAAGCTTGAGGCTATGTATTGATTATCGGGAGCTAAACAAGCTGACGGAGAAGAACAAGTACCCGATCCCTAGGATTGATGATCTCTTTGATCAGTTAGTCGGGTCGACGGTGTACTCGAAGTTAGATCTCAAGTCTGGGTACTATCAGCTGCGGATAAGGGAGAGTGATATCCTGAAGACAGCGTTTAGTACGAGATACGGGCATTATGAGTTTACGTTCATGCCGTTTGGGCTGACTAATGCGCCCCTCAGTATTCATGGATTTGATGAACAGGACGTTCAGGGAGTACTTGGACCATTTCGTGATCGTCTTCATCGACGATATTTTGGTGTACTCGCAAAGTGAGGAAGATCACTTCAAGCATCTTCATTTGGTGTTGGAGACGCTAAGGATAAATCAGTTGTATGCCAAGTTCTCGAAGTGTGAGTTTTGGCTATCCTCAGTGGCGTTCCTCGGGCATATAGTAAGTGGAGAGGGTATTGCTGTGGATCCGGCGAAGATTGTTGCGATACGGGAGTGGCCTGAGCTTGCTACGGTAGCAGAAGTCCGGAGCTTTTTGGGGCTTGCCGGCTATTATAGGCGCTTCGTAGAGAACTTCTCGCGGTTAGCGTTACCTCTCACTACTTTGACGAGGAAGGATCATAAGTTCATTTGGACGCCGGAGTGCGCGCGAGCTTTTGAGGAATTGAAGTGTCGGTTGACCACGGCGCCTGTGCTGAGTTCGCCATGTGGAACCGAAGGCTACGAGTTATATAGCGATGCTTCGGGCAGCGGTTTGGGTTGCGTGCTACTACAGCACGGAAGCGTGATAGCTTATGGCTCGAGACAGCTAGAAGTGCACGAGAGGAATTATCCGGTCCATGACTTGGAGTTGGCGGCCGTGATTTTTGCCTTGAAGCTGTGGAGACACTATTTGTACGGTGTGAAGATTGATATCTACACCGATCACAAGAGCCTAAAGTACCTGATAGATCAGAAGGATCTGAATATGCGGCAGCGTAGATGGATGGAGTTCCTGGGGGACTATACATTCAAGATCCACTACGTGCCTGGCAAAGGGAATGCGGTTGCGGACGCGTTGAGTCGCCGAGCCCCAGCTCAAGCCAATTGGCTATCGGTGCATGATGAGCGGTTGGTGCGGGAGTTGGAGGCGTTGGAGATTGTTTGTGTGGATAGACAATCAAGTGCTGAAGCAGTTCTGAATTGGACTGAAGTACAATATGACCTGGCTGATCGGATTCGGCAGGCTTTGGATATGGATGCTCATATGAAGCAGTCCATGATAGAGGCTCTGGATGGGTCAAATTCCCAATTCGTCGTGGAGGACGGATTGCTTTGGAAAGACGGTCATTTGTGCGTCCCAAGTGTGGGCAATTTACGGGTGGAGTTGTTGTACGAGGCGCACCATACCAAGTACTCAATTCACCCGGGGAGCACGAAGATGTACCGTGATATAAAGAAACTATTTTGGTGGCCGGGTTTGAAAAAGGATGTGGCGCTATACGTAGCGAAGTGCCAAACCTGCGCCTTGGTAAAGGCGGAGTGCCAAAAGCCGGGAGGATTTCTTAAGTCCTTGCCTATTCCGGAGTGGAAATTTGACGACATCTCTATGGACTTTGTGCACGGTTTGCCAAGGTCGCAAAAGGGGAACGACGCCATTTGGGTGGTTGTTGATCGATTAACGAAGGTGTCGCATTTATTCCGCATAGGAAGGACGATCCGGTGGAGAAGCTGGCAAAGCTTTATGTGGATAATATAGTACGGCTTCATGGTGTGCCCCGCAGCATCGTGAGTGACCGAGATGGGCGGTTTACGTCCAATGATTGGAGGCTGGTGCAGCAAATGTTGGGAACTAAGTTGAAGTTCAGCACAGCCTTCCATCCGCAAACGGATGGGCATACCGAGAGGGTCAATAGAACCATGGAAGACATGCTTCGCATGTGTGTCTTGGATTTCGGAAAGCAATGGGAAGACCACCTTTATTTGGTGGAGTTCGCATACAACAACAGCTACCAAGCGAGTATTCAGATGGCACCTTTCGAGGCCCTATATGGTAGAAGATGTCGCACGCCGTTGTCTTGGTTAGAAATGGGTGAGTCAAAGTTGTATAAGAGATCGGAAGTAGAGGGTGCTACTTCTTTGGTGAGAACCATTCAGGAGAGGTTGCTTATCGCTCAGGACCGGCAAGCAAAGTACTATAATGCCAAACACAGGAACGTGGAGTTCGCTGTGGGCAATTATGTATACTTAAAGATCAAGCCATTCAAGGGTGTCTCGCGGGTGCGGCGATTGAAAAAGCTAAGCCCGAGGTACCTTGGACCGTTTGAGGTTCTGGAGCGAGTTGGCGAAGCGGCCTATCGGTTGAAGCTTTCAGTGGAGCTAAGTGGTTTACATGATGTATTCCACATTTCGGTGCTTCGGAAGGCGGTGCAAGAGCCTATGCAAGTGATTGCGGTCGATCAAGTGCCGGTGGAAAGTGGGCTAACGACAAAGGTCAAGCCCGTGCGGATTGAGGACTCGGAGGTCAAGCGGCTACGCAATAAAGAGATCAGGATGGTCAAGGTCCGGTGGGACAATTGCGGTCGTGAGGAGCTCTCTTGGGAATGAGAGCAGACTATGCTTGACGAGTATCCGGAGTTGTTCCGCTCAGGTACAAATTTTGGTTTTGTATGTCTTTCCTTTATTTAATTTCGTGGGCGAAATTCTTTTAAGAGCGGGAGAGTTGTAACGCCCCGAAACTCGAAGGAGCAAAGGGGGACGTTTTGTGCCAGTTTGGGTTCTGGCAGAAGGCACACGGACTGGGACACGGGCGTGTCCCAGGGCGTGTCAAGTGTGTGTCGACACTCAGTCGCGAAGTCGTCGAGTTATACTCGACGATTCGTCGAGAATGGGCACACGGCCTGCGACACGGGCGTGTCGCAGGGCGTGTCGACCCGTGTCGACACTTAGCCGTGAAGTCGTCGAGTTATACTCGACGATTCGTTGAGAATGGGCACACGGCCTGCGACACGGGCGTGTCACAGGGCGTGTCGACCCGTGTCGACGATCGTCCCGGGGAGTCGTCGAGATTCACTCGACGATCGTCGAGACAAGGAACACGGCCTAGGACACGGGCGTGTCCAAGGCCGTGTCATCAAGTCGTCGTTCTTCCCTCGACGAAATGTCCCGTGTACACGGCCTGGGGTCCAGGTGTGTCAATGTGACACGGGAAAGGACACGGGCGTGTCCTATAACCCGTGCAGTGCTCGGGTTGAAAATGGGGGAAAATCATGGGGTACACGGCCGGCTACACGGCCGTGTCACGTGGAACACGGGCGTGTCAGCTCGAACACGGGCGTGTTCGATACCCGTGTGAGGTTCCAGGAGATTCAATTTTGACGGCGAATGCGGCACACGGCCCTGGACACGGGCGTGTGCCAGGCCGTGTTCGGCCCAGTTTGGGCATTTCAGCCCCGAATCAAAGCCGTTCATTTCCTTAGGTTGAGATCCGACGGCTGGGGGATGTTCCTGAAGGGATATACCCGTGAGTTGACTTGGAAAACCTTCACTTTTCTTCACTTGTTCTCTTTCTAAATCCTTGGAGAGAGGAGAGCTAAGGCAAGAAGAAGAAGAGCTAGATCCGCCATTGGAGGAGCTTCGGAGCTCCGAATCGCAATCCGACTCCGGATCCACGGAGGCAACGCAAGTGCGGTGATTTCCATCCGATTACTTTTCAATGGCGCCAAAGAGGATCTCAAGGGTAACGATCCTCATCTTGAGTACGAATAGCTCTCTTTCCTAGCATAGGAAGCCCGCTCTCGCGAGTTTGCGGAGAGTTGGAGGCGTTCCTTCGGGTAAATATGTGAAGTCCCCGTTGTTTAGAGTCCGTATGCGAGAACGGACATAGGCATGATGTGTGAAGCCTACCCGGACATGTTGGTCTGGATCGGTGATGTTGCATTGCATAAATGCCGGAGAAGACTCCGTGCTACTGGTTGTTTTTCGGGTTTTCTACGCGGTAGATTGCAGCAGGGAGCCTCGGGGATTAACCCAAAGGTGCACCCGGAAAACTGGGCGGATACGAGATCTTGCCAACTTGTGGGCCTAAGTGCCAATTAGTACATAACTGGGTTATGTAATATCGTACGTTCGATTCACGGGCTTCGGGGAAACTTAACCCGTGCCGATGATATTTAAGTGTCGTGGCAAGTGAGCAACGGGTTGAGTGGGAACCGTTCCTGCGTTATGCCGAGGGCATAGAGGTCGGGTCTTTTGTCGATGACATTGAAGTGTCGTGACATGGGCTGTTGATGACATTAAAGTGTCGTAACACTTGCCTAAAAGACCATTTAGCTCACGAGTTATTGCCGTCCTAGAGATGGTGGTGAGTTAGCGGCTTAGACTGCGATCACCGAGAATGTGCCCTGAGTGCACGGGGCATGTGGCCGTGCGAGCCAACGCCTGTGATGAAATGGATATGGTTATATAAATTGCTCGCTTATGCTAATGAAATGCAGGGAAGGAGCATCGCCGCACCGAGCTGGGGGCGAGATCGTTATAATTTGGTCAGCATTGCTGACCGTTGCCTTGTTTTGCCACCGTGTGGTGGTTTGTTGCTTGCAGGTGCAGCTGGACCAAGCGGTCAATAGCGGGCTAAAGCCCTTTTTGCGAAGCTGGCCCTCGAAGGCCCAAGTAGAAGTGTTTACTGCTTTGTTCATGTATGACCGGCCTGCGTGCCGTGGTTTGTAAATCATGTAATTTTCAAGTGAAACACTTTATAAGGCCTTAAGGCCGGTTTTGGGTATTTTTGTATAACATTCCTTTTGGTATTAGTGGACATTCATGCTCCTATGCTGGGTTCTTGTTTACAACTCTTATAAACTGCTTCCGCTAGAATGCTCTGTGTAGGACGTTGAGATTGGTTGGATGGTTTCCATAAGTAACCACCCGGTCTGTCTGTGGCATACGGCGTCGGGCCCCGGTCGGACCTACTGCTATATGCTATGTGACGGATAGGGGGTGCTACAAAGTATCTCTAGGGTGTCGACACAGATTATGTTGACAATTCTTCACTGTGTGTCGACACTGCCTGTATGTGTCGACACATTTCTTCTGGTGTCGACTCTGCCTTCCTGGTGTCGACACAATTACTCCAAGTGTCGACACAGCTTCTTTAGGTGTCGACACAAGCCTTCATAAGTGTCGACACTTCACCTCTAGGTGTCGACACATGGACTTAGAATTTTTCCTGCAATCCTACAGTTACTTAACCTGCACATATAAACTCAAAGCACCTCAAATACACCTTGATGTATACCATTGAGTAGGGTGAGGCTTCTTCAAATCAGGTACATATATTCCAATGTACCCAACAATCTCCCCATATTTAGAGAAGTCATAACCCTTAGTCAATGATATACACCATACATAACAAATACTCAAAATGATGTATAACAGTATTATATGACAGGGTAAATACCAAACATGTATAAACAAAACATGTATAAACAATTAACTCATAATAACAATGTAATAGATTGAATCATTAAACATTATTTTTACAACTTCCAAAAGTTTTATTAATCAAAAGTTTACATGAAGTTTAATGCAAATGATTACAAGATTTTAAACTTAAGAAAATTCTATCCTATGGCTGCTCTGGCTCCTTGATAACAATGCCCTTTCCAGGTTGAATCTTTGCTTGAACTGCAGCATAATTGTCATCAGCAGGCTTCTTTCCCTAAAGATCTTTCATTTTCTGTTCTTCAGCCATTATCTACTGTCTCTCAAAGTAATGATAAGGCTTAGGGAAATACTTGCTAGGCTCCTGTGCATTAGGAGGTAACTTCCCTAATTTATCATTTCTTCTGTATTGTACTATGGCCTCTTGCCTAGCCTCATGTTTTTTCCATTCCTGGTCAGAATACCATTTGCCCCTCTCTAGGAAATTATCCTTTGCAGCCTTCCAAGCAGTCAATATGATATTCCTAGAAGTTGGGCTCCATTGCTCAAAGTTTGGCCTTAATTCAGCCTGCTCTCTGAACCTCTTCTTAGATAATTGGGCTTCCTGCTCTTTTAGTATTGCCTCTTGCTCTTTTAGTACTGCCTCTGGCACAGGCTGTACAACTTTCTCAATGATCATATTGTGAGCACCTTCTGGTGGACTATACATAGACTGTATCTCTTGATGTATCATGTCAAAATCTGCAGGAGGGTAGATCACCTGAGCTACTTCAGCTTGTTCTCCTCCAAAATATGCAGGATTAATCCCAGATTCTGCCACATTATCATCATCACACAAGGGTGGATATCCAAGGGTAGCTCTGATACTGTTTGAAATCCATTTAGCATGGTCAGAGCCTGCTTTGACTAATATCCTCTCCCCCTTTATGACTTCTCTTGCTATATGATCCCTAAGATCATCTTTCTGGAATCTGATTTGAGCATTCAGATAGTTAACGCCATCTTTATAAAAAGGTCTTAATTTCTGAAGCTGGGCAGAAATATCCTTTTGGGAAGCTTCAATGGCAATTTTAACAGCAGTGAGGCTTTCTTGTAATTGCTTGTCAAATCCAGCCTTGGCAGTAGTCCTTGCTGCAGTCTGAGCAGTAGCTATATTTTTCATTTCACTGACAATGGCATTATGAGAAGCAGTTAGATTATCATTCATCCTAAGCTGATTTTCCAGGACATATCCTTGTTTCACTGTCATGTCATCAACCCGTTTCTTGATATTCTCTTGATGAGTAGCCAGATAGACCACTACATTGCCTCCTTTATGGAAACAATCAGTCATTTCTTTCTTATTTTGATTAACTTCAAATCTTATGGACTTTATGTCTTGAGCTAAGGAAAATTGTAACTTCTTATGGTGCTCATCCATATATGTTTCCATATCCTTTTTATGCTCATCCAGTTTTATTTGCAAGGCCACCAACAAAGAACTATAGTTAGCAGTTGGGGCTTGTTGTGCAACAATGGTTTGCAGTGCCTTTTTGTAGGACTGGCTTCTTCTCTTGAAGACTTGTAACTTTCTTTTCTTTGCTTGAACCTCAGCAGTATCTTCAGAATCTGAGATACTAGCTATATCTACTCTATCCCGTGGAGTTGGAGGTAAGTCCTGAGCACTCTTTAGTATCTCCCCCTCATTCCTTTGCTCCTCAGTTTCCTTTCTAGCAGTCTCCTCTACATGCTCCCCCTTAAGGTCTACCTGCTCCCCCTCAACAGCTGCTTTCTCTCCCTCAAAGTCAGTCTGTAGAAGATCAGGGAACAACTCTTCTAGTGTAAACTCATGTTGAGGTTGAACTGGAGAACCTCTAATCTCAGGAGCAACTGATACCACTTTATCAGCAACAGATGTGCCCTCCATGACAACATCTTGTGGTTGACTATATAACTATGTATGCTGATCAACATCAAGTAATGATTCAGTCAAAACTTCATCCTCAATATTGAAATTTAATTGATTAACTTTAGTGATTACCTCTAGAATTGTTTGGGTAGCCCTTTCACTATCTAATTGAGTTGGCTCATCCACATGTAGAGGCTCCCCCTGGAGTGAATCCAGGTGAATAGGGCTAGCTGATGGTAACTCCCCCTGCCTCTGGGCATCTTCTTGTCTTGCTGGAGACTGTCCAGCATTATCATCCTCTCCATCATCAGAACTAAAAACCACCTTCTCCTCTGAGCTACTTGAGGATTTAGTAGCTACAATTGCTTTCTTCTTCTTCTTCTTCTGAGGTGTTTCCTTTTCTGGAGTTGGCATTTCCTTTGTAAACACTCTATCCCACCTTGAGATAATTCTAACATTCATTCTCCTCATATGGTTTATCTTAGATCCAGCAGCTTTGTTCATCACTTCAGGGATACTTCCATCTAAGTATAAACTCAGAATCCTACCCAGATTGGGCTTCTTCAGACTTTCCTTTATCTTATCAAATATTACTACTGACCAATCAGTTTTAAGTTGGAAAATTATCCTAGTCATCAAACTGAACATGTGAGCTGATATCCTATCATGCCCACCAGGCTTGCTTAGTATCACCTTGCCTACTATTTTAGATAAAAACTTTCCTTGTATGTTCATCCCTTTCCTGTTAAAAAATGATCCAATTTTCATACTTGAATCTAAACCACACCATTCCAGTGCCTCCCTTGTCTTTGATGCATGTACATCTTCCTCTTCTTTAGTTCTAGGGAGATGTAGAATCTTTCTTAGACTTTTCTGGGTAATCTTGATTTTTGCACCATGAACTTTGGACTTAATCTTGAGTCAAGATTCATCAAGAGTAGCTGCACTAAGGAATTCAAGTACCTCCTTCTTCCAGATCTTGATTGGTTCTGATACAGGATACTCTAACCCAGTCTCTGCAACTAGGATTATCACACCTTGGATTTCTGGTTCCGTGTCATCAAAGGCGTGTCGCACGAGCTCATAATCTTTATTGATATTATCTTCTAGCTTGGGCGCCATTAGGGTTTGGAGAAATTTTGAATTTAGAGAAGAGAAATGTCGACACACAAGTTTGATCTTGAAACTACGGTGAGCGTGTCGACAAACAATGGTGAAGACCTATTTATACCTTTCTAAAATCGAAGGTGAAAAGGCGCGTCAAAATACTTGAAATGTGTCGACACTGTTGAAAAGTGTCGACACTTACTTCTAATGTCTCGACAACTATGTGTCGACATAAAAATAGTCGACAGAATATATGTGTCGACACTTATACATCTCAGCTCGACGATTAGTCGAGACGCTACTCGGCGAATTCTATGGAGATCCTAAGTGTCGACACCACCCTGGATGTATCGACACCTACTTTGGATGTGTCGACACAAATTCTATAATGTGTCGACACTGACTGTCTAGATGTGTCGACACCATTTCTCTGAAGTGTCGACACCACTTCTATGTGTCGACACAGACAACTCTGTGTGTCGACACTATTTTACTTAGCCAATTTTTTTAAAACTAATCTAAGTTTATCATTCCTAATTCAATTATAAACTTATTGAATTTGGTTTCATCTAGGGGCCTAGTAAACATATCAGCTAACTGATTATCTGTCTTAACATACTCTAGTGAAATATCTCCTTTTTCTACATGTTCTCTAAGAAAACGGTATTTAATTTCTATGTGCTTAGTCCTACTATGGGAGACAGGATTATTTGCAATAGACATGACACTTGTAGAATCACAAAATAAAGGTGTTCTACTTACTTGAATACCATAATCTTCTAGCAGATGTTGAATCCATAGAAGTTGTGCACAACAACTTCCTGCAGCCACATACTCTGACTCGGCTGTGGAGATAGCCACACTGGTCTGCTTCTTGCTACTCCAAGACACCAGCCTTCCAACTAGAAATTGACAGGTTCCTGTAGTACTCTTCCTATCTTCCTTGCAGCCTGCAAAATCTGCATCTGAATAACCTGTCAGTACAAAATCTCCATTCCTAGGGTACCAAAGACCTAGATAAGGTGTGCCCTTAAGATATCTCAAAATCCTTTTGACTGCAGTCAGATGAGATTCTTTAGGGCATGCCTAGTACCTAGCACAGACACATGTAGCATACATGATATCTGGTCTACTAGCAGTCAAATACAGTAGGGAGCCAACTATCCCTCTATACAAAGTGTCATCTATAGGCTTCCCGGCATCATCTTTGCTTAGATACATGCTTGACCCCAAAAGAGTTTTCATGGTAGTGGATGATTCCATACCATACTTCTTTATCAACTCTAGGGTGAACTTAGACTGGCATATGGATAATCCATCTTCAGTCTGTCTAACTTGGAGACCCAAGAAGAACTTAAGTTCCCCCATACTGCTCATTTCAAATTGTCCTTGCATAAGTTTTGCAAACTTCCTGTAGAGACTACTTTCTGTAGACCCAAATATTATGTCATCTGCATATATTTGGACTAAGATAATCTTGCCTCTGGATTCCCTAAGGAATAGAGTCTTGTCTATTTTCCCCCTTGAGAATTTGTTCTCAATGAGGAAACTAGACAAGGTTTCATAACAAGCCCTTGGGGCTTGTTTTAACCCATACAAAGCCTTCATAAGTCTATATACATAATCAGGTTTAAGCGAATCAACAAAACCTGATGGTTGCTCTACATAGACTTCTTCCTTCAGATTTTCATTCAGAAAAGCTCACTTTACATCCATTTGTTATACCTTAAACCCTTGATGTGTTGCATAGGCAAGGAACATCCTTATTGCTTCCAGTCTTACTACTGGGGCAAAGGTTTGATCAAAATCAATACCTTCTTCCTGCCTATATCCCTTTGCAACAAGTCTAGCTTTATTCTTTATGATGATTCCATTCTCATCTAACTTGTTCCTAAAGATCCACTTAGTTCCAATAATGTTATGATCCTTGGGTTTAGGAACTAGCTCCCAGACCTTGCATCTTTTGAATTGATTCAGCTCCTCTTGCATGGCCTCAATCCAATGAAGGTCTAGGATTGCTTCTTCAAACTTCTTTGGTTCTACTTGGGATAGGAAGCTGGAGTAAAGAACTGTACTCAGATTCCTGCTCGTTGTTTGCACTCCATGTCTGGGATCTCCAATTATTTGATTGGTTGGATGATCCTTTAGGTGCCTATTTGCTGAAGGTAGCCTGTCTTCAGGTTGTACACCTTCAGCTTCTTCAATATGTTGTACTTCTTGGACTTCTTCAACATCAGGAGTATCTTATACTCCCCTTGGACAACAGCCACCATCTTCCATTTGCTGACTTGCAGTAGAACCTTCTGCAATGGTAAGTTTGTCCATCTTCTCAGTTACACCTGTAGAGCTACAAACACAAAGGCTTTGATGATTCCTTTTTCTGAACCACCAAAGGTAACTTTAGGACCATCCTTGATAGGTGTATAGTCCTTCAGCAACCCCCTAGTTCCATTCATGTGCCTGGAACATCCACTGTCCAAGTACCATATAGGGGCATAGTCACTTGGACTCACCTGCAAAACAGATTACTTAACCTTAGAACCCAAATAACTCTTGGGTCCTTGGTGCAAGTTACTCTGATTTTTAATAAAACTACCTGTAGCTCTTCTAGCAGGCAGTTTACTACTCTCCTTGACACTTGAATTGTGCCAACAATCTATGGCAAAGTGGTCTATCTTACCACAACACCAACACTCAAACCTGTTGTACCTTTGTTTAGGTACAACCCTGGCTGGATTATCCACTGCAGGCTTCTTGTTTAGTACTGGGGCTTTGCCCTTAGATTTGGACCTAGCTGTCCTGGCAGGTTTTGTAAACCCCAATCCAGTCTTACCCTTTTAAGGTACAAACTCATCTATCAAAGGTAAAACAGATTTAGGTTTAGAAAAACTTGCTACAATCTCTCTCTCCTTCTGAATTCTAATCTCTAGATTTCTGATCGGATCATTCTTAATTGTAATAGTGCCCATTTGAATAATAGTAATGTTCTTCAGTCTGGCTATTTCATTTAGTTTCTGATCTAACAACTTGGGTGAATCAGTAGCAGCCAATTTAAGACTAGCAATCTCCTTTGCCTGAGTTTTGGCCAAGGTTTTGCTTTTCTTCAAGGCCTGCAACAAGTCTTTATATTCATCTATCAACTGATGAATATCACCTTCAGACTCAGATCCATCTACATCACTTGATGCAGATGTATCTGACCCTGATTTAGTACTATAATCTGAAAGACATTTTACCTTACTTGGTCCAGGCTGATCCTGGATCTTGTCTTTTTCAGATAAGGCCATTAATCCCTTGCACTGATTGTCTTCTTGTTCATATATAGAGTTCAGCACTTGCAGGAACACTTCTTCTTCATCTGCAGCAAACAGACCAATGTAAGCCTCAGCTTCAGATTCTGACTCTGAAGATGACTGATCTGACAAGGTCTTCTCATTCTTTGCAACAAAGGATTTTTCCTTCTTGCCCGTAAACTGAGTCTTCTTTTTGTCTGTTGACTCCTTCCTCTTTTTAGGACAGTCAGCCACTACATGTCCCTGTCTATTGCAGCAATAACACACAATCTTTGAAGATATAGCTTTGCTTGGATTGGACCTCCTTTTGTCATTCCTTGATGACTTTCTTTTCTGATAGTTGTCATCTTTTGGCTGAGAAGTGGATGGCTTAGACCTCCACTGCTTCTTCTTCAGAAACTTTTGAAAATGTCTTGTAAAAGCAGCAAAGTCTTCATCAGTTTCACTGCTATCTGAACTCTTGCTTTCTGAATTATCTGTCTCAGCCTTAGGAACTATTTGAGGTGGAGATGGATACTTGCTTCTATACTTCCTTGTGGCTTCAGTCTTGAAAGCTACAGATATTTCCTTGTGCTCCACTCTAGTAGTCTTCTCTTCCTCCTTTCTAGCCAATAACTGCATCTCATAAGATAGCAGTTTTCCAAACAAAGTTAGAGGAGGTATGTCAGCTAATTTGGCCACTTCCCTAATGGCACAAATCTTGGTATCCCAGTCCTTAGTCAGGGATCTTAAAAACTTATCATTCAGCTCATAGTTGCTGAATTCTCTTCCATAGGACATCAACTCATTAACAATCCTATAGAATTTCTTGTAACATTCTATAATGCTATCAAACTTTCCTTGTCTGAAGCTTTCATATTCCTGATTTAACAAGGACTTCCTGTCATGTCTTACTTCTTCTGATCCCTCCATATAAACTATTAATGTGTCCCACATTTCTTTAAAGGTTCTATAATGTATTAAGTTCTGAAATGTTGCATCATCAATGACACTAACAATAATATTTTGGGCCCTCTTGTCCATAGTGGCCAGAATAATTTCATCTTTAGTCCTTTCAGAAAAGTCCTTGGGAGTTTTCTGATTTGCATCCAGAATGGAGATCTTCATGGGCACATATGGTCCTTCTTTGACTGTGATATATATTCTTGGGTTAGATTCTTCCATAAAGAGTCTAACCCTCTATTTCGATATGCCAAAAATCTCTTTTCTACAGATGGGCAATTTCATGGACCCCAGCTCTTTGTGAGTCTCACTAGAACCCATTTTCTTGATTCTTGATTATTCTGAATCTGCCTACAGGATCTTACTCAGACTGTTATGTCCCTTTTTGAGTAACCTGTCTCTAATACCACGTGAAAGAAATAGTGCCTAAACACCTAGAGGGGGGGGGGGGCGTGAATAGGTGACCTTTATCTTTTAAATTTAAGGCAGAAATTCTGTACAGCACATACAATTCTACAACTATCACAACACAACAACCATAGAAACAAACATACACAGAGTGCACACAGTATTTATAGTGGTTCCCCAAGGTCTGGGTACATCCACTTTCCCCTTCGCCTATCTAGTAGTGTACTAGATTCGGCCTAACTTCTGCACTTCTCCTCAGATCCTCAGATCTTACAGCTCAGAACCCCAAACAGGTTCCTACAACTCAGAGTGTCCCCACTCCTACAACTCAGGAAAAAAGCCCTACCACTCAGTCTTCAACAAGACCTACAATCAAAGAACAAAGTCTCCTACAACTCAGGCACAAGGCCCTACCTCAGTCTTCAACAAGACCTACACTCAGAGCACACAGTCTCCTACACTCAGCCTTTTTAAAATAGGCTTACATCTCAGATCCATACAAGATCCTACAGATATTATGATATTATAAAGTAATTAACCACAACTCAGAAAGAGAGAGATGAGTTGACTGGCTTCTTGATGAGTTATTGAAAGAACTTGGCAGAGATCAACCTCCCTTGGCTTTCTTCAAAGCTTCTTGAATTAGAACATAGTAGGGTTGAATCTCCTATGAAGATGATCTTCAATCAACTTCTGTCTTGAGATTCAGATCTCAATCTGAATCTTACTTTACAGTCTGGTTCAGCAGGTGCTCTTCTTAGAAGGAGTTCTCTCTCTAACTTCTTAGATCTTCTGTCGAAGGTCTTCTTCTTTTGTGTGTTAGATCTCTTGATTGATTTCCAATTATCTCTGTTGAAGGAGAAAGGCCTTTAAATAGTCTTCCTCCAAGGTAACAGTTGATCCGGTTTCTAACAACCTTCTGATGGCTCTGACAGTTGCAATTGACCGGTTGAAATGGCAGCTGTCAAGTCATCCAATCACTTCTTGAAATCACTGTCACTGTCTGAAAGTGTCGAGACAGATAGTCATTATGTGTCGACATAGATTGACTAAGTGTCGACACAAGTAGACTAAGTGTCGACACTAGCCTTGATGGTGTCGACACAACTCCTTGTGTTGTTGTAACAGCTTCTCGACACTGCTTCTTCAGAATGTGTCGACACTGATTCTGTGTGTCGACAAAAGCCTTCTGTTGAATGTGTCGACACTGGTTGAGTGTGTCGACACAAATACTTCTTCTTTAATACCTAGTTGATTTCTGCTGTGTGTCGACACAACTCCTTTATGTCGACACATGCCTTCTTGTGTTGAAACTTGCTGAGTGTCGACACATCTCCTTTGTGTCGACACATGTCTTCATGTGTTGAAACTTGCTGAGTGTCGACACATCTCCTTTGTGTCGACACAAGCCTTCATGTGTTGAAACTTGCTGAGTGTAGACACATCTCCTTTGTGTCGACACAAGTACTTTAACTTTGTTGAAGTTTCCTGAGTGTCGATACAGCCTCCTGATGTCGACACATTTGATGTCGACAAAGTTTCTCTAGGTGTCGACACTGCCTATAGGTGTCGACAAGGATTATGTTGACAATTTTGCACTGTGTGTCGACACTGCCTGTATGTGTCGACACATTTCTTCTGGTGTCGACTCTGCCTTCCTGGTGTCGACACAATTACTCCAAGTGTCGACACAGCTTCTCTAGGTGTCGACACAAGCCTGCATAAGTGTCGACACTTCACCTCTAGGTGTCGACACATGGACTTAGAATTTTTTCTGCAATCCTGCAGTTACTTAACATACACATATAAACTCAAAGCACATCAAATACACCTTGATGTATATCATTGAGTAGGGTGAGGCTTCTTCAAATCAGGTACATATATTGCAATGTACCCAACAAGCCCTTCCTTAAGATTTGGCCTTAGATCGTAGGGAAAATCTATTCCAATCTACCCCACCTTCCATGGGGAGGTGCTAAAAGCCATGCGAAGTCAGTGGCCCAAATATCAACCACTATTGAGGTAATTTGGTCACTCAAAACCCCAAGTGCACTTTTTGACCCAAATACCCTTTTAATGGAAAAGCTAGGGTTTGCATGATTGCAATTCAAACCACCTCCAAAAGAGATGAATTTTTAACCAGAGCATTATAATGACACCTAGAAACACTCACCAAAAATTGGGGGAGTTTGGATGTCATTTGGTCCTTAAATTAAATTACCCTAGGTTAATTAAATTTTTTCCAAAACTGTAGAAAAATTGTCCCCAAAAATTCTCATTTTTGGGCAAGACTATATATGGACTAGGGTGACTCCCTGTCCAAATTTAAAGTCATTTGGCCCAGAGATGAAGTATGGGCACCCATTTTAATTTCTGCATATCCCTAGGTATAGACCCCACCAAAATGATTGCCCTGGACAAACCAGGCACCCAAATTGGTTCAAACCAATTTTGCAGTAAACTAGACTCTCCAGGCTACAATTTTTATGTTGACCACATTCTGTGAATTAGCCTCCAAGTATTTTTAAAAACTAAAACCATTAAATACACTAAGTGTGACAGAAATGAAATATCATGCACATAACCTATAGTTTAAAAATCATTACAGCACGAATCTTGGCGCTGCTTTGGACGGCATCCGGATGTCTTCCACCTACAGCCAATGGTCCCGATTCAACCTACCTGGAGCAATTTCCAACCGCTGCCGCCGGCCATCCGGCCACCTCCCCGGCCGGCCACCGCCACCACCACCTCCGTTGAGGTGGTGGCTGTTGCCAGGCGGTGGCACAGCCGCCGGAGGGCCTTATTCCGGCGAACCTGACAAGTGCATTTTTATGAAAAAACATGGAGAGAAGCACTCCCGTTCAGGTTCAATTTGAGCCCGAACCTTGGCCCTAAGGATTGCTTTGAACTACCCATGGAAGATAGAGTGGAGGAGGACCTTGTTTGCGGCCTGGAGACGTGTCGATCGCCGGGAAGCCATTGGTGGTGGTGGCGCCGCTCGGGTATCTACAACTGCACAGTGGGAAGGCTCGAACTCTTTAGGTAAATGGTGGGGAAAACTCTCCTCTGCCCACAGATGGTGTTTAAAGCCTCAATTAGGGAGGGGAGAGGCCAAGTCATCAATGGCCATTAATGGCCATTGAAAGCTTGGCTCGGCCAGGGTGGTTCTCCTCCCCTAGCCACTGCCATGGCTGGGAAAACCCTTATCCTCCTCTTAACTGCCTAGGGGAGATGGTTCCAGCATGGGGAGAGGGCTCTTGGCCTCCCTAGCCATGAATGGCATCTTCCCTTCACTTTCTCTCTCCTCCATTAAAGGGGCAAATGGAGTTTTCTCTCTCCTACTCACCATGGCCGAATTTTAATCCCTCCACCTACCTATTGGCACCCCACTAACCCAAATGAATAATAAAAATGGGGTTAGCCCAAGTGGGAGAATTGGGTTTGAGCTTGGATTAGCCTATTTGAGCTAGGTTTGACCTAACCTTGACTAGGGTTGACCTAGGTCAAATTGTCCTTTTGAGTCACCATAATTGGGTCCTTGTCGACCTATTGGGCTCCCCTAGGGTCTAGGTATGGATGGGTAGGGTTGAGTTGGCACTTTGGGGGTCACCTGCCCTTAGGAAGGGTACTTTGCCCAAATTAGGGTTATGGTTGACTTTGGTCAATCCAAACTCTTTGGTTGACCCCAATGGGTCTTTGGTGACCCTTGGACCTCACCTAGGGTTGGTAGGGTATGGGTGGCGTCCACTTTGGCTAGGGGAGGGTTAATTGACCCTAAGGAGGCTAGTTTGACCCATTTAGGGATAGAGTTGACTTTGGTCAACTTAACCACTTTGACAACCCTCCATGGGTCCTTAGTGACCCCCCACGTTAGGTCTAGGAAGACCCTGGTAGGGTCAGTTGGGCTTTACTAGGGCACCCTGCCTTTAGTTAGGGCACCTTGCCTAATTTAGATATAGAGTGGTTCTAAGTCAACTTGGCCACCCTGAGTCAACTCCAATGGACACCTTTGGGCTCAAATGAACCTTACATTGGATTGGTGAGGCCATGGTGGGGTCTTGGAGTCTTGGTGAAGGCCCATGATCATCTTAAACTAGGGTTCAAAAATCTACTGTTTGCAGACCATAGAGGTTTCACCTTCATTTCTAGGTTCACTTGGCCTCCTTGGGCTTCCTAGGGTTTTGTCATGACGTAGTCATGATAAAACAACTCCTAGGGGCCTATTTGTTTGAGGGATGTTACACATCTCCCTCAGGAGAGCTCTCCGCCAAAACTAAGTCGCCCTCAAACAAAGAATATGACACAAAAAAAGGAGTTCTCAAGCACTAAAAGCCCTGTTAATCAGGTAACAGTAACCCGAGATACGCATGATCGCTTCCTCGGTGGTCCACAATACGATGGGGATGTCAAATACATGACAAATTATAGACCTCAGAAAAGGAAACATAAGAGCAAACCGCATCAGGAACCCAAAACGAACTGCAACCGACGCACGAGTACGAGCAAAATGAAGGAATCAAGCCGATGACAAGGACACACACCACTCAACACCCTTCAAGATAGGATTTTCCAAGAAATTCACAATCACCTAGCATTGCATAGCCCATGTCAATCGCCCGAGGTCGTGGAAATCCAGCAAAATATTGCCAATACCACCAGGGGCCTGGCCACGAAACCAATGAGTGCAACCAACTGAAGGAAGATATTTAGCGACTCGCTAGTCTGGGGGCAGTCGATAAGTTACTGTCAAAAGAAAAGCAACCCCATGCTCTGAATGCAAGAACCATGACCATCGTTATCAGCCACGGACTCACAAAGCTAGACCAAGTCCTAGTAGATGAGGGGATTATAGTGAATGTATTGTTCTTATCAACACTGTCCTGCTCAAACTAACTGCTGGAAGACTCAAGCTGAAATCGGCTAACGCATGTATCTTGGGGGCGGGGGCACTTCGGTACCAGTCAAAAGTATCATCACCCTTCCAGTTCCTCTTAGAAAAGAGCCAGAGCAAGCATCCTACGACGTACAATTCCTTGCCCTCCAAGTCGACTCTGATCACACCACAATACTCCAACAATCACTCGTGGACGTTTATAAAACCCGCTCCTGCCGCATTCTTTCCTAAATCATAACCCTTTATTTCTAGTTCTTATTCAACTTCTTTCTTTTGATTAAAACAATATGTAAGGATCACCAAACCAGACTCGTGTAGACAATCTTTTATTCAAACATTGTGTTCTCCTTCTCAACAAAGCAAGGTCATAAGGAACAAATTATGCCGCGGGAGATCCCCGTGCAAATTAAGCTGCGGGCGATCCCCCAAATTAAGCCGTGGGCAATCCCAGTACGAATTAAGCCGCGGGCGATCCCCATGCAAATTAAGCCGCGGGCGAACCCCGAGTAAATTAAGACGCGGGCGATCCCCGTGCAAATTGTGCCACGGGCGATCGCTGTGCAAATTAAGCCGCGACAATCCCCGTTTAAATTAAGACGCAGGCGATCCCCGTGTGAATTATGTCGGGAGCGATACCTGTGCGAGTTAAGCTGCGGGCAATCCCCGAGCAAATTAAGCCACGGGTGGTCCACATGCCAATTAAACCGCATGCGATCCCAGTGCAAATTAAGAAGCGAGAGATGCTCATGTGAAATAGATAAGAATACACATGCGGTTTGAATCTAAAAGTTATTCACCGAACCTGCCTTTCGATGCCACGACATCGTCAGGGCCTGCCCCTCTCATGACTAAACCGCGAGCGATCTTCGTGCAAACTAAGCCGCGAGCGATCCTCGTGCAAACTAAGCTGCGAGTGATCCTCGTGCAAATTAAGCCTTGAGCGATCCTCATGCAAACTAGGTTATGAGCCAGTCACGAACCACTTTGTTCATCACCTTCAAAGAATAAGATAACCTCGGGACGACCGCACCGTAGGGGGAACCTGGGGGGGGGGGGACATCCATGCACCTATACCTCTGGGATAGTCCAGTCTCGATCGTCAGTAGGAGTAATCTTGCCCTAAGAACTCAAATGAGGCACCAAACCATCATCATCGCGCCGCACTGCAATGGCTTTCCTCTTCCGACCACAATCCGAAGGTGTCTCAAAAAGCTGCCAAGGATCTGAAGAAACGCCACATTGGAGCAAGCATTTTTCCTCCACAAATAAGGAAATGAATAATACCCGATTCGCCAACTCATGAGGCTCTGAAAATCCCAACACTGGGGAAAAATCCCGCTCCTTCCCCTTTTGGCGACGACAACCCTCGGGTAGCACATTCCACAATTCGAGCAAGCCCCCAGAATTCTTCGCATAACCCAATAAAGTATTTCCATAATGTGGTCCGCCCGAGTCTCAAAATTAAGCCAGCTCTTATTGCCGTGGATTTCAACACGTTCCTCACCGTCAGAACGAATGTCGCACCAATCCCTGAAGTCGTTGATGAGTTGTAAATATACGTATTTTTATGTACATTTATTAAGTCGTCTTAGTTCATTTCGGTTATTTTTAGTTAATTTTGTTCAATAAAATGCTCCTATGTTGTAAATATTATTCTAACTTTGCCTAAATTTGTTTTCTAAAAGTTTTCAGAAAAATTTTCAAAAAAGCATGTTACACGCCCGTGTACTTCTGGTCACGCCCGTGACCTGGGCGTATAACCTTCAAATCTAGTGAAATCAGCGCCTGCGAAGAAAATTGTTGAACACGCCAAAGCACACGCCCGTGTCAAATGTGACATGGTCGTGACCAAGACCCTTGTCACTCGACCTCGACGAACCGCACTCGAAGTTCGCTGAACGCACCCGACACGCCTGTGTTAAGATGCGACACGGGCGTGACTTCTGCACCTGGCTCGACAAGACGTCGCTGGCGACTTGATGACGCGACACCTTCCCCACATCAACCTCCCTGTCACGCCTATGACAAACAGCATCACGCCCATGACCCGCCATGTGTACATCCGCAAAGTCAAACTAGCCGTCAGTTCTCCGGATCATATCATGAATAGTGCTTACATGCCACCCTACATGCCCGTGACCTAGGGCTTATACTTTGAAAATTTTTCCTATAAATTGAAGCTTTCTATTTGAGCTCCTGTTCCATTTTTTGAACCATTTTGCCTTAAGTGTTGGCTGCTTAGGTGATTCCAATGCTATGTACGACATTTTCTTCCCCTCTCCTTAGTTTTTGTTTTTAGCTTTCATTGTAACTCGTTTTTACTTAATAAAATATGTGTTTTTCTCCCTTTATATGGTATTGGATTCCATCTAAGCACCTCTCTTAGCCAATCTTATTTTTTCTTTTGTTTTTCTTGTTTTATTTTTCTATGTGTCTGTGCGTGTATGAGAATAACTAGTTCTTTTTGTGTTTTCAATTTCATTTTTTCTTAGCTTAGCTCTAGGTTTTCTTTTATATAGTTTAGTTCTATTGTAGTTTTTCCTTAGCTCCATTTAGACTTAGGTTTTTAATGCTTTTTATTCATTCATATAAATCCGTAAAAGTGCTTTTAAAGTGCTTTTCATTTTTCTCTAACTAGATTTTCTCATTTAGGTTGTAAAACGTTTTCGTTCTTCTTTACTTTTTTTTCCACTTTTTTAGCACTTTTATGATGTTATAAGAATTAATATATAGTCGTTTTAATTTTTTGAGCACTTCGATTTTTGTTTTAAACTTTTGCTCATTTAATTTTTCTGTCTTCTTGTTATGCATTTCTAACAAAATCTACCGGTAAAAATGTAATCATTTTAATTTTCCAGTCACATTGTTTTCCGCCTTTATTTGCAAAACTTTTTGCTCCTTTAATTTTTATTTTGTCTTTTTATACATTTCTACCACATTCTAGTGGTAGAAATGTAGTTGTTTTAGTTTTTAGATAACTTCATTTTTCGCTTTTTTCGTATGTGTGTGTGCGTGTATGAGATAATTTTTATAGCTTTTATTCATTCTTGTAGAGTGTGTGCGTGTACGAGTTAGTGTTTATCGCTTTCTTTTAATTTATGTAGAGTGCGTGTGTGCGTTTTAATTTCTGTTGTGTGTGTGTGTGTTTTTATTTCAGTAGAGTGTGTGGTTGTGTTTTTATTTTAGTAGAGTGCGTGGGTGTGTTTTTATTCTAGTAGAGCGCGTGGGTGTGTTTTTATTCTAGTAGAGCGCGTGGGTGTGTTTTTATTCCAGTAGAGTGTGTGGATGTGTTTTAATTTTCTATAAAGTGGAGTTTTTAATTTCTGTAGCGTGTGTGCGTTTTCATTTCTGTTGAGTGAGTGCGTGTGTTTTACTTTCTGTCGAGTGAGTGTGTGTGTGTGTGTTTTCATTTCTGCCGAGTGTGTGCATGTGTGCATTTATTTCCTCCTACTCATTTGAGTAGGACTCGCTTTCATTCCCCCCTACTCGATTGAGTAGGACTCAAAATTTTAATTCTCTCTTTACTGCTTTCTTTACTGCTTTATTTTACTGCTTTCATTTTCATCTTTCATTTTCTGCTTTAATTTTATCGCTTTCTTCCCGCAAGCCGTCCCCATTCCGATGAATGGCTAACCGCTCTTAGCCCTCAGTATCGAAGAGCATTGGGATAGATAAAATAGCTTTAAATAATTAAAGGTCCTGTTTTTCTAATTAATTAAATTACTTAAGGTTTGCCCCAGGTTTACGACGCGTAGAACCAAATATTGATGTGTGGGATCTATTACCGTAGTCCATACGCTAGCTAGCTGAGAGGCCGTGCATATGGACCGATCGCCCCTTGGTAAATGTAGTTTCGCACTAACCCTCGAGAGAGGAGGCGCATAATTCTACCGGATTGGGTTCCCCACCCAATAGCGGTGTTCTGACCATAATGCAGGCATTAAGAGGAATCCTTCATCAGATGAGAGCCTGGTCGAATAGTCTTAATATTCAGGTGAGTGATAGTCCTGCAGATAGGTGAGCTCATTTTTGTGGAACCTCCACGGCCAAGTCTCCGCCTTAATTAATTTGAAATTTAGGATCTCTTTTTATTAAAAGTTTATTTTAGTTCAAATTCATTTAGATACCATTACGCTAAGTTATTCATCGGCTCCATTTTAATGCTTTTATTTTCTGCCCATTTATATATATAAATAATATCACGACAAGAAAAATTTGCGGTAAAATAATAGTCCCCTCCAGGGAAGAGTAGAAATAATCAACCCTACCACAAGAACAATACCACCCCAATATTCCTCACCAGAATATCCTGTACTACACGCGATAGGTGCACTTGCCTCTTTTCGTTAAAACTCTATTTCAACTGTTTTTATCCAAATAATAAATCTGCGCGCCCCGTCTTCCTCAATAAATCCAAATCCACTCTTTTAAAATAAAACCGCCGGGGGCGCCACGTGTGCTTAATAATTTTTGGAGTTTTAAAACCTATCAAGTTTTGCTGCCGTTGCCGGGGAAATTTCGAGTTGTTATTTTGAACTCTTGAGAACTATTACTTTTACCTATATATATAACAAAAATAAAAAAATTGTCAACCAATAAATACTAATAATAATAATAATAATACTAAAACTACTTAAAAAAACTTTCAAAAGAGAAGAGTTTATTTTATACTTATTCTTTCATATATATATTTATTTAGCAAAAAAACCCAAAAAACAAAATAGCGTTGTTTACAATTTTTTTTAAAAAAACTATAAAACTAAAAACTTGAAAAAACTATAAAACCAAAATTGAAAAACTTTAAAACCAAAAAATCTAAACACTACAAAATGAAAAAAAAACTATACAATCTAAAAAAACTGTCTTTAGTTTTTATGAAAACACTAAAAAAACAAAAAACTCTAAAAACAAAAATCTAAAAAAACATTAAACTCTCAAAAAGTTTAAAAAATTAAAAACCAAAAAATCTAACCACTAAAAAACCTAAAAACTATAAAAATCTTTAAAAACTTAAAAAACTAAAAACCCACAAAAAATCTAAATATCAAAAACAATAAAAAACTAAAAAACCCAAAACTAACGAAAAAACTAACTACATAAAAAAACCTACTTAAAAGCACCGAAAAACACTATCTATAATAATTTGTTATTTAAAATGTATATATCTATAACACAAAAAATCCCTCCTAAAAACCACAAAAAAATTCACGTATATCTGTTTTGTTTTAACTTCTTTTATTTCTTTTCACAAAACCCCAAAACTTTTTACCAAAAATAAATAATAAATAATACACTGGAAATAAATAAAACTTTTCTATTATTGAAAATTATATATCTATTTTCTCGCTTCGGCGCGCTTCACACTTTTGTGCCAGTTAGGGGAATGCATTTCTGTTGTGCTCTTATAGCTAAGACGTTAGCTTACGAGTCTCACACACACTTGCTCCCCTACCGCCCACAAACTTTTGGCCGAATTTATCTTTTTCATTCTTCTATTATTTTTCTTTCCTTTGTTATTACTAATGCTGGGTTACAAATGGGCCTCTCCGAACTCGTCTTAGGGAAGCTTCTAGCCTCCCTTTTTATTTTTGTACATATTGTATTTTATCTATTATTGTTCCGCATACTTAGATTACAACATTGGGGACAATGTTGGGTTTAAGTATGAGGGTGTTTTCATATTCTGCACTTTTTATATTCTGCACTTAACAAGAACACAAAAAAGCATAAACATTAAAACCTCAAAAAAAAATCTCTTTCAAAAATTTCCATAAAAAAACATAAAAATCCATAAAACAAAACCAAAAATTCCATAAAAAAGTACTTATATACAAAAAATTCAAAAAAATTTATTGTTTGTACTTTGTACATTTTTTGTAAAAAAATCTTTCTCTTTTCCACCTCTTCTTTGTAAAAAATCTTTCTCTTTCCCTCTCTCTTTTTTGTAAATTACACTTCTTTCTCTCCCTTTTCTTGTAAATAAATTAATAAAAATGTTTAAAAAATAATAATAAAAAAAATAAAAAACTCAAAAAAATTTTAGAAAATCCAAAATACAAAAAAAGAAAATAAATCTAAAAATAAAAAAAAAATCAAAAATACAAAAAAAGATAAAAACCCTAAAATCCCAAAACATTATTTGTTATGTAACATATAAATCGAATGTCTCATTCTTAACCCCTTTTCGCTCTCCACAAATTTTGTTGCGAGTTTATTTATATGCGAATTTTATTAATTCTTTGTTTACTACTCATTTATTAATTGAAGATCGGTAGATTTAGATATCTGGGGTTAAGTTTTAAAGTATTTCTTATGCATTATTTTTTTTATTTAGATAAGGTACCTATTTTCAGCACCACTTCTAAATTATCTAAATAGTTGCATATTTATTTTATTAGAAAATGACAACCTTAGATTTCAATTATGTTTACTCCAAGCTTTTTTTGAAATATAGGAACATTTAATTTATAAAGGTTTCTCTCCAAATTTTTTAATAAACATAGTTTTTTTTTGAAAGTCCTATCTCCTTTTTTTCATATCTGACTTGACATGATTTTGATCCTTAAAAGATCCTATATCAATGGGAATAAGATTTTGTTCTGTAAACATAGGCATCCAATATTTGAAAAGATTATATGTTACAGAGTAAAAAGATAAAATTCATTACTCATATACATATATATTGGGTTATTATGAAGTTGTTAAAAAAATTTATATGTTATGGAAGATAAGATTTTGTTTTCCTAAACATTCATATTCAAACCAAAAAATTCATTAGAGGTTAGAGCGAAAAAATATACCCTCGCCTCTAAAAACCAAAGCCCTCTTCATAAACCTCAACATCCCCCTCCGCCAATTTCAAATGATGCTAGAATTAATTTAAAATCTTTTTGAGAGCATAATTTGCAAATTGAATTATTTTCTTTAATTCTTTTAAGCTAAAGTTTCCATAATCCAATCTATTTTTGTTAACCTAACAAGTAAAATTTTTTGCTATCTGTTTGATTATATCATAAGACCTTTGCTGAAACTCTTCCTTTATTTAAATTTTTGGCATAATTTAGGACTTAACTCTTATACCCCGGGCGTTTATCTAGATCTTTCTTTCAATTAATTCAAGCGGTAGTCAAACTTAGGATTTCTTTAATTCTTTATAAGTATATCACCAACTTTTTCTATGGAATAACAAAAGCTTAAGTATGAGGGTATTTGATGAGTTGTAAATATACGTATTTTTATGTATATTAATTAAGTCGTCTTATTTCATTTCTGTTATTTTTATTTAATTTTGTTCAGTAAAATGCTCCTATGTTGTAAATATTATTCTAACTTTGCCTAAATTTGTTTTCTAAAATTTTTCAGAAAATTATCAAAAAAGCATGTTACACGCTTGTGTACTTAAGGTCACACCCGTGACCTGGGCGTATAACCTTCAAATCCAGTGAAATCAGCGCCCGCGAAGAAAATTACTGTACACGCCCAAGCACACGCCCGTGTCAATTGTGACATGGCCGTGACCAAGACCCTTGTCACTCGACCTCGACGAACTGCGCTCGAAGTTCGCTGAACAGACCCGACACGCCTGTGTCAAGATGCGACATGGGCGTGACTTCTCCACCTGGCCTGATAAGACGTCGCCGATGACTTGATGACGCGACTCCTTCCCCTAGATCAACCTCCCCAGCACGCCCATGACAAACATAGTCACGTCCATGACCGGCCACGTGTACAACCGCAAACTCAAACCTGTCATCAGTTCTCTGGATCACATTATGAATAGTGCATACATGCCCCCGTACACGCCCGTGACCTAGGGCATGTACATTGAAAATTTTGCCTATAAATTGAAGCTTTCTATTTGAGCTCCTGTTCCATTTTTTTGAACCATTTTTCCTTAAGTGTTGGTTGCTTAGGTGATTCCAATGCTATGTAAGGGATTTCCTCCCCCTCTCCTTAGTTTTTGTTTTTAGCTTTCGTTGCAACTCATTTTTACTTAAAAAAATATGTGTTTTTCTCCCTTTATATGGTTTTGGATTCCATCTAAGCACCCCTCTTATGCAATCTTATTTTTTCTTTTGTTTTTCTTGTTTTATTTTTGTATGTGTGGGTGCGTGTATGAGAATAACTTGATCTTTTTATATTTTCAATTTCATTTTTGCTTAGCTTAGCTATAGGTTTTCTTTTATATAGTTTAGTTTTTATTGTAGTTTTTCCTTAACTTCATTTAGACTTAGATTTTTATTGCTTCTTATTCATTCTTATAAATCCGTAAAAGTGTTTTTAAAGTGGTTTTCATTTTTTTCTAGCTAGATTTTCTCATTTAGGTTGTAAAACTTTTTCGTTTTTTTTACTTTATTTCCATATTTTTAGCACTTTTATGGAGTTATAAGAACGAATATATAGTCGTTTTAATTTTTCGAGCACTTCGATTTTTGTTTTAAACTTTTGCTCATTTAATTTTTTTGTCTTCATTTCATGCATTTCTAACAAAATCTACCGATAAAAATGTAATCATTTAAATTTTCCAGGCACTTTGTTTTTCGCCTTTATTTGCAAAACTGTTTGCTCCTTTAATTTTTATTTTGTTTTTTATGCATTTCTACGACATTGTAGCGGTAGAAATGTAGTTGTTTTAATTTTTAGATAACTTCATTTTTTGCTTTTTTTCATTTGTGTGTGTGCGTGTATGACATAATTTTTATAGTTTTTATTCATTAATGTAGAGTGTGTGCGTGTATGAGTTAGTGTTTATCGCTTTCTTTTATTTTATGTAGAGTGCGTTTGTGCCTTTTAATTTCGGTTGTGTGTGTGTGTGTTTTTATTTCAGTAGAGTGTGTGGGTGTGTTTTTATTTCAGTAGAGTGTGTGGGTGTGTTTTTATTCAAGTATAGTGCGTGGGTGTGTTTTTATTCTAGTAGAGTGTGTGGGTGTGTTTTAAATTTCCATAGAGTGGAGTTTTTAATTTCTGTAGCGTATGTGCATTTTCATTTCTGTCGAGTGAGTGTGTGTGTTTTACTTTCTGTCGAGTGAGTGTGTGTGTTTTCATTTCTACCAAGTGTGTGCATGTGTGCATTTATTTCCTCCTACTCATTTGAGTAGGACTCACTTTCATTTCTCCCTACTCGTTTTAGTAGGACTCACAATTTTAATGCTTTCTTTACTGCTTTCTTTACTGCTTTATTTTACTGCATTCATTTTCAGGTTTCATTTTCTGCTTTGATTTTATCGCTTTCTTCCCGCAAGCCGTCCCCATTCCGTTGAGTGGCTAACCGCTCTTAGCCATCTGTATCGAAGAGTATTGTGACAAATAAAATAGCTTTAAATAATTAAAGGTCCTGTTTTTCTAATTAATTAAATTACTTAAGGTTTGCCTTAGGTTTACGATGCGTAGAACCACATATCGATGTGTGAACTCTATTTCCGTAGTCCATACACTAGCTAGCCGAGAGGCCGTGCGTATGGACCGATCACCCCTTGGTAAATGGAGTTTTGCAGTAACCCTCGAGAGAGGAGGCGCAGAATTCTTCCAGATTGGGTTCCCCAACCAATAGCGGGGTCCTTAGCATAATGCGGGCATTAAGAGGAATCTTTCGTTGGACGAGAGCACAGTCGAATAGTCTTAATGTTCAGGTGAGCGATAGTCCTAGAGATAAGTGAGCTCATTTTCGTGGAACCTCCATGGACAAGTCTCCACCTTAATTATTTTGAAATTTAGGTTCTCTTTTTATTAAAAGTTTATTTTAGTTCAAATTCTATTAGATTTCGTTGGCTAAGTTATTCATCGGCTCCATTTTAATGCTTTTATTTTCTGCTCATATATATATATATATATATATATATATATATATATATAATATCACGACAAGATAAATTTGCGGTAAAATAATAGGACCCTCCAGGGAAGAGTAGAAATAATCAACCCGACCCCAAGAACAATACGACCCCGATATTCCACACCGAAATATCCTGTACTACACGCGATAAGTGCACTTGCCTCCTTTTGTTAAAACTCGATTTGAACTGTTTTATATCCAAATAATAAATCCACACGCCACGTCTTCCGCAATAAAACCAAATCCGCTCTTTCAAAATAAAACCGCCTGTGCGTCGCGTGTCCTTAATAATTTTTGGAGTTCTAACGCCAATCAGCCATCCAAAGAAAGTTTCCCGCCATGTTCATGAAAAAAGACAATCAGTCCCTTCAAGCGCACTACTTCCGGGGGGTAAACTAGGAAATTAGCACGCCACAAAATTTCAAGATCTCGATCACTTCATCGCACTTTGGAAATCAAAAACCCGATCTTAAGGTAGTCTCACAAATCGTCAACCAACATCGATGAGGTTTTTGAACCCTCTCCTCAACACACGGTATCTTCACTTTAGGGTTGGTAGGAAGCCCAAATATCCTCCTCCAAATTACAATCTGATCATCTGTAAGGGAAGAACGCAGATGCATCGGCCTCGAAGTACGCTTCGAACACTGGCACGAAAAATTAAGATCGGTTTCAGGTAAAACAATCGATAAATCAGAAACTATTCGCCCTCGACATGTGCATGAAGGCGCGTCACGTAATAAAATTAAACCATAAATGTACTAGTACGACATGTCCAAGAGCGCCCACGCACACATCCAGGCACGCGCATATCAAAGCGCAAGG
Source organism: Platanthera guangdongensis (assembly GCA_039583875.1). Taxonomy (NCBI): domain Eukaryota; kingdom Viridiplantae; phylum Streptophyta; class Magnoliopsida; order Asparagales; family Orchidaceae; genus Platanthera; species Platanthera guangdongensis. The sequence continues at coordinate 7,636,386 of CM077149.1, read as the reverse complement.
TCAGACACGAATGCACACACGAACAGGCGCGCGCGCGCCCTCGCACAATCAGGCGTGTGCACGCTCGAACGTAGTAAGGCACGCATGTGCACCCACGCAAGATCAGGCGCCGTGCCATTGCGCAATCAGTCCAAGGTGCCCGTGCGCGACTAGGCGCGCACAACCCATATGTGATCAAGCACAACATGTGCCCTTCAAACGACCAGCTACGAGCGTACGCGCACACCCAGTCGTGTGTGCCTGCGCGGGACCATGCACACACGCACCCGCATGCCACTATGAACGCCTGCACCCGCATGCGACCAGACACACATGCTGGCACGCGGAAAGGGGCACGCACACCCGATTGCATTCACGCCCGCACCCGCGTGCGATTATCCTGCGCGCACCCGGGTACACATTCACGTACACGACCTGGTGCGCGCACACGCTATCACCCATGCACGCACCAGCGCGCAAGCGGTCACATTACCTTCCTACCCGGGCTTGTTTGCCAACCTGACCCCTTCTTTCACGGGCATGAATGCTCCCGTCCATGTTCGTGCTCTAATAAGGTGGCGTTGGCTCACACGAGCATTCCCTGCCACCTCTCCTTCTACTACTTAATATATTTTAACATTTTACCAGAGCTTGCAGGGAGCTGCCATCCACCGCCTCATGCTGTTCACCATTCATCGTCGCATCCGCCATGAAGAAGAAAGAGATCCCTGTTCTCTCACTCGTAAAAATCTCCAACAACATTGAATCTCAAGGGGAAATTCATGGGGATGTGATCCCCCTTTATAATAGCGATGGGATGCACATAGCCACACCACCATGATCTCCACCCAAAAAGAGTGGGATCATGGGATTGACCGTACACACGATCACCACGCCTGATACCCCGCGTTCCAATCCCATCTCACGCGGTGGTTGAACCACCATGGGTATCGCCCCACCGGCCGCCGGCCTCCCCTCTTCTTCGGTAGAAGGAGTGTGGCCAAGATGCGTTCCAGGCCGGCCGCACCTCCTCGGCCGCCAGCATGCGGCCAAGGGAGCGATCACTGCCTGCCCTCTTTCTCAGTTCCCAGAGTACGGCCAAGAGGTGGCCCAGGTCGGCATCCCCTCCTCGGCCTCAGGCATGCGGCCAAGGGAGAGGCCGTCTGCCTCTCCCTTTCCCAGCTGCCGGCTTGCGGCCAAGGGAGAGGTCGTCGACCGACCCCTTTCTTGGTCGTCGATGTGTAGCCAAGGGAGCGGCCATCCGTCGCCCCCTTATCCGTCGGCAAATGACCAAAAGGCAGTCTGTGCCGGCCATCTCTCCTCGGCTTCAGGTGTGCAGCCCCCGACTACCCCCTTTATCCGCAGCCAGCAGACAGCCGAGTGGGCGGCTGAGCAGGTCGCCCCTTCTTGGCTGCCGCCTCGCACCCAAGGGGTGGCCGAGTCGGTCGCCCCTCCTCTGCCACCGGCGACCTCCTTCATCGCCGGCAAGGGCAGCGTCAAGTTCATCGGCCGCCCGTAGTTATTCCTTCCTGTCGTCCGATCATCCCGGGTCATTTCGAGTGTATCGATTCGCATGTAACCGCCCACTAACCTCCAGGTTAGTGGGGGGGGGGGGGGCGGGGGATTATCATTAATTTAATTTGCCTCCAAATAGCGGAATTAATATGCCAGTAAACTATTGTAAAAATGTTCATGCGGGTGGTCGCGGTGTGCAAATAGCCGCGTAACTACCATAACCACCCCCTGAAGGCTATAAAGGGTGCCCCAGGCGTCCTCATTTCTCACCTTTTTCTCTCAAGGTCTTCTTCTTCCTCAGGCCAGAGCTCTATCGGCGTGCCACCGCTCCTCCACCAAGAATTCTCCTACAGTATTTCGTCCTGCCTGTAACAATTCATCTATGTCCATAAGAAATCAAGTCCCCCAGCCACCAAGTGTGTGACCAGCCACATTCCTACTTTAGCACTGTCTTGCCTGATTGGCGGTTGGCACCATCATCCCCGCGAAATTGTCAGTTGTCCGTCATCAACCAAAGAAGTTAGCATCCTATATCGTGTGTAGCGGCCTGTCGCACACTGAGTTGAAAGTGTTCTCCCCCTCTCTCACCTCGAAAAGTGTAACGAGGAGCATCCTGTCTTCCTCGGTTCATCAAGCAGATTGTAACCGCAAACAAAATAATGTTCTTTGACCAGCAAAAATTCGGTCACGTGGTTTTTTACCCAGTTAGGGTGTTTTTCCACGTTAAAACTTGGTGTGTACAATCGATCTACTTCATTGACTGTGTGCAAGATCGATCGTTCCGAGAGCTAAGACGGTCCATGTTTTTCCGGTCTGACCGGGACGTCGAGTTAGGCCACAACATCAATGTGTAATAATTAAATTTTATAATTTTTGATTTGATTTTTTTATTAAAATTTTCAAATAATAAACAAACAAAGAGATATGGGACAAACATATTTTTATTCTTTTAAATTATTTTATAATTTTATAATTGATTTTCAAATATTTTATAATAAATAGATTTCTGGAAAACATAGAATACTTTAACGAGCCTTTCAGTTATGTGATTTTCTATGCCAAAAAAAAGAATGCCAAAAGAAAGAAAAAGAAATTATTTTGTGCTACCGCCATTGTTAGTCCTAACGATTGGAGTTTGGAACAAAGATTTACGTTTTTGCTTAGAAAAACATATTCTGAGGTAATTTTTCCTTTTATTTTTTTCAAAAATACTTGTGTTTTTGTGAAAACATGAAAGCACAAAGAGATATATGATGCAAACACAAGATAACATGATAGAATATTATGCATTATTATAATGAACATGAGATATGAAATAATGTTCATGTAAAGTACATGATTATCATGAGTATCATGAGTATGCCCTAGATTCCAATACACAAGCTATATGTCTACAACATAGCCCTATGCTAAGTGACAAATAGGCATGATGAGCTGCACAAATGTCATTGGTTGAGGGTGTTAATCTCATATGCATACAAAAGAAACAGCTCAACCTAACACTCTTTACCCCTAGTGTCTCTCAAGGACTTACTAGAACCCTCCCCGGTTAAGGACAAGACGTGGCTTTAAGGTTAGCGTCATTAATGCACACAACCCTACACCCTACTATTATGAGACACAAATAATGGTTGAGTGATCGTGGACAAACTTAAGCATTTTATGATATATACACACATATGCATTATGGTACTAATGCATGATAAGTGTTTGGATTTATTATAGTTTTTGTGGATTGTTGATTTTAAATCATTTAGAATTTGAATTCAAGCACTCAGCTAAATAAATATCATGATTTTCATACCTTTTCAAATCCATTTTGAAAATGATTTATTAGTCTTTATAATATCATTTATGAAATTCATTGTTTAGTCTATTTTTCATAACATTATAAGATATTTACTGGAAATGGATTTTTAATGGGATAAAAGCTTGATAAATAGTCAATATATATGTTTGGACCATTGTTCCCAATGTTCCTGATTTGTGAGAAGTCAAATAGGTCAATGTCTCACACATCAATTGTATTTGATGTGCATTTGAGATTTTGAGTGCAGGTTAGTGCATCTCATATTGATTGGACATGTGGACACAAGAAGTAGTTGCTGGTAATAGCAAAAATTACATAAGTCCACAGGCATTGAGTGGAGCCAGCTCAATCAACACCAGAGGTATGGATTCAATGGTACTCAGCAGAAATTTGCCTAAGTACAAAAGCGTTGAGTGCAGTCTACTCACTCAACGCCATATACCGTTTAGCATTGAGCCTGTCTCAGCCTAACTAAAAGATAGCCAAAAATTTGTCTAAGTACAAAAGCGTTGATGGTAGTCTACTCACTCAACGTCATACACCGTTTAGCGTTGAGTCTGTCTCAGCCTAACTATATGATAGCCAAAAATGTGGCTAAGTACAAAAGCATTGAGTGTTGCCTACTCACTCAACGCCATACAGCAAAAAGGCTGTGAATTAGGCTGAGTCAGTCTATGCCTAGAGAAATTGGCTAAAAATGTGGCTAAGTCCACAGACATTGAGTGTGCTCTACTCACTCAATGCCATACAACTATTAGCGTTGAGTGTTGCTGTGCCAGTCAGCTCCACAGAAAAGTTGGGCAAAAATTTGACTAAGTCCACAGGCATTGAATGTAGCTTACTCCCTCAACACCTGATAATCGAAAAGTTCTATTAAGTAGTTTGGAGTTGAGTGGATCTTACTCTCTCTCGACGCCAAGGCACAGAATTGTTTGCTAAGGAAAAACACGTTGAGTGAGGCATGCTCACTCAACGCTATCAGTGCCTAAGATGCTGTAGGCAGAAAAATGACTAAGGCAAAAAGCGTTGAGTGATGAAGACACTCAACGCTCTCAATGCCTTGTAGCAGAGATTTGGCTAAGTCAAAATAAGTGGATAGCTTGGTTTCGTTGAGCTCAATTTCGTCGAACTGAGGTCGACATTCATCGAACTGAACCTTGTGTTCGTCGAACTGGGCATAACAAAATGTTGAGCTGAGCATTGACATTATTATTTCATAAATCCCAGTTTCATCGAACTGGACTCAGCGTTCATCGAACTGAGCCCGAAGTTCATCGAAGTAATTTTTTATGGTCTTGTCAAGCTAAGCTCGTCGTTCGTCGAACAGAGCCCAGATTTTGTCAAGCTCAATACTTAGACAGAATTCTATCTAAGTGTTGAGGCATTGAGTGACTCATAGTCACTCAATGCCTTAGGTACTAATGTTGTTGAAAACCAACCTTGGTTGTAATACCATGTTAAAAAACCAACATAGCTCTTGATACCAAGTTGATCTTTCCCGGACCTTGGAGTTAGCAGGGGTTATCTCAACTTCAAGTCAGTGTCAACCAGCAAACACATGCAGTACAAGAGTCTTTATTGATTACAACAATCTTCTTTACAAGGCGAGATATACATGGCAAGACATGCTTCACCAAACAACCACCAAAGGGAAAGCAGAGACTACAAATACAAGACAAGAGAAACAAGCCGCACAGACTCAAACAAAAGCTGCCGGTCTACTGCTGTAGAGTCCGCTCAGTTCGCCAGACCGCAACCCAAGCCGCGTGGACTATCACTTATTCCAATGATTGCTCTAGCCGCCGATCTGCAAGCCGCCTAACCGCGAGGTCGCCTATCCGCCAGATCGCGCGAGCTGCGATGACGAATAGAACAGTCCGCCTGAAGCAGGCGACTTATTGAACCACGAACCAAGTTGCCAAAGAGAAAACTGTCTGGTCGTTGTCCGCGACTTGTTGTTTACCGCCAGTTGCTTAACCGCAGAGTCCGCTCTGTCCCTGACCAAAATCAGAGCCAAGTCCTGGCTTTCCAGCGCTATCCGCACAACCTGTACAGCACAACCCAGTAAACTCAATCAAACCGCGCGGACACCAAAGTCTAGTCCGCAGCAACTTATGCAGGCTCACTTACTGTTCACTCAAGCCCTGGAGGTTCTCTATTCCTGATGTGACATGGGTCCTATTTATAGGCACAATGAGGAGTGTGGTCACCATCCTAGCCGATAGGATTACTACCATATCCCGCAGCAAGAACAAAGTGTATCCGCAAGACCGCAGATACACACCAGTTCGCCACTGCCTATGCAAGATAGCCAGACCTCCACTGCTTCTCCAAGGCCGGACAACAACATCAGTCTGCCTTATCTCCAATGGCCAAGCCAACGCCATGGCTTCACCAAGGCCGGACACAACGCCAGTCTGCCTTGTCGCAAGGCCAAGACAAGACCGCCTTAGCGTGACTCCGAAGCAACACTGTCCACTAACCCACGGATACAGCTCTAGACCGCTATCCCGAGCCCATAACCTCATCACAAGGCATATACCGGACTCAACAAACACATCGCTTCAGTCCGCTCATCCCGAGCCCACGGCTTAGCCACCAATGCAACTGCTGGACTCAGCAGACACACTGATCCAGTCCGCGCATACTACGGACACCTCCAGATAGCATACACTGCCGTCTGCTCCAGTCCGCATACCCTGAGTCCATAGCCTTTCACCAAGACACCTCCCAGACTCAGCAAACAATGCTTTAGTCTGCATACAGTAGACACCTCCAGTACGCATCTTCTGCAGACTACCCCAGTCCGCAAATCCTTCAGACTGCTCCAGCCCGCAATACCTGTGTCCACATCCATGCCAGCAAGGCAGCTACCGGACTGAGTGGACTCAGCTACAACCCGCATGTGTTGTGGACACAATCTCCAGTCTGCTTCCCCCAAACTCGCAACCAAGGCACACAACACTTATGTCGAGCTTGGCGGACTGAGAAGCAGTACGCACTCCACTGCGCGATCTCCCCCGGACCGAGCCAAACATGGACTTGGTTCAGAACCAACCAATTCCACACCACTGGCCATAAGGGCCAGTCCACACTTACTGGAGGACACTGGATCCAATCCACCTACACCGGCGAACTCCAGTATTAGTCCGTGCTGACTGGCGGTCTCTGTGGCTTGCACTTGCCGCTTCACTAGAGCAAGACCAGGGCTTTTGCCAAGCTGGTATTCCGGGCTCCAGTTCTTAAGTCTACTTCATGCTGGACTCCGCGGATAGAGTCGTTATCCGCTCGATTACTTCCTAGGATCCAACTACCTGTTGAGCACAAGTCGGCCTGGCTAACCGCCGCTACTGTCCGCGTAGTCCGCGCGAACAGACTGCCCAGGCCGCTATATAGCAGACCTTCTGCAACATCCCTGTCGACCTAGATCTCCACCAACCCAGTCCGCGTAGTCTGCACGGATTGGTCTAAGTGCTCCATTCACCTACCTTCACTTCACAATTTTCAACACTCCCCCTTCAAGTGAGAAGTGGTGAATAACTCCAGCAGCTCCCGTAACCTTGCACCTGGTACCTCCGATAGCATCAACGAAGAGATGTCCAAGACATAATCCTTGCCCTGCATATCATGGACCATCAGGGAGCCCTTTAGCATCTCCTAGAAGGATCCATGCTTCCCTCTGCCTTCTTCTTCAGCTTCAATCTCCACTCATGCATCAAGGGAGTTTCGCCACTAACCTTGGGCACAAGGGCCCAAGCCTCAACACCACTGAGAGTAGTCACCTCTTTAGTTTTGGACTCATCCACCTCCTTGATTATAGTGAGATCATCACAGCTAGAAGATACTCGCTCGACCTGAGGGCTAGTAAGGAAACATGAGACCAAGATCGTTGTATTCCCTTCACAATATTGAGCTGGTGGGTGACTGATCCTCTTCGATCTCCGAAGAACCTGATCATAGATAACCACCTCCGCTCCTCCTTCTGAACCAGCTTCGTTCCCAGGCAATCCCGGAATAATGCTCCCCTTGCATCCTGAACAAGACGCCACCTCACTGGAACCAGAAGCACTTGGAGCAATGCTCCCCTTGCTACTTGAACTAGAAGTCTCCACTCTCGAACAAGAACTACTTGGAACATCGCTCCTCCTGCTTCCTGAACCAGAAGCCTTTGACTTCGAGCCAGCAGCTCCTAGAGCATTGCTCCCCCTGCTTCCTGACTCTGACGCCTTTGCCCCGGAGCTAGAACAACCTGGAGCTCCTGGTGACTTAGGCAGCTCCATCTTCACATCAGCAGCAGCCTCCTTCAGCCCATCATCTGACCTGCTCACCTCTAGCTCCACATAAGAGCTATCCCAATACGACGTCAACTCATCGAAGGCAACGTCTCTCGACATGATGAGCCTCTTCGTTGCAGGATCCATACACCTCTATCTTCTCTTCTGCTCATCATATCCAATAAAGACCAACTTTGTTTTGAGAGCATCCAGAGTGTGTACCTAGATCCAAACACCCTTAGATGCCTTATACTGGGCTTCACCCCAAACATCAGCTCATAAGGAGTCTTCACCTTGATCGAACTAAGAGGCATCTGATAGATGACATGAGCAGCACATGCCATCCCTTTCGCCCAAAGAGCCTTAGGAAGCCTTTACTCTGAAGCCAACATTTGCAGGTCTCCGTCAACCAATGGATCATCCGAGCTGCAATACTACCTTGCTGTGAAGCATGTCCACAGAAAGCTCCTTCTGGATCCTAGGCTTTCTGCAAAAGTTCGAGAACTCGGTTGAGTCAAACTCACCACCAATGTCTGTCCTCAACTTCTTGATCCGCAGGCCGAGCTGGCCTTCCACTAGCTTCTTGAACTCCACAAACAAGTGCATCATGTTTTACTTCTTCTTCATGAAGTATACCCAAGTATACCTTGAATAGTCATCAACTAATATCAGCATGAACATGCTGCCTCCATGACTGGCAGTGACGGTCTGTCCAACCAAAGCACAATGGACAACCTCCAAAGGTGCTTTACATCTGGATTGTGCCTTATCAACTATAAAGCGATAAGCTTCATCATGCTGACATCCCGCACATCCCTAACCATCGCCATAGGATGATAATCTAGGCACTCCTGAGATGACCATGTTGCTTGCATCTATAGCACCTTGATCCTTCCTTCCTCTTCCCATCACGCCTAGGAGAACCACTCCTCTCTTACTGATATGAAGTAGAAGGACCATCCTCTACAGCAACCTTCACCTCCTTCCTGAACAACCCAAGGGAAGTCCACACCTCCGCAGCTGACCGACATCCACTGATATGGTCCAAGAGCTCCGATGAGATCACTTGCTTAAGAATAGACTCCGCTTTCGCATTTGTCTCCTTCCAAGCTCTCATCTCTTCAGCATTGCCAGTAGTAGCCTCTTGTCTTTCTGCTCCGCATACTACCTCCCAGAGGTCGTCACCAAGAAGAAAGCTCTCCATACAAGACTTCCACCTAACAAAGTTCATCTCTGTAAGGAGTTCAATTCCAAGACAACTTGCATCTTCCACTGTCATGGTTCTACCACTGGTTCCCTCTTCACAAGAGTTAACAATCACTTCAGTTGATCACTGCTTATCCACTCTAATCCAGCTCTGATACTAATGAGTGAAATGATAAATTCCTTAGGTCATTGACTAAGGATTGGGATACAAAAATATATGTCATAAGAGAAGTGGCCAGACTGGCTGAGATTTCTCCTCCAACACTGTTTGGAAAATTGCTGTCATATGAGATGCAGCTGTTAGCTAGAAAGGAGGAAGAGAAAAACACAAAAGGTGACTATAAAGAAAAGTCAGTGGCTTTCAAGGTTGAAGCTACAAGGCATAATACGAAAATGTCTCCATCTTTTTCTAAGAGAGATGCTGATATTATCTCAGACAATTCAGATAATCCCAGATCAGACAGCAGCAATTCAGATGAAGACTTTGCAGCATTTACAAGGCAATTCCAAAGATTCTTGAAGAAGAAATAGTGGAAATCTAATCCTTCCACATCTCAGTCCAAGGATGATTATTATCAAAAGAGAAAATCATCCAGGAAGGACAGGAATGAGACTAAGCCAAGCAAGTCAACTACATCCAAGATTACATGCTACTACTGCAACAAAGCTGGACATGTTGTGGTTGACTGTCCAGATAAGAGAAAGGAGTCTGCTAATAGAAAGAAGTCATAGTACAAGAGCAAGAAGGAGAAATCCTTGGTTGCTGAGAAAGAGAGAAGCTTGACAGATCAATCAACTTCAGAATCAGAATCTGAGGCTGAGGCATATATTGGTCTGTTTGCAGAAGAAGAGGATGAGTTCATGCAATTACTGGACTCTATCTATGAGCAGGAAGTCCATCAGTGCAAAGGATTGATGGCAATTTCTAAAGAAGATAAGTGCGAGGATCAGCCTGGCCCCAGTAAGGTAAAATGTGTATCTGTAGATTCTGATTACTTCACTGGGTTAGAATCAGATGCATCTTCATCAAGAGATGAAAATGGGTCTGAATCTGAAGGAGATATTCATCAGCTGATAGATGAATATGGAGATATATTGCAGGCACTTAAGAGAAGCAAAAAATCTGGCCAAGAATCAGGCTAATGAAATTGCAGCTCTTAAGTTGGCTGCATCTGATTCAGAAAAGATGCTGGATCAAAAGTTGAATGAGATTGCCAGATTGGAAAACATAACTGTTATTCAAATGGGAGAAATCACTTTCAAGAATGATCACATTAAAAGTCTGGAAAATAGACTTTAGAAAGAGAAGGAGATTGTGGATAGTTTTTCTAAGCCAAAATCTGTATTACCCTTGATTGATGAGTTTGTGTCTCCAAAAGGGTAAGGCAGGAATAATCTATAAGAAAACTGCATAGACTGCTAAGTCCAATTCTAAAGGCAAAGCCCCAGCACAAAACAATAAATCTGCTGCTAATGATTCAACTAAAGTTGTACCAAAGCAAAGGTATAATAAGTTTGAGTGCTGGTGCTATGGCAAGATAGGCCACTTTGCCTTAGACTGTTGGCACAATTCCAGTGTCAAGGAGAATAGCAGTCTGCCTGTAAGAAAAGATGCAGGCAGATTTGTTAAGTTTCAGACTAACTTGAACCAAGGGCCCAAAAGTTATTTGGGTTCTAAGGTTAAGTAATCTGTGTTGCAGGTGAGTCCAAGTTGCCATGCCCCTATATGGTACTTGGATAGTGGATGTTCCAAGCATATGACTGGAACAAGGGGATTGCTGAAGGACTACTCACCTATGCTGAATGGGCCTAAAGTTATCTTTGGTGGTTCTGAAAAGGGAGTCATCAAAGTTCTTGTAGCTCCACAGGTATACAGCAGAAGATGGACCAGCTTAGTATCAGAGAAGTTCCAACTACTAAGCAGGATATGGAAAATGGTAGTTGCTGTCCAGGGGGAGTACAAGACATTCAAGATGCTGATGTAGACCATGAGGTGCAGCATGAAGAAGATATTGGAGAAGATCAAACTGCTGATAGATTACCTCTAGCAGTTAGACAGTTGAAGGATCATCCTGCACACCAAATCATTGGTGATCCTAGACAAGGAGTACAAATAAGGAGCAGTAACTTGAACACAGTTCTTTGCTCTAGCTTCTTATCTCAATTGGAGCACAAGAGATTTCAAGAAGTCGTTAAGGACCCACACTAGATTGATGCCATGCAGGAAGAGTTAAAGCAGTTCAGAAGGTGCAAGGTCTGGGATTTAGTTCCAAAACCAAAGGGCCACAATGTCATAGGGACAAAGTGGATATACAGAAACAAGCTTGATGAGAGTGGGATCATAGTGAAGAACAAGGCAAGACTAGTTGCTAAAGGATACAGACAGGAGGAGGGCATAGATTTTGATCAGACTTTTGCCCCTGTTGCAAGACTGGAAGCTATCAGTCTATTTTTAGCCTATGCAGCATATCAAGGCTTCAAGGTTTTCCAGATGGATGTTATGTCTTCATTCTTAAATGGAGACTTAAAAGAGGAGGTCTATGTAGAGTAGCCCTCAGGTTTTGTTGATCCACTCTATCCTACTAATGTCTATACACTTAGGAAAGTTTTGTATGGGTTGAAACAAGACCCAAGGGCTTGGTATGAAACCCTTTATACTTTCCTCATTGAGAACAAATTCTCAAGGGGGAAAATAAAAAAGACTCTATTTCTTAGGGAATCCAAAGGAAAGATAATCCTAGTCCAAATATATGTTGATGAAATAATATTTGGATCTACTGAAAGTAACCTTTGTAGAAAGTTTGCAAAACTTATGCAAAAGAGATTTGAAATGAGCAGTATGAGAGAACTTAAGTTTTTCTTGGGTCTCCAAGCAAGACAGACTGAAGATGCCTTGTTCATATCCCAATCTAAGTTCACCGTAGAGTTAATTAAAAAGTATGGTATGGAATCATCCACTACCATGAGAACTCCAATGAGGACAAGTGTATCTCTTAGCAAAGATGATGCAGGGAATCCTATAGATGAAACTTTATATAGAGGAATAGTTGGCTCCCTTCTATATCTGACTGCTAGTAGACCAGATATCATGTATGCTACATGTGTCTGTGCTAGCTAAAAATCCTGCCCTAAAGAATCTTATCTTACTACAGTAAAAAGGATTTTGAGATATCTTAAGGGCACACCTAATCTAGGCCATTGGTATCCTAGGAATAGAGATTTTCTACTAATGGGTTATTCAGATGCAGACTTTGCAGGTTGCAAAGTAGATAGGAAAAGTACTACAGGCACCTGTCAACTTCTAGGAGGAAGATTGGTGTCTTAGAGCTGTAAGAAGCAGACTAGTGTGGCTATTTCCATGGCTGAGTCAGAGTATGTTGCTGCTAGAAGTTGCTGTGCACAACTATTGTGGATACAACATCAGTTAGAAGACTATGGTGTCCAAGTAAGTAGAACCTCATTATTATGTGATTCTACTAGTGCTATTTCTATTGCACATAATCCAGTTTCTCATAGTAGAACAAAGCATATAGAATTAAGGTACCATTTTCTTAGAGATCATGTAGAGAAAGAGGATATCTCTTTAGAATTTGTTAGTACTGATTTACAAGTAACTGACATGTTTACTAAGCCTTTGGATGAAATTAAATTCAACAATTTCAAAATTGAAATAGGTATGTTGAACATAAATTAGTTTACAAAATTTGGCTAAGTAAAATTGTGTCGACACAAGAAGTTGTCTGTGTCGACACATAATAGTTCGTGTCGATATTCCAGAAAAGTGGTGTCGACACATCTAGGGAATAGGTGTCGACACTTCAGAGAAGTGGTGTCGACACATCCAGAAGTGTTGTCGACACATCCAGAAGTGGTGTCGACACTTAGGATCAACACAGATTTCATCGAGTGTAAATGGACTAAGTGTCGACACATAGATATCAACACTTATGTCGAGACATTAGAAATCTGTGTCGACACATTTCAACAGTGTCGACACATTAAGAGGATTTTGACGAGCCTTTTGACCTTCCTTATTTTGAAAGGTATAAATAGGTCAACAACATAGTCTGTCAACACACTCTTCATAATTTCGAGACCAAAACCTTGTGTCGACAACTTCTCTCTTCTCAATCCAAGCTTTCACTAAACCCTAATGGCGCCGAAGCTAGAAGACAATGTCAATGAAGGCTATAAGCTTGTACGCAATGCCTTTGATAATGCGGAACCGAAAATAAAAGTCGTAGTAACCCTAATTGCTGAGAATGGGTTAGAATTTTTGGTATCTGAACCAACAAAGATTTGGAAAAAAGAAGTTCGAGATTTTTATGGCGCAGCTTTCATAGATTCAACTGGACTTAAGATCAAGTCTATAGTTCATGGTGCTAAAGTTAAACTAACTTTGAAGAGCTTAAGGAAAACTATTCGACTACCAAGAATTCAAGAAGAAGTAGAAGTTACCTCATCCAAGACAAGGGAAGCACTTCAATGGTGTGGATTGGATCCCACGTTGAAGATTGGATCAGCAATGAATAGAAAAGGAAAGAATCAGCAAGGCAAATTTCTTTCAGAAATAGTTGGCAAAGTTATTCTCTATAAACCAGAGGGGATGATAGGATTTCTGCCTATATGTTCAGCCTGATGACCAGGATCATCTACAGACTAACCACTGATTGGTCAGCAGTAATATTTGAAAAGATTAAGGAAATCATTAAGAAACCAAATCTGGGAAGGATTATGAGTCTCTACTTGGCTGGAAAAATTCCAGAAGTAATGACACAGACTGCTGGTTCAAAGATTAATCATATGAGGAGAATGGACATAAGGATTATATCCAGATGGGATAGGATCCTAACTAAGGATATGCCTGAGGAAGAAAGGCAAGTGATTCCTGAAAAAAATACCTGCACAAGATATAGTAGACAGTGCTCAAGTGCAGGGGGAGCCTCAACTATAGGAAGAGCCAACCCACTTGGAAAGTGAAATGGCTACTCAGACTATACTTGAGGTAATTCAAGAGGTTAATCAATCAATTCTCATTGATAAAGATGAAACAATAACTGAATCTTTGATTGATGTTGACCAGCTAACTCAACTACACAGTCAAGCAAAAGATGTTATCATGGAAGATAAATCTACTACTGATAATGCTCCAGAGATTAGAGTGTCTCCAGTCCCAACTCAACAAGAGTTTACCCTTGAAGAATTGTTCCCTGATCTAGGGCAAACTGAATTTGAAGAGGAGAAAGCAGACCTTGAGGGGGAGCAAGTTAACCTTGAGAAGGAGCAAGTTCATATTGAGAAGGAGCAAGTAAGTACTGTGAGGGAGGAGCAAGGGACTCAGGGGGAGCAACCTAGAACTGCACAGGAATTGCCTCCTAGTCCTAAAGATTGAGTTAATATAGACAGTACCTCAGCTTCTAAGGAGGAAGCAGAAATTCAAGCTAAGAAAAGAAAACTTATGGTTTTCAAAAGAAGGGGCCCAAACTATAAGAGGGCATTACAAACTGCACCATAATCAGCCCCAGCTACTGATTATAGTTTCTTATTAGTCTCATTACAAGTAAAGCTAGATGAGCAAAGAATTGCCATGGAGAAATATATGGATGAAACTCATAAAGATCTACAATTATCCTTGGATCAGGATATAAAATCTATAAGATTTGAAGTTAATCAGAATAAGAAGGAAATGACTGATTGTTTTCACAAAGGAGGAAATGTTGTGGTTTTCCTAGCAACACATCAAGAAAAGATCAAGACTCAAGTTGATGATATAGCTGTCAAGCAAGGCTATGTTCTAGAGAATCAAATAAGAATGAATGATAATCTGATAGAATCACAGAATGTGATTGTTACAGAAATGAAGAATCTTGCTTCTGCCCAGACTGAAGAAAGGACTAAAGCCAAGGCAGACTTTGACAAGCAATTACAGGAAGGATTAGCTGATGTCCAAACAGCTATTAAGGATTCTCAAAAGACTATTTCTGCACAGCTCCTGAAGTTAAAGTATTTTTATAAAGATGGTGTAAATTTTCTTGATGAGCAAATAAAATTTCAAAAAGATGACCTCAGGGATCATGTTGCAAGAGAAGTCATAAAGGGGGAGAGAGTATTAGTCAAAGCAGGCTCTGATCATTCTTAATGGATATCTAATAGCATCAGAGACACCCTTGGATATCCACACCTCTGTGATGATGATAATGTTATTGAGTCAGGTATACATCCTGCTTATTTTGGAGGTGAACAAGCTGAAGTTACTCAAGTCATTTACCCTCTAGCTGATTTTGAAATGATTCAACAAGAAGTACAGTCTATGTACAGTCCTCCAGAAGATGCTCACAATATTATCCTTGAGAAATTAGATATGCCAGTACCAGAGGCAGTTTTGAACAAAGAGCAAGAAGCTCAATTGTCTAAGAAAAGATTTAGAGAACAGGCAGAGTTGAAGCCTGATTTTGAGCAGCGGAGTCCAACATCCAGGAACATTATATTAACTGCTTGGAAAGTTGTACGGGACCAGACCCATGATAGGGGCAAATGGTACTCAGAACAAGAATGGCAAAAGCATGAAGCCGGGCAAGAAGCCATAGTTCAATATAGAAGAAAGGCTAAAGCTGGTAAGCTACCTCCTAATGCTTAGGAGCCAAGCAAATATTTCCCAAAGCCTTTTCATTACCTTGAAAGACAAAGAATAAGGGTACTCAGAACTTAAGAAGAAAGATCTAAAGGGCAAGAAGCCAGCTGATGATACTGATGCTCCTGTTCAAGCCAAGATCAAATTAGGCAAAGGCATAGTCATCAAGGAGCCTGAGAAGGCCTTAGGATAGATTCACTAAGATTATACAACTTTGTAATCGTTAGTATTGGAATCTATGTACACTTTTGATAAGAAACTATTGTAGTTGAAACAAAACATTAATTAATGCTTATTCTGGTTACATTATTATTCTGTGATGACTTATTATATATGTTTTGTTTTAGAAGTTACCCTGTCATATAATGTTGTTATACATCATATTGTGTATTTGTTATGAATGGTGTATATCATTGACTAAGGGTTATGACTTCTCCAAATAGGGGGAGATTGTTCAGTACGTTGGAAAATATTTACCAGATTTTAAGAAGCCTCACCCTACTCAATGATATACATCAAGGTGTATTTGATGTTGTTTTGAGTTTATATGTGCAGGTTAGGAAAATACAAGAATGCAGGAAAAAGTTTCTAAGTCCATGTGTCGACACTAGAAGAAGCTGTGTCGACACTAGAAGAAGCTGTGTCGACACTTATGAAGGCTTGTGTCGACAATGGAGAAAAGCTGTGTCGACACTTGGAGTTATTTGTGTCGACACTTGAAAAGGCTGTGTCAACACCTGAAGAAACTGTGTCGACATATAGAGGCAGAGTCGACACATAGAAAAACTTAGTCGACATCAGCTGTGTCGACACACAGAGATAGTGTCGACACACAAAAGACTTTATCGACATCAACTGTGTCGACACATAGAGGCAGTGTCGACACACAGAAGACTTTGTCGACATCAACTATGTCGACACACAGGACCTGTGTCGACACACTGCAGAGTTTCAACAAAGTTAAAGAAAAGAAGTGACTTTGTCGACACACAGAGGCAGTGTCGACACATAGAAGATTTTGTCGACATCTACTGTGTCGACACACAGGACTTGTGTCGACATACTACAGAGTTTCAATAAAGTTAAATAGAAGAAGTAATTGTGTCGACACACAGAATCATTGTCGACATATTCTACAAATGTAGTGTCGAGAAGCAGTGTCAACACTAAGAAAGCTGTGTCGACACCATCAAGGCTTGTGTCGACACTTAGTCTACTTGTATCGACATATGATGAAGTTCAGTCTCGACATTTTGCTGACAGACATAATTTCAAGAAGTGACTGGATGACTTGACAGCTGCCGTTACCAACCGGTCTACTGCAACTGTCAGAGCTGTCAGAAGGTTGTTAGAAACCGGATCAGCCGGTTACCATGGAGAACGTCTATATAAAGGCATTCTCCTTCAACAAATAGTGACTGATCGAGGAGATTGAAAAAGAATATACACATACAGAATTAAGAAGATTTTGGTGAGAAGATCTAAGAAGAATTTGGAGATAGAGAGCTCCATCTATTGAAATGAAGTGTAGTTGCTGAACCAGGATGCCAAGGAAAATTCAGATTGAGATCTGAATATCAAGAAAGAAGCTGATTAAAGATCAACTTCAAAGGAGTTCAACCCTACTGAGTTCAGATTCAAGAAGCTTTGAAGAAAGCTAAGGGAGGTTGTTCTCTGCCATCAGATTCTTCCAAGAACTGATCAAGAAGCCATCCATCCTGTCTCTCTCTACCTGGGTGATGTTAATATACATTATGAAATCAATTATCTGTAGGATCTTTAAAAGATCTGAGTTGTAAGCCTGTATTTATAAAGGCTGAGTGTAGGAGAGTATTTTCTCTGAGTGGTAGGCCTTGTTGAAGGCTGAGGTAGGGCTGTGAGCCTGAGTTGTAGGAGATTGTGATCTCTGAGTTGTAGGCCTTGTTGAAGGCTGATGTAGGGCAGATTGCCTGAGTTGTAGGAGTGTGGACTCACTCTGAGTTGTAGGAGCCATGTTGGGGTTTCGAGCTACTGTAAGATCTGAGGATCTGAGGTGAAGAGAAGAAGTTAGGCCGAATCTAGCACACTACTAGATAGGCGAAGGGGGAAAGTGGATGTACCCAGACCTTGGGGAACCACTATAAAACCTGTGTGCAATCTGTGTTGTTGTGATTCTGTGAATCTATGTTGTGTTTGCTATAGATTTATCTATTATTAAGTATTTAACTGAATAGATTTGCTGCCTTAAAAGAAAAAGCAATTACACCTATTCACCCCCCCCCCTCTAGGTGGTTAGGCACTAATTCTTTCTTTCATATTTCATGATTTTTCCTCTCCTCGTACTCCTCAATAGAACGGAGTAGCTGAAGGAAGGATTAGAACACTCATAGAGGCCTGCAGGACTATGTTGAGTGATGCCTCACTACCGGAATACTTCTGGGCTGAATTCGTCAACACTGCATGCCACGCGCAAAATAGAGCAATCATAAACAGAACCATAATAAGACACCTTACGAACTACTAAAGGGCAGGAAGCTGACTATTTTATATTTTATAATCTTTGGTTGTAAATGCTTCGTTCTTAATAATGGAAAGTATCACACTAGTAAATTTAGCGAAAAGAACTTTGAAGGTATTTTTGTACTGTATAGTAGCCATAGTAAGACATATTGGATTTTTAATAAGAAAACCCTGGTTGTAGAAGAATCTATTCATGTTGTATTTGATGAGACGAGCTTGCTGCAAGATAGCTCTTCCAGTATATTTATTGAAGATGTAGGTTCAAAGATAAAATAATTATACTTCGATAAGCCGACTGAAAAAAAAGATGAGAAGTTAATCAAGATCACCACTCCAACCCCTATTGGAGATGTTGATAACCATTATAAAGAAATCATTCAAGTTGATGAAGTCACTCCTGTGGTTAAAGAAGCTCCAGATGCAAGGACTCTAGAGCTCAGACATTTGAAGGATCACCCAATGGATCAAATCATAGGAGTTCCTCGGGATGGTGTCAGAACTCATAGAGGTACATATAATGAGAATTTATACTTGAGTTTTCTATCACAGGTTGAACAGAAGAAATTTGAGGAAGCAAACTCAGACGCATCATGGATTGTGCCAATGGAATAAGAGTTGAATGAATTCAAGTGTTGCCAAGTTTGGAAGCTTGTTCCAAGAACCAAAGGTAAGAATGTTATCAGAACAAAATGGGTCTACAAGAACAAGATGGAGGAGGATGGGACAATCATAAAGAACAAGGACAGACTTGTCGCTAAAGGATACAAACAAGAAGAAGGAATCGACTTTAACCAGACGTGTGCACCTGTGGTAAGGCTGGAGGCAATCAGGTTGTTCCTAGCATATGCTGCATATAAGGGCTTCACTGTCTATCAGATGGACATGAAGTCAGACTTCCTTAATGGTGAAATAAAGGAAGAGGTGTATATGGAACAACCTCTAGGTTTCGTTGACTCTAACTATCCTGAACATGTCTATCTTTTATTTAAAGCATTATATGGTTTGAAATAAGCTCCTCGAGCTTGGTATGAGACGCTGTCTAACTTTTTTCTTGAGAACAAGTTCACAAGTGGAAAGATAGATAAGACATTATTTCTTAGGGAAATTAAAGGCAAGATTTTGCTAGTGCAAATCTTTGTCGCTGACATCATTTTCGTCACTACTAACGACGACCTCTACAAAAAGTTTTCGAAACTTATGCAATGGAAGTTCGGAATGAGAAGTATGGGAGAGCTGAAGATTTCTCAGTACTTCAGGTGAAACAATCCGAAGATGGAATTTTCATCTCTCAGACGAAATTCACCAAGGAGTTGATTAAGAAATTTGGAATGGAGAATACAACCTGTATAAGGACTCCAATGGGTTCAACTATATCTCTTGACAAGGATAAGAAAGGAAAACCTTTCAATGAAACCAAGTACTGAAGCATAATTGGATCTTGCTTTACCTTACTGCTAACAGACTGGATATAATATTTTCAACATGTATGTGTGCTAAATTTCAAGTGAACTCTAAGGAATCTCACTACGCTGTTGCAAAGAAGATTTTGAGGTATCTTAAAGGTGCACCAAATCTTGGCTTATGATACCCAAGAAGTAATGATAGTGAACTAATAGATTTTTCATATGCAGATTTTGCATGAAGTAAAGATGATAGAAAGAACACTTCCGAGACTTGGCAATTCCTTGGAAAGAGGCTCATATTATGGAGCAGCAAAAAGAAAAATTGTGTCGCAATCTCAACGGCCGAGTCAGAATAAATTTCTGCCTGTAGTTGTTGTGCACAATTGCTTTAGATAAAGAACCAACTTGAAAATTACAACTTGAAAGTCAAAGACATTCTTCTGTTTTGCGACTCCTCCAGTGCGATTACAATATCCAACAACCCAGTATCTAATAGCCAGACAAAGCACTTAGAGCTGCGATACTACTTCATCCGGGAGCATGTGGAGCCTGGGGACATTAATCTCCAATATATCCCAACTGAAAGGCAAATTGCAGATATATTCACAAAGTCGCTGGACGCGGCCAAGTTCTCGTTCTTCAAAACAGAATTTATCATGCTCAATAAGGATGAGGAAGAATGAAGACAAAGGTGACAAGCAAGTTCAAGATTTGGTGTTACTTCAAATTTTAAGAAATTTCAATTAATGGACTTCATTTCTCGAGTACATCTCTTGTACTTGAGAACAACAGACTTACTTCTCGAGAACTAAAGATCTACTCGAGAACATGGATTGCTCTACTCGAGAACTTGGAAATCTCTACTCGAGAACAGGAAGGATTCTACTCGAGTGCAAATATACCTCTTCTCGAGAACAAATAATCCACTCGAGAAATCTGGTGTCTAACTGCTCTTCAAGTTCAAAATTTTTCATATCGGCACCTAGGAACTGAACCTCCTTATTCCAGGTATTTTTATTGTTATTTATATCATTTAGTAATAAAATTAGAGGTAAATATAAATAGACTTAGGTCCAAGAAATTTTATTCCCGATTTCAAAAACCTTCTCTCGAGAAAAGTCTCTTCATCTTCCCCGTCTCCGTCGTCTGCCGCAAGCAAGTTTCTCCATTCGCCGGCCATCCTAGATCAATTTCTCCACATCAATGGCATCCTCTTCTAAGCTTGGGATCGATAGTGAACTGACCCGGTTAAACATCTCTGTCGTCTACCGGGATTGCCAAGATTTTTGATGACTTCAGGAATGTCCTCATTCTTCTCGATACCGCTGGTTTGTCTTTTGTTCTTGGACATTCATGTAAGATACTAACTTCTGATGTCGAAGGGTTCTTCCAACACGCCAAAGTTAAATGCAATGGCAAGGTGCTCAAGTCTAAGGTTTAAGACATTAAGGTAAAACTGAATGCCCTCTCTGTTTCATAGTTTCTGCAACTCTCTATCATAGACATGGAAGATGATCTGGAAGAGACTGATTATGAGAGAGCATACAGTTTTTGTGGGATTCCCCAATCTTCTCACACCATTAGAAGACAGTTCATGAATGCAGAAAGCAAACTGCTGACAAAAATTTTGGGCAAAGTTCTTCTCTACAAGACAAGTTCTATCAGTTATATTAACCCAGATTCTTTCTGTTAATGACTGCAGTTATTTGTAGAAAAGAATTCCAGTGGGGTCCGATATTTTTTGACAAGATTAAGGCATGTCTTAAGAGCCCAAACTATGGTAGGACTCTCTCTCTCTCTATACCTGAATAAAATAAATCCAGAAGTTTTTTCCATGAAAAAGGGCATAGCCCTCCACCATATGAAGAAGGTTTCTATTACCTCCATTAAGAGATGAGAGGTCAAACTGCAGAAGTCTGACAAACTCCAAAGGAAATTGAAGATGTGGACACGACCCCATCTCCACCTTATCATCAGATAACTGACCCGGTTATTGAGGGGGAGCCTGACCCATCTGTTCAAGCTCAACCAACCCCTGCTCTAGCTACATCAGTAATTCCAACCACAATCTTTACTCCTCCTTCTTCTATAGAAATTCCTCCTCAAATTACATCCCATGCTACAATCATTACAGTTCAAGAAGATGACACTTATTCTCCTGCTGCTACTACTACTGTCTTAGATGCTACTCCATCTACCTCTACTGCTGCCCCTTCCCCTCTGTTGTATATAAAAAATACAGATTCTCCTACTGCTAAAGATATTCCAGACTCAGAAAACCTGACAGATGCTCAGGATCAAGAACATCTTTTGTCTACTGATGAAGACATCACCAGGATGATAAAGGAGCTCACTTCCAAGAAGCCTCTTTCCCATATACCTGAAGCTAATCCTTCTTCTCTAGCAACATCTCTAAAGTCTCCAGAACCATCTCCTCAAGCTGAAAAGTCTCTTATACAAGACCCGAAAAAATCTCCTGAAGATTTACATGATGATGAGGTTATTTCTCTACATGATTCAGAAGATGAAATAGAAGATGCTGAACCACCTCTCCCAAGCCTTCACTTCAAGATTCCCTCTTTACTACCAATAGATGTTGAAGATGAGGACATCACTGTCAACAAAAAGAAAGCCTATACCTCCTCAGTTGTTATTGAAGAAATTCCTCCATGGTCAGCCCCAGTTATCGCTCCACCATCTACTCAGCCTGAAGCACTTCCTAAAAGTAATATTTTGAGCAAAATTGAAGCTATGCTTGCTGCCCAAAGAAATTATTTTGATAATTCTCTTAAAGTTGTAACTGAAAAAGTAACTGCATTGGAGAAAGAAATGAGCCGTGGATTTGCTAAAATCCAGAATAACACAGATGAATTTAAAAGGTTCTTGTAAATAGGAGGAAAATCAATAGATCATACAATAACAAAGAATTATGGAACAATCAGTTACCCTTGCTAATAATAAAATTCAGCTAGACAAGAGAGCTGTAGAAAGGAATTTCAAAACTTATGAAGAAGTTGGACAATTCAAAGAAGCTGTGATCAGCACCCTCTTCCTAGAAGTCAGAGAGGGGGGGGGATAAAGTGAAAGAATAACTAGAAAAACAAGCTCAAACTATGAAAAATCAGTGGGATGACAAATTGAAAGACATCCAGACATCTGTGCTGAAGGAAATCAAAAATACTAAGTTGTATACATATTTCACTATTATATGGATGCACAATCAACCGTTTCCTGAACTAGCTATGGGTCCTTCTGCACCTCCTCCTGCACACTTAAATGTGGATAAGCCAACCTTCTCTCCACCTCCAGATTATTTTAAAGGGCCACCTCCAGAATACTTTGAAGGACCACCTCCTTATGTATATGAATAAGTGTGGGAATCAGAACAAGCTGGTATGCCTCCTCAACCTCTAGAGATTCAAATAGCCAAAAGAAGGAAATATGGGGATAGAGCCTCAGCCAGCAGATCAACTCCACATCCTAATGCTGAAAAAAGGAAAATACCTCAAGAGTTTACTGAAGTTTAGATTCCAACCTCCAAATCTATCATTCTTAAAACCCTGAAGCTGTTAGTTGATTTTAATGAAGACAAGAACTTACATTACAACTCTCATGAATGAGAGTTATATGAAATGTCTCTTACCAAGAGAAGGATTTATGACAGAGAAAATGGTAGGAATAATCCTAAGGCTCCTCCCAGACCTCCAAATAATTCCATAAACCATACAACTACCAGAAGAGACAACAGGAAAAGTTAGAAAGACAACAACAACATGATCAGAAAAAGTTGAAGATATGATGAAAGTTCTCATTTTTTTGAAATTGTGCAATTTAATTTTCCTTGGACAAATTTTTATTTATATGAACTTTTAGTTTTGCTGATCTGATTTTTCTCCATTATAGCTTTTATTCCATTTATCATGATTGTTAGTTTCTTTACTTGTTTTATCATGATGTAATTAACCTCAGTGTAGAGGGTTCTGACTTCTACAAATAGGGGGAGATTGTTGGGTATTTCATCCACAATAGCCCAGATTTATATGAAGTCACCCTTGAACTAAGATGAATTAAGTTTGTATTTAATGCTCTATTTAGTTGAGTGTTTATAGGATTTAATTATCAAGTGTAGATCAATGTCAGTCTACAATGAGTCTCCAAACACAAGACCATACAATGTAATCCCTCATTGTGTGATCCATGGTGTTTACTAATGTGTAGCCTCTATATTGGGACACACTTCTTTTTCAAGCACTAAGGACAAGAGAGAAAAGTTGGTTACTGATTTTATTGAAGAATTAATATTTTTAGATTTTAAGAAAATACTATAAGTATTTTTCTCGAGTACAATATTCTGTACTCGAGAAGGACTAAAGTTAGTTCTCG
Source organism: Platanthera guangdongensis (assembly GCA_039583875.1). Taxonomy (NCBI): domain Eukaryota; kingdom Viridiplantae; phylum Streptophyta; class Magnoliopsida; order Asparagales; family Orchidaceae; genus Platanthera; species Platanthera guangdongensis. Next base: position 7,612,686 of record CM077149.1, on the reverse strand, counting down.
AGTTAAACTCGTCATGATTTCGAGTTGTAGAAGTAGTTCTTGAGAAAGCATAGTGCTATTCTCGAGAAGGCTTTATGTACTCGAGTACTTCATGACACTTCTTCTCGGGTTACTCTCTTTTCCAAATAGAAATTTTTCTAAGTCTTTTTCTCGAGAAGACCATGTTTAGTTCTCGAGAAGGATATGCATAATTCTCGAGTAGCTAGTCCTAAGGCATTGAAAGCACTGAGAAGCTAAGTCTAGTTCTCGAGTGAGGCTTGTTGTACTCGAGTAAAAGTCATCTAGTTCTCGGGTAAGTCTAAGTCTAAACGCTTTGAGAGCGACACTTGACTCAACCCCATCTGACAATTTTTCTCAAGATAGTCCTTTGTTCTCGAGTAAGTCTGTCCAAAAGCGTTGAGAGCGAGACTTGACTCAACGCCATCTGGCAATCTTCTCGAGATAGTCCTTTGTTCTCAAGTACCAAAGTGCTTCTTCTCGAGAATAATAATATTTTTTTCTCGAGTACTTTTCTTCATTCCCGAGATTGCTGATTTCCACCTCCACAATTTTTCTAAGTCTTTTTCTCGAGATCTTCATTACTGTTCTCGAGAACCAGTAAGCGTTTTCTCGAGTACAATTATTCTTCTCGTGAACTGCTATACTATTTTCAGAAATTTTCTCTAAGTCCAGACAGACGGATTTTCAAATGTCATTAGCACATGATTGGTCCATGTGGCTATCATTTATTATGATTATGACCGTTAGGCAGGTCATATAAAAGGTCTTATCATTTTCGACCAACTGTAAGAAGAAATATAAGAAGAAATTCTAAGTATTCTGAATCCCTAATTTTCTTTCCAAATATCGAAAGCCGCCGCTGCTCATCTCTCTCATCGCCGACCAGCTTTCGATCCAGTGATTCAGAGAAAGTGATTCAAAGATCAAGATATTCTACAATCAACAGATTCTCTACTTGATCTTGCTGAGTCCAGAAATTTCAGATCAGATATCTAGACGAGTCTTCTTCAACTTATTTCTGACAGAGCCCCAAAGTTCAAGGAAGAAGAAAGGAGAATTTTTCAGATCTGAGAGAAAAATACTGTTTGTATTTCTGTATATTTCATTTTATTCTAGTAGGAGATTCTTCTCCGAGTGTAGGAGCTTTGTTCTCCAAGTTTCTTGGAGGAAGTTTTCACTTTCGAGTGTAGATCCAGTTTTTGGGATCAAGCTGTAAGAACTTTTTATTCCTAGTGGTAGGATTGTTTTCAATCCGAGATTAGTGGACTAGCCGACTCTAGTGCGTTACTAGATCGGTGAGTAGAAAGTGGATGTACCCAAGGTTGGGGAACCACTATAACTCTTGGTGTCGTCTGTGAATGCTTGGTTATTTTTCCATGCATCGTTCGTTAAATTTTTATTCCGCAAAAAGACGCTCAACTCACCTATTCACCCCCCTCTAGGTGATTTATGTAAGACAACTTAAACATTTTCACATCTACTTGCCTGTTGCTCCTAGGGTGATGGACTGACTCAAACCTGTGATATATCCCAAGTTGGCCGCAGAAGCTAATAAACTCCAGTGTTGTAGATGTCGGCTGACATGTCCGATATGTCGGCCGACATAAAAGTTTTTGAGGGTAAAATGCCACGACATCAATATTTTAATAAATATGTCATTTTTGAAAATATCGCCTGATATATCCGTTTAATCTGATATATTTGGAGATGTTTCGCGACCAATATAACATCAAGAGAATTATAATTTTTTTAAAATTTTTGAAGAGACCAAACACTGGTTAAGGTGTTGTCGTGTGACCTTGAGGTTACAAGTTAGAGCCCTTGAAGTAGTATTTTGCAGAAATGATGGGTAAGGTTTGCCTACATTGCACCCTTTTGGTGGGATCCTTCCTCGGACCCTTGCAGCGCAGGGATGCTTTATGCACCGGGTTGTCCCTTTTGAGGAGACCAAATATAAATAAATTGTTTTGTGCATCTCTCTAAGTTTAGTATCGACTACTTTCTCATCTAGCTCTCATTTGGTGATCTTTATCTCATTTATTGCACTCGGTAGCACTTTCTTGTGTAGTTTATAAACATACAGTATTTGTATATATATTAATTATGTAATTTATAAACATATATTATGTATAAAAATTGTACATATTTATAAAAAATATGTAATATATATGAATAAATTAATTTAAATATTAAAATCCGACATTGTAAAATATTCCCAATATATCCCCCGCAATCCGACATCCGACATTTTAAACTCAAACCGACATGAACCCGACATCCGACATTTCAAACTCAAACTGACATGAACCCGACATCCGACATCTACAACCTTGCTCTTCACTAACGAATTGTGGTCCATTATCGGTGACTATGGCTTGGGGCAACCCATACCAATAGATTATCTCTGCCCATACAAAGTTACGAATCACCTGGGAGGCCACATTAGCCAGTGCCTTGATCTCCAACAACTTTAATAAGTAATCAATCATGACGAGGAGGAACCTCCTCTGCCCACAAGCTTGAGGAAAAGGTCCCACCAAGTCCATTACCCAGATGGAAAATGGCCATGACGTCGTGATCTTTCTGAGTCTATAGGCTGACAAGAGTTGGTGTGGTGTGAATAGGTGATACTTCCTGCACTTCTTTGAGAACTTTGTAGCATCCCTGAACAAAGTCGTCCAAAAATACCCTTGGCGCATTTTTCTTCCTTCGAAGGTCCTACTCCCCGAATGACTCCCACACTCCCTGGAATAGACCTCCTCCAGAATTCTTGGAATTTCTTCCTCTGTTATGTACCTAGCCAAGAGTCTCGAGAGAGTCGTTTGATATAACTTTGTTTGATCCCTAGTTGGATTTGGGCTAGGTTCATTAAGTTAGGATCATTTGACCCAACATGTATAGACAGGGTCATGGTTATGTCCTAGAGTATAGGCCAAGTCCTTAGAGTCAACACTGCATGGACCAGCAATCAACAAACTACAAAAGACTCAAGACTTGGAGAAATTTCAAAGGCTCAGAAAATGAGTTCGACGTTTGTCAAACTCAGGTCGATGATAGTCGTGCTCAGCTCGACGAACTCAGAGAAAATTATCTGAGCTGAGCTCGACGAACTTGATTCCCAAGTCGACGATCTATGGACAATATACTTCAACATTCCAAGTCCAGAATTCTTCTCACTAAACTCCAGTCGACAAAGTTAGAATATCAGATCAACGAAATTGGGTCTTAGGTCGACGATTCCTAGGTATTTTACTTCAACATGTTATTTCAGAAACATCTAAGTATTCTAAGTCCCGAATCATTCTTCAATTGACGAATCCATATTCTTAGTTTGACGAACTTAGACCATAATCCTGACAAGCTTTTATCAAGTAGCAGTTAGCAGTTCTCAGCTCGACAAAACTATTCTCAGGTCGACGAACCTAGTTCTCAGGTCGACGATTTCTGGATACTTCACTTCAATATTCTAAAGTCCAAGAACCATTACTCTGAACTCTAGTCGATGAAGTAAGAATCTCAACTCGACGATCTTGATGCACAGAGTTGGCAAGGTTCCAGAGAAATCTGTTGTCTGCTCTTAGGTCGACGATCTTGGATCTCATCTCGACGAACAAAGATTATCTGGTCGACGAACTTGACTTCTTAGCTCGACGAACTCTGGACCCAGCTCGACGAATTCTGTTATCTGTTCGATGATTTATGTAAAGTTCCAGACTAGGAAATTTCCCTCCCTCTATCACTTAGTTTATTGAGATAATTCCTGAGTAATCAATGCTCAACATTCTCTGAATGATACTTTTAGACGCAGCATTGATTACGGTTTTCTTTAGGATTATTGCTTGTCGTTTTTCAATAGGATAGTTGGGGAAGTCAATCAATGCAAATATTCTTCAGACCGTCAATATTGAATGAAGGAAGAAATTCAAAATTCAGAAGGAAGATTACTGATGAATTGTAAACATGCGTATTTTTGTGCACATTAATTTAGTCATTTTCATTTATTTTCGTCGTTTTTACTTATTTTTGTTCAATAAAATGCTCCTATTCTTATAAATTTACTACTAACTTGTTTTATTTTATTTTTCAGAAAAATTCCAAAATCTGCCAAAATTTGGGAGTACACGCCCGTGTCATTTGGATCACGCCCGTGACCGGGGCGTGACAGCTCAAAATCCCGTGAAGTTGCAAATTTCTGAAGTAAAAAGCTCGACACGCCCGTGTCACCCAACACGGGGCGTGACAGCAGCCTGTGTCCCCTCCACTCGACGAATTTAGTTCAACGATCGGCGAACCCGAGACACGCCCAGAGTCACGCCCGTGACCTAGGGCGTGACTCAATCTCAGCTCGACGATTTCATCTCGACACTTTCCGCTCGACGATTGTCGAGTGTCGACACCAACCAACACGCCCAGCATCACGCCCGTGACCTAGGGCGTGACCATTCCACCTGGCCCGACAAGATGCTGCCGAAGACTTTTGACTCAACCCGTGCCCGGTTCTACCTCCCCGACACGCCCAGCGTCACGCCCGTGACCTGGGGCGTGACATCCTCGAACTCAGCCCGAAGTCAACTTTACTGCCAAATCGTCGACCGCCATAATGAATAGTACTGACACCCCCCCCCCCGACACGCCCGTGTCGGAGCGCGTGTACTTGGAATTTTTGCCTATAAATTGCCCATTTCTGTAAGGTCTAAGGGTTCACATTTTTGAGCCACTTTAGTGTGTTTTTGTGGGCTGCATCTGTGATTCTAGTGCTATGTAAGGAGAATTCTCTCCCCTTTTCTTTCATGTTTGTTTTTGCTTTAGATTTAGCTTTGTAATAGCTTTGTAATCGTTTCCTTTAATCAATAAAAATGTTAGCATTTCTCTTCTTATTTGGCTTTGGAATGAACTCATGTGCCCACTTTTCTTCTCATTTTATCCTTAGTTTCACCTTTGTTTTTCTCTTTATGAAAAGTGTGTGTGTGTGTGTATGAGTGTAACATGTTTAATAGTCATGTTTTTAACTTGTCTTCATGATAGGTTTTGTAGTAGATTTCTTTTCCAAGCATGGTATGATGTGTTTACCTCATCTTCAACATGTTCTTCCTTATTGTTTTTTTATTATTTCATTCTTATGTAATTATAAAAGAGATTTGAAAGTGAAATTATTTTCTTTACTTAGTTTTTTTGTAGGATTGTAAAATCTTTTTTTTGTTTTGTTCTTTTCATTTTCTTTTTCACTTTTTTATCACTTTTATGAAAACATAAGAATGAAAATCTTGTTATTTTAATTTTCCAAGAACTTTGGTTTTTAATTTGTTTTGAAAAAACTTTTGTTCTCTAAAAATTTTATTTTGTTCTTTTTATTTGTTTTTGGCAAAACCTAAACATAAAAAATTAGATGTTTTAATTTTTAGGTAACTTTCATTTTGCTTTCAATTTGTGTGTGTGAGTGTATGAGAATAATGTTTTGATTCTTTGTTCAAATTATGTAGAGTGTGTGAGTGTAGGTGTTAGTTTTTCATGCTTTATTTTTCATGCTTTATTTTATCGTTTTCTTTAATTATGTAGAGTGTGTGTGTGTAGGAGATAGTTTTATTGCTTTCTTTCAATTCATATAGAGTGTGTGTGTTTGTGTGCATTTATTTCCGCCTACTCGTTAAGGGTTAAACGGCGCATCGTTTTCATTTCCAGTCCTACTCGTTTGAGTAGGACTTGTAATTTTCTTTCTTTATTTTTCCGCCTACTCACTTGAGTTAAATGGACAGACTTTATTTCCCGCCTACTCGTTTGAGTAGGACTTGTACTCGCATTTATTTTTGCCTACTCGTTTGAGTTAAATGGTGTATCTTTATCTCCCTGTAAATATTTGAGAAAGCCCTGTAATCGCATTTATTTTGTCCTACTCATTTGAGTAGGACTCGCTTTCATTTTAGTCCTACTCGTTTGAGTAGGACTTGCAATTTTCAGCTTTTATTTCCCGCCCCCACTCGTTTGAGTGGGACTTGCAATTTCAATTACGCAAATTTCTTTTATGTGTAACTTAGTTTCTGTTTTATTTATAATTTGGAGTGTGCGTGAGTTCTTGTTTTTTGCTAACTTTTCAGCTTTCTAAATGTTTGTTATTTCTTTTTATGTCCTCTTCTTATAATCATTTAGTGTTTAATTTCGAACTCGCGCCTCATTAAATATTAAAGCCGTCCCCATACCAATGTGTGACTAATCGCTATTAGCCTCAGCATCGAAGAGCATTGGGACATTTAAAATGATTTGTAATAATTGAAGCTCTTTATTTTCATTTTAATTTAAGGACTTAAGGTTTACCCCGGGTTAACGATGTGTAGGACCACAAATCGATGTGTGGCCCCTATTTCCGTTATCCATACATTAGCTAGCCGAGAGGCCGTGCGTATGGACAGATCACCCCTGGGTAAATAGAGTTGCGTGCATACCCTCGAGAGAGGACAAGCGTAATTCTACCGGATTGGGTTCCCCACCCAATAGCGGGGTTCTTTGTGTAAAGCGGGCGTTAAGAGTAATCCTTCGTCGGACTAACGTTCGGTCGAATAGCCTTAACGTTCAGGTGAGCAATATTCCTAGAGATAAGTGCGCTCACATTTGTCGAATCTCCACGGCCAAGTTGCCTTTTAATTAATTTGAAAACTAAGTCCTATAATTATTAAAAATTATTTTAGTCTTAATCCGATTCGATGTCGAGCGTTAACCCTTCATCGAATATTTTCTAAATCGTTTTTTTTTCGCTCCTTTACTTTTTCCGTCTTTACTTGATTAAAAAAATCCACCTTACTTTCAGTAAAATAATAGTCCTCCCGGAGGAGTAAAAAATAGTCAACACGACCCCGAGAACAATACGACCTCGGTATTCCCCCGAATATCGAGTACTACTTGCGATAGGTGCACTTGCCTCCTGTAGCACGCCCGCAGCGATCGACTCACCGAACCAACCACAGTAAGAGTCTGTTCGCGGGCGCATCAAGTTTTTGGCGCCGTTGCCGGGGACTCTCTCTTCGAGTTGCTATTTCGAATTCCGGAGTCTATTACTTTTACTTATTTTCTATAAACAAAAAAAAACTAAAAACTTTATTTTAAATAAATAAAAAAAAGAGTTTATTTTGTTTTATCTTTGTTTGGGTGTATGACCCGTGGACAATCCTCCGAGTCTGAAGATTTTGACTTCGACCCTGAGATCGAACGCTCCCTTGCGCGTATTCAATCTCAACGCCGAATTCCTTCTTTAGACCCCGAAGAATCTATCGGATAACCCTCTATTGTAGTTATGGCCGCCCCTAACCCTGCCCCGGCGGCCGAGCGTACTATGTCTTATTACGCCCGACCTAACCTGGATGATACTGGGTCGAGTATTGTTCGCCCTGCGGTGGCGAATAATAATTTTGAAATAAAGTTGAGTGTCATTCAAATGGTCCAAAACGCCGTGCAGTTCGATGGAATGCCGGATGTGGACCCGAATGTCCACTTGTCCAATTTCTTGGAGATATGCGACACCTTCAAGATTAATGGCGTCACTGATGACGCCATTCACTTGCGCTTATTTCCTTTTTCCCTTAAGTCCAAAGCAAAGGCGTGGTTGAATGCCCTCCCGTGAGGATGTATCACCACGTGGGCTGAGTTGACGGAACGGTTCCTAACGAAGTACTTTCCGCCCGCAAAACCTGCAAAGTTGCGTGCGGACATTTCTTTGTTTTTGCAAAACGATCCTGAGTCTCTATACGAGACTTGGGAACGGTTTAAGGAATTCCTCCACCGGTGCCCGCACCACGCGCTGCCAACGTGATTGCAAGTTCAATTTTTTTATAATGGGCTGAATTTTCAGACGCGTCAAATGATTGACGCGGCTGCCGGGGGTACACTAAACAACAAAACCCCCGAGGCCGCCCAGGTTTTATTCGAAGAGATGGCTATGAATGCCGATCAATGGAACGTCCCGCGGGGACGCCCTAAGTCGGAGGCTGGTCTTTTTGAAGTGGATGCCACTGCTCTCTTAACCCTTCAAGTTGAAAGGTTAACAAAGCAGGTGGCGGAGATGTCTGCTGCCTCCTCCACTCCGCCTTGTTTTATTCCCCCTAACGTCTGCATGGCTGAAGAGTTCGTGGACTTCATGGGAAATTCGGGTCGTCCTCCCTTCAACCCCAACAACAACCCTTATAGTAATAACTATAATCCGGGTTGGAGGAATCACCCCAATTTCTCTTGGAGCAACCCGAAAAATGCTCAGCGTCCCTCTATTTCTTATGCGCCCGGATTTCTGCCTCCTCCTCCTCTTCCGAAACCCTCCCCGATGGAGGAAAATTTTTCGAAGTATATTGCGTCCAACGAGTCAAATATCCGGAACATCACCAGATCGCTAAAAAATCTCGAACAACAGGTTGGACAGCTGACGAGGATGATGTCCGAGCGCGCGCTCGGGGCACAGCCCGGAAACACGGAGCCCAATCCGCGGGAGAACGCCAACGCTATAAGCCTCCGTAGCCGAAAGGAGGTGGTCGATCCAAAACGGACCGACCCTCAGGTACATATTTCACCTCTGACCCCTCTTTGCCTTTCTTCGATTACGCCGCCTTTACCGATTTTCAACGAAAAAATTATTTTAAACAAGGCCCTTCCATATCCGCTTAAGTTAGATAACGAGCGTAAGGACGCGCAATATGAAAAATTTATTTTATTATTAAAACAAATTCACAGTAATGTTCCTTTTTGCGAGGCTATCTCACAAATGCCCAAATATGCGAAATTTTTAAAAGAATTACTTTCTAATAAACGTAAATTAGAGGATATTTTGCATGTATCTCTCAACGCTGTCTGCTCGGCAGCCCTTACTAATAAATTGCCCACAAAACAAAACGACCCGGGACGGTTTTCCATCTCGTGCCTTTTTGGCGATATATTAGTAAAGTACGCCTTAGCTGATTTAGGGGCTAGCATTAATCTAATGCCGTTCTCGCTCTTTTCACGTTTAGGTTTGGGTACTCCTAGTCCTACGAATATGCGCATCCAATTAGCGGATCGCTCGGTTAAGTTCCCTATCGGGGTAGTGGAGGACGTCCTTGTCCAAGTAGACAAGTTTACCTTCCCAGTAGACTTCGTCATCTTAGACATCGAGGAGGACGCTGAGGTACCAATAATACTCGTTCGTCCTTTTATCGCCACCTCCCGCGCTCTAATAGATGTTAGTAATGGTAGTCTTCTCCTCCGAGTAGGCGATGACCAAGTTACTTTCTCTATTAATCCCTCGATGGACAATTTGTCATCGTGCGACGATTTCTGCTACTCTTTAGATACCTTTTTTGGAGATCGTTCTTCTCCCGTTTTCGAGTCCGTATTTTTAAACGACGATATTTATACGCTTGAAAATTTTAAATGCGATGAGGATACTTCTTTAGACTTGCCTTTCGAACTAATTGGTAAGAAAGACATAGGCATTAAAACCTCCCTAGAAGAATGTAACAGCCCAAACTTCTGAAACAGGCATTTTTGGGTGACACGGCCTGGGACACGGGCGTGTCCCAGGGCGTATCAGGTGACACGGCCTGCGACACGGGCGTGTCGCAGGGCGTGTCGAGGTTGTGTCGACGATTGGGCTTTGTCTCGACGATTTTTGCTCTCGACGATCCGTCGAGAGGAGGCACACGGCCCAGGACACGGGCATGTCCAAGGCCGTGTCGCATGCTCGACGATTTTTACTCGACGATCGTCGAGTATCGAGAGGTGAGTGTCGAGTGTTGAACACGGCCTGTGACACGGGCGTGTCACAGGGCGTGTCAAATCAGGCGACGAACTCAGCCCGCCGAGGTTTCGACAGGGCGTGTCTTTGTGCCGTGTCTGAGCACACGGCCTGGGACACGGGCGTGTCACAGGCCGTGTGAAGTCTCGGGATGAATTGGGATTTTTTTTCACCCAGGTACACGGCCACAGACACGGGCGTGTCTGAAGGCGTGTTGGTGACACGGCCCATGACACGGGCGTGTCCCGTGGGCGTGCCACTAGTTTGGATAAGTCGGTTGACCACCACTTGAGGCACACGGCCTGGCACACGGCCGTGTTCGAGGCCGTGTCGGGTCAAAATATGTGTTTTTGGCAGAATCGTGGTCGTCCATTCCTTCAGTCTGGATCCAAGGGCTGAAGCTTCTTCTTCTTTTTCCTTAAGGGCCGAAATTAGCCGTGGTGCCTACACCTCCACCGTCTGCGGAGCATGTGCGTTTAGTTGCGGAGGCCTTATTTACCATGATCCAAGGCCAGCCACTTAGGCAGGATCAAGCGGCTGTGAGGCCCGAACAGGTGGTGGCAAGGCCTGAACCTGTCGTGGATGTGGTTCCTCGAGCGGCTGAGAAGCAGCTAACGCGGTTTATGAGCTTCCATCCGCCTACGTTCTCGGGAGCGGGAACCCCGACACAGGCTGAGGATTGGTTATCGCGCGTCAAGCGAGTGATGACGGCGATAGGAACGGCGGAGCATCAGAAAGTTACCTTAGCCACCTTCTTGCTTGAAGGAGAAGCGCGTTTATGGTGGGATGAGATGGAGTTGCATCATTTGGCGGGTCGTCCGTTAACCCAAGTGTCGATGGAAGAAGTCTCTCGGCTCTTCCTAGCGAAGCACCTTCCTGTGGCGCAACGGATAGCCATGGAAAATGAATTCCAACGGTTGACTCAAGCTGATGGTAGTGTTGACGCGTACCTGCATGAGTTTACGCGCTTGGGGCGGTATGCGGGTTCGATTTTTGCTGATGAGCAGAGGAAGACTAATCGGTTCTATGAAGGATTGAGGGACGAGCTGAGGTTCCTTGTGTCCAGTTCTGTGAACCAAGGCTTCCAAGCGTTGGTTGACACTGCGACCGCGTTGGAAAAGGACATGAAGAGGGTGCAAGGGAAGAGAGCGTTGGTGATGATGCAACCGGAGTGGAAGGCGCCCCGATCGGGAAAATCATTTTATAAGAAGAGATGGGGTAAGAAGTCCAAGCCTAGTGGACAAGCGCCTTCATCAGTTGCATCGGGAGCAACATCAGGGGCAACCTCCAAGCCAGAAACTCGTACCTGCTTCAATTGTGGTAGGATGGGGCATATTGCGTGAGATTGTCGGATGCCGCCAAAGAGTGAAAAGAAGGCGGGAGCATCTTATGCGGAAAAAGGAAAGGCGGTGGTGGATTCCTCTGCCTCGCAGGCGCAACCCCGAGTCTACAATCTTTGCCTGCAAGACGCCATCAAGCAGAGTGACGTGGTCACAGGTATGAGTTTAGTTTTGCATATGCGATTGTTTGTATGCTTTGCTTAGTACCCCTATGTTTGTGGTTTGTGTGTGTGACATGTGTGTCATAGGTTTTGTAATGATTCGGGACACGCTGGCGCGAGCACTGTTTGATAAAGGTGCATCGCATTCTTTTCTGTCTCGTGAGTTTCTTACGCGACTTGGGATACCCAGTCGGGCAAAGACAGATAGCGTCAGAGTGGTGTTGCCGAATGGATGTTGGATGCTTGCGGATCAAGCTTGCGATGTGGCGGTTCAGTTAGGAAGTCGGGATTTTTGTTTAACCGCATTTATTTTGCCAATATCGGAATTCGATGTGATTTTTGGGATGGATTGGCTTGCGGAGCAGCATGCTATGATTGATTGCCAGTCCAAAGAAATCACGTTGGGCCAGAATACCGAACAGGAGACCAAGTTCGCGGGTATGCGAGGAGTAAGCGGGACGTTGATGTCTGCACTCCAGGTAGTCAAAGCTGTTCGGAAGGGTGCGGAGTGTTTGGACGCCAGAGTGCGCACGAGCTTTTGAAGAGCTGAAGGTTCGGTTGACCACGGCCCCAGTGTTGTCTTCGCCATGTGGAACCGATGGATTTGTAATTTATAGTGATGCCTCAGGGAGCGGCTTAGGCTGTGTTCTTCTGCAGAGCGGAAAGGTGATTGCTTATGGCTCACGCCAGCTGAAGGTGCACGAGCGAAACTATCCCGTCCATGATTTGGAACTAGCGGTGGTGATTTTTGCCCTTAAGCTGTGGCGACACTACCTTTATGGCGTGAAGGTGGAGATCTATACAGATCATAAGAGCCTAAAGTATCTGTTGGAGCAGAAAGAGTTGAACATGCGACAACGAAGGTGGTTGGAGTTCCTTGGGGACTACACTTTCGAGATTCACTATACACCCGGGAAGGGGAATGTTGTCGCGGATGCCTTGAGTCGGCGAGTTCCGGCTAGAGCGAATTGGTTACAAAGGCATGATGAACGTCTTATCCAGGAATTGGAGGCATTGGAGATCTATTGTGTTGATAAGAATTCCACTGCCATTGCATGTTTGAACTGGACCGAGGTGCAATGTGACCTTGCGGACCGAGTTCGACGGGCAACGGAGTTGGATGAAGATCTCTTACGCTATGTGAATGAAGGGCCAGAGGGCAAATTCACCTGGATTGATGGTCTTTTGCGCAAAGAGGGTCGTTTGTGCGTCCCGATTGTGGGGAAATTGAGGGAAGAACTGATGTATGAAGCACATTATACCAAGTATTCCATTCACCCCGGGAGCACAAAGATGTTCAATGATATGAAGAAGCTTTTCTGGTGGCCAGGGCTTAAGAAAGATGTTGCCCTGTATGTAGCCAAATGTCAAACATGTGCGATGGTGAAGGCGGAATGCCAAAAGCCGGGCGGTTATTTGAAGTCACTGCCGATCCCAGTGTGGAAATTTGATGATATTTCCATGGCTTTTTTTCATGGATTGCCAAGATCGCAGCGAGGAAATGATTCCATTTGGGTAATTGTTGACCGGCTAACAAAAGTAGCACATTTTCTCCCGAACAGGCGGGATGATTCGGTTGAAAGTTTGGCAAAGTTATATGTTGATCAGATTGTGCGACTTCACGGTGTTCCTCGGAGCATCGTAAGTGATCGAGATGGGCGATTCACGTCAAATGATTGGAGGCTAGTTCACCGACTGTTGGGCACGAAATTGACTTTCAGTACGGCCTTTCATCCCCAAACGGATGGCCAAACTGAACGTACCAACAGAACAATGGAGGACATGCTCCGAATGTGCGCCCTTGACTTCAGAAAGAGATGGGAAGATCATCTCTATATGGTAGAGTTTGCTTATAATAACAGCTACCAGGCAAGCATTGGGATGACACCATATGAAGCTCTATATGGAAGGAAGTGTCGTACTCCCTTGGCTTGGGTAGAAGCGGGTGAAGCCCGGGTTGTTAAACCAAATGAGGTGGATGAAGCAAACTCAACCATTCGGACTATTCGAGAGAGATTGCTTATTGCTCAAGATCGACAAGCGAAGTACTACAACGCCAAGCACCGGAACGTTGAATTTGCGGTTGGCGATTGGGTCTACTTGAAGATCAAGCCATTCAAAGGTGTCTCCAGGATTCGACGATTGAAAAAGTTGAGTCCAAGGTATTTGGGTCCTTTTGCCTCAACGTGTTCAACACCAACCGCAAGTGAATCTCATGCTCAGCTTTAGACTTCGAGTACACCAGGATGTCATCAATGAACACGATCACAAACAGATCCAGGTACTCACGGAAAATATGGTGCATCAAATGCATAAACACCGAGGGTGCATTGCACAGTCCAAATGACATGACTGTGAACTCATAGTGCCCATAACACAAGGGGATTTCAAGCATCCACCCAAAGATTCCCAAAATCAGCCACCTCTTGGTGGGGGAAATCACAAGATATGCCAAAAAGGAAGCCTTCACATGGCTAGGAAGAAAAGTCGTTACCCTTGACGATCGCTTCGGTGCCATGGCCTCCAAGCTATCTTGTAAGACTAGCTGATCAAATAATTCATCAATCCGAGGTATAGGATACTTATTCTTCTCGGCGCACATTCGGAGCATGTCCTCCATTGTTCTGTTGGTACGTTCAGTTTGGCCATCCGTTTGGGGATGAAAGGCCGTACTGAAAGTCAATTTCGTGCCCAACAGTCGGTGAACTAGCCTCCAATCATTTGACGTGAATCGCCCATCTCGATCACTTACGATGCTCCGAGGAACACCGTGAAGTCGCACAATCTGATCAACATATAACTTTGCCAAACTTTCAACCGAATCATCCCGCCTGTTCGGGAGAAAATGTGCTACTTTTGTTAGCCGGTCAACAATTACCCAAATGGAATCATTTCCTCGCTGCGATCTTGGCAATCCATGCACAAAATCCATGGAAATATCATCAAATTTCCACACTGGGATCGGCAGTGACTTCAAATAACCGCCCGGCTTTTGGCATTCCGCCTTCACCATCGCACATGTTTGACATTTGGCTACATACAGGGCAACATCTTTCTTAAGCCCTGGCCACCAGAAAAGCTTCTTCATATCATTGAACATCTTTGTGCTCCCGGGGTGAATGGAATACTTGGTATAGTGTGCTTCATACATCAGTTCTTCCCTCAATTTCCCCACATTCGGGACGCACAAACGGCCCTCTTTGCGCAAAAGACCATCAATCCAGGTGAATTTGCCCTCTAGCCCTTCATTCACATAGCGTAAGAGATCTTCATCCAACTCCGTTGCCCGTTGAACTCGGTCCGCAAGGTCACATTGCACCTCGGTCCAGTTCAAACATGCAATGGCAGTGGAATTCTTATCAACACAATAGATCTCCAATGCCTCCAATTCCTGGATAAGACGTTCATCATGCCTTTGTAACCAATTCGCTCTAGCCGAAACTCGCCGACTCAAAGCATCCGCAACAACATTCCCCTTCCCGGGTGTATAGTGAATCTCGAAAGTGTAGTCCCCAAGGAACTCCAACCACCTTCGTTGTCGCATGTTCAACTCTTTCTGCTCCAACAGATACTTTAGGCTCTTATGATCGGTATAGATCTCCACCTTCACGCCATAAAGGTAGTGTCGCCACAGCTTAAGGGCAAAAATCACCACCGCTAGTTCCAAATCATGGACGGGATAGTTTCGCTCGTGCACCTTCAGCTGGCGTGAGCCATAAGCAATCACCTTTCCGCTCTGCAGAAGAACGGAGCCTAAGCCGCTCCCTGAGGCATCACTATAAAATACAAATCCATCGGTTCCACATGGATTTGGAACTAGCACCTAACAGTCCATTCGGAGCATGTCCTCCATTGTTCTGTTGGTACAGGATGATATCATAGTGAAGGTACCTAACAGTCGGTGAAGGTACAGGATGATATCAGAGTCGCGCATCGCACCTAACACAAAGCATTCTAGCGGAAGCCTAGACTACAACTTGAACTCCTCATGAATGACCAAACATAAAACTCCACATTTTATATATATATAGGGATGTCTTACAATATGAACAAGCGTTGGCCTTATGGACTTACATAGCTTTCACACAGTGGCCTAAACAACTTGGCGCGCAGGCCGGCCACAATAAAAGAAAACACACAAAAGAACACACTTAGCCTTCGAGGGCTAACAGTAGCAGCAGCAGCAACACCAGCAGGAGCATCAACCTCTTTGCGTCTCGCTCGGCTCTCCAGCACCTGTGCAAGGACAATCCACCCAACGGTGGCAAACAAAAGCAACGGTCAGCGTTCAGCTGACCAAATTATAACGACCCTACCCCTTCTCTCGGGGCAGCGGTATTTTCCTGCAGGCATATCATATCACAAGTATGGCAAGCTATATCATCAAAAAGTGCTTTCACGCACACAAGCCATCACAACCGTTCGCCACCCGGCCCAACGGTCCGTGCACTCAGGGCACATTCTTGGTGTTCTGGCAACCTCTTGCCCACCACCGTATCAGGGTTATCACCCAACGGTAAATCTCTTGAGCATTTACTCCATGGCGTGCAGCCGGAGTTAGTCCTCGGACACCGGGATGGCCCGTAGCCCCCCGTTGTGTCATGGCGCGCAGGCCGAAGACTCTTGCTATGCGCTCCAACAGACCGCACTTTTTGGTCTCACGTCGGACGGACATAGCGCAGGTCGGATCCTCCACCCCTCGTTGCTCAAATCACCTTGCCTTCTCCGAGTACAGCGTACTCATGGCTATATCAAAGGCGCGGGTCGGTCTCACCAATCCTGTTCCTGGCATTCAAGCCTGGGTAGTTCACTCTACCCATTTCCTCACAGCAACAGCAGGTCTTTCCTGGGCACACCAGTACTTCCTGTGACTCTCTCCACAGGTGGACACCGCACAAGCACAAATGTCAGGGGTCTTTCCTGGGCACACCAGTACTTCCTGTGACTCGCTTCACAGGTGGACACCCTATGACATCAAGCATCACAAAAGGGCCTTTCCTGGTCCCACCAGTACTTCCTGTGCCTCATTCACAGGTTGGACCCAAAACCATCACAAGGCTATTTTCTTGGGCTACCACCCCAGTACTTCCTGGTACTCCTTTTCGCAGGCATAACTCGTAGACTCCTACACTATACGTTTATCACGGAGTCTTCTCCGGTTCGTATGCAACATCACCAATCCAGACCAACCTGTCCAGATGGGCTTCACACAGCATGCCTATTCCGTACTCCATTTCCGGATCTATATGCTAACACAAGGGGATTTCAAGCATCCACCCAAAGATTCCCAAAATCAGCCACCTCTTGGTGGGGGAAATCACAAGATATGCCAAAAAGGAAGCCTTCACATGGCTAGGAAGAAAAGTCGTTACCCTTGACGATCGCTTCGGTGCCATGGCCTCCAAGCTAGCTTGCAAGACTCGCAAGAGCATTTCCTCCGCAACGCTGGCTTCGGATCTCTCGTCGGTAAACCGCAGCACCACCACCAGCAGCCGCCTTTCTTCTTCCTCCTCCTTTTTCTCTCTCTTTCTCTCTCTTGAAGAAAGATGAAGGCCAAAGTAAAGTGAGAAATCATTCTCTGATTTCGGCCCTTAAGGAAAAAGAAGAAGAAGCTTCAGCCCTTGGATCCAGACTGAAGGAATGGACGGCCACGATTCTGCCAAAAACACATATTTTGACCCGACACGGCCTCGAACACGGTCGTGTGCCAGGCCGTGTGCCTCAAGCGGTGGTCAACCGACTTATCCAAACCAGTGGCACGCCCACGGGACATGCCCGTGTCATGGGCCGTGTCAGCAACACGCCTTCAGACACGCCCGTGTCTGTGGCCGTGTACCTGGGTGAAAAATAATCCCAATTCATCCCGAGACTTCACACGGCCTGTGACACGCCCGTGTCCCAGGCCGTGTGCTCAGACACGGCACAAAGACACGCCCTGTCGAAACCTCGGCGGGCTGATGATCGGGTGCTGGTGGAGTATGGGCTAACAACGAGAGTTAGACCCATTCAGATCGAAGATCGAGCCGAGAAACAGTTGCGGAACAAGACGGTCGGTATGGTAAAAGTCCGGTGGGACAACTGCGGCCGTGAAGAGCTGACATGGGAACGCGAGCAGACCATGCGAGTTGTCGTCTAGGCTTCCGCTAGAATGCTTTGTGTTAGGTGCGATGCGCGACTCTGATATCATCCTGTACCTTCACCGACTGTTTCGTGGTATATCCTGTGGGGCCCCGGCCGGACCTTCTAGAATGTATCATATGAACGGATGGGGTTGTTACAAAGAACCACCCATCCTAGACCTTAAACCCTTACCCGCCTCGCTCCAATACGCATTTTTGGGAAAAGGTGATACGCTTCCCGTTATCATTTCTTCGGACTTGAGTGATTCGGAGACTTCCGATTTTTTGGAAGTTTTATTTAAACATCGCCACGCAATTGCGTGGCAAATCTCTGACTTAAAGGTGATTAGCCACTCCTTTTGCACCCATAAGATATTTCTTAACGATATTTGCCGCAAAACGATTCAGCCGCAGTGTCGTCTTAACCCAAACATGAAAGACGTCGTTAAAGCCGAAATTATTAAGTTATTAGATGCGGGGATTATCTACCCTATTTCGGACAGTGCATGGGTTAGTCCCGTGCATGTCGTGCCCAAGAAGGGCGGTCTAACCGTAGTGGCTAATGAGCATAACGAGTTTGTCCCAACTCGTACTGTTACGGGTTGGCGAGTGTGCATCGATTATAGAAAACTTAATGATGCCACCCGCAAGGACCATTTCCCTCTGCCTTTTCTGTATCAGATTTTAGAGCGTTTATCCGGTCATCCATATTATTGTTTTCTTGATGGTTTATCGTGATTTTTCCAAATCCCCATTTCCTCCGATGATCAAGAGAAAACAACTTTTACTTGCCCGTTTGGCACCTTCGCATATCGAAGAATGTCATTTGGACTCTGCAATGCGCCGGCTACATTCCAAAGATGTATGCTAGCAATCTTTGGCGAGCTAGTAGAAGACATTATGGAAGTCTTTATGGATGACTTTTCTGTTTTCGGACGCTCTTTTCCCGATTGCCTTCACAATTTAGATCGTGTCCTTCAACGGTGCGAGGACACAAGCCTTGTATTAAATTGGGAAAAATGCAACTTTATGGTTCGAGGAGGTTTGGTCCGCGGCCATATGATTTCATCTAAGGGGATAGAGGTGGATAAGGCCAAAATAGAAATTATAGAAAAACTCCCGCAACCAACAAACGTAAAATCTATTAGGAGTTTCTTAGGCCATGCGGGCTTGTATCGACGCTTCATTCAAGACTTTTCAAAAATAACAAAGCCGCTTACTCACCTCTTGGAAAAGGAATCACGTTTCATCTTTAGTAGCGAATGCGAGTCCGCCTTTAATTTAATAAAACAAAAACTTATCACTTCACCAATTTTAGTGGCCCCTAATTGGTCCCTTCCATTCGAAATTATGTGCCACGCTAGTGATATTGCCTTAGGTGCCGTTCTTGGCCAACACGTAGAAAAACATTTTCATCTTATTTATTACGCTAGCAAGACGCCCACTTTCGCACAAGTAAATTACACGACAACGGAAAAGGAACTCTTAGCCGTTGTTTTCGCTTTTGATAAGTTTCGCTCGTATATAACACTATCTAAAGTTATCGTTTTTACCGATCACTACGCGCTTAAATATTTATTAGCTAAAAATGATGCGACGCACCGCCTTCTTCGATGGATTCTCCTCCTACAAGAGTTTGATTTGGAGATCCGAGATAAGCGGGGACCGGAAAATCTAGCGGCAGACTACCTCTCCCGTTTAGAAAATCCGGGCGCGGAAGCGCTCGTCGAATCTGAAATAAATCACAGATTCCCTGAGGAACGCCTCCTTGCCATTCATCATTCTTCATCATCTTCGCCTTGGTTCGCAGATTTTGCAAATTACTTAGTCGCGCGGGTGCTTCCAAAAGGGTTTTCAAGTCATCAAAAGAAGAAATTCTTTTCTGACTTGAAAAATTTCTTTTGGGAAGACCCATTTCTTTTTCGTATCTGCGCGGACCAAGCGGTCCGAAGATGCGTTGCGGGTGTGGAGTGCTTGCAAATTCTTAAGCACTGCCACGAGGGTCCAGCCGGTGGCCATTATCAAGCCAACCGGACCGCTCGGAAGGCGCTTGAGGCGGGCTACTTTTGGCTCACTCTCTTCAAAGACGCGCATAATTTTGTGTGCACAAGCGATAGCTATCAGCGGTCGGGTAACATCTCTCGTCGCGCCGAG
This sequence comes from Platanthera guangdongensis, assembly GCA_039583875.1. Lineage (NCBI taxonomy): Eukaryota > Viridiplantae > Streptophyta > Magnoliopsida > Asparagales > Orchidaceae > Platanthera > Platanthera guangdongensis. The sequence goes on along the minus strand of CM077149.1, from coordinate 7,593,167 downwards.
ATGCCCTAAAATATGTTTTTAGAGTGCGAAGTCTTTGATTTGTGGGGCATAGATTTTATTGGCCCCCTACCTCCGTCTTTCAAAAATATGTATATTTTAGTGGCGGTCGACTACATATCAAGGTGGGCGGAAGCGCAAGCTCTCCCCACCAACAATGCGCGAGTCGTCGTTACATTTCTTAACAAAACTATTTTTTCGTTTCGGCATGCCTCGCGCAATTGTTAGTGATAGGGGAACGCATTTCTGTAATGTTCTTATGGCTAAGACGCTAGCTAAATACGGAGTCACGCACAAGCTTGACACCCCCTACCACCCACAAACAAGTGGCCAAGTTGAGGTAGTAAATCGAGAGATTAAGCGATTTTTAGAAAAAACCGTTTCACTAAATAGGAAAGATTGGTCCGTTAAACTCGACGATGCGTTGTGGGCGTATCGGACAGCATACAAAACCGCAATTGGTTGTACGTCGTTCCGGTTAGTCTACGACAAAGTGTGTCATTTACCCGTAGAATTAGAGCATCACGCTCTTTGTGCTTTAAAACTCTTAAACCTCGGCGCAAACTTAGCCGCTCAGAATAGAAAACTACAACTAAACGAGCTCGATGAATGGCGTGCGAACGCTTACGAGAGCAATAAATTCTATAAGGAGCGTTCTAAGTTATATCACGATCGAAATTTAAAGTCCCCAAAAATATTTTCTCCGGGCGATCATGTCCTTCTTTATAATTCACGCCTTAAGCTTTTTCCGGGTAAACTAAAATCTAGATGGTCCGGTCCCTTCTTAGTTGAAGAAGTCTTTCCATATGGGACCGTACTCGTCTCCCACCCGGAAAGAGGTTCGTTTAAAGTAAACGGTCATCGGCTTAAGTTATACATAGCGGGCGACCCAGTGATCGAGCATTACAAAACCATAACCCTCCTCGATCTATAACTCCGCCAAAATAGTCAAGCTACACGACTATAAACAAAGCGCTCCGGGGAGGCACCCCTCGCTTATCTTTTTCGCTCTTTCCTTATTATCTTTGCTGCTTTATCTAATAAACGCAGAGTTTCTGATCGGCCTCCCACTTCAATTTTTCTGCATTTCAAAAATACAAAAAAATACATATAACAACAACAACAACAAAAATTTCTTAAAATGAGAAAAAAATTATTAAAATGAAAAATCAAAAAAAAAATTTCATTTTCTTTTTCTTACTTTTTTCCCAAAACTCAACAAAAAAATTATAAAACAAACAAAAAAACAAAAAAAACATAAAAATATTTTAGTTTCACTTTGTACACATTTTTTTGTACATATTCTTTTTTTAAATACTCTTCTCTCTCTCCCCGTTTCTCATTCTTATAAAAACCTCTCTTTTTCTCCCATGTTTTTGTACATAGAATGCAAATTTTCTTAAAAAATACAAAAAAGATAATAGTTCAAAAAATTCAAAAAAATTGAGAAAAACAAAAATACAAAAAACGATCATAAATGAAAAAACAAAAAAAATGATGATAAAAACTATAAAAATAAAAAAAAATGTTTTGAAACAAATAAATCAAATATTTCATCCTTAACTTTCCTGTTATCCAAAAATTCTGTTTTGAGTTTATTTATATGTGAATACTATTAATTCTATGTTTGCTATTAGTTTGTTAATTATTGAGTTAAAAATTTAAATAGCCGAGATTAAATTTTAAAGAATTCATTATGCTTTGTTAAAAATAGCGAACTCGTTTTAGGCACTACTTCTAATTTTTCATTGATAGGAGCACGTGTATTATGTTAGGAAATAACGACTACAGAATTCAATTATACTTACTTTTAGCTTTCTAAAAAATTGGAACGTACAAATTATTAAGGTTGCTCTAAAAAATTTTAAGGATTAAAAATCTAGTTTTCCTTTCTCCCCTTACCTTTCATGACCTACTTGGCATGAAACAATTTTATCCTTAAAAGATCATATGTCAATGGGAATAAGATTTCATTCCGTAAACATAGGCACCCAATAATTTAAAAAGATTATATGTTATGGAGTAAGAGGATAAAATTCATTACACCTACACATATACATTGGGTTAATTTTATTCTTATGAAGTTGAAAAACAAATATGATATTAAGAAAATAAGATTTCATTTTCCTAATAATCCAAAAAGGAAAAAAATGGAGGTTCGAGAAAAAATTACCTCACCTCAAAATCAAAACTCTCTTCATAAACCCACTACCCCCTTAGCCAATTACACGATTCTTGAATTAATTCAAAAATCTATTTGAGAGCATAATTAGTAAATTGTATTATTTCTAGTAACACTCTGTAAGCTAGAGTTCATATAATTCCAAACTATTTTCGTTAATCTAACCATTACAAATATTGTCTTCTATTTGATTACATCAAGAAGTCTTTTGGCCAAAACTTTTGCACTATTTAAATCATCTACATAATTTTAGGACTTAACTCTTACACCCGTATATTTATTTTGATCTCTCTTATAATTGACTAAGAGGTATCTAATCTTAGAGTTTTTTCTATTCCTTATAAATTCACCTCAAACTTTTGCTCTGCAATAACAAAAGCTTAAGTATGGGGGTATTTGATGAATTGTAAATATACGTATTTTTGTGCACATTAATTTAGTCGTTTTAATTTATTTTCGTCATTTTTACTTATTTTTGTTCAATAAAATGCTCCTATTCTTGTAAATTTACTACTAACTTGTTTTATTTTATTTTTTAGAAAAATTCCAAAATCTGCCAAAATTTGGCCAGTACACGCCCGTGTCATTTGGATCACGCCCGTGACCGGGGTGTGACGGCTCAAAATCCCGTGAAGTTGCAAATTTCTGAAGTAAAAAAGCTCGACACGCCCGTGTCACCCGACACGGGGCGTGACAGCAGCCCGTGTCCCCTCCACTCGACGAATTCAGTTCAACGATCGTCGAACCCGAGACACGCCCAGAGTCACGCCCGTGACCTAGGGCGTGACTCAATCTCAGCTTGACGATTTCATCTCGACACTTTCCGCTCGACGATTGTCGAGTGTCGACACCAACCAACACGCCCAGCGTCACGCCCGTGACCTGGGGCGTGACCATTCCACCTTGCCCGACAAGATCCTGGCGAAGACTTTTGACTCAACCTGCGCCCGGTTCTACCTCCCTGACACACCCAGCGTCACGCCCGTGACCTGGGGCGTGACATCCTCGAACTCAGCCCGAAGTCAACTTTCCTGTCAAATCGTCGGCCGCCATCATGAATAGTAGTGACACGCCCCCCCCCCCCCCCCCCCCCCCGACACGCCCGTGTCGGAGGGCGTGTACTTAGAATTTTTGCCTATAAATTGCCCATTTCTGTAAGGTCCAAGGTTCACATTTTTGAGCCACTTTAGTGTGTTTTTGTGGGCTGCATCCGTGATTCTAGTGCTATGTAAGGAGATTTCTCTCCCCTTTTCTTTCATGTTTGTTTTTGCTTTAGCTTTAGCTTTGTAATCGTTTCCTTTAATCAATAAAAATGTTAGCTTTTTTCTTCTTATTTGTCTTTGGAATGAACTCATGTGCCCACTTTTATTCTCATTTTATCCTTAGTTTCATCTTTGTTTTTCTCTTTATGAAAAGTGTGTGTGTGTGTGTGTGTGAGTGTAACATGTTTAATAGTAATGTTTTTAATTTGTCTTCATGATAGGTTTTGTAGTAGATTTCATTTCCAAGCATGGTATGATGTGTTTACCTCATCTTCAACATGTTCTTCCTTAATATTTTTTTTATTATTTCATTCTTATGTAATTATAAAAGAGATTTGAAAGTGAAATTATTTTCTTTACTTAGTTTTTTTTGTAGGATTGTAAAACCTTTTTTTTTTGTTTTGTTCTTTTCATTTTCTTTTTCACTTTTTTTATCACTTTTATGAAAACATAAGAATGAAAATATTGTTATTTTAATTTTCCAAGAACTTTGGTTTTTAATTTGTTTTGAAAAAACTTTTGTTCTCTAAAAATTTTATTTTGTTTTTTTATTTATTTTTGGCAAAACCTAAGCATAAAATGTAGATGTTTTAATTTTTAGGTAACTTTCATTTTGCTTTCAATTTATGTGTGTGAGTGTATGAGAATAATGTTTTGATGCTTTGTTCAAATTATGTAGAGTGTGTGAGTGTAGGTGTTAGTTTTTCATGCTTTATTTTTCATGCTTTATTTTATCGTTTTCTTTAATTATGTAGAGTGCGTGTGTGTAGTATATAGTTTTATTGCTTTCTTTCAATTCATATAGAGTGTGTGTGTTTGTGTGCATATATTTTCGCCTACTCGTTAAGGGTTAAACAGCGCATCGTTTTCATTTCCAGTCCTACTCATTTGAGTAGGACTTGTAATTTTCTTTCTTTATTTTTCCGCCTACTCACTTGAGTTAAATGGACGGACTTTATTTCCCGCCTACTCATTTGAGTAGGACTTGTACTCGCATTTATTTTCACCTACTCGTTTGAGTTAAATGGCATATCTTTATCTCCCTATAAATATTTGAGAAAGCCCTGTAATCGCATTTATTTTCTCCTACTCATTCGAGTAGGAGTCACTTTCATTTTAGTCCTACTCATTTGAGTAGGACTTGCAATTTTCAGCTTTTATTTACCGCCCCCACTCGTTTGAGTGGGACTTGCAATTTCAATTATGAAAATTTCTTTTATGTGTAACTTAGTTTCTGTTTTATTTATAATTTGGAGTGTGCGTGAGTTTTTGTTTTAGCTAACTTTTCAGCTTTCTAAATGTTTGTTATTTCTTTTTATGTCCTCTTCTTATAATCATTTAGCGTTTAATTTTGAACTCGCACCTCATTAAATTATAAAGCTGTCCCTATACCGATGTGTGGCTAATCGCTATTAGCCTCGGCATCGAAGAGCATTGGGACATTTAAAATGATTTGTAATAATTGAAGCTCTTTATTTTCATTTTAATTTAAGGACTTAAGGTTTACCCCGGGTTAACGACGCGTTGGACCATAAATCGATGTGTGGGCCCTATTTCCGTTATTCATACACTAGCTAGCCGAGAGGCCGTGCGTATGGACAGATCACCCCGGGGTAAATAGAGTTGCGTGCATACCCTCGAGAGAGGACAAGCGTAATTCTATCGGATTGGGTTCCCCACCTAATAGCGGGGTTTTTAGCGTAAAGCGGGCATTAAGAGGAATCCTTCGTCGGACAAACGTTCGGTCGAATAGTCTTAACGTTCAGGTGAGCAATATTCCTAGAGATAAGTGCGCTCACATTTGTGGAACCTCCACGGCCAAGTTGCCTTTTAATTAATTTGAAAACTAAGTCCTATAATTATTAAAAATTATTTTAGTCTTAATCCGATTCGATGCCAAGCGTTAACCCTTCATCGAATATTTTCTAAATCGTTTTTCTTTTGCTCCTTCACTTTTTCCGTCTTTACTTGATTAAAAAAATCCACCTTACTTTCAGTAAAATAATAGTCCTCCCGGAGGAGTAAGAATAGTCAACACGACCCTGAGAACAATACGACATCGGTATTCCCCCGAATATCGAGTACTACTTACGATAGGTGCACTTGCCTCCTGTAGCACGCCCACGGCGATCGACTCACCGATCCAACCACAGTAAGAGTCTGTTCGCGGGCGCATCAATTACACAGAAATATAAAAAGAATTTTTCTTTTTCTTCCTGCAGTAGTAAGAATAACACAGCATAGTGTGCACATAACTTATCTTCTTCCTTCTCGACTGAATATAGAGAAAGATACTTATAGGGAAATAACACAGTGAAAAAACAAAATCCCTAGACCAGAGAAGTTACAGCAAGCTGAAGAAGAAGAGGAACATACATCCAAAACCAAGAGTCATCTTCTCTCTTCATTCCAGGATTCTTCAAAGGGCAACAAACATTCTATCTGTCAAGAAGTTCCTGAAGTTCTTCGGGTCAAAGCAAAAGTTTGAATAACTATCACCCTACAGCAAAGCTCCAACTTCCTGAACCATTCAATATCTCAGGGGGAGCCTGTGCAAACATCAAAATCCACTAGAGTCTTCTCAGTTGTATTTGATAAAGAGAAGAAATAATCAATCTCTTATCCCCAATAGTATAAAGGGTTCTTTTACTCCCTTCAAAAGTTATTCCTGGTTGCAAGTTACCAGATCAAAATACTTGAGGATTAGTTTTTGAGCACCTGATCAAAAGCACATTGGTGGCAGTCACCTGATCAAAACCTGAGTGGATTCCTACCAGGGTGGTAGAAGAGTGGAAGTACCCATGTTGGGGAACCACTATAAAATTCTTGTGTTTTCTGGTTGCTCTATTCTTTTATTCTTGTTGTGGCTGTACTATTTAGGTTTGCTGTGTTTATGTTTAGTTAGTTTATATTTTGTTGAGCCTGTTGTAGAATAACTTATCTTAGGACTGATTGTTTGTTGATTAGCAAAACGTTTTGATAAATCCAAAATACTCTATTCACCCCCCCCCCCCCCCTCTAGAGTATTTCAGATCTAACCCTCACTTTCAATTGGTATCAGAGCAAGTTTCCTTTGGTTGTACAGGTTAACCCTTGAACCAAAAGATCCTGTGTTAGATCTGACTTTTACTTCTATTAAGTTTTCACTTATAGCATGGTACAGAACAAAGACTATGCAAGAACATGACCTCCAGTGTGCAACCTAAATAAGTTTGCTATCTGAAAGGCAAGAATTAAATTATATATGAACTCTATTGATAAGGATATCTACAATTCTATTTTGACAGGTCCTCCACAAGCAACTGCCTCTACATCTACAGCCGCTTCAAGCACTAATGCAGTTCCACCACCTGAGTGGACTGAAGCACAAAAGAAATCGAAGGTTGCTGATGTCAAGGCCATAAATATTCTCGCCCAAACAATGTCAGATGACATTTTCCAGAAAGTGGCTGAATGCACATCAGCCAAGGCCATTTGGGACTCCCTAAATCAAATGGTGGCTGGATCTGCTGATGAAAGAAAGGACAAAAGATCCAATCTCATATCACAATATGAGAACTTCAAGAAGGAGGAAGCAGAATCACTTGCAGATATGTATAATAGGATAAGCTCAATCATCAATAAGCTAAAGACATTGGACAAGGAAATCACCCTCACTTAGGTGAATGACAAAATCCTCATGTGCTTCCCAAGCTCATGGGATTCAAGGATCTCGCCAATCAAGGAGGCTAGGAGACAAAATGAGATTTCCATTGAATCTCTTTTAGGAATGCTCAAGTTTTATTAGCAGCTAATCAAATCCAGAGAAGCGGCTGAGCAGAGAACACCTCCACCAACATGGAAGGAGCACATCATAGCTTTTAAAGCGGTTGAAGAAACTGAAGCCTCAACTGTGAATTAAGAGCTTATGAGTCTCTTTGCCAAAAGATTCTATAAAATGGCAAGGAAAGATTTCAGAAGAAAGTCATCTAGGCAGGATGACAAGCCAAGGTATGACAAGACCCCCACTAAAGAAGTGGTGTGCTTTGATTGCAGGAAACCTGGACACTTTATCTCAGAGTGTCCAGAGAATCAGAAGAAAGAGAAAAGAAGAGAGAAGGATACAAGAAGACAGCAAAGCAACAGGCCTTCCTCCAGCAAATATAAAAAGAAGGAGAAAGGCTTTGTAGCTGAATCCTGGAGTGAAACTGAAGATGAATCCACATCTTTCAGCTCAAGTGAAGAAGAAGAAGAGGCAAGGGCCAAAGAAGTCTGCCTTATGGCCATTGATGCCTCGAGATGTCATTCAGATGAAGACGATTCTGATAGTGAAGGAGCTTCTGAATCAGAAGCTAATCAGGTATTGTCCTCTTTTGATTATAGTTCTGATACTTTTAAAATAGAAATTAAAACTTTGTTCATTGATTTAATAAATTCTAAAAAAGAAATCAAAGCACTTAGGGAAAAACTACCTAGTCAAGAGACACTGATATCTAAAAACACCAACTTAAAAGATTAACTTACATTAGCTAATGAACAAATTATTCTGTTAAAAACTGAGTTATGAGAGACCAAACAACTTGAGAAATCTTTCAATGGGAGAAGCCTTAAGCTGATGGACATTACAATCACTGTCAATGCCAGACTTAATGGCAAATTATTCTTGGGTGCATCATCAAGTTTGTCCCCCATTTTTAAGAAGAATATTTTATCAACCCCCATCAAATTTGTTTCTTCTAAGGGGAAAGAAATAATAAACCATAAACAAACTACAGAAGAAATGCCCAAATTAAAAGGTCAAAATAACAGAAACCACAAAACCTTAGATAAAAATAAAGTTCAGCAGATTTCGTCGAACTCAGATCGACGAAATGTGGCCAGTTCGTCGAACTCCAGTCGACGAACGTTGAACGCAAATCTATATAATAATCGTTCGTCTTACTGCGATCGATGAACTGTGTACGGTTCGTCGAGCAGAGGTCGACGAACTTGGGGACCAAAAAATTACTATGTTTATTCTCTGAGCAGAGATCGACGATCTCATCCCATTTCGTCGAACTCTGGTCGACGAACTCACAACATTTCGTCGAACCCAGTCAGACTTGGTAAAAATCATAATTATTATAATAACTCTAATCAAACTAGGAAACCATTTAACCCACTTGTTGATTGGATAATTCCACCTACAAGATATCACCCATTAGGATATAAATCACAACCAGAATTTTCTGTGATTTCAAGTTTTTCTTATCAGCAAAACAAAGGACCCAAGGTTACCTGGGTCAAGTACAATTAATTATTTTCTCTACAGGAGAAGAGCTGTCCAGTTGTAAATCAACTATGATATCTGGACAGTGGTTGCTCCAAGCACATGACTGGCAGCAAGGACAACTTAAACAACTACAAGTCCAAGCTGAGAACAAAGGTAATCTTTGGTGATTCAAATTGTGGCCAGTCTAAAGGCTATGGAGAAGTAAGGATTGGAGCAGTCACATTCAAGAAGGTGACTTATGTAAAAGGACTCAAACATAACCTCATCCCTATTAGCCAATTATGTGATGAAGGTTAACAGATACATTTTAACTCGACATCATGTATTATTTCTAAAAAAGAAAAACAAAAAGTTTTAATTGGAAATAGACAAGGAAACATATACTTAGTTGATTTTATTTCTGCCAATTCAGATATTTATTTGCTTAGTATTGTTTGCAATCAAAATGAATTATGACATAAAAGGCTAGGACATGTTAACATGAAAAATATTATTAGGCTATCTAAAGACATCCTTGTGAGAGGCTTACCATCTGATCCCTACAAGAAGGAAGGCCTATGCAGGGCTTGTCAACTAGGCAAACAAACTAAATCTAGCTTTAAGTCAGTTAATAAAAGTGATTCACCTAGGATTTTGTACTTGCTACACATGAACCTATTTGGACCTATTGCTGTACAAAGCCTAGGAGGGAAATCCTATACTCTAGTCATTGTAGATGACTTCTCAAGATTCACTTGGGTGTTCTTTCTGAGATCTAAGTCAGATACCTTTAAAGTTCTTACAGATTTTCTCAGGACCATACAGATTGAGTACTCTACTCATGTTGCATTGATCAAAAGTGATCATGGTACAGAGTTTGAGTCTCTTCTTATGCATGAGTTCTATGAGAAGGAAGGTATCAGACAATGCTTCTCAGCTCCTAGAACTACCCAACAAAATCGGGTAGCTGAAAGGAAGAATAGAACCCTAATTGAAGCTGTATGCATATTACTTGCAGATGTTTATATGCCACTATCCTTTTGGGCAGAGGCTGTAAGCACAGCAAATTATGTACTGAACATAAGCCTAATACATAAACTTAAGAATATGACTCCCTGTGAATTACTTAAGGGGAAGAAATCTAAAATCACTTATTTTAAAGCATTTGGTTGTATATGCTACATACATAATAACAACAAGAAATACATTAGAAAGTTTGAAGCTAAGGCTGAAGAGGGAATATTTGTAGGATATTCCCAAGTAAGCAAAGCTTATAGGGTGTTTAACAAATCATCTTTAAAAATTAAGGAATCTATACATGTACCTTTTGATAAAACTAACATGTCTTATAAGGAGAAAGAGATTTCTACCAAAAGCACCTTGCAGGTACCTCACTTGTGTGAGAATTTGGATGAATTAAGCCTCACCCAAGATGTTCCAACACATACTTCTCCACAAGATGAAGAAGAAAGTGAAGAAGAAAGCAATGAAGTGACTGAACTTCCTCCAACAGCAAACACAGTTCCACAAGAGGAATTAATTCAAAATGTTGTTGTTGAACCAACTCCACCCACTGATCTTGTCACACTAAGGGAACACCCTAGATCTCAAGTGATTGGAGACATATCAGTAGGTGTACAGACAAGGCATCAACTCAACCAAGATGTGATGCATGCTTATTTTCTCTCTCAAGTTAAACCTCAATCCATAAAAGATGCTGGGCAAGATCCCCACTGGATCATTGCAATGCAAGAGGAACTCAACTAGTTTGAGAGATGTAGAGTTTGGGATTTGGTTTCAAGACACAAAGACTAACCATTCATTGGAACCAAATGAGTATATAGAAACAAACTTGATGCCCATTGTGTAATTGTGAGGAACAAGGCTAGGCGTGTTGCTCAAGGTTATAGGCAAGAAGAAGGCGTAGACTATGATCAAACCTTTGCACCAGTTGCAAGGTTAGAAGCAATCAGAATATTCCTTGCCTATGCTGCATACAAGAAGTTCAAAGTCTATCAAATGGATGTAAAGGGTGACTTCCTGAATAGAGAATTGAAAGAAGAGTTTTATTTTGAACAACCTCTAAGTTTTGTCTCTCCAACCCATCCTCCTTATGTATTTAGATTGCATAAAGCCCTCATGGTCTAAAGAAAGCTCCAAGAGCTTGGTATGAGACCTTAGCTAGTTTTTTGGTAGAGCATAAATTCATTAGAGGTATTGTAGATAGAACCTTATTCACTAGGCACCATAAGTATCAAACATTGTTAGTATAAATATATGTGGAAGACATTATATTTGGGTCAATAGATCCCAAACTATGCAAGAGGTTTGCTGACCTCATGCAATCAAAGTTTGAGATGAGTAGCATGGGTAAGCTCCCCTACTTCCTTTGTCAACAAGTGAAGCAGCTACCTGATGGCATTTTCATATCCCAGACTAAGTATGCTAAAGAGCTTATTAAAAAGTTTGGGACGGATGATGCCTTAGCAAAGAAAATACCCATGACCACTAATGTTGTAATAGACTCTGATGAATATGGGAAACCTATTGATCAGAAATTATATAGGGGCATTGTTGGGTCCCTATTATACCTTACATCTAGCAGACCTGATATAATGTTTGTCACATATCTTTGTGCTAGGTTCCAAGTGAACCTTAAAGAATCTCACCTAGTTTTTCTAAATAGAATTTTGAGATATATAAAGAGTTGTCCTAGACTAGGACTTTGGTATCCTACTGAGTAAGAGTTTGAGTTAACTGGATACTCAGATGCTGTCTTTGCTGGATGCAGGGTTGACAGAAAGAGTACCTCAGGAACTTGCTAGTTCTTAGGTATGAGATTAGTGTCATGGTTCTGCAAGAAACAATCATCTGTGTCTACATCAACTGCTGAAGTAGAATACATAGTAGCTGGCATTTGTTGTTCCAAGATGTTGTGGATTCAAAACCAACTCCTGGACTTTGGTTTCAACTTAAATAATTCACCTCTACTATGTGATAGCACAAGTTCTATATCCATAGCACAAAATCTAGTACATCACAGTAGGACTAAGCATATAGACATTAGGCATCATTTCATTAGAGAGTGTGTAGACAAAAACAAAATCAAGCATGTCTATATCTACACTGATTTACAAAGATCTAATATCTTCACCAAACCCTTGGATGAAAGGAATCACCTGTTCTTTATAAATCAGCTCGGCATGATCAATGGAGATGCTTTGATTTAACTTCTGTATTCACTCGACAAATTGTTCAAAGTTCATCAAAAGGAGTTCGACAAACTGGGAAAAGTTCTTGAGATATTCATCGAACGGAGATCGACGAACTCTCTGTAAGTGAGGTTGTTTTTGTCGAACGGAGACCTACGAATCTGCTTCAGAAAACTTTCGTCGAACGGAGCTCGACAAAATGTCTTCAAATCTTCAGACTGAGCTCGATGAATTATTTAACTATACATTATTTTGTCGTTCTCAGATTGAAGAATTATTTATTTTTCATGGAACGGAGTTTGTCGATTCATATTCTGGAAAATATTATATCGAGGATTTCTTTGACCTTAGTCCCCCGCTTTCAGTTCCCTTACACTTGATCTTCGTTTTTATCTTGCAGGTGAAATAATGGCGATTCCAACAGGCAGCCTTGCGGCAATGAAATTCGATACAGGCTTTGATGTGGATTTTGAATCATTTCAACATTCAGACCCTATCTTTCTGGACATCTTGCAACTCCTTGAAGAACAGCAGTTGAAGAATATGATGTCCACCCGGATCAATATAGTTGGCGCTGAGATCAGAGAGTGGGTCTATACTTCTTCCACCACTGATGTGAATACCATGACCGGAACTATATCGGGTAATGCCGTCTCCCTTACCCCTATAGTGTTAACCAAAATTTTTGGATTAAACAATGGTACAGAAGAATTAGAGATTGAAACTGAAGAGTTTGATAAGATGCTAAGTATGATGGGTTATTCTGGAGAAACCCCTAACAAACTGTTGAAGAAACACCTTTTTGTTGAATTTAAATTCCTAGCAGATCTTGTTGGCCAGGTGTTGTTGGGCAAGCACACTGCTCGTGATTACATAACCAGGCACCAATTCCTAGTAATGCGTGTTGTGGTGAACAAGAAACATGTGAACTGGGCTCAAATTGTGTTCGAGCTGATTAGGAAAAAGAACAATAAAAAGGAGGTTTGTTTTGGAAGAATTCTAGGAATCTTCTTGAAGGAAAAGACAGTTGAATCACTGATATCCCCGACCATATTCATCAATGCCTCCAAGAGGCTCACCTGTGCCCTATCTGGCAAGTGGGAGAGGAGAATCACCAAGCCCTCCAAGGCTTCCTCCTCCTCCACCAGGCCTTCTGAGAGTACCAGGGCTGCTCCAGCCACTTCCCACCCTGCTGAAGAGATCCCACCTCCACCTCCCTCACCCCCAGCATTCCCACCTCAACCTCAGATGGTACAACAACTCCTCCCCACAGTTTAAACCACCATCCATAATCATATACCTCCATCATCCCCAATCCATACATATCCAATTCATATTCCCCTTCATACCTCACCATCCTCCCCACATGATATACAAGTTCCATCCCCCACTCATACTCCCTCTCCCCATGGTACAATAATTACCTTACCACCTTCATCTCCCTTACCCCACCATCTGGCCAACATCCCATCCTTCAATCTACTCATATCCCCCTCCATACTCCTTCTCCACAGCATGAACCTATGCAAGATGCTCTCCCTCCTACTCCACCAACTACTACCATCCCCACTTCTATTACCATTCAAACATCTTCTACCACACCCTCTGCAACTCTGTCATTGGACCCCTCCATCATTCCATCTCTCATTGCACTTCTTACTCCACTCCTCAAAACCATCATAGCAGAGGCCATTTCACCTCTTGCTACTTCCATTTCCTCTCTTGCTGCCCAAATATCTGCCCTCTCTGCCACTCCTTCAGTTAGGGGCATGGCTCCAGTGTACACTAAAATCAGGCAGGGGGAGATACTCCATGAAGAAGCAGCATCAGTACTAGCAGCAGTAACAACAGTAGCAGCAGCAGCAAAATTAGCAGCAGCATCAGATGCATCAAACAAAGTAGCAGCAGAAGCAACAACTGATGCAGATGCTGATACAGATTTACTTGGTTTGATTAAGTTTATTGAGTCTGATATAGAACTGGATGAGCAAGTTCTAGAGGAAATAAAAATTGCTGGTGATTTTATTATAAATCCCACAGTTGATCTCTTAAAATTGTTGAACAATTTTGATAGAGTTTATTTTAACAATCTTCCAGAGTTCAACATTAAGCCATCCATGGCTATAGTCTCATACACCTCACCAATAATCCCCAACGTTGCCAAGCAACCCAAGACTAGCTTTGTCATTCCAGATGTTCCTATTCTGCCATCTCCTCCCAGAGCTGTTTCCCCCATTATTTCATCTGCTCCTGCTCCATTTTTTGTTATGGATGATTCACCCATGCCTAATCTGGATGAACTGATCATGGATGATATAAAAGAGGAAAATAAGTCAGTTGCTGAAAGCACTGAAGTGTACAGTTCTCCACTTCCTGCCCCTCCTCCAGCTCCCTCCCAGTCTGAGAAACCTCTGATATATGCGGAAGCCCTGAAAGAAATAAATACAATGTATGATAATCCTCAGGATTCTTCTGATGATGAGGATGATGATGATGAGGACTCAGATGAGGAACCTAAGAAAAAGAAAGTATCCAAGAAGAGGGAAGCTCCTCCACCTCCTGGTCCAAAACCAAATCCAGCAAATGACACACCATATTATATACTGCAGAAGATCACACCATATAAGGGCATGCCAGCATGGATGTGGCTATCCAAGAACCATCAAAAAGAAAGGAAGAAAAGCAGGAGATATTCTCCTCCTCCATAGAGATTCAGAAAAGACCCTCCTCCACCAGCTGCTGGTGCTTATGGCACATCTTCTCAGACTACTACCCAGTATCAAACCTATCAGAGGCATCAGGGTAGGTCCTCATCTTCAGGAAGCAGCCAGCAAAGACAGTATTCATCTGGCAAGCAGCAACAACAACAACAACAGCGACAATTTCTTGAACATCAAAAGGATGAAAGCCCCGCAAGACCTGCTTCCCCACCTATACCATTTGAAGATCCAGAGACAGCTACAATAGCTAGGATGGCCAGGTTCCAGGAACTGGTTGGCCTTTCCATGATTAATAAAGCTAAAGCTGAAGGGAAGGATCCCTCTCAACAATCTACAACATCCAAGTACAGAAATAAAGAGCTGAATAGGTTTGCTAAGGCTAACAAGTTTTTTAATGTTGATGAATATATGAAACTGCATCCAGAAGCAGTAGTGCCCAAGGCTATATCTCTTAATATCATTGGGGCTGCTGACATGACAATGACCAAGGTTCAAGCTGCAGACCCTAACAGGGAAATTATATTTACACAGTCTGGAGAGAAAGCCCAAGAAGAGAAGCACAAGGAGAATAAGAAGAAATAAACTTTGAACTATCTTTAGTCCTTCTGAGTTATTTTAAAACTGCTTATCTATTTCTTGATACAAAGCTTATTGTACATATATATCTGCTGCATAATTTAAATTTCCTGCCAGATATATTCTTATTTTGCTTTGTATGTAGTTTGTGTCTGTAATTAGTGACCTCACCCAAATAGGGGGAGATTGTTGGATCCCTAGTTGGACCTGGGCTAGGTTCACTATATTAGGATCGTTTGACCCAACATGTATAGCCAGGGTTATGGTTATATCCTAGAGTATAGGCCAAGTCCTTAGAGTCAATACTACATGAACCAGCCATCAACAGACTGCAAAAGAATCAAGTCTTAGAGAAATTTCAAAGACACGGAAAATGAGTTCGATGTTCGTCTAACTCAGGTCGACGATAGTCGTGCTCAGCTCGACGGACTCAGAGAAAATTCTCTGAGCTGAGCTCGACGAACTTGATTCTCAGGTCGACAATCTATGGACACTATACTTCAACATTCCAAGTCCAGAATTCTTCTCACTAAACTCCAGTCGACGAAGTTATAATATCAGATCAACGAACTTGGATCTTAGGTCGACGATTCCTAGGTATTCTACTTCAACATGTTATTCCAGAAATATCTAAGTATTCTAAGTCCAGAATCATTCTTCAGTCGACGAATCCATATTCTCAGCTCAACGAACTTAGACCACAATCCTGACAAGCTTTTATCAAGTAGCAGTTAGCAGTTCTCAGCTCGATGAAACTAGTTCTCAAGTCGACAAACCTAGTTCTCAGGTCGACAATTTCTGGATACTTCACTTCAATACTCTAAAGTCCAGGAACCATTACTCTGAACTCTAGTCGACGAAGTCAGAATCTCAACTCGATGATCTTAATGCATAGAGTTGTCAAGGTTCCAGAGAAAGCAGTTGTCTGCTCTCAGGTCAATGATGTTGGATCTCAGCTCGACGAACAAAGATTATCTGGTGGACGAACTTGACTTCTTAGCTCGACGAACTCTGGACCCAGCTCGACGAATTTTGTTATCTGTTCGATGATTTTTGTAAAGTACCAGACTTGGAAATTTCCCTCCCTCTGTCCCTTAGTTTATTGCGATAATTACCGAGTAATCAATGCTCAACATTCTCTGAATGTTACCGTTAGGCGCAGCATTGATTACGGTCTTCATTAGGATTATTTCTTGCCATTTTTCAATGAGACAGTTGGGGAAATCAAATAATGCAAATATTCTCCAGACTGTCAGCATTGAATGAAGGAAGAAATTCAAAATTCAAGGAAGATTACAAAGAAATAGAAAAAAAAAGATTTTTCTTTTTCTTCCTGCAGCAGTAAGAATAAAACAGCATAGTGTGCACAGGACTTCTCTTCTTCCTTCTCGACTGAATACAGAAAAAGATACTTACAGGGCAATAACACAGTGAAGAAACAGAAGCCCTAGACCAGAGAAGTTACAGCAAGCTGAAGAAGAAGAGGAACAGACATCCAAAACCAAGAGTCCTCTTCTCTCTTCATTCCAGGATTCTTCAAAGGACAACAAACATTCTATCTGTTAAAAAGTTCTTGGAGTTCTTATGGTCAAAGCAAAAGTTTGAAAACCTATCGCCCTACAACAAAGCTCCAACTTCTTGAACCATTCAATATCTCAGTTGGAGCCTGTGCTAACATCAAAATCCACTAGAGTCTTCTCCGTTGTATTTGAGAAAGAGAAGACATAATCACTCTCTCATCCCCCACTATATAAAGGATTCTTTAACTCCCTTCAAAAGTTATTCCTGGTTGCAAGTCACCTGATCAAAAGACTTGAGGATTGGTTTTTGAGCACCTGATCAAAAGGTCATTGGTGGCAGTCACCTGATCAAAACCTGAGTGGATTCCTACTATGGTGGTAGAAGAGTGGATGTACCAGGTTGAGGAACCACTATAAAATTCTTGTGTTGTTTGGTTGCTCTTTTCTTTTGTTCTTGCTGTGGCTGTGCTATTTAGGTTTGCAGTGTTTATGTTTAGTTTGTTTATATTTTGTTGAGCCTGTGGTAGAATAACTTAACTTAGGACTGATTGTTTGTTGATTAGCAAAAAGTTTTGATAAATCCTAAATACTCTATTCACCCCCCCCCCCCTCTATAGTATTCCAGATATAACCCTCACTTTCAAACTTCCCTTCGCACAACATATAATATACTGACTTGTACCTGAAGCGCTTCTTATCTGTAATTGATTCTGGGAATTTGCTCGTAGTTAGGAATGTGACAAAGGTATCACCCAGGAGGGGTGTTGATCGATCTCAATTAGTTCCCCTTCCTTGATGGTTGGACAAAATAGGTCAGTCAGGGTCTCTCCCACCTGTGGCCCCGACTTGGCCAGTTGATCAGCCACAATCCTCTCTTCTCGTGGCATATGTCGAATGAAGAAGGTCTGAAACGTTCTAATGAGTTTCTTCATCTTTACTAAGTACTGCTGGAGCGTGGGCTCTCTTGTCTGGAATCTTGATCTGCGAGGCCACTACCAATGTATCTGTTAGCACCTCCACATCCTGAACCCCCAGCTCCTTGGCAAAACGCAGTCCTGCAATGACTGCCTCATATTCTGCCAGATTATTAGTAACGTGAAAGTGAAACACCATCGTTTCATCTATCCTTATACCCTAGGGACTCTCCAAGACAACCCTTGCTCCCAATGAGTGTCTTCCCGAGGCTCTATATACCAGCAACTTCCTAGCGACCCGCTGAGAAGATCCCGCATCTTCTGCCTCCATTGCATAGTCAACTAGGAAATCCACCCCCACATGAGCATTTACTGATATGCGGGAACTGATGAGATGTCAAATTTGCTCAACTCCACTGATCACTTTGCGAGCCTTCCTGAGTGCTCCACCCCTTTGAAAATGCTACAGAGGGCATGGTCAGTAACTACTCAGATTGTATGGGCCTATAAGTAGGGTTGGAGCCTTCGAGCTGAGATGACCAAGGCAAATTCCAACTTTTCTAGGATTGGTTATTTGAGATCTGCCTTCTTCACGGCCCTACTTACATAATAAATTGTCAGTTGTTTCTTGCCCTCTTCTCAGCGCAAATGGAGCTCATATCCACCGTTCCAACACACAAATACAGAGATAGATCCACTCCCTCCGTGGGTCCTTGAAGCAGAGGAGCCCAGGTGAGTTGATTCTTCAATAATTAAAAGGATTCCTCACACTTCGTAGACCACTCAAACTTTTGAATTCCCCGCAATGCTCTGAAGAATGGGGAGCACTTTTCGCAATCCTGGGAGAGCAACCTGCTCAGTCCCACCATATTTCTAGTCAGTCGCTGAACCTCTTTGGCATCCCGTGGGGAGCCCAACTCCAGTATTGCCTTCACTTTATTGGGTTTGGGTTCTACTCTTGGAGGAGTCAGGAGATGCCCAAGAACCTTCCCCCTTCCTGCCCCAAAAACACATTTCTGGGGGTTCAGCCTCATTTTGTATCTTCACAAGGCAACGAAAGTTTCCTCCAAATCCCGAAGGTGAGAGCTCATGTCCTTACTCTTCACCATCAAGTTGTCTAGATTCACCTCCAATTCCTACCCTTTAATTACTGAAACACCCGATCCATCATCCTTTGATTGGTTGCCCTTGCATTTTTCATCCTAAAGGGCATCATGTTATAACTTTAACACCCATCATTGGTGATGAAGGACAAGCCCTTGACATCTTGTGGGTGCATCCGTCAAAGTGAGGTTTAGACCTGATATACTCTAGAGGGGTGGGGGGTGAAAAGAGTATCTGAAAACTATTTGCTGTTTCTAAAATTATCAGAGTAAAGCAACTAATATTCACAGTAAGTAAAAGAACAACCTAAAATATCTTAACCTAACACAGCCACAGCAAAACTAAGAACACCACAGACACATCAAGAACAAAAGAAATAGGGCAACCAGAAGACACAAGAACTTTATAATGGTTCCCCAACCTGGGTACATCCACTCTTCTACCACCCTGGTAGGAATCCACTACAGGTTTTGATCAGGTGACTGTCACCAATGAGCTTTTGATCAGGTGCTCAAAAACCAATTTCAAGTCTTTTGGTCAGGTGACTTGCAACCAAGGAATAACTTTTGAAGGGAGTTAAAGAACCCTTTGTACAGAGAGGGGGTGAGAGATTTATGGTGTCTTCTCTTTCTCAAAACAACTGAGAAGACTAGTGGGTCTTTGATATTGTCAAAGCTCCCCCTGAGATATTGAACTCAGGAAGACTTGAGCTTTTCTTCAGGGTATAGGTCTTTTTTTTTCAGCCTTGACTAGAAGAGATCCAGGAACTTCTTGACTGATAGAGATTTTGTTATCCTTGAAGAATCCTGGAGGGAAGGTTGAAGAAGACTCTTGATCTGGAATGAATGTTCTTCTTCTTCTTCAACAATGTCAAGGAGAAGACCAGATTATTTTCTGCACAGAGAAGGCTTAGGATGTTGGTTGTTGTTATGATTCACTGTAAGCCTTGTGTTCTCTTTTGTTCTATTCTATTCTCTTCTATTTTTCTACTGCCAGAGAGAATTTCCTTTTTATATTTCTCTCTATATTTCTCCTTTGAATTTGAATTGTCGGCATTGAATGCTGATAACCTGGAGAATGAAAATCCGTCTGGATATAATATCTACATTAATGGATTTCCCCAACTGTGCTATTGAAAAGCGGCAAGTAATAATCCTGATGAATACCATAATCAATGCTGCTTCTAACGGTTATATTCAGAGAATATTGAGCATTGATTATTCTGGAATTATTGTATTAGAATGATGACAAAAGAAGGAAAAATCCAAGTCTAGAACTGCACAGAATTCGTCGAGCTAAGAACAGATTTCGTCGACCTGAGTCCAGAGTTCATCGAGCTGAGAAATCATGTTCGTCGACTAGATAATTTTTGTTCGTCGAGCTGAGATCCAAGTTCGTCGACCTGAGAACTTCTAACTGCTTTCTGAGAAAACTTGCCAATTTTGTGTTCTATGATCGTCGAGCAGATAACATAACTTCATCGACTGGAGTTTAGAGAAAGGATTCTGGACTTAGAATGTTAAAGTTGATCTTCCAGAAATCGTCGACCTGAGTTCAAATATCGTCGAGCTCAACTCAGATAATTGTCTCTTAGTTCATCGAGCAGAGCACGACTTTCGTCGATCTGTGTTCGACGAACGTCGAACTCACTTCCCTGGACTTTGATTTTTCTCTAAGTCTTGAGTCTTCTGCTGTCATCTGTTGGCTGGTCCAAGCAATGTTGACTCTAAGGACATAGCCTAGATTCTAGGACATAGACATGAATGTGGCTATACATGTTGGGTCAATCATCGTAATTAGTGAACCTAGCCCAAATCAAACTAGGGATCCAACAATCTCCCCCCAATTTGGGTGAGATCACTAATACAATAAGAAAAATAAAAAAAAATCACAAAGCAGAAAAATATTTCTGGCAGGAAAATTCAAAATATGCAGCAGATATTTATACAGAGTAGGTTTGTGATAGAATATAAATAAACAGTATTTAAGACATACAGAAAGACTAAACAGTATAAACTCATTTCTTCTTCTTTGAATCCTTTTGCTTATCCTCCTTTGCTTTATCACCAGGCTGAGTGAATTTGATTTCCCTATTTGGATTAGCTGCTTGACTCTTTGTTATAGTCATGTTAGCAGCTCCAATGATGTTGAGGGAAGTAGCCCTTGGCACAACAGCCTCTAGATGTAATTTCATATAATTATCAACATTAAAGAATTTATTAGCTTTTATAAACCTATTTAGCTCTTCTTTTCTGTACGTGGACATTGTTGAGTATTGGGAGTGATCCTTTCCTTCAGCTTTGGCCTTATTTATCATGGATAATCGAACTAGTTCTTGTAATCTGGCCATTTTAGCAGTGTTTGTTATCTCAGGATCCTCAAAAGGAATAGGAGGAGAATGAGGTCATTTTGGATTGTCAACTTATTGAGATTCATGAGATTGCTATAGATGTTGTTGTTGTTGTTGTTGATGTTGTTGATGTTGGTGCTGTTTTCCTGAGGAGTACCTGTGCTGGCTGCTTCCAGAATATGTAGATGATCTACCCTGATATCTCTGGTAAGTTTGAAATTGGGTAGATCTCTGAGAGGAACTGCCTGAAGCACCAGCAGCAGGTGGAGGAGGAGGAGGATCTTTCTTGTATCTCTGTAGAGGAGGAGAATACTTTCTGCTTTTCTTCCAGTTCTTCTGCTGATTCTTGGACAGCCACATCCAAGCTGGCATGCCCTTATAGGAGTGAAATTCTGAAGAATATAATAAGGGGTATCATGAGTTGGGTTTGGTTTTGGAGCAGCAGCTGGAGGGGCTTTTCATGTAGGGGAGAACATGAGACGTTCTCGACTACACTAACGAAAACTATCGTTACAAAACATAAAGATAAGATGGGAGGGCTCCGACCAAAAGCGAGCGAAAAGGGGTCGGGTTGGCTCCCAAAATTCGAATGATAAAATCCGGACTCGATACAACGTCCTTAAGACCTATCTCTCCAACAAGCACATAACTCACCGTAAGCCGGACTCGATACAACGTCCTTAAGACCTACCTCTCCAACAAGCACACAACTCACCGCACCTACATAAGCATCTATTATACCAACTTGAGCCATTTCAAACGCAACAATAATTTACTTTTGGAGCGGCGGAAAACCTCAATAGGCGGTCTAGTTTGAGTTGAGATTAACTCCCTTGTCAACACCAAAATGTTCCAATCTTGGAGGGCAGTCAAGGCTAGGCCAAGTCTCACTCTCGCAACGGATCTTCCCAATCCGGATCACAAGAGGTTCAATAACAATGTAATCAAAAATCGGATTTCTGCAAGTGACGTATTTAAAAATCACGGAAGAAACGGTTTGCAAAAACCTCCACAAACTCTAAAGCAAGAATCACTAAGGGGAAGGAGTTACCCAACCAAGAACATCAATCACACAAGATATGGTGGGAGAATCACTCTCTCCACGGATCCACCGGCTTCACACCGAATGGGCTGCAACCTTCTTCCTTGGAGTCGCACCGAAAGGAAGCCACGCCGGCATCGCACCGAAGTAGGGGAGGAAGCAAGGGGGTGGTGGCTTCACACCTTGGCCGGCGGCTATGGAGGAACTCCTTGGCCGAAGTCTCTCAAAGAGGGTTAGGGATTCTTTTAATTTCTTCTCTCTAACTTCATTCTCAAAAGGATCTCCTTATTAAGGAGTTACAACACACATCTAGCCATCCAATATGGAGATGAAATCTCATCCATTCGGAAGGCTAAATACACGCCAAATGTTTGCAGGAAATAAATAAAGATTACAAGTCACAAATGAATATAAATTATTAATCAAGATTGGAATAATTTTATATTCGCACATAAAATAATAAAAGCAGGAAAATTAATTAAAATAGTCTTCAAGTGGGTGTAGCATGCCGCGAGCGGAGGTTGTAGCGGCGTCTTCCGTTAGCGTCATCACGGTTCCGATGGTCTTTATGTTGTAGTGCCGTGGCAACTGGATCGTCATCAAGTGGAGGTAGCGGGGCGGCGACATCAATCCTCCCCTCCTCAAAATCACGTATCTCCGATGCGTGGTCCGAGAGATAGCGGCGAAGAAGCGCGGCATCCAAACGTTGAAGCTCCGTCGCAAGTACCCATGAATCATCTGAAGGGGGAGGTCACGCCAACGGATGAGGAAGCGGTAGGTAGCACCATCAGGAGTAGTAAGCGGCTCAGCAGCAAGTATCATGTCTGGAGTGAGAAATGACTTCGGAAACCTGGGAAACATGTCAGCAGTAGGAAAAAAAGAAGGCAACGTACCGTCCGATGTTATACCTGCAGGGACCAAAAGAGAGAGATCATCTGAACTACCACTCCCCAACCCATTAGAAATTTTAGTGGAGGGATAAGAAGACAAAGAATTCAACTTAGGTGGAGGCGAAACAAACGGCGTCAAATCTGAGACATTAAAAATAGGGGAGATACCCCAATCAGCTGGAAAATCCAACACGAAAGCATTGTCACCTAGTTTCTTTATAATCCGAAATGGGCTGGCGCGCTTTGGTGCCAACTTTTTAACGGTGCCAGAAGGCAAGTGTTCGGGAACTAACCAGACTAGGACCAAATCGCCGATGTTGAAGTGCGACACCCTCCTATGTAGATTAGCATACGTCTGATAAGAATCGTATTGAGCAGTCAAGGTAGCTCGTATATGTGCATGTAGGTCATGAATATGTTGGGCGAAGGATTGTGCAAATTGACTTGTCTTATATGTTGGGGGCAACAGAACCAAGTTAAGAGGCACAGGGGCCTTATACCCGTGAACAATTTCATTAGGAGACAGACTGGTGGAATGATTTTTGGAATTATTATAGGCCAACTGGGCGTTGGGAAGAAGAAGATACCATGTACCTTTATGATCGCCCACTAGGCACCTAAGAAGGCTTCCCAGGCTCTGATTGACCACCTTTGTTTGCCCATTGGTCTGAGGGTGATAGGAGGAAGAAAACAATAGCTTGGTACCCATTAAGACCCAAAGTGTTTTCCAAAAATAACTCGTGTACTTAACATCTCTATCGGAGACTATTGTCTTCGGCACTCCCCGATGACTAACTACTTCCTTAAAATATAATTTGGCAATATGAGATGCGTCGTTGGATCTAGCGCACGAAATAAAATATGCCATTTTAGAGAATCTATCCACCACGACTAAAATAGAATCGTGACGGCGTAAGGTGGTGGGTAGGCCTAGAAGAAAATCCATACTCACGTCTTCCCATGGTGTTGAAGGGATAGGCAGGGGCGTATATAATCCTACGTTGGTCTTGGTGCCCTTGGATACCTAACAGGTACGACAACTACTAACTACCCTTCCCACCATCGCCTTAAGTTTCGGCCAATAGAATTTATCCTCAACTAACGTAATGGTCTTATCCCTACCGAAATGACAACTCAACCCTCCGTTATGCAATTCCCATATGATATGAAGGCGTATCAATGACTGCGGGATACATAACTTCCCATGTATAAATAGATAGTCATCCTTAATGACGAACGCAGATATAATCGTAGGGGAGCTATCTTGGGCAGACAAATATGCATCCTGAAAGTCTGGACATGTGGCGTACTCATCCTTGATTCGCTCGAATCCTACCACTTTAACCTCCATAGTGGTGAGTAACAGGGTCAGGGGACTAAGAGCATCCGCGGCTCGATTGTCAGCTCCCTTAAGGTGTTTGAGATTAAAAGTGTAACCCTGTAGGAAAGATACCCACTTAGCATGTCGCGGGATGATTTTATGTTGGCCATTGATGAACCGCAATGCCTCGTGATCTGAGAGGATCACAAACTCCTTAGAGAGGAGATAGTGCCTCCAATGGTGCAAACATCTAATGTCGGCATAAAACTCCCTATCGTAATTTGAGTAATTCAATTTGGCGCCCGCTAACTTCTCACTAAAATAACTCACAGGGTGCCCTTCCTGACTCAAGACATCTCCTATTCCTACGCCAGAAGCGTCACACGTAAGCTCAAAGACTTTATTGAAGTCAGGTAGATGTAGGACAGGTTCCTTAGTCATAAGTTCCTTAATGCGCTGGAAAGCAATAGCGGCGGACTTTGTCCAGGTGAACTCACCTATCTTCATGCAATAACTAATGGGGGCCACAATGCTACTAAAGTCGCGAATAAAACGGCGGTAAAAAGTAGCTAACCCATGGAAACTTCGCACCTCTCGTAATGTGGTCGGTTTGGGCCAATCCTTAATGACTTTAACCTTATTAGGGTCAACTCTAATGCCTTCCAAACCGACTATATAGCCTAAGAACTCCACTTCAGTGACATAGAATGTGCATTTCTTGAGATTAAGGAATAAGGTTTCCTTCCGCAGGGTGGAAAGAACTGACTTCATGTGGGAGACGTGCTCGACAGTGGTGGAACTAAAGACTAAGATGTCATCAAAATAGACGACCACAAACTTCCCCATGTAAGGCTGAAAGACATGTGTCATCATCCGGGAGAAGGTACTGGGGGCATTGGATAGCCCACAGGGCATCACAAGCCACTCGTATAACCTATCCTTGGACTTAAACGCTCTCTTCCATTTGTCCCCCTCACGGATCCTGATCTGGTGATAGCCACTCCGCAAATCTAACTTTGAAAAAATGGTAGCGCTAGATAAGACATCTAGGATGTCATCTAATCGCGGGATAGGAAATCTATATTTGATGGTAATCTTGTTGATGGCACGGCTATCAACACACATTCTCCACGTACCATCCTTCTTGGGGGCAAGAAGGGCAGGTAACGCACATGGACTCATACTAGTCCTAATGAACCCCCTTTTCATCAAATCCTCGATCTGGGTCTGTAACTCTTTATGGGCGGCGGGGTGAAGCCTATAGTGGGGCTGGTTCGGTAAGGAGGAACCAGGAATAAGGTTTATAGCATGATGTATATTCCTAAGCGGTGGTAATACCGAAGGCAGCTCATCCGGGTACACGTCCTTATATTCATCCAACAAGTCCCGTAACTCTTTAGGCAAATCTTCCAATGCTCTCATATCCCCCTTCGCATTCATAAGAACTACTGCATACATCATCCCGTCAAGAAAGGGATCCTTCACAAATTCTTTTCTTCCCACGAGACTCAACGTTTTCCTCTCTACTGGAACAGTGGTGTCCTTAGCCAAAGCTACTGGCTCCTTCGGGATGGTCGGTCTCAACGTAATGACCTTTCCATTAAATTTAAACACATATGTATTGGCTCTCCCAAAGTGTGTCACGTCGTGGTCGTAAAGCCAAGGGCGGCCCAACAACATGTGACAAGCGTCCATTGGAAGGACATCGCACCACACCTCGTTAGTATAGGATTTGATCGAGAGAGGTACAAGGCAACACTTGGTGACCGGGACGGTAACCTTATTAATCCAGGCTACCTGATAGGGAGTCGGGTGGGGCTGCATAGTCAAGGTCATACGTGCAACGGCATTCTCAGAGATGACGTTTACACAACTGCCACTATCAATGATCAACTAGCACAACTTCTCGCCACTCTTAAAGATCAAGGAAAATATACTCATCCTTTTCCAGTCATCTAATGGACGAGGAGTGGTCAAGATACAACGCATCACCATAAGGGGGTGCTTGTCCTCTAAATCCCTTGGGACCCCATCTGGGTCACTCTCCTCAGCAGCCTCATAAACGAAATCAGCAAGGTCGGTAGTCGACTCTAGTAGGGCTATGGCTTTAGTCTTCATTGGGCATTCAAAGGCATAGTGACCTTGAATGCTGCAAGAGTAACACGTAGCGTTAGACTTGCTCACTTTCCCGATTGGGATATGCTCACTTGCGGGGTTCTTGGCGTTCCTAGCAGTGATCACGACGGACTTTGACTCGGCGGACCGAAACTTCCCTTTATCCTGATATGTGGAGGAAGAGGCTCCAGCTGTGGACTTTCCCTTCGCATGGGAATGATGGGAGTGATCCTTAGAGGCTAAGTTCTTTTTGATGTCGAGGGCTGCATTAAATGTCGTGTTCATATCCGTATGACCATATCGTAAGAGCTTCTGCTGAATATCGGGATGAAGCCCCTTACGAAATCTGGATAGGGTGACCTCGGGGATGTCCCTCAGATCACAACGCACCATACGGTCTTTCAGTTCTCCCATATACTCAGCTACCGAATTGGAGCCCTGCCGCAGAGTGCCAAGCTCGTCAAACATCTGTGTCCGATGGTACGCGGGAACGTACTGATCGGTCAACAGGTTCTTCATCACGGCCCATCCAATAAGTGGGACCCCGTTCCCAGTTCCTAGCCTACGCTCTTCATTTAGCCAATAAGTTTTGGCGCGTCCCGTTAGCTTCATCCTAGCAACTTGAACCTTTTTATGGTCCGTAAGGGTGTGCCAATCGAAGTAGCACTCCATATCCACCACCCAAGTAAGGAAGATCTGGGGATCTCCCATGCCATCATAAGTGGGGGCATCGATCTTAATGGCCCTAGTAATATCATAAGCACGATCATGGCGGTGTTCTCGAGGGGCACTCGGGGAGAGTCCTCATCGGAATCCGAATCAGGAGTTTGTTGGCGCCGGTTGGGCTGCTCAACATTAATGGGTGGCGGGGGTGGCCTTTCTTGATTTTGTAGGATCTGTGCTAACATGTTTCTAAGCTCCGTCTTTCATTATGTAGTCCTACTATGGCCTCGATGTTGGGATCCCCACGGTCGTTCGTAGCCATCCTAGACTTAGACGGTGTCGTGTACTCCGATCCTCAAGTGAAGAAAAATGATGGATTTCAAGTCAACTCCCGGGTATATCCTCTCAGGAACAACCTCCAGCCGTTGGATCTTCAATCAAGGAAACGAACGGCTTTGATTCGGGGCTGAAATGCCCAATCTGGACCGCACACGGCCTGGCACACGCCCGTGTCCAGGGCCGTGTGCCGCATTCGCCGTCAAAATCGAATCTCCTGGACCCTCACACGGGTATCGAACACGCCCGTGTTCGACCTGACACGCCCGTGTTCCAGCTGACACGGCCGTGTAGCCGGCCGTGTACCCCATGATTTTCCCCCGTTTTCAACCCGAGCACTGCACGGGTTCTAGGACACGCCCGTGTCCTTTCCCGTGTCACATTGACACGCCTGGACCCCAGGCCATGTACACGGGACATTTCGTCGAGGGGAGAACGACGACTGGATGACACGGCCTTGGACACGCCCGTGTCCTAGGCCGTGTGCCTTGTCTCGACGATCGTCGAGCGAATCTCGACGAATTCACCGGGACGATCGTCGACACGGGTCGACACGCCCTGTGACACGCCCGTGTCGCAGGCCGTGTGCCCATTCTCGACGAATCGTCGAGTATAACTCTACGATTTCACGGCTAAGTGTCAACACGGGTCGACACGCCCTGCGACACGCCCGTGTCGCAGGCCGTGTGCCCATTCTCGACGAATCGTCGAGTATAACTCGACGACTTCGCGGCTAAGTGTCGACACACGCTTGACACGCCCTGGGATACGCCCGTGTCCCAGGCCGTGTGCCTTCTGCCAGAACCCAAACTGGCCCAAAACGTCGCCCCTTCGCTATTTTGAGTTTTGGGGTGTTACAACTCCCCCCTCTTAAAAGAATTTCGCCCACGAAATTACATAAGGAAAGGCATACAAAACAAAACTTGTACCTGAGAGGAACAACTTCGGATACTCGTCAAGCATAGTCTGCTCTCGCTCCCAAGAGAGCTCCTCACGACCGCAATTGACCCACCGGACCTTGACCATCCTGATCACTTTATTGCGTAGTCGCTTGACCTCCGAGTCCTCAATCCGCACGGGCTTGACCTTTGTCGTTAACCCACTATCCACCGACACTTGATCGACCGCGATCATTTGCGTAGGCTCTTGCACCGCCTTCCGAAGCTCCGAATTGTGGAATACATCGTGTAAACCACTTAGCTCCACTGAAAGCTTCAACCTATAGGCCGCTTCTCCAACTCGCTCCAGAACCTCGAACGGTCCAAGGTACCTCGGGCTTAGCTTTTTCAATCGTCGCACCCGCGAGACACCCTTGAACGGCTTGATCTTTAAGTACACATAATCGCCCACAGCGAACTCCACGTTCCTGTGCTTGGCATTACAGTATTTTGCTTGCCGGTCCTGAGCGTTAAGCAACCTCTCCCGAATCGTTCTCACCAAAGAAGTAGCATCCTCCACTTCCGATCGCTTGTACAACTTTGACTCACCCGTTTCTAACCAAGACAACGGCGTGCGACATTTCCTACAATATAGGGCCTCGAAGGGCGTCATCTGAATACTTGCTTGGTAGCTATTGTTGTATGCGAACTCCACCAAATAAAGGTGGTCTTCCCATTGCTTTCCAAAATCCAAGACTCACATGCGGAGCATGTCTTCCACGGTTCTATTAACCCTCTCGGTCTGCCCATCCGTTTGCGGATGGGTGGCTGTGCTGAATTTCAACTTTGTTCCCAACATTTGTCGCAACAGCCTCCAATCATTGGACGTGAACCGCCCATCTCGGTCACTCACGATGCTGCGGGGCACACCATGATGTCGTACTATGTTATCCACATAAAACGTTGCTAACTTCTCCACCGGATCATCCTTCCTATGCGGAATAAAATGCGACACCTTCGTTAATCGATCCACGACCACCCAAATGGCGTCGTTTCCCCTTTTGCGACCTTGGCAAACCGTGCACAAAGTCCATAGAGATTTCGTCAAATTTCCACTCCGGAATAGGCAAGGACTTAAGAAATCCTCCCGGCTTTTGGCACTCCGCCTTTACCAAGGCGCAGGTTTGGCACTTCGCTACGTATAGCGTCACATCCTTTTTCAAACACGTCCACCAAAATAGTTTCTTTACCTCGCGGTACATGTTCGTGCTCCCCGGGTGAATCGAGTACTTGGTATGGTGTGCCTCGTACAACAACTCCACCCGTAAATTGCCCACGCTTGGGACGCACAGACGACCGTCTTTCTAAAGCAATATGTCCTCCATGACGAATTGGGAATTTGGCCCATCCAGAGCCTCTACCATGAACTGCTTCAGCACTTGATTGCTTGTCCATACAAACGATCCCCAACGCCTCCAACTCTCGCACCAACCGCTCATCTTGCACCGATAGCCAATGGGCTCGAGCTGGGGCTTGGCGACTCGCCGCGTCAGCAACCGCATTCCCTTTATCAGGCGCGTAGTGGATCTTGAATGTATAGTCTCCCAAGAACTCCATCCATCTACGCTGTCGTATATTCAGATCCTTCTGATCAATCAGATGCTTCACGCTCTTGTGACCGGCGTAGAGATCCACTTTCACACCGTATACAATTATGCCTCCATAGCTCCAAGGCAAAACTCACGGCCATACGCTATTACTCTTCCGTGTTGCAGTAGCGCGCAACCCAAACCGCTGCCCTACGCATCATTAAAATCTCATTGCCTTCGGTTCCACTTGGCGAAGTCAGCACAGGCGTCGTAGTCAACCGACATTAGAACTCCTCAAAAGCTCGCGCGCACTCCGGCGTCCAAAAGAACTTATGCTCCTTCCTCGTCATAGTAGTGAGAGGTAACGCTATCCGCGAGAAGTTCTCCATGAAGCGCCTATCGTAGCCGGCAAGCTCCAGCAAACTCCGGACTTCCGCTACCGTAGCAAGCTCAGGCCACTCCCGTATCACAACAATCTTCGCCGGATCCACAGCAATACCCTCTCCACTCACTATATGACCGAGGAACGCCACTGAGGATAGCCAAAACTCGCACTTCGAGAACTTGGCATACAACTGATTTCTCCTTAGCGTCTCCAACACCAAATGAAGATGCTTGAAGTGATCTTCCTCACTTTGCGAGTCCACCGAAATATCGTCGATGAAGACGATCACGAAATGGTCCAAGTACTCCCTGAACGTCCTGTTCATAAAATCCATGAATACTGACGACGCATTAGTCAGCCCAAACGGCATGACCGTTGTAAGACCCCCTTTTTTTTTTCTTTTTCGACACCGGGGTCTTAGGCCCAGAACCGCCGTTTTGCGGTGACTCCTTCACGCCCCGAAGGGTCATCACCAAAAAGCGCCGATTCTGCCGGCCAATTCGATCACAGAAAAGTAGCATAATGAAGTAAAATGGAAACTATCTGTCCACAGAGAGTCACATGTTATATAAAAATATAACTCCACGAAGGGAGTGTCCACAGTAAATAACATCAGAGTAGCAAAACGGGCTTATGCCCGGTACATCAAATCCTCACTACAAGATCTCTCATGCAGAAACAAAAGTAGAAAACTGCTCAGGATCGAGACTCACGGTCCCGGCTGTGTGAACTCCGGAGCTAGACTGCCCCACCTCCAAGCGCACCGGTCTCTGGGGCTTCTCCTCCATGCTGGTCTCCGCGATCCCCTAAATGATGCGGTTCGAAAACCGTTAGTCTAAAAGACTAAGTCCTATCATCCCCCACCCCTTCCCCCACGGCTCCTAGGCACCGAGCGGAGAGGAAGAAAGGGGAGGACTTGAAGGTGGAGAGTATCAAAGTCAGATGGCAGCGGTCCTATTCTAGCAAGTTCTATAGCATATAAATACAATAAGCTGTAATGTGAAATGTAACCTTCGCTTATGTGAAAAACACATAAGCCAAGGGGTCTTTTGCAAGGCTCCCATCATATAAAAAGTCTCATACCGATTTATACGCTGGGGTGTCGGTGGTCAAACAGCAGTAACTAAGTATATCAAATTTAACCTTAATTTATAAACTTGCCCACACAAGCTTATAGACTAAGGGGTCGTTTTGCAGGTCCTAATGTATAAGCGTCCCATTCCACTTATACATTAGGTGTCAGGGGTTAAATGAATCGATTATGCTATGACATGCAAGTGGGTATGATGGACATGCAATTGCAACGCACACACCCGACTCTGTGCACACAGACCTTTAGTTCCCCCTTTTTGGAGCCGTAACCTCCCAGGATACCTCCGTAGTGGCAGACGGAAGCGGTGGGTTGGGCCTCGCCCACCTCTAAACCAGTAAAGCACTACTGGTCAGACCTATCGTACGCCTCAACGCTTGGTGCACGAAGCGGACTCCTGCGTACTCTTGCCGGCTGGCGCACCGGACTTCTGTTGGCGAAGTGTTAACCACACTTGCCGAGTCAACGTATTGGCGTCGGTGCATCGACCCTCCAATACCGAAGACCCACCACCTTAATTTCCTTTCCTTTATGCACATGCAAATTAGGCGTAAACAAAACCCGAGTCGAAGCTCCCCGGACCAAAAGTCCGTCTTTTAACCATCCGAGCCGAAGCTCCCAGCTAACTTTTGGTGCTAACAGTGTTTGTGAATTGTGCAACCCTAATTACTAAGTTACTCTTTTCAGCTTGTTAAACAGTTTACGTTAACCCAGGACTGCCCCCGGTATTCCCTGTGAAGGGCTCTCAAGGGGCACTAGGAACTATGTTGGGATTACGCCCAACGTTCCCTTTCGTAAGGTACTTATTTTATTATTGGTTGATTCCCTTACCCTTTATTTTCTCATATTACGGTATGCTAATCCTAGGGTAATTTGACTCCACTCTCCTTGGGTAGGACGATCTTTCGTCGGACCCAAACGTCTATAACCCTAGACAGATCCACACCTTACTCACTCATCTTCCCAAGACGCAGCCCATTCCACTTGTCTTTGTAACAATCCATCTGGACCCATCATAATTGCCCTAATTCACATCCAGATGAAATCCTGCAGTTTTGCTATATGCAGACCACTTAAGGTACATGACCCGTAAAAAGGGAAGTACATGAAATACTCATCCAGTACACTTATGATAATTATTAGAGGTCTATTATGATAGATATAGTCTAAATTCAGAAAATCATATTTTTCCCCATTAATCTACTATTTATTGAATTTTCCTCAAAAACTAGGCCATAGTCAATTTGAACATGAACCATAAGATTTTCTCAGGTAATGGCCTCCTAAAATTTGTATTCACTAAATAACAGAGAAATATTATTGGTTGCCAATTTTCATAATTTTCCAGATAGTTCTTGACCTCTAAAGGATTTATTAAAACTAATTCCTAAAATCAAATATAATGAAGGAAGTGCCACAAATATGTCTCCAATAATTATGTAAAAATTACTAGGGCTTCATAAGGAACTAAAAACATCATGATGAAGAAATTAAAATTTTTCAGATAATCTAAATGTCATTATTAAATTTACCGAAGTTCCACAGAATTAAATAAGTAAAGAAGCAACCACTAGATATCATTCTTCAAAAATTTCATAACAATTTACAGAGATGGGTACCATGATTACAAGCCCCTTTGCTAAGTTTCATCAGATTTGATCAAGTATATTTTTCTCCAAAAATTCCTAAGTGAAAATTGTAAAACATGACTTTGTGAATAAAGTACCAAAAATATTCATCCAAAATTTATTATAAAATTTCCAGAGATATATATACCCTAGGCAACTACCCATTCAAAGACTCAGGCCTTTTCAGAAAGGTTTGGTATTAGATCTTATGGTTTCAAGCTAGTGCCCTAAACTAGGGTTATGGATTTAAGGGGTTTTAAGTCTTCCAAATGCCCTAAAATTTTAACCACAGGACCATAGTAACCCTATGGACATCATTCCCAAGTTTCAAGTCCATCCAAGGTCTTTTGACCCCAATTTCTTCAAACCCTAGAAATTTACCCTAAAGGGCCTACCCTAAATTTCTAGGGCTACCCTAGTCCAATCCACTCCAAACTCCATAAGTGAGTGTAAAAAGTCAAGTTATATCAGTGGCCAAAATTTCAGCCTCTGTTGAGGTGATTTGGTCACTCAAAACCAAAAGTGCAACTTTTGACCAAAATGCCCTTTATAGGGTATAAATAGGGTTGGGTCAAAACCTATTCAAAACACATCCAAATTAAATGAACTTTTATACAGGTACCGAATGCGAACCCAGGGACCACTCACCAAAATTTGGGAGGGTTTGGAGGTGTTTAGGGCACTTATTTAATTTACCTAATAATTATTAAATATTTACAAAAACTATCGAAATATTTTCTCCAAAAATTCCCATTTTTGGGCAGGCCCTAGGTATGTCTAAGATAGACTCTCTGCCAAAATTTCAGCTAATTTGGGCTAGGGGTGAAGAGTGGGCACTCAATTTTGTGACTGCCTAGCCCTAAGGGTAGGTCCCACCAAAATGGGTGCCCTGGTCTAACCAGACGCCTAAATGGGTTCAAACCAATTTTAAAAACAAGTAGACAGGCAGGGCTACAATTCATGTGTTGACCATTTTCCCATACAGAGCTTCTGGATATTTTTACGAATTTAAAACATTAAATATCAAAAGTGTGACAGAATGAAATAAAAATCATTAATTTCCTATAGTTTGATTTTGATGCAGCGCGAATCTTGGCGCAAGGTTCAACGGCATCTGGTCATCATCCCCATTGAGCCAACGGCTGAGATTCGTCCCGCCTGGAGCGATTTCCAAGCCCTGCCGCCGGCGATCCAGCCCCTTCCCCGGCTGGCCACCGCCACCAACACCTCCGTTGAGGTGGTGGCTATCGTCAGGCGGCGGCTCCGCCGTCGGAGAGGCGTTTTCCGGCGGATAAAGCAAGAGATTTTCTTGCCGAAACCAGGAGAAATCCCGGATTGAATCGGGCTCAATTGAGCCCGAAACTCAAGCCTAATGATTCCTAGGATCTACCCGCGGGTTAAGGAGAGGAGGAGGACCTTCCTGGCGGCCTGAATGCGAGAGGAGCGACGGGATGCCATTGACGACGGCGGCGGCGCTTGGCTTCTGCAACTGCACAGTGGAACGGCCCGTCTCCTCCAGGTAAACGCTCCAAAATGATCCCCTCGGCTCCCTGAAGGTGTTTAAATGGCAAATGGGGGAGGGGAGAGGCTGGTTCTTCAATAGCCATTAACACCATTAAAGGTGTGGCTCGGGTTGTGTGGAGGGGGGCTGAACCCACCCCTTGGTGGCCGGGAAACGGCTGGAATCAACTCCTCTCCCATAGAGGAGTTGATTACAGCCATAACTGGTGGCTGTTGGCCTTCCTTGGCCGGCTTCTCTCTTCCCTTTCCTCTTCCCCATTTTCTCTCTCCTCCATTATCATGGAGAGGAGCTCTTTTCTCTCTCCTAGTCACCTCTGGTTGACTAGTCAACCTAACAAGCTAAAGGCAGCCCACTGGATTATGATGGTCATGGGAATGGGTTTAGCCTAAGGGAGAAGTGGCTTGAGCTTGGGTTAGCCCTTTTTGAGCTAGGTTGACTTGAGTCAACATGACCATTAGGGTTCATCCCTATGGATCCTTGGTGACCCATTGACTTCCCTTAGGGTCTAGGTAGGGTTATGTAGGGTTACCCTGCACTTTGGAGGTCACAGGCCCTTAGTAAGGGTACTTTGATCAGATTAGGGCTTGAGTTGACTTGGGTCAACCTGACCTCTAGGGCTGACCCCAATGTGTCCTTAGTGACCCATTGACCTCACTTTAGGGTTAGGAGGGCATAGGTGGGGTCCTCTAGACTAGGAGTGGGTCAATTGGCCCTAAGTAGGCTAGGTTGACCCATTCAGGGCTAGGGTTGACCTTGGTCAACTGGGCCTCTTGGGTTGGCCCTAATGGGTCCTTTTGGCTCTAATGGGTCTCCCAAAATGTTTGGGAGTGTTGTGGTAGGGTCTTGGGGCCATGGTGAAGCCCCATTGTCATTCTAACCCATTGTTCAAAATTCTACTATTTGCAGACCATGGTGATCCCCACCTTGGCCTCCTATCTCTTGGCCCATTTCTGGCTTCCTAGGGTTTTGTCATGACCTAGTCATGGCCAAAACCACTCTTAGGGGTCTAGTTGGAAATGGGATGTTACAACCGTAACCTCGTAGCGCCCGTGTCCTGTACTGAACGTTATCTTAGGGATATCACTCTCCCTTATCTATTTAGAGTACATCGTTGACCCTACCAACTGATCACAAAGATCATCGATCCTTGGGATTGGGTACTTGCTCTTTTCCGTCAACTTGTTGACCTCTCGATAATTAATACGCAGCCTCAACCTTCCATCCTTCTTCTTAATAAAGAGGGTCGGTGCGCTCCAAGGCGAAGGACTTGGACGCGCATACCCTTGCTCCAACAACTCTTGCAGTTGAGCTTTCAGCTCCGCCATTCCCTTAGGCGTTAGCCGATACGGAGATCGTGACATAGGCTTTGCACCTGGCACTAGCTCGATCTTAAAATCTATCTCCCGCTGAGGCGGGGCTCCAAGAAGATCTGCGCGGAACAAATCAGGGTATTCCGATACCACTGAAATTCAATCCAACGCAGGCTTCGGCTTTGCAACCTCCACTAGTGTAAAGAACAGTTCTGCTCCGGCACGAACCGCCTTTACCACCTGAAGAGCAGACATCAACGTCTTGCTCGACCCCTTTAAGTCCGTAAAAGTCATCTCACGACTTGCTCCCAGCTTGACTACCTTGCTAGCGCAATCTATATGGGCATGTTGCTCCGAGAGCCAGTCCATGCCAAAAATAACGTCAAACTCCACCAACGGAAGTAACGACGCTTGCAGATCGTACTCCTAATTCCCAAACCACAAACTAAGGGAAACGAATTCTACCCTCGCCGAATGAGCACCATTGGACTATAACGCATCCAATTTATCTCTTTTCATCGAAGGAGGTACTCCAAGGCACAATAAAATTCCTAATAAAGGAACGCGAAGCTCCCTAAACGAACGGTGCTCTCGCAGATAAAGTAAAGTCGCAACAAAGCTTAGCACAGTAGTCCTAAGCTAATATGCATAACAAGTATTTTAAGCAAAACTATCTTTAAACCATACCTGTTGTCACGACGACGGGCTTTCTCCAGGGCTTTAAGCACTCCCGAGCATAATGCCCCGGCTCGCCACAGTTGAAACATGTGCCCGGGGTCTGACCCGTAGTCGTCCCAGAAGCACCAGAAAGAGCTTGACCCGAAGTCCTATGGTTCTTATACCATTTTCGATATGCCGACTTTGAGGTGTTCGGCACTTTGAATGCCGTTTCCTTTGCACTGACATCCTTGACTGCTCCTGACATAGGTTTCTTACCCTTCCGAGCACCATTCCAACAGTCTCGGGCAAAGTGCCCTTTCTTTCCACACGTATAACAAGTGTAAGAAGCTTTACTAGTCGATTTCATAGCTGCAGGTCAATTGGTGATGAGAGTTGAAAGAACTCCATAGTTAAGCGTGCTCGGGCTGGAGAAGTCCTGGGATGGGTGACCTCCTGGGAAGTCCCCGTGCTGTCCGCTTAACGGGAGAATTTCACTCATCAAAGGGAGGCTGCGGCCACCAACAACCCGCCTGTGGAGGGAGAGGGGTTGGGGTGCTTGGGCTGCAGCCCGGTAACGGTCCGCCGGAGGCCTAGTGGTGTTGATCCACGGATGGCAAAGGGGACGTTATAGTACTTGTCTCATTAATTTGGTTAATGTAGGTTATGTTCAAAAATTATGTTTAGAGGTTTAACTCTTACTAAAAATTTGGAGACCTTGAATTTACTGATAAATAGTTGTCTTTTATTTATCATAATTTTGTGGAACATTTTGCATGCCTGAAAATAGTACTTCATGTTCAAACTAAGGCATTTCGATCTCTTTGAAAATTTAATGAATTATCAAGTAAATTAGGAAAATTATAAACTTCTAGATTTATGCTAATCATGTCATGTAAGAGCTCCAATAAATATTATAGGGATTTTGGATGATAATTTGGAGTACCTCCCATTGTATACATCATATAGCTTACGATGGTCTGTGTTTAGTAAAAACTGCAGAAATCATAATATGGTACAAAATGAACTTAGGGAGTTGGGATATTAGTGTATTGATCTGGTAAGTGAAATGAGATTATCAACGGGAGTCGTGATGAGGAGTGGGAGGTTTGACAAGTGTTAAGAGGTGCTTGGGGTCGACGAAACACCGTCTTCCTTGTGGAGAGAGAAAGAGTCCAAATACACTAGGGTTAGATATAGCACAACATTTAAGGGATTGGGAGTTAGGTAACAACCATTAATAGTAATTGCCTTGCGAAAGGGAATGATGGGCTTCAGCTACCATCATAGTTCCTAGTTTCCTTGAGAGCCCCTCACGGGGAATACCTTGGGCAGTTTTGGGCTAACCAAAACAGTTGGAATAATAAACTACAAGAGCAACTAGTATAACTTGGGTTTAACATTCACACACCCCGATAGCTCGAGAGGTTGGTTAGGTTGGTTTGATTAACCATCCGGACGGTAGGTTCGGAAGGTAGATATAACTATTGAAATTTGTGAAGTGGAAGTGGTTGCTGGGCAGGCCGGGCGGCCTGAGCGGACAGAGTCTGTGGACTGGGCGGACTGGGCAGACTGCTGTTATGCGGCCTGGTGATAGGCCTAGAATCTGGCTGTTCTTCTGAGCGGCCTGTGCTGACTAAGTCCGCGGCCTGGGCAGACTATTGTCTGCCGAAAGAGCGTTGGTTGTCTTGCTGGCCTAGCATTGGTTGAGAGGCCTGAGCGGTCTGCATCCGCGGCCTGGGCGGACTGCTGTCTGCAGACAGGGTGTTGGAGGCTTGGCTGATTGAGGAGCGGCCTGAGCGGACAGTGGTTTGCAGGCTGTAGACAGTGCTCTGTTCAGTAACCGTGTTGCAAGCTTGTGTTAACCGGTGGATTGGGTCCTATCCGCGGGAGGCTTGCGGACTGGCATGTCCGCTGTATCTGCTGTTGTGGACTGGCCTTAGGAGTTTGGCTGTGGCCTTGCCGAGCTCTGGTAGTACAGCTGTATTGGTGCTGTGGCGGACTGGTGTGTGGAGTCCGGCAGTTGGCCGTTTGCTTAGCCATGTGAGGATAGCTTGCGAACTATGCCTTGACTCTGGAGGAGTGTTGGCGATTTCACTTGTGGGTGGTTGGCGGACTGAGCCTTGTCCACCGAGCTCGCGTTAGACGTTTTGTGATTTACTGGACTTGGTCACATTCTATGACAAGTCAAGTATGTCCGCTGTATCCGCCAAGCCCGCTGTTGACCGGGCGGACAGTTGCTAACCCTGCCTTTGGTCGTGGGCTTGTGGTGGATGGAGGCTTGGTCTTGTACTATGAGGACTGCCTTTCTAGTGTGCGGACTGTTGCTGAAGGGGTTGTGGTTGTCCATATGGTGATGTTGCGGACTCTGCGGACTCTGCGGACTGTGCGGACTATGTGGACTATACCTAGTCCACAAAGTGTGAGGCAAGTCCGCCTTGTTGAGATCTTGCCGGTCTCCTGGCGGGTTATTCCTTGGAATCCGGCTAAGTCCTTGCGGACTTAGCGGACGGGTGTTTGTTAGCCCGCGGGCTGGGGCGGTGTCTCTATCCACTAGGGAGGTGACCACACTCATCACCTCGCCTATAAATAGGACCCCCCTGGCACGTCTACAGTAACAGAGTGAACAGTAAGTGGGGGCTTGTCAAAGTGCTGCGGTCTCAGTTTTCTTTCCACGCGGATTGAATCAGAGTTAAATGTTTGTTGTGTGCAGGTCGCGCGGCTAGCTTTGACTTCGGTCAAGTACTTGGAAGTGTGCGGTCTCTGCGGTTTCAGCAGGTCGCTCTGCGGCTTGTCAGTTCTCTGCTTCAACTTTGCAAGTTCCAATGACCTGTCCGCCAGTCTCTGGCAGGTAGGCGGTCTGTTCCTCAGTTCCTCGGCAGTAAGCGAATAATGGTGTGTCCGCGCGGCCTCGCGGCTTCGGCGGACTCCGTGTCTATTCGGTGTGTTGTAGCTTCAGCTCGGGCGGTCTCGGTGGTTTCCAGTGCTGTCCGCCCGGCTTGTTTTTGTGCTTTCTGTTACAGCTGATTGTACTAGCGAAATCATGTCTCGCTACGTATACCTCGTTTTGTAAAGGAGTTTAATGAATATAAGATCTGCTTGTTCTTCCATGTGCTTGGTGTGTTGAGCTTATTCCCTGGTTTTCCGCTAGATCAAAGTGTGAACTGGTTAGTGCCGAGAATATTAATTTGGCTTTGGGTTATCTTGCTGACCACTTGGAGAAAATTTAACATGGTATCAAAGCGAGGTGCAGTTGCTTGAGCGGTGTTCAACCAGTGTTGTTGCTCTGTGCTTGAGTGGTGTTCAACCTGAGTTGGTGCTCTGTGCTTCTGATAAGCTTACCAAGCAGTTGTTGCAATGGAAGGAATTATGCAAGGGGTCATGGTATTGAACTCTTGACCACGACTAACTTCAAGAAGTGGAAGTCGTGTATGAAGAGTTTTCTTCTTGGCGAGGAGCTGTGGGAGGTCGTCAGTGGTGACGACAGACAGAAAGTTACTGCTGCGTTTGGTACTGCTGAGCAGGTGAGGCTCTGGAGAAAAACAAATGCAAAAGCGGAGTTTGTTCTCAAGAGAGCTGTTTCACCAGAACTGTTTGAACACATCATTGGATGTGAGTCTACTGGTGATATTTGGACAACTATTGATGAGTTGTTCAATAGGAAGAATGTGGCCAGACTTCAGTTTCTGGAGAATGAGTTGGCCAGAACAACTCAAGGAGACCTTACTATCTCAAAGTTATTCTTGAAGATGAAAAGCTTGTGCGTAGAGATATCAGTGCTTGATCCTGATGAGCCTATCTCGGAGGCTAAGTTGAAAAGGCACATTATCCGCGGCTTGCGGAAGGAATATGTTGCCATTGTAACTTCTGTTCAAGGGTGGGCAACTCAACCATCCTTGCTGGAGCTTGAGAACCTGCTTGCTTCGCAGGAAAGTCTGGCAAGGCAGATGGCAGGAGTAACTGTCTCTGAAGGTGGCAGTGAAGCGCTGTTCACAAGCAAGAAGAAGAAGAGATGGGAAGGGAAGTAGAAGAAGCAGGTCGCTGCTGAGAATGAGCCTTCAAATTCTTATCAGCCAGAGAGGAGTGATGCTCCAAAGAAGGACTGGAAGAAGAATTTGAAGTGCTACAGGTGGCATCAGCGAGGGCACTTCAAGAGGGACTGCAAGGTCAAGCTGCAGCCTGGGCATGCTACAGGCAGGGAGGAAGCTTGCTCTAAGAATGAGGAAGCAGAATGTGGTGGAGCCTTCATGACGGGCACTTGTGCCCGTGCCCTGTCTGCTGAGGACTTCAACGGCGAGTGGATCGTGGACTCCGAGTGTGGTCATAACCTCACCGGAGACAAATCGAAGTTTTCTTCCTTGCAAGCATACTCAGGTAACGAAGCTATCATAACTGCAGATAATACTGTTTATGCAATAGAGAAAGAGGGGGTCGTGTCTTTGGGTAGTGATCAGGGGCCACTCATATTAAGGTGTGTGTATCCCGTACCGGGCATGAAGAAGAACCTCTTCTTTGTGACCAATGCAGTAGATGTTGGTTATCATGTACTGTTTGAGCCAACAGACGTGGGGTTCCTCCGCTACGTATCATCGGTTAAGGCTGATGTTGCTCATATAGGAAGGAGAGTTAAGAACTTTTTTGTTCTTGCTACTAATGCTTAATGTTGATCGTATGAGAGACAACGATAGCGCTGCTATCTGGCATGAGAGACTGAGTCATGTAGGAATGGACAAGCTGAAGGATGTGGCTAGTAGAAGTTTGGTAAGACGCTTGCCTAAGTTGTCCTCCTTTGGTGACGGGCATGTTTGGGTGGGTTGTCAATACGGTAAGGCACATCGCCTTCCGTTTGAAAAATCACAAATAAGGAGCAAGCAACCATTGGAGTGCATTCATGGCGACTTGATGGGACCAACTGTCACTGCCAGCCTTGGTGGAAGCAGAAACATTCTTGTCCTGATTGATGACTACTCAAGATATACTTGGGTTTATTTCTTGAAGGAGAAGACTGAATTCTTCCGGTTGTTTGTAGAGTTCAAGGAGCTAGTGGAGGGCCGGCTTGGCTTGCGGATCAAGAAGCTTAGAACTGATAACAGGGGTGAGTTTGTTTCCTCCATGTTTTCGAACTTCTGCAGGAATCACGGAATTCAGAGAGAGCTCACTTGTGCACACACTCCGCAACAAAATGGAGTAGCGGAGTGGAAGATCCGTCATTTGACGGAGACTTGTGTTGGGTATTGTATCCACAACGTACCTGATTTGAAGAAGCCCCTGAACAAGCTAAGGTAAATAGACAATGTATTTGACAAAATATTTCAAATTGTGCTTGCAGTTATTCCACGCTAAGTGCACACCAATGTTAGGGTGCAGTAGGTCAATATACACGGGTCTGCACGACGTAATCCCTCGTTGAGCAGATCAGTGTGTTGGCCTACGTGTACTCTCTCTATTGGAGTGTACTTACTTTCTAGTACAGGGCTGTGATTATGCAAGAGCAGACAAGGAGCAAGGTTGGGTCAAAGAGCAGCTTTTGGGCGGAAAGACAAAAAATCGTCTAAGTGATAATCGACGAGAATCACCAAGTGATTCTCGCTGATTCGGCGAGAATCACTAGTGATTCTCGCCGAATCGTTGAGAATCACTGGCTGATTCTCGCCGTTTCTTTCCGGCTACATTAAAGCGTGCAAATCTGGCGCTAAGTCATATTCGTCGAGAATCATCAAGTGATTTGGCGAGAATCATCAAGTGATTTGGCGAGAATCACTAGTGATTCTCGCCGAATCGTCGAGAATCACCGGCTGATTCTCGCCGACTCGACGAGAACCACCTTCGATTCTCACCGAATCTGACTTGGACAAATTTCTGGAAACCGCTGGACCGGACTCTGCCGCTGGCACTGTTTTGAACCGGAATTAGAGTTTCTTCTGGTGGGACCCACAACGGTCTTTAAGCAGTATACTTGTGTATAAATACACGCGTATTTTTGAACAGTGAGGAGATACACAGAAAGAAATACACGAGCCGCCGACCTTGACCTAGATCGCGATACCTGCTCCGCCGCCGTCGCCGCTCGTGGTAGTTGATCGCCGGCAGTTTGATCGTGATTCTTCTAGATATTCCGGCGACATAAGCTTAGCCAAGCGTAGAGTCTCACACGTCTAACCAGAGATCCTTTGTCTCTTGATTCGTTGATCGGGAAAACCTTCCCCTTCCGAATCGATCGAGACGATCGATCCTAGTGTGACCGTTGGTAGACCTAGCTAGCTTTGCTACGAAGAATGAGTCTCCAAAGTACAGCAGCCACACACCGTTGTCGCCACCGATCCCGAGAATCAAGCCGCTGCCCTTCTTGCCGCCGCCGGTTTCGGGGAGACTCTCTCCAAGAGAGATCTAGGGTTGTGGACTCTTCGTTGACCGTCATCGAACGAAGAGGCACATCTTAGTCTCCAAAAGTAGTTTGTATTTCTTGTACATTCTAGTTTCTTTGTTGTTGTAAAGGAACGTTAGTTCCTAGTTGTAAGGGTTGGGTGCAACCCGTGTTGTGGGAGTGTTGTGTCCTACGTGTGGAAGGGTTCCTTCCGATAGTGCAAGGATTGGATTTCAATCCTATTGGTGAAGTGACCGAGTCATCCCTTGTTGGGAGATAGGTCGAAGGGGGAAAGTGGATGTACCCAAATCGAGGAACCACTATAAATAGCTTGTGTACTCTATTTGCTGTGCTGTTTTATTTTCGTGTGCAGGTATAATTTTAATTCCGCAAAAACGCTGCACGTCACCTATTCCCCCCCCCCCCCCCCATAGGTGAAGGTAGTTGACACTAGGTGGACTTTCAAGTGGTATCAGAGGGAGGTTGCTCATCAAAAAGGTTCACACCTTGAGTAGAATCCTGCCACTAGTGTCAAGAAGAAGACAAACATCTACTATGGACGGGCTCAAGTACACAGGCAAGATCCCAGTGTGCACCAGGCTCAACTTTCCTATCTGGAAGGAAAGGATCAGGTTCTACATGGAAGCAGTTGATCCTCGACTCTCCATGATCGTGGAGGAGGGACCTTATGTCCCCACTAAGGTCTCCACCATTGATCCTACCAAGAAAGTGCCAAAGAAAATTTCTGAAATGGACAAGGACGAGATGGTGCTGGTGGGACTTGACAAGAAGGCACAGAATATTCTAGTCAGCACAGTCGATGACTCAATGATGCAGAACTTCTGCAACTGCAGGACAGCAAAGAAGATCTGGCACTGCCTGATTATCCTAATGGAGGGCACTGATGAAGTGAGGGATGATCGGAGATCCCTTCTGAACCAGAAATATGAGGCCTTCAGACAAGGGCCTAAGGAAGAGATCAGAGTCACCTTCGAGAACTTCCTCAAGATTGTCAATGCCCTCAAAGGATATGCAAGAGTGTTCACTGATGGTGAACTTAATGATAAATTCCTTAGGTCCCTTACTAAGGAATGGGACACAAAGATCTACGCCATCCGAGAGTTTGGCAGACTAGCTGAAACAGACCCGCAAATTCTGTTTGGGAAGCTGATGTCCTATGAGCTTCAACTGAACACCAGGAAAGCAGAAGAAGAAGCAGAGAAGGTTGCAGCTAAGGAAAAGACTGTGGCCCTAAAAGCCATTCACTCCAGGAAGGGCAAGGGTGCGGTTTCATACCGTGCCAGGAAAAAGGATGAGGAGGAGGACTCCGAGCCATTCTCCTCCTGCTCAGAGTTGTCTGAGGAAGATTTCTCCCTCATCACCCGAGAATTCAAGAAGTTCCTCAAGATGAGGAATCAAAGGAAGAGAGACGGCTCCTCCTCCAGGCATCAGAAGAAAAATTATTCTTCTGACAGGTATGCTTCTAAACCGAACAAACATCGCTCCTCTGACATTATTTGTTTTGGATGCAATAAGCTAGGACACGTCGTGGCCGACTGCCACCAAGGCAAG
The DNA here is from genome assembly GCA_039583875.1 of Platanthera guangdongensis. NCBI lineage: Eukaryota > Viridiplantae > Streptophyta > Magnoliopsida > Asparagales > Orchidaceae > Platanthera > Platanthera guangdongensis. The sequence continues at coordinate 7,548,738 of CM077149.1, read as the reverse complement.
AGAGAAAAGGGGAAGGGAGAGGAGCACAAGTCTTCTAGAGATAAGAAGAACGAGAGGAGCTACATCGCCAAAAAGCCAAAGACACTGAGTGAATCTGACTCCTCAGACTCCAGTGATGATGAGGAAGCCTACTTCGGACTGGTGGGTCACTCCGACTCAGAAGGAGAATACCCCCCCATTTACTGAGATGGTAAAAGCTCACACCCCTCTCTCCGACTCTGACTCTGATCCTGAGTCTCAGGATGATGACCCTGAGGATAGCCTTTCGGCCTGGGAAGTGGAGCTCCTCGAGAAGTATGAGCTTCTGCTCAACACTTTCAAGAAGTGCCGTAAGAGATTGAAGGCTGAGAAAAAGGAAGTGAAATTCCTTAAGGGTGAGAGTGTCTCCCTAAGGGAAGAGATCACCAGTTTGATTTCTCTCCGACAGGAGCACCTTGACCTGACTTCAAAGCATTCAGAGTCTCTTAAGCTCCTTGATCTTAAGCAGGAGGAAGTCGACAAGTTGGAAGAACAACTTGCGGCAGAAAGGAAGATCGTCAAGAGCTTCTCTATGCCAAAAACAGTTCTTCCAATAGTTGATACCTTCTCTGCTCAGGCCAAAGGAGCTGGCTTGGGGCATGTAGGGGTATTTGGTTCCTCATCAAGGAGAAACAGGAACCAGAGGAAGAATAAGGCCGCCAAGAAGGCCTCTGCTGCTGAAAAGGGAAAGGCTCCGCTCAGTCCTGTTGCGTTTAGAAAGCCTAGCTTTCCTTGCAACCAACATGACTTTGAATCAACCTTTGGTCATCATTTCCGGCCCTCGGTTGCAAAGCCAAAGAGCTGATATGATGGTTGGACCTTTCCCCGGAACTTCGGTGAGAGTGCCTTCAAGGCACCTTATGAGGAAATCCACATGGGAAATTATGGTCAATTCTCTAGCAGCCATAATGGAAAGCAGGCACCAAGTGTCAAGCCTATTATACTGACGAAACAGACGGTGAAGAAGTCATGTGACTGCAATCACTATGAGGCCTCCACCTCTAGATCCAAGGCCCCGGCTGTACCCACCATTCCCAGGGTAAAGCAAGAGCCTAGGAAGAGGTACAACAGATTTGACTGTTGGTGTTGTGGCAAAGTCGGTCACTTTGCCGTGGATTGTTGGTTTAATCCGAGGTATAACGAGACTCCCTATGTTAGAACTGCGAGGCCGACCACTCGTAAGGTTAACCAACCGAGGGGGAGTATGCTAACCAAGAATCTAGGACCCAAGTTCGATTGGGTTCCTAAGGGAAATTAATTTTGTTTTGCAGGAACGTCAAAAGGACACCAAAACGCCAATATGGTACTTGGACAGTGGATGCTCCCGACATATGACTGGGACAAGAAGCCTGCTGCGTGATTACACTCCAGTCGAGAATGGACCCAAAGTCATCTTTGGAGGGTCAGATCGAGGAGTCACCAGATGTTATGGTATGATTTCAAACGGTATAATCTCTATCACCGACGTGGCTTATGTTGAAGGGTTAAACCATAACCTGATCAGTGTAAGTCAATTATGTGACAAAAGTTATGACGTTAAGTTCTGCAATGATAAATGTCTGATAATATCATGTGCCTCTTCTGAGACGGTATTAACAGGCATTAGGAGCAGAAATATCTTCTGCTTAAATTTTCTCAGTTTAGATTCATCTACTCCCGTATGCCTTGTGGCAACAGGCAGTGCATCTCTTTGTGAACAATGGCACAAGAGATTGGCACATATTAATTTCAAAACAATTAGTATGTTGTTTTCTAAAAACTTAGTAAGGGATGCTCCCGTTATCAAGTGCATCAAAGATAGCCCCTGTCCTGCATGCCAGATGGGCAAACAGACTCAGGCTACCTTTAAGAGCATTGCAGACAAAGACTCTTCCCGATGTCTTTACCTTCTACATATGGACTTGTTTGGTCCAATGCAAGTTCATAGCTTGGGAGGCAAGTCGTATACGCTAGTGATAGTTGATGATCATTCTCGGTTTACATGGGTGTTCTTCTTAAAACGAAAGTCGGATACGTTTGACATCTTCACTAGTTTTGTCAAGTAGGTTCAGAACGAATTTAACTGCCCAGTGGTCAAAATCAGAAGTGACCATGGAACAGAATTCGAATCTGGTGCTATGACAGAGTTTTGTGAAGAATAAGGTATCTTTCATGAGTTTTCCTCCCCACGCACTCCTCAGCAAAATGGAGTTGCGGAGAGGAGAAATAGAACTCTCATTGAAGCCTGCACGACAATGTTGAAAGACGCTTCTCTCTCAGAATACTTCTGGTCAGAGGCTGTCAATACAGCTTGTCATGTACAAAACCGAGCATTGATCAACAAGCATCATCGTAAGACGCCTTATGAGCTACTGAGAGGCAGGAAACCAACCATGTCCTACTTGAGGATCTTTGGTTGCAGATGCTATGTACTGAGTAATGGGAAGTACTCGCGTACTAAATTTGGTGAAAAATGCTTCGAGGGCATATTCATGGGCTATAGTTCCCACAGTCGGGCTTATAGGGTCTTCAATAAGAAAACCCTAGTGGTAGAAGAATCAATTAATGTTGTATTTGATGAAGGAAGTTTGCTTAACTACAATTCTTCCAGTGGTATTCTTGAAGATACAGGTGCACGACTTGAACAGCTGAGTCTCGATGAGATCGCTAAAGATGAAACTCCTAAGTACGTCAAAGTTTCCACCTCAACGTCAACTGGGACTGTTGAAGATCAAATTGGAACAAATCTCTTAGAAGAAGGAGAAGCCCAAAAAGTAGTCGAAGCTCCAGAAGCCAGACTTCTAGAGCTCCGGCACGTGAGGGATCATCCTAGAGATCAGATCATCGGAGATCCTCGTGATGGTGTCAGAACTCGAAGAGGTACTATTAATGAGATTTTACATCTTAGCTTCCTGTCACAGGTTGAGCCAAAGAAGTTCGACGAGGCGAACAAAGATGCGGCATGGATTTTGGCCATGCAAGATGAACTACATCAATTCGAATGATGCAATATTTGGACGCTGGTTCCCAGACCACACAAGCAGAATGTGATTGGCACCAAGTGGATCTTCAGAAACAAACTGGATGAACATGGTGTCATCACAAAGAACAAGGCCAGGCTGGTGGCTCAAGGTTACAGACAGGAGGAGGGGATTTACTTCGACCAGACCTTTGCACCAGTGGCAAGGCTCGAGGCAATGAGACTGTTCCTGGCATATGCTTCGCACAAAGGATTCACAGTCTATCAAATGGATGTGAAATCAGCATTCTTGAACGGCGACCTGAAAGAGGAAGTATACGTCGCTCAACCCCCAGGTTTTGTCAATCCTACTTATCCCAATCATGTATATTTTCTTAATAAAGCTCTATATGGGTTAAAACAAGCTCCACGAGCTTGGTATGAGACTTTATCTAGTTTTCTTCTTGAGAACAAGTTCTCTAGAGGTAAAATAGATAAGACATTGTTTCTCAGGGAAGTCAAAGGCAAGATTTTGCTAGTGCAAATCTATGTCGATGACATTATATTCGGCTCAACGGACAACAATCTTTGCAAAAAGTTTTCCAAACTTATGCAAGGAAAGTTTGAAATGAGCAGTATGGGAGAGCTAAAGTATTTCTTGGGACTTCAAGTGAAATAGTCTGAGGATGGAATCTTCATCTCTCAGACGAAGTTCACAAATGAACTCCTCAAGAAATTCGGCATGGAGAGTGCAACCTCTATGAGGACTCCAATGGGATCCACTATTTCTCTGGATAAGGATGAGAAAGGTAAACCTTTCGATGAAACCAAATACAGAAGCATCATTGGATCCCTGCTCTACCTTACTGCCAGTAGACCGGATATCATGTTCTCCACATGTGTCTGTGCCAGATATCAGGCGAACACTAAGGAATCTCACTATGTCGCTGCAAAGCGAATTCTAAGATACCTTAAAGGTACTCCCAATCTTGGCTTCTGGTACCGAGAAACAATGATGTCGAGCTAATAGGTGTTTCAGATGCTGATTTTGCAGGGAGCAGGGATGACAGGAAAAGCACTTCCGGGACGTGTCAATTCCTCGGAAGAAGGCCTATCTCATGGAACAGCAAGAAGCAGAATTGTGTAGCTACCTCCACAGCAGAGTCTGAGTACATCTCGGCAGGCAGCTGTTACGCACAACTCCTATGGATCAGAAACCAATTAGCCGACTACGACCTTCACTTCCAGGAAGTACCAATGTACTGCGACTCTTCCAGTGCAATTGCAATTGCCAACAATCCGGTATCGCACAGCAGAACGAAGCATATTGAAGTGCGCTACCACTTCATTCGGGAGCACGTGGAGAACAAGGACATCTCTCTCTGCTATGTCCCCACGGACAAGTAGATTGCAGATATTTTCACAAAGCTCTTAGACGAAGCCAAGTTCAGTCTTTTCAAAACTGAATTGGGGATGCTAAACTATGAGGAATGAAGACTACAGAAGCTCCAGGATCGTGCATCTAGGGGGAGCCTTTGCCAGGAACTCAAGTGTGAGCACAGGTGCAAGTACTGAGGGGGAGCAAGGGGTCAAATGCAACAGACCCAGATTTGCAGAAGCCGAAAAGGGTGAGATTACCCTCTCGGCTAAGGCTAAGGTGGCTCCAAGTTTGCTCTCAAGAAATTGGTACATTACCCTCTCGGCTAAGGCTAAGGTGGCTCCAAGTTTGCTCTCAAGAAATTGGTATTGGTAATGAATATCTCTCTCAACTCAATTTCAAGGTTATGATTTTCATTCCCATACGCTTTATTCACCTTAGCTTGTAGGGTTTAGGCTTCTTCAAATAGGGGGAGATTGTTGGGTATTGTATCCACAACGTACCTGATTTGAAGAAGCCCCTGAACAAGCTAAGGTAAATAGACAATGTATTTGACAAAATATTTCAAGTTGTGCTTGCAGTTATTCCACGCTAAGTGCACACCAATGTCAGGGTGCAGTAGGTCAATATACATGGGTCTGCACGACGTAATCCCTCGTTGAGCAGATCAGTGTGTTGGCCTACGTGTACTCTCTCTATTGGAGTATACTTACTTTCTAGTACAGGGCTGTGATTATGCAAGAGCAGACAAGGAGCAAGGTTGGGTCAAAGAGCAGCTTTTGGGCGGAAAGACAAAAAATCGTCTAAGTGATAATCGACGAGAATCACCAAGTGATTCTCGCCGATTCGCCGAGAATCACTAGTGATTCTCGCCGAATCGTTGAGAATCACTGGCTGATTCTCGCCGTTTCTTTCCGGCTACATTAAAGCTTGTAAATCTGGCGCTAAGTCATATTCGTCGAGAATCATCAAGTGATTCGGCGAGAATCATCAAGTGTTTCGGCGAGAATCATCAAGTGATTCGGCGAGAATCATCAAGTGATTCTCGCCGAATCGTCGAGAATCACCGGCTGATTCTCGCCGACTCGACGAGAACCACCTTCGATTCTCACCGAATCTGACTTGGACAAATTTCTGGAAACCGCTGGACCGGACTGTGCCGCTGGCACTGTTTTGAACCGGAATTAGAGTTTCTTCTGGTGGGACCCACAACGGTCTTTAAGGAGTATACTTGTGTATAAATACACGCGTATTTTTGAACAGTGAGGAGATACACAGAAAGAAATACACGAGCCGCCGACCTTGACCTAGATCGCGATACCTGCTCCGCCGCCGTCGCCGCTCGTGGTAGTTGATCGCCGACAGTTTGATCGTGATTCTTCTAGATATTCCGGCGACATAAGCTTAGCCAAACGTAGAGTATCACGCGTCTAACTAAAGATCATTTGTCTCTTGATTCGTTGATCGGGATAACCTTCCCCTTCCGAATCGATCGAGACGATCGATCTTAGTGTGACCATTGGTAGACCTAGCTAGCTTTGCTACGAAGATTGAGTCTCCAAAGTACAGCAGCCACACACCGTTGTCGCCACCGATCCCGAGAATCAAGCTGCTGCCCTTCTTGCCGCCGCCGGTTTCGGGGAGACTCTCTCCAAGAGAGATCTAGGGTTGTGGACTCTTCGTTGACCGTCATCGAACGAAGTGGCACGTCTTAGTCTCCAAAAGTAGTTTGTATTTCTTGTACATTCTAGTTTCTTTGTTGTTGTAAAGGAACGTTAGTTGCTAGTTGTAAGGGTTGGGTGCAACCCGTGTTGTGGGAGTGTTGTCTCCTACGTGTGGAAGGGTTCCTTCCGATAGTGCAAGGATTGGATTTCAATCCTGTTGGTGAAGTGACCGAGTCGTCCCTTGTTGGGAGATAGGTCGAAGGGGGAAAGTGGATGTACCCAAATCGGGGAACCACTATAAATAGCTTGTGTACTCTATTTGCTGTGCTGTTTTATTTTCGTGTGCAGGTACAATTTTAATTCCGCAAAAACGCTGCACGTCACCTATTCCCCCCCCCCCCCATAGGTGAAGGTAGTTGACACTAGGTGGACTTTCAACTTGCAAATGCTGTCTTCATGCGAAAGACATTCTAAGGTCCTTTTGGGCGGAGGGGATGTCTTGTGCTTCTTATGTCATCAACCAGATACCGCTCAGCCCGATCAACATGAAGACTCCTTTTGAGTTGTTGCTGAGGGAGAAGCCTAGTGTGGGACACCTTCGGGTGTTCGGTTAAACTTGCTATGTGCATGTCCCGGATGCTTCACGGACTAAGCTGGATGTAAAGGCAAGGAAGCTTTTCTTTGTTGGCTACGATGAGCGGAAGAAGGAATGGAAATGAATGGATCCTGCGACGAAGAAGTTCGTTGTGTCAAGAGACGTTGTCTTTGACGAGCTGACGTCGTATGGAGGTAGCTCAGTTGAGCTAACCGGAGGCAAGGTTGATGAAGAACCGATAGTGGCTGCTAAAGGCCTGGAAGAGGAGCTTGTTGTTTCACCAGCGGCTCCTGTTGCTTCAAACTCTGAGGCTGAGCCTTCTGGCTCAGGAAGCAGGGGGAGCACTGCTCAAAGCTTGCCCCAAGTAGGAGTTGAGCCTGAAGAAGCAATGGAGGTAGTAAGCAAGGAGCAGACCCTTCGGAGATCGAAGAGGGTTATTAAGACACCAGCTCGTTACTGTGATGGGAATGTAGTGAGTTTTGTCTCATGCTTCTTTGCAGGTCCTCTGGATGAGCGAGAGCCTGCAAACTTCAATGAGTCCACTGGAGTCAAGGAGTGGGAAGATGCCATGAAGGAAGAGATCGCTGCTCTCAAGAAGAATGAAACCTGGGATCTTGTGCCCAAGGTTGATGACATAACTCCAGTGACTTGCAAGTGGGTGTTTAAGTTGAAGAAGAAGGCTGATGGGAGCATTGATAGATACAAAGCTCGCTTGGTCGCTCGAGGATTCTTACAGCAGTATGGAGAAGACTATGAGGAGACGTTCAGTCCGGTTGTAAAAATGACTTCAGTTAGAGTGATGATCGACTTGGCTGCTAGCAAGGGATGGAGGATGTTGCAGCTTGATGTGAAGAATGCTTTTCTTTACGGAGAGATTGACAATGACATCTTCATGGATCAGCCACTTGGTTTTGTCTCTGAAGTTCATCCGGACCATGTCTGCAAGCTGAGGAAGGCTCTCTATGGGTTGAAGGAAGCTCCTAGAGCTTGGTATGGGAAGATAGCAGAGTATTTGCAATTCTGCAGTTATCTTGCTTTCAACTCAGATTCTAGCTTGTTCGTCAAGAAGAAGGTGGAGCTTCAAGTCTTGGTCCTGCTGTATGTGGATTATATGATCATCATAGGGAATTTGGAGGAGGAAGTAGCAAGGTTCAGGGCTGAGCTTGCTATACGCTTCGAGATGAAGGACTTGGGAGAGCTTCATAACTTTCTCGGTCTTGAAGTGGAGAGGAATAAGAGCGGTATACTCATTTGCCAAAGAGGATATGCAGATTGCATTGTGAAGCAGTTCGGCATGGGAGAAGGAAAGAGTAGCTCTACTCCACTGGAATATGGGCTGAAGCTTCGACGAGATGAGGGAAGGATTCTTCCTGACCCCTTGGTGTTCAGAGCTCTTGTTGGGAGCTTGATCTACCTGACGATTACAAGGCCAGACATTGCTTACGCTGTTGGCCGAGTAAGTCAGTTTATGGCTGAACCAAGGAAGTCTCATCTAGTGGCGGCAAAGAACATTCTGAAGTATGTCAAGATAACTTCTGACATGGGACTTCTTTACAAAAGGCACTCGGACTTTGCCTTGCTTGGGTACACGGGTGCTGACTATGGCGGTGATTTAGATGATCGAAGGTAAACTTCAGGTTATGTGTTCACTTGCGGATCAGCAGCATCTCATGGTGTAGCAAGAAGCAGGACTTGGTGTCCGTCTCAACTACAGAGGTAGAGTATAAGGCTTCGGCCTTGGCTGCTCGGGAAGCCATCTGGTTGAGGAGACTTGTAGAGGATGTGCATGAAGAAGTACGAGGGCCAACTTTACTCCGGGTTGACAATGAGAGTGCTCTCAAGCTGGTAAACAATCCAGTGTGTCACGCTAGGACCAAGCATATTGAGATCGATCACCACTTCATAAGGGAGAAGGTGTTGGAGGGATCTCTTCTGGTCGGGCATGTTCGGAGTGAAGATAATCTTGCTGACATCTTCACGAAGCCACTGCCGAAGGGGCCTTTTGAGCGGTTGCGCAGCTTGCTGGGCTTGGTCACCACTTCTCACTTCAAGGGGGAGTGTTGAAATTTGTGAAGTGGAAGTGGTTGCTGGGCAGGCCGGGCGGCCTGAGCGGACAGAGTCTGCGGACTGGGCGGACTGCTGTTATACGGCCTGGTGATAGGCCTAGAATCTAACTGTTCTTCTGAGCGGCCTGTGCGTACTAAGTCTGCGGCCTGGGCGGACTATTGTCTGCGGATAGAGCGTGGGCTGTCTTGCTGGCCTGGCCTTGGTTGAGCGGCCTAAGCGGTCTGCATCCGCGGCCTGGGCGGACTGCTGTCTGCGGACAGGGTGTTGGAGGCTTGGCTGATTGAGGAGCGGCCTGAGCGGACAACGGTTTGCAGGATATAGGCAGTGCTCTGTTCAGTAGCCGTGTTGCAAGCTTGTGTTAACCGGCGGATTGGGTCCTATCCGCGGGAGGCTTGCGGACTAGCATGTCCGTGGTGCCCGCTATTGCGGACTAGCCTTAGGAGTTTGGATGTGGCCTTGCCGAGCTCTAGTAGTACAGCAGTATTGGTGCTGTGGCGGACTGGTGTGTGGACTCCGGCAGTTTGCCGTTTGGGTAGCCAAGCGAGGATAGCTTGCGGACTATGCCTTGACTCTGGAGTAGTGTTGGCGATTTCGCTTGTGGGTGGTTGGCGGACTGAGCCTTGTCCGCCGAGCTCGCATTAGACCTTTTGTGATTTACTGGACTTGGTCACATTCTATGATAAGTCATGTCTGTCCGTTGTATCCGCCAAGCCGGCTGTTGACCGGGAGGACAATTGCTAACCCTACCTTTGGTCGTGGGCTTGTGGCGGATGGACGCTTGGTCTTGTACTATGCGGACAACCTCTTTAGTGTGCGGACTATTGATGAAGGGGTTGTGGCTGTCCATATGGTGATGTTGCGGACTCTGCGGACTCTACAGACTCTGCGGACTGTGCGGACTGTGCGGACTATACCTACTCCGTATAGTGTGAGGCAAGTCCGCCTTGTTGAGATCTTGTCGTGCTCCTGGCAGGTTATTCCTTCGAATCCAGTGAAGTCCTTGCGGACTCAGCAGACGGATGTTTGTTAGCGTGCGGGCTAGGGCGGTGTCTCTATCCACTAGGGCGGTGACCACACTCCTCACCTCGCCTATAAATAGGACCCCCCTGGCACGTCTACAGTAACAGAGTGAACAGTAAGTGGGGGCTCATCAAGGTGCTGCGGTCTCAGTTTTCTATCCGCGTGGATTGAATCAGAGTTAACTGTTTGCTGTGTGCAGGTTGCGCGACTAGCTTCAAGGAGCCAGGAGTTTGGCTTTGACTTCGGTCAAGTACTTGGAAGTGTGCGGTCTCTGCAGTTTCAGCAGGTTGCTCTGCGGCTTGTCTGTTCTCTGGTTCAACTTTGCAAGTTCCAATAAACTGTCCGCCAGTCTCAGGCGGGTAGGCGGTCTGTTCCTCAGTTCCTCGGTAGTAGGCGAATAACGGTGTGTCTGCGCGGCCTCGCGGCTTCGGCGGACTTCGTGTCTATTCGGCGTGTTGCAGCTTCAGCTCGGGCGGTCTCGGCGGTTTCCAGTGCTGTCCGCCCGGCTTGTTTTTGTGCTTTCTGTTATAGCTAATTATACTAGCGAAATCATGTCTCGCTATGTATACCTCGTTTTGTAAAGGTGTTTAATGAATATAAGACCTGCTTGTTCTTCCATGTTCTTGGTGTGTTGAGCTTATTCCCTGGTTTTCTGCTAGATCAAAGTGTGAACTGGGTAGTGCCGAGAATATTAATTTGGCTTTGGGGTATCTTGTTGACCACTTGGAGAAAATTTAACAGTAACAGACGGGATAGTCCGGGGAGCCGGTGGCTCGGAAGGTTTTGAATACAAAATAAGGTGGTGGGTCTTCGGTATTGGATGGTCGTTCACACCGACATCGATACGTTGACTCGACAGTATTGGACACTTTGCCAAAGAAAGTCTGGTGGATATGGCCAGCATAGTACGTGGAGACTCTAGGTTGTGTCCTTCTAGAGGCATAGGTAAGGGCTAGGCCTGATATTGTGGATACCCGCCTAGGAGTGGGGGGCCCGACCCACTGTCTCCGTTTACCACTACAGAGTTTCCTGGGAGTGAAGCTAGCTGCCCAAATAAGGGGAACTAAAGGTCTGTGCGCATAGAGTCGTGTGCGTAAGTTGCACTTGCATGAATCATGACATAGCATATCACTATACTCATACTTGCATACAACCGACACCCCAACGTATAAATTAGTATGAGACTTTTTATACGATGGGAGCCTTGCAGAAGACCCCTTAACTTATATGTTTGTATGGGCATTCATATAAGTTAAGGTTACTTACTCCTTAGAATGTTTTCCTACATGTGTTGCTTTACTCTACTTGTTTACTTTACCGATCATACATGAATTTTTTTGTAATTTTTAGATGTAAATTTCTAGTACTTCACAAATATTTAAATACAAGAATATGATCTATAATAGATTTAGAGCTCCCCTTTTTCTTGGAAAATTATGAAACTTGATCAGTAGTGTTTCTATGTAAATATGCTCATATGGGAATTTTATTGTGATTTTTAGATGAATAATTGTTGTACTTAGTTCTTAAACCTGTTAACCTGGATTTCTAAGAGAAAATCAAGTATATAGTTCATTATTCACTGATAAATTATGAATTGACCTGGAGTGTTTATATGTCTTTATATTAATCAGTGAATTTTCTCAGAATTTGTAGAAGTATATTGGCAGTACATGTCTCTTTAATTTGATTAATGTAGGTTATGTTCAAAAATTATGTTTAGAGGTTTAAGTATTACTGAAAATTTGGAGACCTTGAATTTACTGATAAGTAGTTGTCTTTTATTTATCATAATTTTGTGGAACATTTTCCATGCCTGAAAATAGTACTTCATGTTCAAAATAAGGCATTTGGATCACTTTGGAAATTTAATAAATTTTCAAGTAAATTAAGAAAATTATAAACTTCTGGATTTAGGCTAATCATGTCATGATAGACCTCCAATAAATATTATAGGGATTTTTGATAATAATTTTAAGTACCTCCCATTGTATTCATCATATAGCTTAGGATGGTCTGCGTTTAGTAAAAACTACAGAAATCATAATATGGTGCAAAATGAACTTAGGGAGTTGGTATATTAGTGTATTGATCTGTTAAGTGAAATGAGATTATCATCGGGAGTCGTGATGAGGAGTGGGAGGTTTGACTAGTGTTAAGAGGTGCTCGAGGTCGACGAAACATCGTCTTACCCGTGGAGAGCGAAAGAGTCCAAATACACTAGCGTTAGATCCAGTACAACATTTAAGGGATTGGGAGTTGGGTAACAACCAATAATAGTAAGTGCCTTGCAAAACAGAACGATGGGCTTCAGCTACCATCATAGTTCCTAGTTCCCTCGAGTGCCCCTCACGAGGAAAACCTTGGGCAGTTCTGGGCTAACCTAAACAGCAGGAATAATAAACTACAAGAGCAACTAGTATAACTAGGGTTTAACATCCACACACCCCGGTAGCTCGGGAGGTTGGTTAGGTTGGTTTGACCAACCATCTAGACGGTAGGTTTGGAAGGTAGATGTAACGGACGGGATAGTCCGGGGAGCCGGTGACTCGGAAGGTTTTGGATACAAAAAAAGGTGGTGGGTCTTCGGTATTGGACGGTCATTCACACCGACATCGATACGTTGACTCGGTAGTGCCAGACACTTTGCCAAAGAAACTTTGGTGGATATGGCCAGTATAGTATGTGGAGACTCTAGCTTGTGTCCTTCTAGAGGCGTATGTAAGGGTTAGGCCTGGTAGTGTGGATACCTGCCTAGGAGTTGGGGGCCCGACCCACTGTCTCCTTTTGCCACTACGGAGGTTCCTGGTAGTGAAGCTAGCTGTCCAAATAGGGGGAACTAAAGGTCTGTGCGCATAGAGTTGTGTGTGTGAGTTGTACTTGCATGAATCATGGCATAGGATATCACTACACTCATACTTGCATACAACTGACACCCCAATGTATAAATTGGTATGTGACTTTTTATACGATGGGAGCCTTGCAGAAGACTCCTTAACTTATATGTTTATATGGGCATTCATATAAATTAAGATTACTTACTCCTTAGAATGTTTTTCCTACATGTGTTGCTTTACTCTATTTGTTTACTTTACTGCTTACTATTGTAGAACTGCTAGTTTGTACCTTTCTTCCTTAGCTGTTTATACATTATAAATAACTGCTAGATTATTTCAACCGTGACCTACTTGTTTTACTCTCCACCTTCATAGCTTCCCTTTCCTCCTACCCGCTCGGTGCCTAGGAGCCATGGGGGAGGGGTAGGGGATGATAGGGCTTAGTCTTTATGACTAATGGATTTTGGACCACAACATTATAGGGGCTTCGGATGGGAGACAGGGAGCAGTAGCAGGAGACACAGCACCAGCGTAGTACGGTGCTCATGGAGGTGGGCCAGTCTAGCATAGGAGCACCAGCTACTGGTCCCGTGAGTGTTTAGTTACTTATAGCTTCCGCGAGAGATTATAGTGAGGATCTGATGTACTGGCTTAAGCCCTTTTATATTTCATTTGTATTGTTCTTTGCAGTACTCTCTCTCTTTTTTATGTTCATGGACTGTTGTGGTATCTCATTTTCTTATGATGATTGTGGACTCAATTAATTCAGTTTATGATTGCTGCTCTCTCTTTGATGATCGAAAAGGCCGGAAGAATCGGCGTTTTGTAGTGGCAGCCTTCTCGAGTGTCGGTGCCATCACAAAATGGCGGTTCTGGGCATAAGGCCCACAGGTTTGAAAAAGAAGAAGAAGAAATTGGGGTCTTACAGCCCATCCCCAAGTGGAAGTTCGAGGATATCTCCATGGAATTTGTCCACAGGTTGCCTGGCTCATGCTCAGGGAATGATTCGGTTTGGGTAATCACTGACCGCCTAACAAAGGTAGCTAGGTTTATTTCTATGAAGAAAGAGGCTCATGTGGACATTTTGGTACGCCTCTTTGTGGAGCAGTTTGTACGCTACCATGGCATGTTAAAGACAATTGTTTCTGGCCGAGATGGTCATTTTACCTCTAATGAATGGAATGTCGTACATGAGTATTTGGGTTCATGCCTTACCTTCAGCATAGCCTTTCATCCTCAGACGGACGGATAGTCTGGGAGGACCTTCAGAACTTTGGAATATCTATTGAGGTTGTGTGTGTTGGATAGAGGAGAGTCATGGAAAAGGCTCTTACACTTGGTGGAATTCTCATATAATAATAGTAACCAGGCCAGTATCGGGATGGCACACCATGAAGCGCTTTACCGAAGAAGGTATAGAACCCCCTTATCATGGGTGCAAGATAAAGACCTAAAGGTTTTATGAATTGAGTACATCGACGATACTGATGCGGTTGTTAGAGTAATACGGGACCACATGATTGAGGCTCAAAGTTGGCAGGCTAAATTTTATAATGCAAAGCACCAGATGGTGGAGTTTCAAGTGGGTGACAAAGTGTTCCTAAAGATCTGGCTGATGCATGGAGTGTCACAGGTACGTGGTGTGAAGAAGCTCAGCCCAAGGTATGTTGGGCCTTACACTATATTGGAAAGGATTGGCCCTTTGCCCTACCGGTTGGAGTTACCGCCAGAGCTGGAGAACCTTCATGACGTATTCAATGTGTCGTCACTCCGGAAGGTGTTGTTGCGGCCCGATCAACATATCCCCACCACGGATGGAGCAGTAGCAACTGATAGATCTGTGCGACTAGAGCCAGTGCAGATAGTGGACACCGAGACAAGGAATTTGCATCACAAGATTGTTCCTTTGGTAAAGGTGTTGTGGTCTAATCATGGGAAAGAAGAATTTACTTGGGAGCCGGTGGACTTGATGCGGAAGCACAACCCGGAGTTGTTTCCCCAAGGTAATAATTTTTAAAGCATAATATATTTCTTTGATTTATTTACCCCACAACCTTAGCCTGATTTCGGGGACGAAATCTTTTATTTTATTTATAGGATTTGTAACGTCTCATTTCATGCCAGACCCCTCGCATGTGTTTTGAGTCAAGAAAATTGACTCAGGATCGGGGAGCATCAAGTGAGTCGACCAGACTCAACGACTAGATCAGGAATTAACTTAGAAAACTCTAATAAGTTAGGCGTCGAGTGCATTGAGTGGACTCAACACAGTCGACGCCATTTAACTTGAAATCTGTCTGGCCTCTATAGGCATTGAGAGCGTTGAGTGGACTCAACGCTCTCGACAATATTTAACTTAAAATTTCTCTAGCCTCTGTAGGTGATGAGAGCGTTGAGTGGACTCAATGCTCTCGAAGCCATTTAACTTAAAATATTTCTGGCCTCTGAAGGCATTGAGTGGACTCAATGCTCTCGATGCCATTTAACTTAGACTGAGCTAAATTCGTCGAATGTTGAATCCGTCGAGCGCTAATTCGTCGAGCTGAGCTAAATTCATCGAACGCAGAATCCATAGAGCGCTGATTCGTAGAGCTGAGCTAAATTCATCGAACGCTGAATCTGTCGAGCGCTGATTCGTCGAGCCGAGCTAGATTATTCGAACGTTGAATCCGTTGTACGCTGATTCATCGAGCTGAGCTAAATTCGTCGAACGCTGAATCCGTCGAGCTCTGATTCGTCGAACGCTGAATCCGTCGAGCACTGATTCGTCGAGCTGATATAAAATTCGTCGAACTCTGTTTAACTTAGAAAAAACTTTGCCTTAGGTGAATTTTTGGCCCAGTTTGTTGCTGAACCAGATTTTCGGGAATTTTGCCAGATCGACCAGGTACTTTCAACATAACTCATCTAAAGCAATATGAGGCGGTCCAAGGTCAGGCCGACACATGACAAGGCAGTTACCCTAATTTCTCATTATAAAAGGGACCTGCGGAAAACCCTAGCCGCCTCTTTACCAAGTTGCTGAACAGTTGTCTTTGACGAGCCGTTACTGTGCGACCCTGAGGGAAGAGAAGAAGATATCGCAAAGAAGAGTGACAAGATCCATGGTTGGAAACCTCGAAACTGCCAGAAATGAGGTGAGCTTCCTATCCTCTCCCTTGGTGTTAGATCTCTAGTTATTCCTTGCAGAGATATCAACTCAAAAGAGTCTTGATTTGGGAGAAGAAGTTTTCTTAGGAGAAGGCCATGCTAGGGCTTGTGCCCTAGAGAAATGATATCTTTGATCACTCCTTCCTTCCATTTGAAGATAGGGACTTGGTTTTGTGAAGAAAGTTGTCCTTGAGGGTGAACAAGGGAGGAGGAATTCTGGATGTGTGTTCGGAAG
Organism: Platanthera guangdongensis; assembly: GCA_039583875.1. NCBI lineage: Eukaryota > Viridiplantae > Streptophyta > Magnoliopsida > Asparagales > Orchidaceae > Platanthera > Platanthera guangdongensis. Next base: position 7,532,836 of record CM077149.1, on the reverse strand, counting down.
TTTGGTTGGTGGTAAAAGACGAACCGATGACGTTCGTTATGCTTTAAGATGCGCGTCGAAATCTGTTTTCTGCGTGCAACAATCTTCAAGGTCATTTTTTGACACGTTGCGGCCAGATCTAGTCTTTCAACAAAACACTAAAGTCGTAGCCCTTGGAAATACCTTTTCAACGAGGGGTTACACTCCTTCACCGGATTCCTGTAGACTCGGCAATCCACATTTGAAGTTGTTGTACAGTAATCTTTCCTGCACAAATAATGTTGAATTGGATTTGAATTTGGTAGGGAGAGACTGTAGCACAACCATGTTAATGTTTTGGTAAATTTAGTCTATATGTAATTGTGATAAAATATTATTTAAGGCATTTTTTGAATAGATCCTTAACGAACAAATGGGTAGTGAACGAATGGGTTGACGAGTTGAGAAGGTAGGAATGGTGTAAATATGTGAATCAATAAGGACGTACTTGACAATGGTAATACGTTGAATAATGATGAGTTTGACTTCAAGATGTTGTACATAATTGGTAGTGATTGTTATGAACAAATGGTTGTTGGCATTTAGTTGATGGATCCATCTATGCACGAATGGTTTGAACTTGGTAAGAGAATTGTAACCAGTGATGTTAAAGTTATGTGACCATAGTCTATATGTAATTATGTTAACCAAATGGTAGATGAATATGTGAAGTACCATTATGTTGATGATGAACCATTAAGCGCCTTGGGGAACGAGATTGTGAAATGGACTAAGTGCGGGTGTTTGACCATACTGGATTGGTAATGATAAAAGCGACATATGTGGACGGTTCGCCTTGGTCCTCTGGTGGTTTATCCATAGAGGCACCTTTCGTGCCACGATGATGTGAAATTGCATGCGGTGTGGGTCGACACGCAGTGTCGTAATACTGAGTTATGGATAGTGTGGCAGGTCTATGGGCTCGCCAGTCATCACACCGATGGGAGTTGATAGTTAGACTTGCACAGTTGGGTCTTGGTCCTCGGTGCTTACTTTCCGAGGCACCCTCAGTGCTAGTGGACGGTTGGCCTTTGTCCTTTGGTGATATGGTCACAGAGGAACCTTCCGTGCGATGAAGATAGGCCAGTTGGGCTTGGCTCTTAGTGCATATCTACCTGTGACCCCTTCTGAGCCATAGTACGCATGTGAGCTCCATTTTTATGTTCTTAGCATTGAGGCGTACGGAGGCCTAGGCAGGGTAGTGTCGATGCCCGCCTTGTAGTGGAGAAGCCCGCACCACTATCACCGCCTGGACACAATGGTTGATGCCTGAGATGTTAGCTACCTGCTCGAAAAGTGAGAACTACAAGTTTGTGTCGACATAGTAGTTGCATGTGCATGATGATGTGTGAGTCATTGCATTGCATTCATGTCATTACATTACATTGCATACACAAAATCCTCAACATATAAATTTGTATGGGCACTCTTATACGATGAGTTACTTTACTGCGGAGCCGATCCTCAACTTATATGTTTATATGGGCATTCATATAAGTTGAGTTACTTTTTGTTGTAGTTCTATAGTTTTATACTGATGTAGATTGTAGAACTACTAGAGTAGATTGTTTACTCGTTTATAATACTGTTGATGTATATTGATATTGCTCACTCTTTTACGACCTGTTTGTACTACTACTCTTTAACATATATATTGTACGTATCCTTTTTTCACACGGTGCTGAGGAGTCGTCGGGGGAGCGGATGTGAAACCACTTAGCTTATGTGACTAACGGTTGCTATGTCTTCCTTTTTAGTAGGGAACCCCGCAGATAGAGCAGCGGCAGGTTATGCAACAGGACAGCCAGGCTAGGACAATAGGGCTTGAATGGACGGTGCCATCTCTACCGTCAGTGACTGATGTGAGTTAGAGAGACTCTTTTGTGTACGTACTCTGATATTATAGAAGCTTGTTGACGCTTCTTTTATTTGTTGTACTTTTGGACTATTTTACTTATGGGTGGATTTGACTACTGTTTTATATTCTTGGTTGGGTTGGCAATGTTTGATATTGATTATGACCATCAAAATAGGCATCTTGTAGTATAGGTTAGCCCGTGTGCTAACGTTACTACGAGGCAGCTGTTCTGGGCATAATACTGCACTCATGCCATGTTTTGTGTTCCGGGAGATGGGTCTTACGTTATAGGTCCGAGGAGGTAATGATCTTGGTAACATTACCCCCGGTGAGTCGGTGAGTTGCGTGAGTAGACATGGAGTCCGCTGAGTCCATGCCGAGTTGATGTAGATGCATCTTGAACTGATTTGCTATTGGTGAACTGGGATAAGTCCGCCTCTGCTGCACTGACCGAGCCCGCGTCGAGCTATGCGAGCTGAGGAGTAGTCCGCCTCTTGCTGGGAAGAAGCCGGTGGTGGAAAAATGGGGTACGCCTGGCGGACTGCATAACGAGTCCTCCCCGCTTGCGGCGGACACGCTGAGCAGGTCACCTCCTACTGGAGGCCTATCGCCGGGTCAAAGGTTGGCGACCTGGCGGACTGAATACAGCAGGTCGCCTCCTGTTGGAGGAATGGAGTTTGTCTACTACAGGCAAACTGAAGGGTTGGCCACCCACTAGGCGACCTGGCGGACTGAAGTAGAGTCTGCTGTCTATTGTGCGGGTTGATGGAAAGATGGAGCAAGTCCACGCTCCTTGGGCGGACTGAGATCGAGTCCACAAACTGCTAGCGGATGAGAGTTGGTTGACTGGTCAACCTTACGGACTGAAGAAGCAGGTCGTGTATGTCGCCACCACTGCTGAAGTCCGTCTCCTGTGGATTGTTAGGCTTGTCGCCCCTTCTGGGCGGCCTAGAGGTTATCACCCTCTACTTTGCGACCTGAAGGCAGGTCGCCGACTGTCAGGCAGACTGAGGTGGAGTAGGTCGCACGTTCTGGTGGGCGACCTTGGGAGTTGTCGCCTGCCCGGTGACATGAAGCTCATTGCGTACTTGTGGGAAACCTGGAGGCAGGTCGCCTGGTGATGAGGCAGTTTACCTTACTTGCTGTGCGGCTTACAGTAGTGGGCTAAGGAAGAAAGTCACGACTCATATCGAGCATGCGGCTGACTGGCAGTCTGAGTGGATTGTAAAGCGAGTCTGCCACTTAGTTGGGTTTTCTGCACCTGTTGGAGAAGGGAGGACCATTGCCCTTAGCTGATCTAACCGTGCGGCTTGTAGGGGCGGACTGAGGAAGCAGCCCATAGCCCCTGTAGAATAAGCGGCTACTGCGCGACCTAGACGGTCTAACCGCGGATACCGCCTTAGCTGCGAGGCCTGAGCAGAAAAATAAGGTTGTCCTCCTATCCTTAGAGAGGACAAATAGGTCACGACCTCGAAGGGGAACTTAGAGCAGGTCGGACTTACAAGTTGGCTATCTTCGGGAGGGATCACTGATTTCTGGGTTAACATAATCCCCGCACTTTTTTAAGTCCCAAAGGGAACTTTGAAAAAGTAGAAGACCCACAAAAATCGTGATCCACCCTCGGAAAAGTAAGAGTTAAGGAGAGATAGAACCTGATGTCTCTCCTCTGAAGGGGCTTGCCAATGCCTATCTTTTTCCTGTAAAGGAAAAGTTAATGCAGCCAAAAAGAGGTACATCTCGTGTGTACCTGAATTGCCTTTGCAAAATGAAGAAGACGTGAATGTCTTCCATTGGGTTCTGCAAAACAAAGATGAGAGAAAATATTTAAGGAAAATCTCTTGCAAGCACCTGTTAATCTCTATAAAAAGAAGAGTAAGAAGTAGATATGAAAGAAAATGAAGTTACAAGTACCTTGATGGATCTTGCAAATATCTGCTAATCTCTGCAAGTGGAAGAGTAAGTGGCAGGTATGAAATAAAACTAAGTTGCAAGTACCTAAATTTGAACTTGCAAATATCTGCTAATCTCTGCAAAAGGAAGAGTAAGTGGCAGATATGAACGAAAACTAAGTTGCAAGTAGCTGCAGGGAACTTGCAAATATCTGTTAATCTCTGAATGAAAAGTGTTAGAAGCGGATATGAAAGAAAACTAAGTTGCATGTACCTGGAGGAAACTTGCAAATATCTGTTAATCTCTGCAAAATGCAGAGTAAGTGGCAGGTATGAAAGAAAACTAAGTTGCAAGTACCTGAAGGGAACTTGCAAATATCTTCTAATCGATGCAAGGAAAGAGTTAGAAGCATATATGAAAGAAAACTAAGTTGCAAGTACCTGGAAGGTACTTGCAAATATCTGCTTATCTCTACAAAAGGAAGAGTAAGTGGAAGATATGAAAGAAGACTAAGTTCCAAGTACCTGGAGTGAACTTGGAAATATCTGCTAATCTCTACAAGGAAAGAGTTAGAAGCAAATATGAAAGAAAACTAAGTTGCAAGTACCTAGAGTGAACTTGTAAATATCTGCTAATCTCTGCAAGGAAAGAGTTTGAAGTAGATATGATCGAAAAGTAAGTTGCAAATATCTGGAGAGAACTTGCAAATATCTACTAATCTCTACAAAAGGAAGAGTAAGTGGCAGATATAAAAGAAGACTAAGTTGCAAGTATCGGGAGGGAACTTTCAAATTTCTGCTAATCTCTGCAAGGAAAGTGTTAGAAGCAGATATGAAAGAAAACTAAGTTGTAAGTATGTAACACCCCCTATCCGTCACATAGCATATAGCAGTAGGTCCGGCCGGGGCCCGACGCCGTATGCCACAGACAGACCGGGTGGTCACTTATGGAAACCATCCAACCAATCTCAACGTCCTACACAGAGCATTCTAGCGGAAGCAGTTTATAAAAGTAGCAATAAAGAACCCAGCATTAGAGCATGAATGTCCACTAATACAAATTAGGAATGTTATACAAAATACCCAAAATAAGCCTTAAGGCCTTACAAAATGTTTCACTTCACATTACATGTTTTACAAACCACGGCACGCAGGCCGGTCACACATGAATAAAACAGTAAACACTTCCAATTAGGCCTTTAAGGGCCGGCTTTGCATTTGGGCTTTAGCCCGCTATTGACCGCATGGTCCAGCAGCACCTGCAAGAAACATAACCACCGCACGGTGGCAAACAAAAAGGCAACGATCAGCAATGCTGACCAAATTATAACGATCCCGGCCCCAACTCGGGGCGGCAATGCTCCTTCCCTGCAGATTTATTAGCACAAGCGAGCAATATAATAGTATTCATTACATAACAGGCGTAGGATCACACGGCCACACACCCCATGCACTCAGGGCACATTCTTGGTGAACCGGTCGATGTCACGTCAGTTAAAGCCATGGACATTCCGGACCCACCACCGCCACTTTGACGGCCAAACTTATGAGCAATTTGTCTTCCCGGCATGGGTCACGTCAATTTAAGTCATTGACCGCCGAAGACTCTCATCTATGCCAACGGCAAGTGCCACGTAACCTTAGGTCTCTTTAACCCGAACGACATAAATATGGGTACGGTTCCATCCAACCCGTGCTCACGTCGCAACGACAATTTAAGCCATTTGCGCAGGTCAAACTTCTCCCGAGTCCCATTTTCATCACACAATTTCACATAACTCGGTTATGTTCAAGTTGGCTCTCAGGCCTCCATGTTGGCAAGATCTTGTATCCGCCCAATTTTCCGGGTGCACCTTTGGGTTAGTCCCCAAGGCTCCCTGCTGCAATCTACCGCGTAGAAAACCCGAAAAACAAACCATAGCACGGAGTCTTCTCCGGCATTTATGCAATGCAACATCACCGATCCAGACCAACATGTCCGGGTAGGATTCACACATCATGCATATGTCCGTTCTCGCTTACGGACTCTAAACAACCGGAACTTCACATATCTACCCGAAGGAACACCTCCAACTCTCCGCAAACTCGCGAGAGCGGGCTTCCTATGCAAAGAAAGAGAGCTACTCATTCTCAAGATGAGGATCGTTACCCTAGCGTTCCTTTTTGGCGCCATTGAAAAGTAATCGGATGAAAAGCACCGCACTAGCTTTGCCTCCGTGGATCCGGAGTCGGCTCACGATTCGGAGCTTCGAAGCTCCTCCAATGGCGGGATCTTGCTCCTTCTTCCTCCCTTGGCTCTCCTCTCTCTCTAAGGTTTTAGAAAGATAACACTTAAGAAAAGTGAGGGTTTTGAAAGCCCAAACCCGGGTATATCCCTTCAGGAACAACCCCCAGCCGTTGGATCTCAAAATAAGGAAACGAACGGCTTTGATTCGGGACTGAAATGCCCAATTTGGACCGAACACGGCCTGGCACACGCCCGTGTCCAGGGCCGTGTGCCTCATTCGCCGTCAAAATCGAATAACCTGGAACCTCACACGGGTATCGAACACGCCCGTGTTCGAGCTGACACGCCCGTGTTCCACCTGACACGGCCGTGTGGCCGGCCGTGTACCCCATCATTTTCCCCCAAAATCAACCCGAGCACTGCACGGGTTCGAGGACACGCCCATATCCCTACCCGTGTCACCTCAACATGCCTGGACCCCAGGCCGTGTACACGGTCTCGACACTCGACACTTCGTCGAGTGAAGATCGTCGACCAGATGACACGGCCTTGGACACGCCCGTGTCCTAGGCCGTGTGCCTTCTCTCGACGCATCGTCGAGCGAAGCCCGTCGACTCCCCAGGACGATCGTCGAGACAGGTCGACACGCCCTGCGACATGCCCGTGTCGCAGGCCGTGTGCCATGTCTCGACACTTCGTCGAGCGTAGAGTGTCGATTTCGCGGCTAAGTGTCGACACGGGTCGACACACCCTGCGACACGCCCGTGTCGCAGGCCGTGTGCCCAGTCTCGACACAATGTCGAGCCCAAAGTGTCGACACCCCGTCTCAATGTCGACACAGGCTTGACACGCCCTGGGACACGCCCGTGTCCCAGGCCGTGTGCCTGCAGCTAGATCCCCAACTGGCCCAAAACGTCCCCCCTTCGCTCCTTTGAGTTTCGGGGCGTTACAACTCTCCCCCTCTTAAAAGAATTTCGCCCACAAAATTACATAACGAAAAGACATGTACAAAACCAAATTTTGTACCTGAGCGGAACAACTCCGGATACTCGTCAAGCATAGTCTGCTCTCGCTCCCAAGAGAGCTCCTCACGACCGCAATTGTCCCACCGGACCTTGACCATCCTGATCTCTTTATTGCGTAGCCGCTTGACCTCCGAGTCCTCGATCCGCACGGGCTTGACCTTTATCGTTAGCCCACTATCCACCGGCACTTGATCAACCGCGATCACTTGCGTAGGCTCTTGCACCGCCTTCCGAAGTACCGAAATGTGGAATACATCATGTCAACCACTAAGCTCCACTGAAAGCTTCAACCGATAGGCCGCTTCACCAACTCGCTCCAGAACCTCAAACGGTCCAAGGTACCTCGGGCTTAGCTTTTTCAATCGCCGCACCCGCGAGACACCCTTGAACGGCTTGATCTTTAGGTACACATAATCGCCCACAGCGAACTCCACGTTCCTGCGCTTGGCATTATAGTATTTTGCTTGCCGGTCCTGAGCGATAAGCAACCTCTCCCGAATGGTTCACACCAAAGAAGTAGCACCCTCCACTTCCGATCGCTTATACAACCTTGACTCACTCGTTTCTAACCAAGACAACGGCGTGCGACATTTTCTACCATATAGGGCCTCGAAAGGCGCTATCTGAATACTCGCTTGGTAGCTATTGTTGTATGCGAACTCCACCAAATAAAGGTGGTCTTCCCATTGCTTTCCGAAATCCAAGACACTCATGCGGAGCATGTCTTCCATAGTTCTATTGACCATCTCGGTCTGCCAATCCGTTTGCGGTTGAAAGGCTGTGCTAAATTTCGGCTTTGTTCCCAACATTTGCTGCACAAGCCTCCAATCATTGGACGCGAACCGCCCATCTCGGTCACTCACAATGCTACGGGGCACACCATGAAGCCGTAATATGTTATCCACCTATAGCTTTGCCAACTTCTCCACCGGATCATGCTTCCTATGCGGAATAAAATGCGACACCTTCGACAACTGATCTACGACCGCCCAAATGGCGTCATTCTCATTTTGCGACCTTGGCAAACCGTGCACAAAGTCCATAGAGATGTCGTCAAATTTCCACTCCGGAATAGGCAAGGACTTAAGAAATCCTCCCGGCTTTTGGCACTCCGCCTTTACCAAGGCGCAAGTTTGGCACTTCGCTACGTATAGCGCCACATCCTTCTTTAAACCCGGCCACCAAAACAGTTTCTTCACATCACGGTACATCTTCGTGCTCCCCGGGTGAATCGAGTACTTGGTATGGTGTGCCTCGTATAACAACTCCACCCGCAAATTGCCCACACTTGGTACACACAGACGACCGTCCTTCCAAAGTAATCCGTCCTCCACGACGAATTGGGAATTTGACCCATCCAGAGCCTCTACCATGAACTGCTTCATTTGGGCATCCATATCCAAAGCCTGCCGAATACGATCAGTCAGGTCATATTGGACTTCAATCCAGTTCAGAACTGCTTCAGCACCTGATTGTCTGTCCACACAGACAATCTCCAACGCCTCCAACTCTCGCACCAACCGCTCATCGTGCACCGATAGCCAATTGGATTGAGCTGGGGCTCGGCGACTCAACGCGTCCGCAACCACATTCCCTTTATCAAGCGCGTAGTGGATCTTGAATGTATAGTCTCCCAAGAACGTCATCCATCTATGCTGCCGCAAATTTAGATCCTTCTAACCAATCAGATACTTCACGCTCTTGTGATCGGCGTAGATATCCATCGTCATACCGTACAAAATAATGCATCCACAGCTTCAAGTCTAAAACTCACGGCCACTAACAACAAGTCATGCACCGGATAGTTCCTCTCATGCACTTTTAGCTGTCTCCAGCCATAAGCTATTACACTTCCATGTTGCAGTAGTACGCAACCCAACCCGCTGCCCGAAGCATCGCTATTAAATCTCATAGCCTTCGGTCCCACTCGGCGAAGTCAGCACTGGCGCCGTGGTCAACCGACATTACAACTCCTCAAAAGTTCACGCGCACTCCGGCGTCCAAAAGAACTTCTGCTCCTTCCTCGTCAAAGTAGCGAGGGGTAACGCTATCCGCGAGTAGTTCTCTACGAAGCGCCTGTATTAGCCGGCAAGCCCCAGAAAACTCCGGACTTCCGCTACCGTAACAAGCTCAGGCCACTCCCGTATCGCAACAATCTTCGCCGGATCCACAGCAATACCCTCTCCACTTACTATAGGCCCGAGGAACGCCACTGAGGATAGCCAAAACTCGCACTTCGAGAACTTGGCATACAACTGATTTCTCCTTAGCGTCTCCAAAACCAAAAGAAGATGCTTGAAGTGATCTTCCTTACTCTACGAGTACACCAGAATATCGTCGACGAAGACGATCACAAAATGGTCTAAATACTCCCGGAAGGTCCTGTTCATCGAATCCATGAACACTGACGATGCATTAGTCAGCCCAAACGGCATGACCCTAAACTCGTAGCGTCTGTATCCTGTACTGAATGTTATCTTAGGGATATCACTCTCCCTTAACTAATTTAGAGTACGACGTTGGCCCGACCAACTGATCACAAAGATTATCGATCCTTGGGATTGGGTACTTGTTCTTTGCCGTCAACTTGTTGAGCTCCCGATAATTAATACATAGCCTCAAGCTTCCGTCCTTCTTCTTACTAAAGAGGGTCGGTGCGCTCCAAGGCGAAGGACTTGGACGCACATACCCTTGCTCCAACAACTTTTAGAAGTTGCACCTTCAGCTCCGCCATTTCCTTAGGCGCTAGCCGATATGGAGAGCGTGACACAGGCTTTGCACCTGGTACTAGCTCAAACATGAAATCTATCTCCTGTCGAGGCGGGGCTCCAGGAAGATCTCTAGGGAACACATCAGGGTATTCCGATACCACAGAAATACAATCCAATGTGGGCTTCGGCTTTGCAACCTCCACTAGTGTAAAGAACAGTTCTGCTCCGGCACGAACCGCCTTCACCACCTGAAGAGCAGACGCCAACGTCTTGCTCGACCTCTTCGAGCCCGTAAAGGCATCTCACGACTTTCTCCCAGCTTGACTTCCTTGCTACCGCATCTATATTGGCTTGCTGCTCCGAGAGCCAGTCCATACCAAATCTAACGTCGAACTCCACCAACGGAAGTAACGACGCTTGCAAATCGAACTCCTGATTCCCAATCCAAAACTAAGCGCAACAACTGCTACCCGTGCACAATGAGCACCATTGGACTATAACGCATCCAATTTGTCTTTTACCATCGAAGGAGGTACTCCGACGCACAATATAATTCCTAATAAAGGAGTGCGAAGGTCCCTAAACGAACGGTGCTCTCGCAGATAAAGTAAATTCGCAACAAAGCTTAGCATAAATAGTTCTAAGCTAACATACACAAGGGCGACAAGTATTTAAGGCAAAACTATCTTTAAACCATACCTGTCGTCACGACGCCGTGCTTCCTCCAGGGCTTTAGGCACTCACGAGCATAATGCCCCGGCTCCCCACAGTTGAAACATGTGCCCGGGGTCTGACACGTAGTCGCCCCAGAAGCACCAGAAGGAGCTGGATCCGAAGTCCTATGCTTCTTATACCATTTTCGATATACAGACTTTGAGGTGTTCGGCACTTTGAATGCCGTCTCCTTTGCATTTGAGTCCTTGACTGCTCCTGACATGGCTTTCTTGGCCTTCCTAGCACCTTTCCAATAGTCTCGGGCAAAGTGCCCTTTCTTTCCACAAGTAAAACATATGTAAGTAGCTTTGCTAGTTGATGTCATAACCCCTTTCTCCAGCATTCTGCCGGATGCAGCTCTTATGGGGTTTGTATAGTTCGATACCATGGTCGCTGGCATCGGGAGGGTCTTCCTCAAATCTGCCTCCAAAGATCTAGCTGATTCCACCAAGGCTCGGAATCCCAATAACTTTGGTCCTAGCAGTAGAACTCGCAATTCGGCACGCAGGCCACTATAAAACCTATCGACTGTAGCTTGCTCATTATCCACCTCGAAGCATGGGTAGCGGCTTATCATAAGAAATGCTTGCAAATATTCCTCAACTGTGTGTGCTCCCTGCACTAAATTCATATTCAGCTGCTGCCCCAATGGTCTACCAAAGGTCATCTGCTGCATCGCGCCCACCGGCGTTGAAGCCACAACAGGGGCGCAGGGTTGTACTTTTCCTCCAAGCTGTGCACCCGTCACAGCGAACACCGCTTCTACGATCCTTCTAACGGTTTCATACGAAGGAGGAGGCTCAAACACCTCACCAGGTGCACTATGCTCCTCAGAAACCGGACATTCTTGCTGTCCAGCACCGCTTCCGGTCACCTATAGTGGTACATAACACCGTTAAGCGACCAAATAAATTGCAAACAGCAATTATAGGAACACGCAGGTTCCTCAAACACGAGTATTTTCATTCCTAAGTGGACATTCATGGGTTCTTTTTACTGTTATTACGATGACGCACACAACACACAATGTGCTCACCACCCCTTAAAAAGAATTCATCCACGAATTCCCTTAAGCACGACCAAAACCAGTAGTTTGATACCAAATTGTAACACCCCCTATCCGTCACATAGCATATAGCAGTAGGTCCAGCCGGGGCCCGACGCCGTATGCCACAGACAGACCGGGTGGTCACTTATGGAAACCATCCAACCAATCTCAACGTCCTACACAGAGCATTCTAGCGGAAGCAGTTTATAAAAGTAGCAATAAAGAACCCAGCATTAGAGCATGAATGTCCACTAATACAAATTAGGAATGTTATACAAAATACCCAAAATAAGCCTTAAGGCCTTACAAAATGTTTCACTTCACATTACATGTTTTACAAACCACGGCACGCAGGCCGGTCACACATGAATAAAACAGTAAACACTTCCAATTAGGCCTTCAAGGGCCGGCTTCGCATTTGGGCTTTAGCCCGCTATTGACCGCATGGTCCAGCAGCACCTGCAAGCAACATAACCACCGCACGGTGGCAAACAAAAAGGCAACGGTCAGTAATGCTGACCAAATTATAACGGTCCCGCCCCCAACTCGGGGCGGCAATGCTCCTTCCCTACAGATTTATTAGCACAAGCGAGCAATATAATAGTATTCATTACATCACAGGCGTAGGCTCACACGGCCACACACCCCGTGCACTCAGGGCACATTCTTGGTGAACCGGTCGATGTCACGTCAGTTAAAGCCATGGACATTCCGGACCCACCACCGCCACTTTGACGACCAAACTTATGAGCAATTTGTCTTCCCGGCATAGGTCACGTCAATTTAAGCCATTGACCGCCGAAGACTCTCATCTATGCCAACGGCAAGTGCCACGTAACCTTAGGTCTCTTTAACCCGAACGACATAGATATGGGTACGGTTCCATCCAACCCACGCTCACGTCGCAACGACAATTTAAGCCATTTGCGCAGGTCAAGCTTCTCTCGAGTCCCATTTTCATCACACAATTTCACATAACTCGGTTATGTTCAAGTTGGCTCTCAGGCCTCCATATTGGCAAGATCTCGTATCCGCCCAATTTTCCGGGTGCACCTTTGGGTTAGTCCCCAAGGCTCCCTGCTGCAATCTACCGCGTAGAAAACCCGAAAAAAAAACCATAGCACGGAGTCTTCTCCGGCATTTATGCAATGCAACATCACCGATCCAGACCAACATGTCCGGGTAGGCTTCACACATCATGCCTATGTCCGTTCTCGCTTACGGACTCTAAACAACGGGGACTTCACATATCTACCCGAATGAACGCCTCCAACTCTCTGCAAACTCGCGAGAGCGGGCTTCCTATGCAAAGAAAGAGAGCTACTCATGCTCAAGATGAGGATCGTTACCCTAGCGTTCCTTTTTGGCGCCATTGAAAAGTAATCGGATGAAAAGCACCGCACTAGCTTTGCCTTCGTGGATCCGGAGTCGGCTCGCGATTCGGAGCTTCGAAGCTCCTCCAATGGCGGAATCTAGCTCCTTCTATCTCCCTTGGCTCTCCTCTCTCTCTAAGGTTTTAGAAAGATAACACTTAAGAAAAGTGAGGGTTTTGAAAGCCCAAACCCGGGTATATCCCTTCAGGAACAACCCCCAGCCATTGGATCTCAAAATAAGGAAACGAACGGCTTTGATTCGGGACTGAAATGCCCAATCTGGACCGAACACGGCCTAGCACACGCCCGTGTCCAGGGCCGTGTGCCTCATTCGCCGTCAAAATCGAATCACCTGGAACCTCACACGGGTATCGAACACGCCCGTGTTCGAGCTGACACGCCCGTGTTCCACCTGACACGGCCGTGTACCCCATCATTTTTCCCCAAAATCAACCCGAGCACTGCACGGGTTCGAGGACACGCCCGTGTCCCTACCCGTGTCACGTCAACATGCCTGGACCCCAGGCCGTGTACACGGTCTCGACACTCGACACTTTGTCGAGTGAAGATCGTCGACATAATGACACGGCCGTGGACACGCCCGTGTCCTAGGCCGTGTGCCTTCTCTCGACGCATCATCGAGCGAAGCCCGTCGACTCCCCGGGACGATCATCGAGACAAGTCGACACGCCCTCCGACACGCCTGTGTCGCAGGACGTGTGCCATATCTCGACACTTCGTCGAGCGCAGAGTGTCGACTTCGCGGCTAAGTGTCGACACGGGTCGACACGCCCTGCAACACGCCCGTGTCGCAGGCCGTGTGCCCAGTCTCGACACAATGTCGATCCCAAAATGTCGACACCCCGTCTCAATGACAACACAGGCTTGACACGCCCTGGGACATGCCCGTGTCCCAGGCCGTGTGCCTGCAGCCAGAATCCAAACTGGCCCAAAACGTCCCCCCTTCGCTCCTTTGAGTTTCGGGGTGTTACAAAGTACCTAGAGGGAACTTGCAAATATCTTCTAATCTCTGTAAGGAAAGAGTTAGAAGCAGATATGATAGAAAAGTAAGTTGCAAGTACCTGGAGGGAACTTGCTAATATTTGCTAATATCTGCAAAAGGAAGAGTAAGTGGTAGATATGGAAGAAAACTAAGTTGCAAGTACCTGGATGGAACTTGAGAATGTTGACTATTGATATGATAAGACATAGTTGGATAGCAGAAGAAATGCCCTGCAAACTCTGCTATTAATCGAATAATGATCAAACTGCGATAATGATCTTTCTGTGAGATCATATATGATATCTTTGATATGAAATCCAAATCAACAAGATGAAATAATCTTGATTAGACTTTAATAGCATGGCTTGTTAGTCAAAGAGAACCAGATACTCTGATTAATAATTGGTGTCATCAACATCCGATGAGAGTAATAGAGAGCTTGTAAATCATCATCTGATAGAGCTTCATGCAAGTAATGCATATAAGATGAGCATAAGCGAAATAGATGTTGCAAATCCTTTTGATAGGTTGGATTTAACCTGTTAACCTGTAAGAAGGCAGAATGAAAAAGTAGGGCTACACCCGAAGATGGCCAAAAAAGGGCCGGATGCTGCCACAGGAGTTTTCCTGTGGGCCTTATGCATCGTCTGCCTAAGAAAGATCATCAAGAGTGTAGTCCTACCTATAGTGGGCTGGCCGCGCTTCCTTTAGAAAGGCACAAAAGAGAAAAATGTAGAGATTCCTGAGAAAGAATGTTAGATACACTGCTCTCATTCCTCGGGTTACAAACATCACTGATCAGTTAGTCCAAGTGCGCCAAGTGGTCTATAGCATTGCTCGCCTTTGGAAAGATCAGCGAAGTTGTGGGACCTATGAAATCACGAATTGAGAGTAACATAGAGTATTCGACTATTAGAGTCATAAGATGATCGAGGAGGCAAGGCTACACTTGATCGTTATTGCTTGCCTAGGAAAGATCATTGTAACTGTAATGTATCCCTAGCGGAGCAAAACAGAGCTAACACGTGGGACTTCCCTTGATACACACTTTGTGTTAGATACCGGCCAGGATCTGAAGTCCTGAAGTTCACCTTATAGATTAAGAGGCACCCACTGTACATACGTGAACACTCCCCACTATATGTAGTCATCGTGGCCTTAAGCCCAAGAACAATCTATGGAGGAAACAACAAGACACGAAGATGTCTTGGTGCTTCAGTGATCTCTTTGGCAAAGAGAAAATAGAGGAGGAATCACTCCAAAAGGGAAATGTGGCAGTACGGGATCTCTGACGTAAAATTTATTGAAATGAATGAAAGAACATTTAGAAGTGTTTTCAGAAAGAAAATGTTTAAAGAATGTAATGTAAAAATAGCCAGCAACGGTAGCGAGGAGATTTTGGAACCGCGATCCCTTTTCACTTCAGAATAGCCTTCCAAGGGCTCCCTCATCATTGGCATCGATGCATTCACTAATATTGTGGTTGGGGTAATTGTTGATTTGTCTCACTCCCTTTGAGCAGCAAGGAATGTCTTCTACTTCTTTGCCTTTTGAAGTTGATGGATCAGAGTGGACATCTTTCGTGAACAGGTCTTGCATCTTACCCTACCTCATCATTTTCTGCATTAGTTGACAAAGCGCTCGACAGTTTTCTGTTAAATGCACGCCTTCTCTGTGAAACTCACAGAATAGATCTGAATCTCTTGGTCTTTGATCTGCTGGCTGGTAAGGCCTTTTGTACTTAGCCTTACCCTTCATGACTTGGCCTACTTCTTGAATGGCCTCATCTAGTTCGGACTCTTGCAAGTCATCATCTTGCTGCTGATGAACCAAAGCTGCTTGCGGTGCTGGGGCTGGTAATAATAACAATTGATCTCGGGCACGATCCTAGCCCGGGAAGGTATGTCGATGGCATTGGAATCTTCTTTAATTCCTTGAGTGGGATGGAAAATCTTTCTGAGGAGGCCTTGGAGGTTGCTGGTAATAAGAAGAAGAGTCTTTCTCTGCTACAAGCCTGGATACGAAGCAAGGATTGCTCTTCTTACCTCGAATGTATGAGTTGGCTAAGCCAATCAACTCTTGAGATGTTCTTGGTGCTCGAACATTAGCTTCAAACTTAAGTGTCCCTTTACGTAGACTATGTATTAGAGCCACCCGGTACATTTCTTGATCGACGATCTCAATGACTAAGATTTCTTTCTGGAAACAGTCAATGAAGTGAGACCAGGTCACATTCTCTCGTTGCATGATCTCAAATAGGGCTTCTGGACTGTCCTTTATCTTTGTTAAGGAAGAAAACCTGAGCAGAAACTCTCTTCGCAAATCAGCAAAGGAGTGATGGACTCATGACGCAGTCCATAGAACCAATCCCTCACTTGTCCATCAAAGACTGTTACAAGGAGTTTGCATTTGGTAGCATCTGAGAGGGTCTTGAGAGATACATGTGATTCAAAAGCTTGAAGGTGCTTCATTGGATCAGTCTCTCCTGTGTAGATTGGTAACTACGGCTCTCTGAAGTTAGCTGTAGTTGGTTCATGCCGAACATTCTCTGAAAATGGTCACGACTCTTCATGCTCTCCTACAACATAAGGAAAGAAGGGAGCATAAGTTTTAGCTGCAAAAGGATCAGGAGGATAGAAGGGAAAAGTTATTGTGGTAGGAGCAAAGACAGGACCTGATGAGTAGGGATGACTTCCCTGAAAGTTTAGAAATCTTGCTGGTCTTCCCTAGGAAGCTTCCCGGAAGAAGTTTTGACAAGAAGCAAACTCATCATTTTGAGATTGCAAAGGGGTTGTAGGCCCTTGCAGAAAGGTTGGTGTGTAAGCAGGAGGATAGACTGGCAGATAAGCTGGAGGATAGGCTTGCTAATTTTCCAACAGTGGTGTTGGATTAATTGGAGGAACTAGTGCTGCTGCAGATTGCATCTCTAATCGTTCTGTGATAGTAGTGAGAGTACGGTTGATAGCCTAAAATTGTTGGGCAGTTTTCCGTCGCAATTGCTCCAATATTTCCCAGAGAGGATCTTGATTGTCACTAAGATATCTGCAAAGAGAAAATACCAAACTAACAATTCATCAAGGCAAGTATACCTATCGAAATGCAGCTAGGGGACACAAGTGTCGTATTGAAATCCGGGAACAGTTGAGTAAGCTTACTCACACGAAATCTATTATTTTATCGACGGAAAAATAAGGTTTTCTTAAGCTAAATGTACTAAAGGAAGAGAACTACTTGCATGAAAAGATAAAGAGAGCTAAAGAGCGATTAACTTAAGCTTAGTAACAATGAAGGGAAAATGCACTCGATCAGAAATCACCTCGGCAAGAGTGGTTAGAAAAATACGATAAATAAACCTAAGCTAATTAGGGTAAAGGTCTTTGACCGTGGAGGTTCCATGAATATTGACACGCTTCTCTCGAAGGTCGTGCCTAACTGAGTTTAGGAAGGTCCGACCGACTTTCGCCTAAATCGGAGGCCTAAAACTCGCTTTACGCGGTGAACCCCTCTAATGGATTTTACTCCAATCCGGGAGATTTGATCGTCTGCCTCTCTCGAGGGGTGCGAACAACTCCCTTTACTCTTGAGTGCTCATTTCAAACTTTCGGCCTCTCGGCTAGCCCAGAATGAAAGCAAAGGTGGAGAGTATATATCGATAATATACCTCCAACCCGTGATAAATCAAGAGTAATTCAAAGCTAAACCCTAAAAAGAAAAGGTAAGATTCAAAGCATCATAACCTAATCACTCGAACCTCGGATCATTAAGATCGAGTACATGGAGGATTAGTTAATCATGGTGAGGTGGAAGAGGGGGGATGAGTAGAAGAAAAATACTGAAAATGGAGCAGAAACGTAAAAGAAAACAGCAATTTTTATTAATAGAAACAGTGATCTTACAGCTTGAAAACCAGAGATTACAAGAACATGAGAAGGAAACTACACTATCATTAGCATCATACTACAGAAATAAGCTAGGAGCTAATACAGGGAAAGCATAAAGCTAGAGCTACGAACTAAAAATGGAAAGACATGCTTAAAAAGTTCAGAAATACAAAGGACAGAACCTCCCCTCTCAAAGCGAAAAGTTGTCCAAAACCCCTGGAGTTGGGCTCTATTTATAGAATTTTTCGGGTCGGGTCACGCCCCCCTGTCACGCCCTGGTCGGGCGTGACCCTGGGGCGTGACACATTCGGCGCGACTTTTTCGGGCAGGAATTGAATTCTGACGGAGTTGTTGCGGTACACGCCCACAGGTCACGCCCTGGTAGGGCGTGACCCTGGGGCGTGTTCTTTACGGCGTGACTTTGGGAGCTGAAATTGAATGCTGGAGGTGACGGGCGGAATTGCTGAAGTACACGCCCATATGTCACGCCCGGGTCAGACGTGACCCTGGGGCGTGACACTTTCGGTGCGACGGTGGAGCGGGAAAAACGAGTGCGCTGCGGCGATTCCTCGGAACCTGGGGACACGCCTATAGTACACGCCCGTGTCGGGTGTGTCACGGGGGTGACCGAGGGCGTGTACACTAAGTTTCCACGGAATGCAGTTTCGGACCAATTGCTTCATTCCTCTGGGTTACACGCCCTAGGTACACGCCCTAGGTACACGCCCTGATAGGGCATGACCTCGGGGCGTGTCACAGCAAAATTCGGCTGAAAGCCGTGAAAACCTGCAAAAAGCAGAAAAAATGCATTAACGACAAAAATATATACAAAGGGGAATCAAAACAAGAACTTTACAAGACATGATTGGCTTTAAAACCCCGAAAATATCCTAATAAAATTGACTGCAAACGTATTATCAAATTCCCCCAAGCTTAAGTTTTGCTTGTCCCCAAGCAAAGATATAAAGACAAGCTAATCATAAAAAGTGACTAATTCAAAAAGTTTTAATCATACTCACACAAGTACTATGCGAAATTCTAGGTAGGGAGAATGTAAAACGTAAATCTAAAACAATTATTTAGGTATGGTTTAACTTTTATAAACTTTACTTAATAAAAATAAATCATCCAGAATTTTGACGAAATTCTTTAAATAGATTTGAGCAACGTAATGAAAATGAAAAGAACGTATTGAGTTATTACTAGATCCAAGAAACGCATTATAATTATATCAATTAAATAACAAAAATCTAAGTTTAAATCCAAAACTAAAATTGATTTACTTTTCTTCTTTTCTTAGTTGTTAAATAAAATTAAAAAAATGGTGTGAATCAAAAGGACTTAATAGGACCGAAACGTTTGGTTTAGGAATATGAATAGGAGTGGAATTCAAATATAAACATGGAGGCGTAAAAATCACACTAAACCAAAACAACGAGTTTCAAAAAAATAAATTTATTTTAAACAAAATATGTATAAATAAATTTATTTTTTTCTCTTTATGATTATTTATCTCTTTTTTTTATTATTATTTTCATTCATTTTTGTTTTTTTTTTTCAATTTATTGCTTTTGAGTACACCTTTTTCAACAATATCTCCACAGATAAGACAAAATTTCCTATCAAATAAAATTAGCGTGATTAGATAGGTAGGAATTTGGGCTTTGGTGAAAATGAAATGGTGTGTGGAGTTTATCAAATGAATTTGGAAAAAAGGCTCAAAAGTGGCTAACTAGTGGTAAAAGAGTTTAGGTTGGCAAGAAAGCTCAAACGTAAACAAAAATGGCCTAAATCATTTTCACGCGTTTTTTTTTTAAATTTATTTAAAACATAGAGTCGATAAATTTCAAAAAGCAAGTTCGAGATAATAAAAGAAGATTGATGAAATTATCTTGAAAAAAAAATAATATGTCACTTGGATCGTTCATATCTACGACGTTATTCAAAATATGTTCTTACAAAAATCATCTAAAGACAAAAAGGAAAATAGTGGATGATAAATTTTTAGAGAAAGTAAAGAAAATAAAGAACGGAAAACCATAATAGAAATGCACGGTTTAGAGAAATATTTTACCTTAACATGCTACCGTGAATTAGAAACACAGCATGGCCAACATTTTACTTGTGAAATATGATTAAAAAGAATGATTAGAAAAATTATAATTAACTACGTTGTTTATAAAGAAGTTTGAGAAAAACAAAACATAAACATGGGGTACTTATTGAAATACCAAAATGCAGCTATATATATATAATAATTTTTTTTGAAATTTTTTTTGAAATTTTGGATTTTTTTGGGATATTTACAAAACAAAAAGAAAACAAAAAGAAGGAGGAAGTCCTCCCCCAAGCTTAAAATCTACATTGTCCGTAATGGAGAAGGAGGTCGGAGAATGAGAGAAAAGTAAAGTACAGAAATAAAAGACAGAATTGAAAAGCAGGTACTTCCCCGGTTTTATTTTGCAGGGCAAGTTGAGTGATGCCGCTCCTCCATGCCTGTGCTGTGGATCTTCCTGAAACGTCGTCCGACGGACTTTGGCATGGAAGCAGAACCGTTGGAGCAGGCGATCGCAGAAGTTTCAGCTTGCCGGAGCCAGTCGGGGCAAAAAGTGTAAAAGAAAGAAAACAGAAAAAGATAACTTGGGTTGCCTCCCAAGAGCGCCCTTTGTTTAAAGCGTCGTTTGAGCTCGACGCATCAAAATAAGATTGTCCCAAATATTGTTTTAAAAATAAAGTTCGAATAAATGTCAAAGTTTGTTGAGAAAAATAATGTTCAGATTAATCAAATGTCAGGACCGGAAAGATAGAGTTAACAGGGTTGAGACTGACATCATCACAGAAATACAGTTTAAGACGCTGACCATTCACTTTGAAAGTACCCTTATCAGGGTGAGAAATTAAAACAGTACCATAAGAAAAGACTTCTAAAACAGTAAAAGGCCCAGACCAACGTGATTTTAATTTACCCGGGAATAAACGTAAACGAGAGTTATAAAGAAGCACTTGGTCGCCTAGCTTAAAGATTTTTGGGTGCCTAAGATGTCGATCGTGTAAACGCTTCGTCCGCTCTTTATAAAGTCTGTTATTTTCATACGCCTAAGAGCGCCACTCGTCGAGTTCGTTAAGTTGAAATTTTCTAAAATCGCCGACGGAGTTGGGATCGAAGTTTAAAAATCGCAAGGCCCAAAAGGCGCGGTGATCTAACTCTACGGGTAAATGACACGATTTTCCATAAACCAACCGATATGGCGTACAGCCGAGGGCGGTTTTGTACGCTGTTCGGTAGGCCCATAGAGCATCGTCTAATTTGGCGGACCAGTCTTTTCTAGATGTTGAAACAGTCTTTTCTAAAATTCTTTTTATTTCTCTATTCACTACTTCGACTTGTCCGTTAGTTTGGGGGTGGTAGGCAGTGGAAAGCTTATGAGTAACGCCATATTTACTTAGGATTTTTGAAAATTGTGCGTTACAGAAATGGGAACCCCTATCACTAACGATAGCGCGCGGCGTACCGAATCGAGAAAATAATTTTTTGAGGAAATTAACTACGACTCGGGCGTCATTCGTAGGAAGAGCTTGGGCTTCGGCCCAACGTGAAACATAATCAACGGCAACTAAAATATACTTATTCCCGAAGCTAGAAGGAAAAGGGCCGACAAAATCAATCCCCCAGAGGTAGAAAACTTCGCACTCTAGGAAATAATTTTGTGGCATTTCATTTTTATTCAAAATATTCCCCGACCGTTGGCAACTATCACACCTACTCACAAAGGCATGCGCGTCTTTAAACAGGCTGGGCCAGTAAAAACCCGCGCTTATCACTTTATGAGCGGTGCGAGCAGCTTGATAGTGCCCACCTGTCGGTCCTTCATGCAAATGTTTAATAATATCTAATCCTTCATCAAAGGAAACACACCTCCTGATCACTTGGTCTGCACAGACTTTAAAAAGATGCGGGTCCTCCCAAAAGTAGTTCTTCAATTCAGAAAAGAATTTCTTCTTTTGGTGAGACGAGAACTCTTTTGGGAGCATACGAGCCACTAGATAGTTGGCGATGCGGGCAAACCAAGGAGAAGTAGATGTGTTAATTATGAATAGCTTCTCATTAGGAAAATAGTAATGAAAAGAATTTTCGTCTAATTGCTCGATAAACGGGTTGTCTAGGCGCGAAAGGTGGTCGACGGCCATGTTCTCGGCACCTCGCTTATCACGGATCTCTAAGTCAAACTCCTGGAGGAGTAAGACCCAGCGAATCAAGCGAGGCTTGGCATCCGTTTTAGAGAGAAGATATTTGAGGGCCGAGTGGTCCGTAAAAACAATAATTTTCGAAAGAGTAATATAAGGGCGAAATTTGTCAAATGCGAATACTACCGCTAAGAGCTCCTTCTCGGTTATGGTGTAATTTTCCTGTGCAGATGTGAGTGTTTTACTAGCGTAATATATGGGGTGGAAGTTTTTGGAAATACGTTGACCTAGTACGGCTCCCACCGCATAACTACTCGCATCACACATTATTTCAAATGGAAGATCCCACACCGGAGCTATCATGATTGGCGCATTAACTAATTTTTCTTTTATTAAATTGAAGGCAGCTAGACAGAGGTCATCAAAGATGAATGGGGCGTCTTTTTCTAAGAGATGGGTAAGGGGCTTGGTGATTTTGGAAAAGTCCTTTATGAAGCGGCGGTAGAAACCCGCATGACCCAGGAAACTTCTTATGGCTTTTATGTTCGTAGGTGGCGGCAGTTTCTTGATAACTTCTATTTTCGCAACGTCTACTTCAATACCCCTTTCAGAATTTTTATGTCCCAAAACTAACCCTTCCCTTACCATAAAATGACATTTTTCCCAATTTAAGGCGAGGTTAGTTTCTTCGCATCGCTCTAAGACTTTTTCGAGGTTCTCTAAGCAACTATCGAAGGAATTCCCGAAGACGGAGAAATCATCCATGAAGACTTCCATAATGTTTTCTACGTACTTGTCAAAGATGGCGAGCATACATCGTTGGAATGTAGCCGGCGCATTGCACAATCCAAACGGCATTCTTCGGTAGGCGAAGGTGCCGAAGGGAGAAGTAAACGTAGTTTTCTCCTGGTCCTCGGGGGAGATGGGGATTTGAAGATACCCCGAGAGGCCATCGAGAAAACAATAAAAGCTATGTCTAGAAAGTCGTTCTAAAATTTGATCAATAAACGGCAAGGGGAAGTGATCCTTGCGGGTGGCGTCATTCAACTTACGGTAATCTATACACATTCGCCATCCGGTCACCGTCCGAGTCGGGATTAATTCATTATTTTCACTACTTACGACCGTTATCCCTCCCTTCTTTGGTACTACCTGTACTGGGCTAACCCACTTACTGTCGGATATAGGATAGATAATTCCTGCGTCTAACAATTTCATAACCTCGCTCTTAACTACGTCTTTCATGTTTGGGTTTATACGGCGCTGAGGTTGTATAGAGTTACGAGAATTATCTTCCAATAAGATTTTATGAGTGCAGAAAGATGGGCTTATGCCCTTGATATCAGATATCTGCCAAGCAATAGCTTGGCGATGCTTTTGTAAAATTGAAAGAAGTTTATTTTTTTGTGCATCCGTGAGGTAGGCCGAAATTATGACAGGCAGCTTAGAGTCCTTTTCTAAGAAAGCGTATTGAAGGTGCTCTGGTAGTTCTTTCAGTTCCAAGGTAGGGGGGTCATCATACGAGGTCTTGGAAATTTGTTCTTTTTCAAAAACTATGTCCTCGTACACTTTTTTATATGTAAAATTAAAAGGGGTGTTGCTAGCGGCCATGGAGGCTTCGTGCAGCGATTCAGTTGGAAAAGTAGAAGAGGAACAGAAATCAAAAAATTCTTTTTCAAAATCAGAGGGGCGAGTGGAGGATTCTTCACTTAGGTGTAGAGATTCAGTTGGAAGAGTAGGAGAGGAACAAAAATTGGAAAATTCTTTGTCAAAATCAGAGGTGGGAGAGAAGGATTCTTCACTTATGGTATCCATGAAAAAACAGGAGTCATCATTAGCTAGTGTGTTCTTCATCGAGGGGGTGATAGAGAAAGTTACCTCATCGTCGCCCACTCGAAGGAAGAGCTTACCATTGCTTACATCAATGATAGCTCGGGAGGTGGCAAGTAAGGGTCGGCCAAGGATCAGGGGAACCTCGACGTCTTCTTCGATGTCTAAAATGACAAAGTCCACCGGGAAGATGAACTTGTCAACTTTGACTAGGACGTCCTCCACTATTCCTAACGGGTATTTGACTGATCTGTCGGCGAGCTGGATACTCATGCGTGTGGGGTTGAGACTACCAATTCCTAACTTTTTAAACAACGAGAAGGGCATAAGATTAATACTCGCACCTAAGTCGGCTAAAGCGTGTTTGACAAAGAGATCACCAAAGACACACGGGATAGAGAAACTACCCGGGTCACTGATTTTTTTCGGTAATCTGTTTGTCAAAACCGCCGAGCACGCGGCATTTAACGTGACATGAGAAAGGTTCTCTAACTTCTTCTTGTTAGTTAGGAGGTCCTTAAGGTATTTTGCGTACTTCGGCATCTGGGATATGGCTTCGTGGAAAGGCAGATTTACGTGGATTTGCTTAAACATTTCCAAAAAACGGGTGTATTGATCATCCTGTCGTTGTTTATTAAGTTCGGAAGGGTATGGCGGGGATGGATTATTTTTAAAGGTGGGTGGTGGAGTGAATTCTTTTTCTATGATAGGGGTGATAATTTCTTCGGCAGAGGATGGAATTTTTAAAAGGGGAACGGAGCTTTGATTTTCAAAAACGGGAGCGGAGCTTTGATTTTTAAAAACGGGAGCGGAGCTTGCCTCGGGTTCTTCACTTACCATACCAGGAACTTTCTTCCCACTCCGAAGAGTTATAGCTTTCGCTTGCTCTCTCGGGTTGGGCTCGGTATTGGAAGAAAGAGACCCTACGGGTCGCTCAGAAATCATTTTAGCGAGCTGTCCTACCTGATTTTCTAAGTTTTTAACACTTCCGGTTAAGGTCCTAATCGTAGCGTCATTAGCATTCATGTATTTTGAAAACACTTCCTCCAAATTTGGAGGTTTTGGAAAACTTTGAGGAGGTGGTGGTGGAGCAGAAAAATCACTTTGCGGTGGCGGGCGCACAGCATTCGATGGATTGCTCCACGAAAAATTCGGATGATTTCTTAACGCAGGATTATAACTATTCGGAAAATTAAAACCAGGATGATGATAATTCGCAGCAGAAAAATTATTAAAAGCAGTTCTAGGCATATTATTTACATAATCCAAATGTTCGGCGGGAGGAGTTGCAGATTCCCATACCTGAGGGGCGGAGGCAGCAGTCATCTCCGTAATTTTTTTGCTTAATATTTCAACTTGTAGTGCGAGTTGTGAGACGTTGTCCACTTCAAAGAGACCTGCACGTTTGTTTGGGCGGGACCTAGGCACATTCCACTGGTAAGTGTTCATGGCCATGTCTTCAAACAGCTCAAGAGCTGCTTCCGGGGTCTTATGATTTAAAGTACCGCCAGAAGCTGCGTCTATCATTTGCTTCGTGCTTTGATTTAGCCCATTATAAAACGTCTGTACCTGCAACCATACAGGCAGAGCGTGATGTGGGCATCGTCTTAATAATTCTTTAAATCTTTCCCAGGTTTCGTAAAGGGTCTCTGAGTCTATTTGTCCAAAGGCAGAAATGTCATTCCTAAGTTTAGCAGTTTTAGCAGGCGGAAAATACTTGGCCAAAAATTTTTCAGTTAATTGCGTCCAATTAGTTATGCTATTTTTAGGAAGGGTGTTCAGCCACTGCTTAGCCTTAATTCTAAGAGAGAAAGGAAATAATCTTAGCCTAATAGCATCATTTGTGACACCATTTATCTTGAAGGTGTCACAAATCTCAAGAAAGCTGGCTATGTGTGCGTTCGGGTCTTCATCTTGAAGCCCGTCAAATTGCACATACTGCTGCACCATTTGAATTATGCTAGGCTTCAGTTCAAAATTATTATTATTTATTGCAGGGCGAACTATACTAGTTTCTGTACCCTCGAGATTTGGTCGTGCATAATAGGACATAGGCCTTTGCACGACTTCCTCCACGTTGGGTTCTGCCATTCTTAAGGTAGAAAATGACTCGGAATCCTCAACCGGCACTTGGGTAGTAGGGCCTTGAAATCGCGATCTTCTCCGAAGAGTACGCTCAATTTCGTGGTCCAGGTCCAAAGCAACCGACGGACTACCGCGGGTCATACACTAGAAGAAAAGAGAAGAAGCAAGACTAAAAAGTAAAAGAGCTAATGAAGTTGGAAAGATTTTTTTTTTTTTGAAATAGATTTTTTTATGTTTTAACTCCCGAACTTCTCAAGGGCTACCCGGTGAAGGGTTCGCAAGGTACTAGACAAGATAGTGGCATTTAGAGCCACTTTGCCCTTTTCGAGAGAGTTAGGTGGTGTAGAAAATTTTGTGATGTGGGTTTCTATTAAGAATGCGGTAATTAAAATCCAGCCATTTATCTCTGTGCGAGTAGGCGGAAATTAAAAGCTATACTCACGCACTCGACAGAAAATTAAAACACACCCACTCGACAGAAAGTAAACACACTCTACTGAAATAAAGCCTGCCAATTAACTCAAGTGAGTAGGCGGAAAAATAAAATACGCACACTCTACTGAAATAAATCCAGCCAATTAACTCAAGTGAGTAGGCGGAAAAATAAAAGATACGCACACTTGCTTGAAATAAACCAGCCAATTAACTCAAGTGAGTAGGCGGAAAAATTAAAAATACGCACACTTAATAAAATCCAGCCATTTAACTCAAGTGAGTAGGCGGAAAAAATTTAAGAAGGAGGCTGAGAAAGAGAAGTGATAAAATTAATATATTCGCGTTTTCAATTTATCAACAAGCATTGCTTCCCCGACAACGGCGCCAAAAACTTGATTGTCTCTGAGATATCTGCAAAGAGAAAATACCAAACTAACAATTCATCAAGGCAAGTATACCTATCGAAATGCAGCTAGGGGACACAAGTGTCGTATTGAAATCCGGGAACAGTTGAGTAAGCTTACTCACACGAAATCTATTATTTTATCGACGGAAAAATAAGGTTTTCTTAAGCTAAATGTACTAAAGGAAGAGAACTACTTGCATGAAAAGATAAAGAGAGCTAAAGAGCGATTAACATAAGCTTAGTAACAATGAAGGGAAAATGCACTCGATCAGAAATCACCTCGGCAAGAGTGGTTAGAAAAATACGATAAATAAACCTAAGCTAATTAGGGTAAAGGTCTTTGACCGTGGAGGTTCCATGAATATTGACACGCTTCTCTCGAAGGCCATGCCTAACTGAGTTTAGGAAGGTCCGACCGACTTTCGCCTAAATCGGAGGCCTAAAACTCGCTTTACGCGGTGAACCCCTCTAATGGATTTTACTCCAATCCGGGAGATTTGATCGTCTGCCTCTCTCGAGGGGTGCGAACAACTCTCTTTACTCTTGAGTGCTCATTTCAAACTTTCGGCCTCTCGGCTAGCCCAGAATGAAAGCAAAGGTGGAGAGTATATATCGATAATATACCTCCAACCCGTGATAAATCAAGAGTAATTCAAAGCTAAACCCTAAAAAGAAAAGGTAAGATTCAAAGCATCATAACCTAATCACTCGAACCTCGGATCATTAAGATCGAGTACATGGAGGATTAGTTAATCATGGTGAGGTGGAAGAGGGGGATGAGTAGAAGAAAAATACTGAAAATGGAGCAGAAACATAAAAGAAAACAGCAATTTTTATTAATAGAAACAGTGATCTTACAGCTTGAAAACCAGAGATTACAAGAACATGAGAAGGAAACTACACTATCATTAGCATCATACTACAAAAATAAGCTAGGAGCTAATACAGGGAAAGCATAAAGCTAGAGCTACGAACTAAAAATGGAAAGACATGCTTAAAAAGTTCAGAAATACAAAGGACAGAACCTCCCCTCTCAAAGCGAAAAGTTGTCCAAAACCCCTGGAGTTGGGCTCTATTTATAGAATGTTTCGGGTCGGGTCACGCCCCCCCTGTCACGCCCTGGTCGGGCGTGACCCTGGGGCGTGACACATTCGGCGCGACTTTTTCGGGCAGGAATTGAATTCTGACGGAGTTGTTGCGGTACACGCCCACAGGTCACGCCTTGGTAGGGCGTGACCCTGGGGCGTGTTCTTTGCGGCGTGACTTTGGGAGCTGAAATTGAATGCTGGAGGTGACGGGCGGAATTGCTGAAGTACACGCCCATATGTCACGCCCGGGTCAGGCGTGACCCTGGGGCGTGACACTTTTGGTGCGACGGTGGAGCGGGAAAAACGAGCGCGCTGCGGCGATTCCTCGGAACCTGGGGACACGCCTATAGTACACGCCCGTGTCGGGTGTGTCACGGGCGTGACCGAGGGCGTGTACACTAAGTTTCCACGGAATGCAGTTTCGGACCAATTGCTTCATTCCTCTGGGTTACACGCCCTAGGTACACGCCCTGGTAGGGCGTGACCTTGGGGCATGTCACAGCAAAATTCGGCTGAAAGCCGTGAAAACCTGCAAAAAGCAGAAAAAATGCATTAGCGACAAAAATATATACAAAGGGGAATCAAAACAAGTACTTTACAAGACATGATTGGCTTTAAAACCCCGAAAATATCCTAATAAAATTGACTGCAAACGTATTATCAGATCTTCACTAGGACTTGATGGAGCAAGGTTCTCGGCTGATTGATGATCTGTCATGACTAACTGTTGGTCTTCGATCACCGTCTGTTCGAGATCTGAAGGTCACGTGTTAACTATTTATGCGCAGAAATGAAATGAGGAAGGGTCGTGGGCACCAGCAGATAACGAGTGTTCAGTCTCACAAGCTAGGATGAGGTGAAGAGGTTGATGAGGATGCGGTGATAATGCTTCTGAATGCTCGAGAGTGGAGGACACTTGATCAAGGGTTGCGGGGATAATGGGAGGTTTATGAGGAACTGTCGTGCAGATGATTACTTTGATCGTTTGGTTTGCAGGTTGATGCCGAGAGAAGGGTGATGAGTTGAGAAGAATAAGGGGCCGCTAGAAGTGATAACAGCAGATTTCTCCTGCCGCGGCTTAAATGCCACTCTTGCGATGGGCTTTCCTTTGATTATCAATTAGTGTTATAGCTTGAGTAGAGTCCTTTACTTGAGAGAATAAAGGGTACATGGGGAAGCTGGCGGCTAACTAAAGAAGTTGCCAGAGGTTGCGCGGACTAGGTAAAGAGGTCGACAGACGGCGCGGATAGCTGATCCCATAGTTCGCTTGAGTAAGCCGAGCGGACTGCGCGATCCGGCCGAGATGAGAAGACAGCTGAGGTCGCAAGGACTGGGAAGTTGTGTCCGCAGGATTTGATACCTTGACCTTGTCATCGGTTGTCTTCCCCCCAAATGAGAGGTATGAGGGGCTATTTATAGGCCCGAGGAGGTAACGGTCTTGGTAACGTTACCTTCGGTGAGTCGGTGAGTTGCGAGAGTAGACAGGGAGTCCTCCGAGTCCGCGCCGAGTTGATTTAGATGCCATCTTGAACTGATCTGTTGTTGGCAGACTGGGACGATTCCGCCCTTGCTGCACTGAGCGAGCCCGCTTCGAGCTATGCGAGCTGAGGAGTAGTCCACCTCTTGCTGGGAAGAAGCCGGTGTTGGAAAACTGGGGTATGCCTGGAGGACTGCAAAAAGAGTCCTCCCCGCTCGCGGCGGACAGGTTGAACAGGTGACCTCCTTCGGGTGTCCTGTCGCCGGGTCAGAGGTTGGCGACCTGGCGGACTGAATAGAGCAGGTCGCCTCCTGTTGGAGGAGTGGAGTCCGTCTACTGTAGGCGGATTGAAGGTTTGGCCGCCCACTGGGTGACCTAACGAACTGAAGTAGAGTACGCTGGCTGTTGTGCGGGTTGATGGAATGCTGGAGCAAGTCCACACTCCTTGGGCGGACTGAGATCGAGTCAGCGAACTGCTAGTGGACAAGAGCTGGTTGACTGGGCTACCTGGCAAATTGAAGAAACAGGTCGTGCAGGTCACCCCCGCTGTTGAAGTCTGTCTCATGTTGGATGGTTAGGCATGCCGCCCTTGCTGGGCGGGCTTGAGGTTGTCTCCCTCTGTTGTGCAACCTGAAGTCAGGTTACCGACTGCCGAGCAGACTAAGGTGGAGTAGGTCGCACCTGCTGGTGGGCGACCTAGAGAGTTGTCGCCTGTCTAGTGACCTGAAGATCATTGTATACTAGTGGGCGACCTGCCTCCGACCTGGAGGCAGGTCGCCTGGCGATGAGGCGGTTTGCCTTGCTTGCTGTGCGACTTGCAAGAGTGGGCTGAGGAAGAAAACCGTGACTCATGCCGAGCATGCGGCTAACTGGTGATCTGAGCAGATAGTAATGCGAGTTTGCCACTTAGTTGGGTAGTCCGCACCTGTTGGAGAATGAAGGACCATTGCGGTTAGCCGATCTAACCGCTTGGTCTGCAAGGGCGGACTGAAGAAGCAACCTGCAACCCCTGCTGAACAAACGGCTACTGCGCATCCTAGGGGGTCTGACCCGGGAGACCGCCCTAGCCGCACGGCTTGAGCAGACAGAGAAGGCTGTCCTCCCATCCTTAGAGAGAATAAATAGGTCGCAACCTCCAAGGGTAACCTGGAGCAGGCCGTGACTTGCAAGTCGGCTATCTTAGGGAGGGATCACTTATTTCTGGGTTAACATTGACATGAACCTGATGTGCTTTTCCTATCTTCCTTATAGCCTGCATAATCTGCATCTAAAAAGTCTATTAGTTTAAAATCACTATTCCTGGGATATCATATACCAAGATTAGGTGTTCCCTTAGATATCTCAATATTCTTTTGACTGCTGTATAGTGAGATTCTTTAGGGCAAGCTTGATACCTAGCACAAGCATAAGTAGCATACATTATGTCTGGTCTACTGGTTGTTAGATAGAGCAGTGATCCAACTATGCCCCTATACAAGGTGATATAAACTTGCTTGCCAGCACCATCCTTGTCTAAAGACATACTGGACCCCATAGGAGTTATCATGAAAGTGGTTGTTTCCATGCCATACTTCTTAATTAAATCCTTGGTGAACTTAGACTGACTAATGAAAAGTCCATCTATAGTTTGCTTAACTTGGAGACACAAGAAAACTTGAGTTTACCCATGCTACTCATCTCAAACTTATCTTGCATAAGTTTGGCAAAATTAGTGCAAAGTGACTCATCAGTAGAACTAAATATAATGTCATTACATATATTTGTACTAAGATAGTCTTGCCTTTGACTTCCCTTAGGAATATTGTTTTGTCTATTTTCCCTCTTGAGAATTTGTTCTCTAGAAGGAATTTAGACAATGTCTCATACTAAGCCATTGGAGCTTATTTGAGTCCATAGAGAGCTCTTAACAAAAGATAAACATGATTAGGATGAGTAGAGTCAGCAAAACCTGATGGTTGCTCAACATAGACCCTTTCTTTGAGGTTACCATTTAGGAAGGCTGACTTCACATCCATTTAGTAAACCTTGAATCCTTTGTAGGCTGCATAGGCTAGGAAGAGTCTAATATCCTCCAATCTAGCCACTAGTGCAAAAGTTTGATCAAATTATATACCTTCGTCTTGTCTATATCCCTTTGCAACCAGTCTAGCCTTGTTTATGACTATAACAACATTCTCATCTTGTTTGTTTATGTAGATCCACTTAGTTATTATGATGTTGTTGGGTCCGGCGTTCCTTCACTTAATCCGTAGCGCTCTGCTACTTATTTAAGAAATTAAGTAACACCCTTTCCAATGGTCCTAGCCTTTGGAATAGTTGGGTATGCGCTTGATCCTACATTTGGTATCAGAGCAGGTCACGGGTTCAAGACCGAAGGGGCGCTATCAAATCCTGATTTTTCCCTCTACCTGTGTGGGCCCGGCAGGTCAGGCAACCGTGGACATGTGGTAACCCCACCTCTGAGCCATGTGGTCCATGTGGTAACCCCACCTCTGAGCCGATGGGTTGTGCTGGATGCCGGGGGGCGATTGTTGGGTCCGGCACTCCTTCACTTGATCCGTGGTTCTATTCTACTTATTTAAGAAATTAAGTAGCACCCTTTCCAATAGTCCGGGCATTTGGAATAGTTGGGTATGCCCTTGATCCTAAAGTTATTACATTCATCTGGTCTGGAAACCAGCTTCCAGACTTTACATCTCTTGAACTGATTCAATTCTTCCTGCATAGCCACTATCCAAAATGAATCTACATTGGCTTCTTCAAACTTCTTTGGTTTTGTTTGGGAAAAAACTTGAGTGCATCACAATGTTGTGTTGTCTACTTCTTGTGGTCACACCATGAGCTGCATCTCCAATGATCAATTCCCTTGTATGGTCCCTTAGATGTCTGACAGCAACTGGCAATGTGACCTCTTCTCTTTGAACAGCTTCATCTTGTTGCCAAGTCGCTTCTTCGGGTTGTTCCTATGCAAGCTCTTCTTCAACAGTGTTGACTCCATCTTGTATACTTTGGCTTGCTGGAACTGAGTCTTCTATTGACAGCTCCTTTAGCTTCAAGTGTTCTCTCGTTGTGCATGATGTACCTGGCTTATCATTGTAATACATAGAACTTTCATCAAATACAACATGAACAAACTCCTCTATAACTTGATCCCTAAAGTTGTAGACCCTATAGTCCTTTCTGTGGTTATAACCAACAAATATGCCTTCATAGGACTTCTCAGCAAATTTAGTTATGTATGTTTTCCCATTTTTTTGGACAAAACAATACATCCAAAGATTCTGAAATAGGCCAAGTTTGGTTTTCTGTCCTTCATAAGTTCATAAGGAGTCTTATTCAGCCTTTTGTTGATTGAAGCTCTATGAAGAACATGACATCTGTGTTAATATCTTTAGCCCGGAAATATTCTAGGAGAAAAGAATCACACAGTATGGTTCTTCCATCTTCAATGAGAGTTCTATTCTTTCTCTCAGTAATCTCATTTTGCTGGGGTGTTCTTGGAGTGGAAAACTCTTGCTGAATCTCAAGTCCTTCACAACACTTTGTCATATATTCAGATTGAAACTAAGTTCCATGATCACTTCTGATTCTTACCATAGAACTGTTTAATTCATATTGTATTTGTTTGCCAAATGTTTTGAATACATCAGGAGTTTCAGACTTTTTCCTTAAAAAGAAAACCCAAGTAAAACTGGAATAGTCATCAACAATCACAATGGTGTAGACTTTCCTTCCTAAACTATGAACAAGCATAGGAAGGAAAAGTTTGTCTATGGCCTTATAGTTTAAATGAGCGAGCCTCTTTTGCCATTTGACACAATGTGAGTCTTTCTTATTTGCAACTTGGCATATGGGTGAGTCCGACTTTAGACAATGAAAATTCAAACAATATACATTCCCATACCTACTGCCTATTAAGATGACCTCTTGGTCACCTGATTTCTTTATGAGGCACTCATCCGTGTGTAATGAAATGTCATAGACAAGATCACAAATTTGGCTTATGCTTATAAGGTTGTGTTTCAACCCTTCCACATAAGCTACTTTAGTGAAAGTGACTAAGCCATGTGAGATCTTACCAAAACCTCTGGTAATCCCTTTGTCAGCTCCACCAAAGATCACCTTTGGTCCATTCTTCACTGGAATAAATTCTCTCAAGTTTCTCCTTATTCCAGTCATGTGTCTGGAACATTCAATATCCACGTACCGGATGGGTCTATCTCTGGTGTTTAGACATACCTACAAAATAAGAATTTATTTATCCTTAGGAACCCAAATTGCCTTGGGTCATATGTGCTTGTTAGCTGCGGCTCCATTGAGACCACCTAAAAATTTCTTAACTGGATATACTTTCTGCCCATGAAACATGGTGTGATTAAACCAACAATCCAGGGAAAAGTGTCCAATCCTCCCATAACACCAGCACTCATATCTATTGTACCTCCTCTTTGGAGGAACAATAGGAACTTTATGCTGACATTCCTTAGGACAGGAATCAGCAAACTTGACAGTTGCATTTTAATTGGGATAAAAATGGTTGTTTTGCCTCTCAGTCACAACAGTCCTCCTTGGATCAAGCACATGAGGAATAGCTTTCCTATTCACATATGAGTTTGGTCCAGCTTGTCCAGAATTTTGTATTTATTTTACCATAGTCTGAAATACAGGTTGTGGGATGACTGGACCCTTTTGTCATGTCAGCTTTTTAACACCCATTCTCTTATATTTAACATAACCAAGTCCACTTCCAGGAGTTCCTGAGAACGTATCTATAATATGGAGCACAGTCTTAGGTTTGGAAAACAACTGAACAAGTTTTTTCTCATTCAGGAGTTTGAGTTCCAACTCCTGAATGATTGTATCCTTTTGTTTAGCAACATGATTTGATCATCAATGATCTTAGTTAGCTTAGATAACTTTGAACTTTGAAGACCAGTCTTCTGAGTAGCTATCTCATGATTGTACTTAAGACCTTTTAGAGATGCAATCTTAATGGATTGTTCTTTGATAAGCTTTTTTCTTTGTACAAGAGCCTCTAGCCATTTTCCAAATTTGACTGTGAGTTCTTGCAGTTCAGTCTCAGAGTTGGACTTATGTGACTCAAAATTTGAGTTACACGAGTCTGACTCATCCCCAGTCTCATAAACAGAAGTTTTAGAACAAATAGAATTGTCATAGATTACCTGAGTATCTGTTTTTGGATCATCAGATAGTGCCATCAAGTTAACCTCCATATCATCTTCAGAGTCACCATGGTGTGATGAAGTTGTGGAGTTATTTCCCTTGTATATGACCTCTCTGATTAATTCCTCTTCACAGAAGAATAATCCAATGTGTGCATGTTCTTCTTCTGATTCAGTTGAATCAGTATCACTATCAAATAAAGTCTTTGGCTTATTTTCCATCAGACCCTTTTCTGATTTCTTATTATTGAGTACATTGGTCACAATATACTTGATTTGAAGAAGTCCTTTCACCTCAATGATATACATATAGTTGTATTTGATGAATGTTAAGTTCTTGTGTGCAGACAAATAAAGCTAAGTACAAAAGTGTCAAGACACTAGGCAAGTGTTGACACTTTTGTCAAAGATATGCTGAGACAAGAAGTAGTTGTGTTGACACTCAGGACTAGTGTCGAGACACTTAAACAAGAAATGCTGGGTCAAGGAGAAAGTTATGTCGACACCCAGTACTTTGGTCGACACTATGATATAAGAAATCAACTATGTTGACACTCAGGACTAGTGTCGACACATACTTCACAAGTTGTGTCGAGCTAAAGAACAACTGTGTCGACACTAAGGACTAGTGTCAACACACCTCACAAGCAGTGTCAAGACTGGAAACAAGAGAAGTATCGACACCCTGCACTTGGGTTGACATCATCAGTCAGGAAGTCAGCTATGTCGACACTCAGGACTAGTGTCAACATATTCTACATCAGCTATGTCGAGACAAGGTGAAGGTTTTGTCAACACATTCAGAATTATGTGGAGATCACTACAAGAGTAGTGTCGATACCCAGGACTGGTGTCGACACATCCAATAGTCTAGTTTCAAGACTTCAAGCAGAATTGTTTCCTAAGTACAAAAATCTCGCCAGTGGTTCTAATAACTGTCAGAACTGTCAGATGTCAGTTATTAACCAGATCAGCCAGTTACCTTTGATAAAGCCTATATAAAAGGATCAACTCCACAGAAGGAAGAGAAGAAGTGAAGAAAAATTAGCAAAGCCAGATCTAAAAAGCAATTAGCTAGAATTCAGAAGGTGGAGAGAAGCCGGATCAAGAATCATCTCCAACATTCTCCATCCTAGATCTACCCTAATTTCAACTTCAAGAAGCTTTGAAAGATAAGAAGGGTTGGATCAAATCCCTTACAACAAGTATCAAGGGAAGCTTACGCATCAAGATCAGATTAAGAAGCAGTCACCCATTTCTCTCTTGCTAGGTGACTAATTCTGAATTAATTTCCTTTACCTCTTCTAATCTTGTAAGATCTACTTGTAGATCTGAGTGTAGGAGAATAAATTTCTCTAAGTTGTAAGCCTGTGTTATAAAGGCTGAGGTAGGATGGAAATTGCCCGAGGTAGGAGAAGTGGGTATTTCTCTGAGTTGTAGGGCAGGATTTTCCTAAGGAGTCAGAGTGTGGATACATTCTGAGGTAGAATTCTTGGGAAGAACTTGAGGTATAGGATCTTGGTGATCTTAGTGGTAAAACTTGTATACTCTGAGTTGTAGGAGACAGCTAGTCTCTGAGCTGTAAGATCTGAGGATTTGAGTAAAGGAAGAAAATGGAGTTTGGTCAAATCTAGTTCATTGCTAGATAGGAGAAGGGGGAAAGTGGATGTACCCATATATTGAGGAACCACTATAAAACTATGTGTACTGTGCTGTGATTACCGTGATTGTTGTGCTGTGATTACCGTGATTGTTGTGCTGTGATAGTTTTAAGTTGTTGTTTAGTTTATCTTGTTTTATCTGACTAAGATAATTAACATAAAGAAAGTATATCTCAAAATAAAAAATAGCCAAGGTTCAAATTTTATATATTCACCCCCCTAGGTCACTCTCAATCATAAAACAAACATTTGCAATTGGTATCAGAGGGAGGTTCAATAATAGATGATTCCACTTTTCAAAATCTGATTCATTGTAAAATATCAAATGAAATGTGGGAGTCACTGATTGTCTATATGGAAGGAACTGAAGAGGTCAGAGATGACAGAAAATCTCTACTAAACCAGCAGTATGAGACCTTCATACAGGATAAGAAAGACTTAGTGGCTGAATGCTTTGAAAAGTTCTTTAGAATTGTAAAAAACCCGAGGACTTATGTCAGGAGCTTCACAAACTATTAATTCAATGATAAGTTCTTGAGGGCCCTGAACAAGGAATTGGACATCAAGATCTGTGCAATAAGAGAAATGAGTAATTTAGCCAACATAGACCCCCCATGCTCTGTTTGGCAAGCTGTTGTCCCATGAGTTATAGCTCAATCTCAGAATGACTGAAGAAGATACAACTAGAGCACACATCAGAGAAAAATCCTTGGCCATAAAGGCTGAGACTACCAGGAAGGTCAGAGAAAAGTTAACACTCTCAAAGAGACAAGACACAATCTCTGAGTATATAGAATCATCCTCATCAGGAGGAGAACTGACTGAGGAGGAACTGTCTCTTTTCTCTAGACAGTTCAAGAAGATGTTGAGGAGAAGAAGGCAGGGAAGCTGGAAGGGTCCAGCTGGAGACTCTTCTCTCAAGAAGACCAATCATCCAGAGAAACCCGAGAAGAAAAAATCTGGGGACAGGTATGGGTCTTCACAAAACAAATATGTTAAGACTGATATTGTGAGTTATTGTTGCAACAGGCAAGGGCATGTCATAGCTGACTGTCCAACAAAAAGAAAGGAGAAAAAGGCAGTGAATTTGAAGACTAGGCAACACAAGAAGGCTGACAAAAGTCTCTTGGCAAAGAAACAATCTACACTATCTGATAGTTAGTCTGATTCATCAGAATCAGAAGAGGAGGAGGCTCTCATGGGCCTGATGGCTGTTGAGGAGACCCAATCAGGAGAAGAAGGATAGGATTGATGAAGTCCTGCTAAGATAAAACCAAGCTCTCCTAGTTTTGTCTCAGTTTCTTTTTTTGCATCAGAAAATAAATCATGTTCTTACTCCTCAAATAATAGGGAACCTAATTCAGACACTGAAGTTGATTTCAGCAGTCTTATCAATTGATATGGTAAGTTATTAAAGGTCTTGATTACAAGCAAAGAGCTTATTAAGGATCAGGCCAGTGAATTAGAATCTCTGAGGGGAGTGTCTTTATAGTTGGAGAGGGACAACCTAAAGTTGGAACTTCAAAAACTAAAGCTTATAGAACTAAGTAACCAGATAGATAGCTAGGCAGAAGTAATAGTAGAACAGGTCAAGACTGTCAAGGACCTGGAAGAAAAGCTCACCCAGGAAAGACAGCTCCTGACTCAGTTCTCAAAACCCAAGTCAGTGCTACCTATCATAGATACCTTTTCTGCACCATTTAGAAGTGGTGTAGGGTATGGAAAAAACAAAAAGGTTATTAAGAAGTATGAACCTAAGGGTAAATCCCCAATGGGTAGAGTTAAGCTACCTCCCAAGCAGCTGTCTTCTTAAAGATGCAATGAATCATGTGTTCCTGGATACATGAGTTCTGAGTGCACTACCAGATATGTCAATAAAGAGCCTTGCTGGGAGGGACAAACATATAAAGTCAATAAAGGCCAACACCACCACAAAGGGTGATCAATCCAAGAAGCCAACTAATTCTTGGAGCTGGTCCCAATGCACCACACCAAAACTTGAAAGGTAAGGGTGTAAATTTTGCACCATTACCTTGGAAGCGGGATGTCAAGTGTAAGTTGCACAAAAGAACAACTTTAAATGTGCAACCTTAGAAAATATATAACCGATTTGAATGTTAGTGTTGTTTGAAGGTTGGGCATTTTGCCCTAGATTGTTGGTATAATCCAACAATACCTTCATATAATACTCAACCAGCTTTGTTTAGAAATCCTTTTGTGTTTCACGCAGCAAAGCCTAACAAGAACCAAGGCCCAAAAACTATTTATGTGCCTAAGGTGAATTAATTCTGTGTTTGTAGGTGGAACCAAGTACCACAGAAGGCCAATATGGTACTTGGATAGTGGCTATTCCAGGCACATGACTAGAACAAGGAGTTTGCTAAGGGATTACTCTTCAGTTAAGAATGGATCAAAAGTCATCTTTAGAAGGTCAGAGAAAGGACTAACCAATGGATATGGTAACATTTCTAATGGTCTAGTCACCATTGCAAAAGTGGCATCTGTGAAGGATTGAACCACAATCTGATAAGCATAAATCAGCTTTGTGATATAGGTTATGAAATTGTTTTCCACAATGATAAGTGTCTGATAAGGAATCCAAGTGATCAAGACATCATCTTGTCAGGCACTAGGAGTTGGAACATTTATTTTCTAAATTTCTTAAGTGTAAATAAGAAGTCACCTGTATGCCTAGTAGCTATTGAGAAAGACTCTTTATGTATGCAATGACATAAGAGGGTGGCTCGCTTAAACTATAAAGCTACGTGCAAGCTATTCTCTATGGACTTAGTTATAAATAGTTCACAGCTTAAATGCTCCAAAGAAGGCTTATGTCTAGCATGTCAAAAATACAAATAGACGAAAGTCTCCTTTAACAGCATTCAGTCCAAAGACACTAAGAGGTGTATGTACTTACTTCATATGGATCTACTTGGTCCTACGCAAGGTATTAATATGGGTAGGAAGTCCTATACCTTTGTGATATTGGATGATCACTTTAGGTTTGCTTGGGTATTCTTCTTAAGTAGAAAGTTTGAAACACTAGAAATCCGTGCTGATTTTGTCAGACAAGTTCAGAATGAGATGGGATGTTCTGTGGTCAAGATTAGAAGTGACCATGGTGCAGAATTTCAATCTGAAAAGATGACTAATTTCTGTAAGGAACTAGGAATCTTTCAGGAGTTCTCCTCTCCAAGAACACCAAAACAAAATGGAGTTGCTGAGCGGAAAAATAGAACTCTCATTGAGGAAGCTTGAACAATGCTGAGTTATACATCTCTCCAATAATATTTCTGGGCTGAGGTTGTGAACACAGCAAGCTATGTTCAAAATATGTCCTTGATCAACAAGAATCACAACAGGACTCCCTATGAACTAGTGAAAGGCAGAAAACCAAATCTGTCCTACTTAAAATTTTTTGGTAGTAAGTGTTATGTATTGGATAATGGTAAAACTTATATAACCAAGTTCTCAAAGAAATCCTTTGAAGTAATATTTGTAGGTTATAGTGTTCATTGCAATGTATACAGGATCTACCACTTGAAACATCAAGTTGTAGAGGAATCAATTAATGTAGTTTTTGATGAAACTTATATACTATATAATGAGATTTCTAACAACTCTAGTCTAGGTGAGGTAGACTATAGGATGGAAAAGTTAAATATAGGTGATTCACCTGATCTAGAGTTACATACTAGAGACAATGTAGAAATATTTATAGAAGATATAATAACTGCCCAGGGGGAGGAAGAGAATTATCCAAATCTTCCGGCAGATCTAGGTGATGGTAGGCACCTGCCAGTAGCAGTTAGATACCTTAGAGATCATCCTTTTGATCAAATAATATGTAATTCTAGAGTAGGAGTAACTACTAGAAGTAAACATCACAATGAGGTTCTATACTTACGCTTTCTCTCTCAGGTAGAACCTAAAAAGTTTGAGGAAGACAATTCAGATCCCAACTGGATTATGGCTATACAAGAAGAGCTCAATCAGTTTGAGAGATACAAAGTCTGGAGTCTAGTTCCTAGACCTAGTGATCACAGTGTCATGGGAACTAAGTGGATTTATAGGAATAAACTAGATAAGTATGGGGTTATAGTTAAGATCAAAGCTAGATTAGTGGCTAAAGGATATAGACAAGAGGAAGGGATAGTCTTTGACCAAACCTTTGCACATGTAGCTAGGCTAGAAGCCATAAGGTTGTTTTTAGCTCATGCAGCATACAAAGGATACAAGGTCTACTAGATGGATGTAAAGTCAGCATTCCTCAATAGTACACTGAAGGAGGAATTCTATGCAGAGCAGCCACCAGGTTTTATAAACCCTTAACTCAACTCTCATGTCTTCAAATTGCACAAGGCTTTGTATGGGTTAAACCAGGAACCTAGAGCCTGGTATGAGACCATATCTACCTTTCTTATAGAGAACAAGTTCTATAAATGAAAGATAGACAAGACACTATTTCTTAGAGACATCAAAGGTTCAAGCATCCTAGTCCAGATATATGTAGATGACATAATTTTTTGGTCTACTAATGAAAAGTTGTGTAGAAAATATGTCAGGCTTATGCAAGGCAAGTTTGAAATGAGCAGTATGGGTGAGCTAAAATTCTTCTTGGGATTCCAAGTTAGACAATCTGGGGATAGTATATCCATCTCAGAGTCTAAGTTTACTAAGGAGTTGATTAAGAGGTATGGTATGGATAATTCTTTTACCATGAGAACTCCAATGGGTTCTTCTGTGTCACTACACAAGGATGAATCTAAGAAACTAGTTAATGAAACCTTGTATAGAGGAATCATTGGATCACTTCTGTATTTGACTGCTAGTAGGCCAGATATTATGTTCCCAACATGCGTTTGTGCTAGGTACCAAGCTTGCCTAAAAGAGTCTCATAACACTACTGTAAAGAGAATACTGACATATATGAAGGGCACACCCAATCTTGGCTTTGGTATCTTAGGGATAGTGATTTTGAACTCACAGGGTAGACAAATGCCAATTTTGCAGGTTGCTAAGAAGACTGAAAGTGTACTTCTGGAACCTGTCAGTTTCTAGGGAAAAGACTCATAAGTTAGAGTAGCAATAAGCAAACAAGTGTTGTCATTTCTATAGAAGAATCTGATTACATATCTGCTGGAAGCTGTTGTGTACAGTTGTTGTGGATTCAACATCAACGACTAGACTACAGTGT
This sequence comes from Platanthera guangdongensis, assembly GCA_039583875.1. Taxonomy (NCBI): domain Eukaryota; kingdom Viridiplantae; phylum Streptophyta; class Magnoliopsida; order Asparagales; family Orchidaceae; genus Platanthera; species Platanthera guangdongensis. The sequence continues at coordinate 7,491,542 of CM077149.1, read as the reverse complement.
ACAGCTAAGTAAATCTATTATGTTTTGTGATTCTACTAGTGCAATCTCTATTGCTAATAATCATGTTTCACATAGTAGAACTAAATATATAGAAATTAGATATCACTTTCTCGGAGAAAATGCAGGGAAAGAACATATTACCTTACAGTATACTCCAACAAAAACACAAGTTGCTAATATTTTTACAAAACCCCGAGATGAAAGCAAGTTCAATTACTCTAAATTTGAACTAGGTATGTTGAACATTGAGTAAACATGTTCAATTAGTACAACTTATAAAAGACGACTAACCAAGAAAGAATTCATAAAAGTCAAGAAATTATATTCAGAATACACATTTTGTCTAAATCAAAGGATTATGTCGAGACACCATAGTGTGTGTGTCAAGACAATTAGTAAAGTGTCGAGACACCAGACAGTGTGTCAGCACTAAATAAATGCATGTGTCGCGAAATTAAAATTTAGTGTTGAGACATAAGGGTGTCGAGACCCTGATGTCTGTGTCGAGAGACATGAACCTTGTGTCGACTCAAGTCGACACATCTCGACAGAGTGGGTTATCCATGTCGACACTAAACATTTCCAGAATATTTAGAAAATTACTAAATGCACCGTGCCTTCTCGCCTTCTACAGACAAATACTATAAATAGGACGGATTAGAAGTTATCGACTACGCTTACTAGAAATCTTGAAAAATTGATCGTTGTGTGTCGATACCTAAAAATCCTTAGTCGACACCTCTCAATCTCAAGCTCTCTCAAATCCAATGGCACCTTAGATGGAGAAAAAAATCAACGAGGGTTATGAATTGGTGTGAAACGCATTCGTCTCCGCACAATAAGAGATCAAGAACGTGATAGACATTGTCAATGAGGCAGGTCTTGAGTATCTGCTTTCTGAACCAACCAAAATATTGAAGTGTGAAGTATCAGAATTCTATTCCAATGCCTCACTAAACCCTCATTCAGCCAAGATCAAATCCATTGTAAATGGAGCAAGGGTAAAGATCACAATCAAAAGGCTAGCTAAAGTCTTTCAGATTCCTAGAACTGCTCAGGAACATGAACTAGACTCAAGTAAGACTGTAGAGTCCTTAGAGTAGTGTGGAATAGATTCGACCACTAGGTTTTGCAGTTCACTAAACAGGAAGGGAATGAATTCCCAGGGTATATTTTTGTCTGAAGTGGTAGGAAAGGTGCTCCTCTGCAAGACTGGAGCACATGACAGAATTTCATGCTTCATGTTTAGCCTGATGACAAGGATTATTTTCAGAATCACGACTGATTGGAACAAAGTGTTGTTTGATAAGATTGCAAAAGGAATTCAGAAGCCCAATATGGGCAGAATTGTTAGTATGTATCTAGTAAAGATAATTCCAGATAGTATCAATCAGAAGATTGGGTCTAAGATAAATCATGTAAGGAGAATGGACATGATAATTCTATCAAGATGGGACAGAGTTTTGTCTAAGGAGACTCCAGAGCCCAAGAAGAGAAAGGAGGTAAAAGGGAAGAAAGTAGTGGTTGAGGAAGTTGAGTCCTCAAGTGATTCTGAGGAACAAGTGAAGTTTTGTTCGGATAAAGATGCTGAGGAAGAACAAAGGAGAACTCCAAGACTCTCACCTGGAATAAGTGATCAGGTGCAGGGGGAGAAAATACTAGAAAAAGAACCAATTGAGGGCGAGAACATCACTGATTTGCCAATGGATACAACAACCACGATAATAATGGATGTTGTACAAGAACTGGAACAATCAAAGATACCTGAATAAGAAATATTTGAGAGAGAGATGGAGGACGAAATTCCAAAAGAGACTGAAGAAGAAATTCTTCTGTCTAAAGAAATCAACATGCAGGGGGAGATAGATGGGAGTCCCCAGATTGACGATCCTGATGCTGAAATTCAGCAAGCAGTTGTTAACTTGGAAAGTATCAATATTAATGAGAAGGGTACAAGAGCTGAGGGGGAGTTGGACCCAGATTCTGCCAAAACCAAGGATACTCCAACAGTTAAAGAGATTGATTCATCTGAATTTGAAGAAGAAGAAGAGTCTTTACTGAAGAAAAGGAGGTTACCTGAAATGAAGAAGAGAAGCAGGAGTTATAAAAAGCTTATTCAATCTGATCCAACTTCAGCTTCTACAGTGGACTCAAACTCACTCCTTGTACAACTTCAAACTATGCTTGATCAATATAGACAATAACTTGAAAAGTATGTAGATGAAAGAAATAAAGATTTGTATTTTCAAGTGGCTCATGATATTAAGTCAATAAGATTTGAAGTCAATCTCCTAAAACTGAAATAACTACTTTCTTTGAAAAAGGAGCTAATGTTGTAGTGTATATTGCTAAACAGCAGCAAGAAGCCAAGGCAACTGCAGATGAAATGTTTGTCAAACAAGGCTATGTCCTTCAAAATCAAAGAATTTTATATGAAAGCATGACTACTTTGAATACAGAAAAAATGGTTAAGCTAACTGAGCAGTCTACTGAGTTAGAAAACAAAATAGCTGCTGCTACAAAGGACATGGAAACTCAGTTGACAATACATTCAACCTCATTACTTATAGATATAAAAGAATCTGATAAATAATTAGATGATCACTTACTTAAACTCAAGAATTCCTTAACATCTGGAATAAATTATCTATATGGTCAAGTCAGGTTTCACAAAAATGATCTAAGAGATCACATAGAAAGAGAAGTCATAAAGGGGGAGAGGGTTATGATAAGGGCCAGTTCTGAACATACTACCTAGATATAAAAAAATATCAGAGACACTTCAGGCTATCCTCCCCTATGGTATGATGGAGATCAAACTTTTGAGTATGGTTGTCCACCAGCTCAACTTGAAGCACCTCATGCTCTTGGAACTCATGATGCTGAGCAAACCATGTACAATCCTGCAGCACAAGTTACATATGAGTCTATCCAAGCAGCTGTCCAACACATGTACAGTCCTCCACCGTTAGTTCAAAATATTATATTTGAAGAGGTGGAGATGTCTGAATCTTCCTTAGTTAAAGAAAAAGAAACTCGGGTTTCAAAGAAAAGGTTTAGAGGATAAGCTAAGGATAGACCAAATTTTGAGCAATGAAGCGCAACCTCCAGATCAATCATTCTCACCGCATGGGAGGCAGTGAATACAACTATGACAGACAAAGGTAAATGGTATTCAGAATAGGAATGGGCCAAATATTTGAAGCATCAAGAGATTATTCAGAAGTTCACATAAGATCTGAAGAAAGGAAAGATTCCTGCTAATTCTGTTGAGCCTAGTAAATATTTCACAAAGCCTTACCATTATTTTGAAAGACAAAGGCTGAAAGAGGGAGCAATTGCAAAAGCTAAGGATAATAAAGGAAAGAAGGTTGCTGATGACAAGGTGCCTGAGGTGAAAGCTAAGATACAATCTGGAAAAGGCATAGTCATCAAAGAACCAGAGCTGCCATAGAATGTTCTTAGTTTTAAATTTCATAGAAATCTTGTTCTGTAACTATTGAATAACCAAAGTATATAGAGGTAAACCTGTTGACAATCAAATAGTGAAAATTTTGGGTTGCATAACATTTCTTGTGCTATTATTTAAGATTGTAATTGTTTGCTTTACTTTCTGTTCAGCATTATTGTTGTTAAATATGTATTTTTATTTATGTTATTTCACATATTATACTGCACTGTAATCTTAATGTCTTAATCATAATATTTTTGGTATCATGTTGTATATCATTGATTTGGGGTTATGACTTCTCCAAATATTGAGAGATTGTTGAGCACATTGGTCACAATATACTTGATTTGAAGAAGTCCTTTCAGCTCAATGATAACACATAGTTGTATTTGATGAATGTTAAGTTCTTGTGTGCAGGCAAATAAACCTAAGTACAAAAGTATCGAGACACTAGCTAGGCAAGTGTCCACACTTCTGTCAAAGATGTGCTGAGATAAGAAGTAGATGTATCGACACTCAGGACTAGTGTCGACACACTTAAACAAGAAATGCTAATTCAAGGAGAAAGATGTGATGATACCCAGGACTTGGATCGACACTATGATACAAGAAAGCAACTGTGTCGACACATACTTCACAAGTTGAGCCAAGACAAAGAATACCTGTGTCGACACTAAGGACTTGTGTCGACACATCTCACAAGTTGTGTCAAGACTGGAAACAAGAGCAGTGTTGACACCCAGGACTTGGTTTGACACCATCAGTCAGGAAATCAGCTGTGTCAACACTGAGGACTAGTGTCGACACATTCTACATCAACTGTGTCGAGACAAGGTGAAGGTTGTGTCGACACATTCAAAAGTATGACGATATCACTATAAGAGTAGTGTAAACATACAGGACTAGTGTTGATACATCCAACAGTCAAGTTTCAACACTTTAAGCAGAATTGTTTCCTGAGTATAAAAATCAAGCCAGAGGTTCTGACAACTGTCAGAACTGTCAGATGTCAATTATTAACCGGATCAGCCGGTTACCTTTGATAGAGCCTATATAAAGGTATCAACTCTACAGAACGAAGAGAAGAAATGAAGAAAAATTGGCAAAGCCAGATCTAAGAAGCAATCAGTTAGAATTCAAAAGGTGGAGAGAAGCCGGATCAAGAATGGTCTTCAACATTTTCTAGCCTAGATTTACCCTAATTTCAACTTCAAGAAGCTTTGAAAGCTAAGAAGGGTTGGATCAAATCCATTACAATAAGGATCAAGGGAAGCTGACGCATCAAGATCAGATCAAGAAGCAGTCACCCATTTCTCTCTTGCTAGGTGACTAATTCTGAATTAACTTCCTATACCTTTATTTATCTTGTAATAACTACTTATAGATCTAAGTATAGGAGAATCAATTTCTCTGAGTTGTAAGCCTATGTTATAAAGGTTGAGGTAGGGCAGTAATTGCCTGATGTAGGAGAAGTTGGTATTTCACTTAGTTGTAGGGTGGGATTTGCTTGAGGAGTAGGAGTGTGGATACATTCTGAGGTAGAGTTCTTGGGAAGTACTTGAGGTGTAGGATCTTGGTGATATGAGTGGTAAGACTTGTATATTCTGAGTTGTAGGAGCTAGCTGGGCTCTGAGTTGTAAGATCTGAGTATTTGAGTAAAGGAAGAAAAAGGAGTTTGGCCGAATCTAGTTCATTGCTAGATAGGTGAAGAGGGAAGTGGATGTACCCATATATTGGGAAACCACTGTAAAACTGTGTATTGTGCTGTAAATGCTATGATTGCTATCCTATGATAGATTTAAGTTGTTGTTTAGTTTATCTTGTTTTATCTGACTGAGATAATTAACATAAAGAAAGTATATCTCAGAATAAACAATAGCCAAGGTTCAAATTGGACCTATTCACACCCCCCCCCTCTAGGTCACTCTCAATCCTAAAACAAACATTTACACTTGGCTTTATAGAAATTCTTCTCCTTGGACATCTTGTTTTCCTTTCTTTTTACTGAACAGTCAGTAATGACATGTCCAAGCCTGTTACAGCAATAACAAATAATATCAGCTTTAATATGTTTATACAAGTTTGTATCATACCTGAACACAGATTTGCTTCTGTGTTTGTCTTTATTCTTGTTGGAACTTGGAACAGATGATGTCTTCTTGTTCCATTGCTTCCTTCTTCTCATCATCTTCTTGAATTGCCTAGTGAATATTGCCAAATCTCCATCTAAGAATTCTTTTGATGAAGAACTAGTCTCAGTGCTAACTGTATGATCATCCCTTCTTGGTGATGATGGAATTTATCTTATAGTCTTCTTTGATGTGTCATCTTTGAAAGCCACAGATCTTGTCTGATTTAAACTTCTGTCAGATTCATCATCAGCTTTTCTAGAATTTAATTGAAGCTCATGTGACAACTTCCCATATAAGTCCTTGGGTAACATGTTTCTCACATTCCCCATTTCTCTTATAGCACAAATCTTTATGTCCCATTATTTATTTAGAGATCTCAGAAACTTGTCATTAAGCTCATAGTTTGACAATTCTCTGCCATAATTCTTTAACTCATTGACAATTCTAAATAACTTTTCATAACATAGTTTTATAGAATCAGTCTTCGCTTGCGTGAATGCCTTATACTGCTGGTTGAGTAGAGACTTTTTGTCATCTCTGACTTCTTTTGTGCCTTCCATATAGACTATGAGAGTGTCCCACATCTCCTTGGATGTTTTTCAGTGTACTAAATTCTGAAAGGTTGAATTATCTATTGCACTGACAATTATGTTTTGTGCTCTCTTATCCATGGTGATAAGAACCACCTCATCCTTTGTCATCTCAGACAGTTTCTTAGGAATTTGCACATTTGCATCAAAGACAGATATTTTCATGGGTATATATGGTCCTTCTTATACTGTGACAAAGATTCTTGGATCTGATGCCTCCATAAACAATCTCATCCTTTACTTCCAAATAGCAAAGTTATCATTTGTACATATTGGGAGCTTCATATAACTGAGTTCTCTGTGAGATTGAGAAGCCATTAGATCTGATATGTTTCAACCACCCTTAGGATCTTTTTCTGATTGTTAGGTCTTTCTTTGAATAACCTCACTCTAATACCACGTGAAAAATAATTCTATGGGTAGTTAATCACCTAGAGGGGGTGAATAGGTGTCTTTTCAAATTCTTTATCACTTATATTATATGTTCAGCTGAGATTTGAAAAGTAAATTTCACAAGTACACATCACAAACAATTCACTGAACACAGAACAAGCACTTCACAGAACATAGCACAATAAATCCACAGTACACAAAATATTTATAGTGGTTCCCATATTTAGGGTACATCCACTTTAACCATTCTTCCTCACTAGCATTGTGCTAGATAAGGTTATATCTCCTCCTCTTCAACTCAGATCAAAAGATCTTACAGGCTCAGTTTCTGTTAAGAAACCTACACTCAGACCAATAGGTCCTACCTAAGAGATTCACCTAATCTCCTATCTCAGGTCTCTCAAGAACCCTACCTCAATCTTTATAACACAGGCTTACGCCTCAGGTATCCAACATAAATCACCTACCTCAAGTCCCTCAAGAACCCTACCTCAGGCTTTATAAATTAGACTTACAACTCAGAGAATAAATCTCCTACCCACTTAGATCTAAGATAGATCTTACAAAATAAAGAGGTAAATGAGAATGAAAATAAACTCAGAATACAACAATCATGTAATCTGATGTTCTGAGAATTCAGAATTTTCAATTCTGCAACAAAGAATTAATTCTTGATAAACAGACTGGCTGAAAAGATACTTCTTTAGATCTGAAATCTTCTTGATGATGATCGGCTTGATTTCCTTGAACAACTTGTAGAACAGATCCACCTAAATCCACAGATCAACTTGTTGAAAGGATCAGTTGATTTTCTTGAAGACCTTCATCTTCCTTCTTCTTCTTGGAGTTGTCGTCCTCCCCTGACTTGGAAGAAATTAGAATGAGAATTGATTTGTTGAATTTTTTATTCTTATTCTTTATGTAGACGACACCTCTATTTTTAGCCTTCAAGGATTGTTGGCTGCTGATTGATGACATCAGCATGTGAGATCATGCTTCAAATTTTCCTTCAAACTGCTACTGATGAGATATCACGATACTGTAACTGATGTGACATTTCTGACTTTTCTCGACACTTCTGTGTTGACTATGCACATCTTCAGAAACATAAGTGTCGAGATGTCCAAAGTTTCTCGACACTTTATTACTTAAGTGTTTTTAGAAGGTGTCGAGACATCTTAGCAGTATCGACGCAATTTTACTTAAAAGAAATTTGAGCCTGAACTTGAAGGTGTCGAGATAGTTGACTTGTCTCGACACAATTGTCGACCGTGTCGACATCTTTAAATCTGCACTATGTCGAGACAGTTGAGTTGACTCGACACAACTTTCTACTGGGTATCGACACTTTTTTTATTTCTTCACTGTGTCGAGACAGTTGAATTATCTCGACACAACTATCTGCCGGGTGTCGACACTTTAAGCCTGCACTTTAGTCTTCATAGTGTCATGACAGGTGTATTGTCTCGACACTACTGTCTTAAGATGTCGAGATATCTAACTTGTCTCGACACATCTGTCTTGATCTTCAAAGTGTCAAGATAACTGACTTGTCTCGACATAGCTGACTTGATCTTCAAAGTGTCGAGATAACTAACTTGTCTCGACACAACAGACTTGATCTTCAAAGTGTCGAGATAACTGACTTGTCTCGACACAACTTCTACAAAGGCGTAGACATAGTTTGTTGGGTACATTGGTTAAATGTACCTGATTTGAAGAAGCCTCACCCAACTCAATGATATACATCATAATGTATTTGATGTATGTTGAGTTACTTGTGCAGGTTAAGTATTTGCACGACTGAAGCAAAAATTTCTAAGTCCATGTGTCGACACCTAGAGGGAAAGTGTCGACACTTAAGAAGACTTGTGTCGACACCCAGACAAGCAGTGTCGACACTTGGAGTCATTATGTCGACACCTGGGATGTAGAGTCGACACCAGACAGAAAGTGTCGACACAAGGAGCTGTGTCGACACTCAGTGAAGAAAAATGCAGACAGAAAGTGTCGACACAAGGAGCTGTGTCGACACCCAGTGAAGCTGTGTCTACACCAGAAAGTGTCGACACTTGGAGCTGTGTCGACACTTAGCAGAAGAGTCAGCACTTGAAGTATGTGTCGACACCAAGAACAATGTGTCGACACTCAACAGAAGACTCTACACTTGAAGAAAGTGTCGACACAAGGAGCTGTGTTGACACTTAGCAAAGAATAGAATTATCTCCAAAATATTCTAAGTACAAGTGTCGACACTAAGGGAATGTGTCGACACTCAGCTGAAGTCTCAACAGAAGAATCAAGTGTTGACACAAGGAGCTATGTCGACACTTAGCAAGTATCAACATAAAAGACTATGTGTCGACACCAAGAAGCAGTGTCGACACTTAACAGATTCAACACAAGAAGTTGTGTCGACACAAAAGGTGATGTGTCGACACTTAGAAGAATTCAGCTAAAGATAGAAGATCAAGTACTTGTGTCGACACTCAATTTTAGTGTCGACACCTGAAGAAGAATCTGTGTCGAGACATACAAGGAGTTGTGTCGACACCTTGTAGACTTGTGTCGACACTTACACAGCATGTGTCGACACTTGAACTATAAGTGTCGACACTTAAAGATAGAAAGTCTCGACACTTTCAGACAGTTAGAGATTTTCAAGAAATGACTGGATGACTTGACTGCTGCCGTTCCAGCCGGTCTACAGCACCTGTCAGAGATGTCAGAAGACAGTTATGAACCGGACCAGCCGGTTACCATGAAGAAGGCCTATAAATAGGCACATACAGTTTACAGAAACTGTTGAAGACATTGTTGAATAACAAGTTATTAAAGTGGTACACATAGTATCAAATCAAGAAGATCTTGCAGTTCAAGTGCAGATCTATGAAGTTGGAGAGAGAGGGCTCCATCCAAGAAATCAGCCGTTGGAACTAGGCTGAGAAGAAGGGTTCAGATCTATTCTGAATTCTAAGTGGCAGAGGTCAAGGAACAACTGCAGAAGGAGACAATCTTATTCAGTTCTACTCAAGAAGCTTTGAAGAAAGCTAAGTCAGATTGAATCCAGCTGAGTTCTTCCAAGAACTCATCAAGAAACTCTCAACTTCCCTCTCTCATTTTTTAGTTGTTGAGTTATTATTTCAATAATCATTTTTAACTTGTAGGATCCTTTGGATCTGAGTGAATTATAAGCCTGTATTTATAAAGGCTGAGGGTAGGGCTTGAGAGCCTGAGTGTAGGAGATTGTTATCTCTGAGTGTAGGCCTTTATTGGCTGAGTGTAGGCCTGGGTGGCTGAGTGTAGGCCTTTGTGGATGAGTGTAGGCCTTTGTGGCTGAGTGTAGGCTTTGGGATAGAGCTGAGTTGTAAGGCTTTGGGCCTGAGGTGTAGGAACCAATTTGGGTTCTGAGACAGTGGAGAAGTTTGGCCGAATCTAGTACACTGCTAGATAGGCGAAGGGGGAAAGTGGATGTACCCATATCTTGGGGAACCACTATAAAACACTGTGTCTACTGTGCTGTGCTGTGATTGTTACTGTGTATGCTTTGTGTTTGCTGTGATAGAATAGTTAGAAATCTGTGATATTAACTGTCTGCTGCCATTAAAGTTTAAAAAGGATTAGGTCACCTATTCACCCCCCCCTCTAGGTGTTTAGGTACCATATCTTTCATGTGGTATCAGAGCGAGGTTCCTCAAAACAAGGACTAACAGTCTGAGGAGATCCTGATTGGCAGATTCAGTCTAAGTCAAATTACAGATTCAAGAAAATCAAGAAACATGGGTTCTTCTGAGAATCACAAAGAATTGGGTTCCATGAAATTACCTATATGCAGAAAGGAAATCTTTGGGATTTGAAAAGAAAGGGTAAGGCTGTTTATGGAGGCCTCAGACCCTAGAATCTACATCACAGTAAAGGAAGGGCCTTATGTGCCTATGAAGATATCTGTTCTAGATGCAAATCAGAGAACCCCAAAGGATTTCTCTGAGATGACTAAGGATGAGATTGTCCTAGCTACCATGGACAAGAGGGCACAAAACATCATTGTGAGTGCCATAGATGATGCCACTTTTCAGAATCTTATTCACTGTAAGATAGCCAAAAAGATGTGGGATACTCTCATTGTCTATATGGAAGGTTCTGAAGAAGTTAGGCAAGATAGAAAATCCTTGCTAAATCAAGAGTATGAGAGTTTTAGACAAGGAAGGGGTGATAGCATAACTGAGTGCTACAAGAAGTTCTACATAATAGTGAATGAACTCATGTCATATGGAAGGGAGTTCAGTAACTATAAACTAAATGACAAGTTCCTAAGGTCCCTAACCAAATATTGGGACACCAAGATCTGTGCCATTAGAGAAATGGCTAAGTTGGGAGAAATTCCTCCACCTACACTGTTTGGCAAGTTATTGTCTTATGAAATGCAGTTGACAGTGAGGAAAGAGGAGGAGAAATCAACAAGAGCTAAACACTAGGAAAGAACTGTAGCTTTTAAGACAGAAGCCTCCAGAAAGTGCAGGAATAAATCACCAACTCCACCTCCAAAGATTGCTGAATCAGAGTCAGATGAAACAGTCAGCACCAAGTCAGAAAGCAGTGAAAGTGATGAAGACTTTGTTGCCTTCACTAGACACTTTCAGAAGTTTTTGAAAAAGAAACAGTGGAGGTCAAGGCCTTCTACATCAGAAGGAAAGGAAGACTCTTATCAGAAAAAGAGGTCTTCAAAGAATGACAAGAAAAGGACTAAGTCTAGCAAGGCAACTGGTTCCAAGATAGTATGTTATTGCTGCAATAGACAAGGCCATGTAATTGCAGATTGTCCTGAAAAGAGAAAAGAGTCTAGTGACAGGAAAAAGACTTATTTCAAAGGCAAGAAAGAAAAGTCTTTTGTTGTCAAGAAGGAGAAGACTCTATCAGATATCTCTTCTTCAGAATCTGAGTCTGATGTTGAAGCATACATAGGGCTGTTTGCTGAAGAAGAAGAAGAAGAATTCATGCAGATAATGGAGTCAATTTATGAACAATAAGACAGTCAATGCCAAGGGCTAATGGCTTTGACAGAGCATGACAAAATCCTGGAGCAGCCAGGACCCAGTAAGGTACAAAGTTCAACTCTAAATTCAGTTTCTTGTTCTAGTACAGATTCAGATTCTTCATCATCAAGTGATGAGAATGTATCTGAGTCTGAGGATGATATTCATCAGCTTATAGATGAATATAAAGTGCTGTTGCAAGCTTACAAGAAAAGCAAGTCCCTTGCCAAAAGTCAGGCAAAGGAAATTGCTGATCTTAAAGCTGCTGTAACAGATTCTGAGAAGCAATTTGATCAAAAGCTAAATGAGATAGCCAGGCTGAAACACATAATAGTGATTCAGATGGGGACTATCACCTTTAAGAATGATCAAATCAAGAGTCTGGAGAGCAATCTTCAGAAAGAGAGAGAGCTTGTTGCTAGGTTTTCTAAACCTAAGTCAGTGCTACCTTTAATTGATGAATTTGTTCATCATAAAGGCAAGGCTGGACTGGGCTTTATTAAACCTGCTAGGACTGAGTAGTCCAAGTCTAAGTCCAAGGGCAAAGCCCCAACATTCAACAAGTTTGCTATAAATAAGACAGCAAAGACTGTACCTAAGCAAAGGTACAACAAGTTTGAATGTTGGTGCTGTGGCAAGGTTGGCCATTTTGCAGTGGACTGTTGGCACAATGTCAGTGTCAAAGTGAGTACCAAACTACCTGTTGGAAAGCCAGTGGGTAGCTTTGTCAGATTACAAACTAACAAGTACCAAGGACCCAAGAATTCATTGGGTTCTAAGGTTCATTAATCTGTTTTGCAGGTAAGTCCAAGTGGCCATACCCCAACATGGTACTTGGACAGTGGATGTTCCAGACATATGACTGGAACAAGGGGACTACTAAGGGACTACATTCCAATAAAAGATGGTCCAAAGGTTACCTTTGGTGGTTCTGAAAAAGGAATCATCAAAGGGTTTGGTAACATTTCTAGTAACTTAGTTACCATTACTCAAGTGGCTTATGTTAAAGGGTTGAAACACAACCTAATAAGTATAAGTCAATTAAGTGATGTAGGGTATGACATCTCATTTGTTAAAAATGGTTGTCATATCAAGAGGTCAAGTGATCAAGAGATCATTTTGACAGGTTATAGGAAAAGGAATGTCTACTGCCTCGACATTATGATTGAGAACAATGGTTCTCCAGTTTGTCTTGTAGCTGATGAGACAGTCTCTCATTGTGTCAAATGGCACAAGAGGCTTGCCCATCTTAACTATAAGACAATTAGCAAACTCTTTAGCAAAGAGTTAGTGATGAATGGTCCTCAAGTTAAGTGTGTTAAAGATGGTATTTGTTCAGCTTGTCAAAAGGGCAAGCAGACTAAATCCACCTTTAGAAGCATAGAAAACAAAGATGCTGTGATGTGTTTATACCTCTTGCATATGGATCTCTTTGGTCCAATGCCAGTTCACAGCTTAGGTAGGAAGGTCTACACCCTTGTAGTTGTAGATGACTACTCAAGGTTTTCCTGGGTGTTCTTCTTAAGACAAAAATCTGAAACACCTAGTGTCTTCTATAGCTTTGTCAAGCAAATTCAGAATGAACTAAATAGTACAGTGGTCAAGATTAGAAGTGACCATGGTACTGAGTTTCAGTCTGAAAGCATGACAAAACTATGTGTAGACTTTGGGATATTTCAAGAATTCTCTTCACCTAGAACACCTCAGCAAAATGGCATTGCTGAGAGGAAGAATAGGACCTTGATAGAGGCTGGTAGAACCCTACTAAGTGATACATCACTGCCAGAGTATTTTTGGGCTGAAGCAGTTAACACTGCATGCCATGTTATAAATAGGGCTACCATCACTAAAGGGCTCAACAAGACCCCCTATGAAGTTGTGAAAGGCAGGAAACCAAACCTATCCTACTTCAGGATCTTTGGTTGCAAATGCTTCATACTTAACAATGGGAAGTCTTACTTAACTAAGTTTGCTGCCAAGTCCCAGGAGGGAATTTTTGTTGGGTACAACAATAATAGTAAGGCTTATAGAGTATACAACTTGTCTACACAAGTTGTAGAAGAATCTGTGCATGTAGTTTTTGATGTGACTAAACTTATTAATAATGAGTTGTCTAGCAGTGTATGCAGCCCCACAGGTTTAACAAAGAAAATGGACAAGCTTACTATAGAAGAAGTACCTGCTGCAAGACAGCAAGGAGAGGAGAGTAGCTGTTGTCCAGGGGAGAACTACATGTGCCAATTGCTGAAGAAATACAAGGAGAACAGCATGATGGAGATGCTGAATTGGTTCAACCAGAAGTAAGAATGCCTCCAGCCAACAGGCATCTAAGAGATCATCCAGTAGAGTAGATTATTGGAGATCCAAGACAAGGAGTACAAACCAGGAGCAGATACATGAATGCAGCAATCTACTCCAGCTTTCTGTCTCAAGTTGAACCTAAGAAGTTTGAAGAAGCAATACTGGATCCACAATAGACTGAAGCAATGCAAGAAGAGCTTAATCAGTCCAAAAGGTGCAAGGTCTGGGAACTTGTTCCTAGACCTAGAGACCACAATATAATAGGAGTTAAGTGGATCTACATGAATAAGATGGATGAAAAAGGGGTCATCATTAAGAATAAAGCAAGACTGGTTGCTAAAGGATATAGGCAAGAAGAAGGTATTGATTTTGATCAAACCTTTGCTCCAGTAGCCAGACTGGAAGCCATAAGGATGTTCTTGGCCTATGCAACCTATCAAGGATTCAAGGTTTACCAAATGGATGTCAAATCAGCATTCCTGAATGGTAATCTTAAGGAAGAAGTCTATGTGGAGCAGCCTTCAGGTTTTGTTGATCCAACTCTACCTCATCATGTCTATAGACTTAGGAAAGCTTTATATGGGTTAAAGCAAGCCCCTAGGGCTTGGTATGAAACCCTATCTAGTTTCCTCATTGAGAACAAGTTCTCAAGGGGAAAATAGATAAGACTCTATTCCTTAGGGAATCTAGAGGCAAAGTCATACTAGTCCAAATATATGTAGATGACATTATATTTGGGTCTACTGAAAGCAGTCTTTGCAAAAAGTTTGCAAAACTGATGCAAGGTCAGTTTGAGATGAGTAGTATGGGAGAGCTGAAGTTTTTCTTGGGTCTCCAAGTTAAACAGACTGAAAGTGGTTTATCCATATGTCAGTCCAAGTTCACCCTAGAACTCATAAGGAAGTATGGTATGGATTCATCCAGTACCATGAAGACTCCTATGGGGTCAAGTATGTCTCTTAGCAAGGATGATGCAGGGAAACCTGTAGATGAAACCTTGTATAGAGGGATAGTTAGCTCCCTATTATACTTGACTGCTAGTAGACCAGACATCATGTATGCTACATGTGTTTGTGCAAGGTATCAAGCCTGCCCTAAAGAGTCTCACTTGACTGCAGTCAAGAGAATATTGAGATATCTAAAGGGCACTCCCTATCTAGGCCTCTGGTACCCTAGGAATGGAGACTTTGATCTAACAGGTTATTCAGATGCAGACTTTGCAGGATGCAAAGAAGATAGAAAAAGCACTACTGGAACCTGTCAATTCCTAGGTGGGAGACTAATTTCATGGAGTAGCAAGAAACAAACCAGTGTGGCTATCTCCACAGCAGAGTCAGAGTATGTGGCTGTAGGAAGTTGTTGTGCTCAACTTCTGTGGATTCAACATCAGCTAGAGGACTATGGATTTCAGGTAAGTAGAACTCCACTTTTCTGTGATTCTACTAGTGCTATTTCAATAGCTAATAACCCTGTATCCCATAGTAGAACAAAACATATTGAAATTAAATATCATTTTCTTAGGGAGCATGTAGAAAGAGAAGATATTTTATTAGAATATGTTAAAACTGATAATCAAGTAGCTGATATGTTTACTAAGCCCCTAGAAGAAGCTAAGTTCAATAGATTCAAAATTGAACTAGGAATGATAAACTTAGAGTAAGTTTACAGAATTGAAAATGTCTAAGTAAAAAGGTGTCGACACAGAATAGTGGTGTCGACACTTCAGGAAAAAGGTGTCGACACATCTAGGAAGTTGGTGTCGACACTTCAGAATATTAGTGTCGACACATGCCAAGTAGGTGTCGACACATCCAATGTGGTGTCGACACTTAAGTTTTACTCAGAATTTTCTAAGTAAAGTCTCGACAATATGTCGAGTTATGTTGTGTCGACACATACTCAAGTTTTGACACATAAAATCTGTTGACTAAACTTGTGTCGACACATATGTGTCGAGACATTATAAGTCAGTATCGACACTTATAGCCAGTGTCGACACATTTTAAGTTAGCTGTCCCGCCTGTTCATCTTCAAAATCAGAAAGGTATAAATAGGGTTCTGTCTTTGTTTGTCGACACGCTTTCAAAGTTTCGAGACCAAAACTACTGTGTCGACACCTCTCTTCTCTCAAGACAAATTCTACAAACCCTAATGGCACCTAAGCTTGAGGAGAACGTTAACGAAGGATATGAGCTAGTGCGCGGCGCGTTCGACGATGCAGATCAAGAAATCAAGGCGGTCGTAACCCTAGTCACAGATTCAGGGTTAGAGTTCTTAGTTTTAGAACCAACTAAGATGTGGAAGAAGGAGGTTCTTGAATTCCTCAATGGAGCCAAGGTCGATGACTCTGGATACAAAATCAAATCCAGAGTTCATGGAGAAAAGGTTAAGGTAACCCCAAAAAGTCTGAGGAAAATTCTTCTATTGCCAAGAACTCAAGATGAAGAAGAAATTACTGCATCCAAGACCAGGGAAGCTCTAACCTGGTGTGGTCTTGATCCTAAAATAAAGATAGGTTCTGTTTTCAACAGAAAAGGCATGAATAATCAAGGAAAATTCATGTCTGAGATTGTTGGTAAGGTCTTACTCAGCAAGCCTGGAGGGCATGACAGAGTGTCTGCCTATATGTTTGGAATCATGACAAGAATAATCTTCACTTTGAAAACAGACTGGTCTATAGTGGTTTATGAGAAGATTAAGGAGAGCTTGAAGAAGGCCAACCTGGGCAGAATCATTAGTCTATACCTAGCTAGTGTGATACCAGAGGTAATGAGTACTGCTGCAGGCAGCAAGATAAACCATATGAGGAAGATGGATCCAAGGATCTTTTTAAGATGGGACAGGGTGTTGTCCAAGGAAATGCCAACCCCAGAGAAGACAGTTACTGAGAAGGAGATTCCTCCAAAGAAAAAGAGAAAAACTACTCTAGTGGTACAAGTGTCCACTAGTAGTTCTGAAAGTGAAGAACAAGTTGTTTTCACTCCAGATGACCAAGAGGAAGAGACTGCAGTGAAATCTCCCGCTCCTCAAGAGGCTGCTGAGATCTAGGGGGAGCTGCCTCAAGCTAGCCCCATCCACAGGGATCACAGCCAGGGGGAGCCTCCAGTTGTAGAAGAACCCTCTACACTGGAAAGTGAGCAAGCCACAACCATCATACAAGAGGTACTCTCTGACCTAAATACTTTAGAATATCTTATAGAAGATGCTGATTTATCTGATGTTCCTCAGCAAACTCAGCTGGATAGTCCAGTACCAGATGTTGTTGAAGATGACACATCTGCTGTACAAGTGATTCCTGATCCTGTGGTTGAAGAGCAATGACTGTCTCCATCTCCTTCACCACCAGAATACACAATGGAAGACTTGTTCCTAAATCTGGATCAAGCAGATTTTGATAAGGAATCTGATGATGCTGCTGTTGAGGGGGAGAAGGTACAAGTTCTGGAAGAGCCTATAAGGTAAGAAACTGAGAAGGCACTTGATGTGCAACCTGAGAAGCCATCAAGCCCTAAGGACAGGGTTGACATAGCCAGCACTTCTGCCTCTGAAGATGAGGAGAGTGCTAGGGCAAAGAAGAAGAAACTATATGTCTTCAAGAGAAGAAGTCAAAGTTATAATAAAGCTTTACAATCAATTGCACCACAACCTATAGTTCAGCAAGCTCCAACTGCTGATTATAGTGCTTTAATGGTTGCACTACAGATAAAGTTGGATGAGCAAAGGCAGGCCATAGAGAAGTATGTAGATGAAGGGCAGAAATCCTTACAATTTGATCTTGCCCAGGACATAAAGTCTATCAGGTTTGAGATGAACCTCAACAAGAAGGAGATGACTGAATGTTTCCATAAGGGTGACAATGCAGTGGTGTACTTGGCCACCCACCAGGAAAAGATAAAGGCACAGGTAGATGATATAGCATTGAAGCAAGGATATATTCTTGAAAATCAGTTAAGAATGAATGACAACTTGACTGCTTCACATAATGCTATAGTCACTGAATTGAAGAATAAGGCTGCTGAACCTTCTACTTCTACTGCTGCTAAAGCTGAATTTGACAAAGCCTTTCAAGAAGAAATTTCTGCTGTTAAGTCTGCAATCCAAGCCGCCCAGAAAGCCATCTCTGAACAACTTCAAAGCTCAAACCATTCTTTAAAGAGGGAATCAGATACTTGGATAGTCAAATAAGATTCCAGAAGGATGATGTTAGAGATCATATGGCTAGAGAAGTCATAAAGGGGGAGAGAGTTTTAGTCAAAGCTAGCTCTGATCATGCCAAATGGATATCTAATTCATCAGAGCTACACTGGGCTATCCTCCACTCTGTGATGATGACAATGTTGCTGAATCTGGGATTCAAACTGCATATCTTGGAGGTGAGCAACCAGAGGTAGCTCAAGTGATCTATCCTCCACCAGATTTTGACATGGTGCAAGCTGATATTCATCAGATGTATAACCCAACCGAAGGGAAGTCTAATGTTATTCTGGATAAAGCGGTTCAGCCTCTTACTGAAGCCATGCAAGAGGCATTACAGAAGGAGGAAGAGACAAGGTTGTCTAAGAAGAGGTTTAGGGAACAAGCAGAACAAAGGCCAGACTTTGAACAGTGGAGCCCTACCTCTAGAAATATAATATTAACTGCCTGGAAAGCTGCCAAGGATAACACTCATGACAGGAACAAATGGTTCTCTGAAGCTGAATGGAGAAAACATGAGATCAGGCACGAGGCAATAGTTCAGTATAGAAGGAAGGCAAAGATGGGAAAGCTACCTCCTACTGCAGTGGAGCCTAGCAAGTACTTTCCTAAGCCATACCATTATTTTGAAAGACAGAAGATCAAAGTTGAAGAGCTTAAAAAGAAAGATCTGAAAGGCAAGAAGCCTGCTGATGCTGAAACTGCTGATGCTGCTGTCCAAGCTAAAGTCCAAGCTGGCAAAGGAATAGTTATCAAGGAACCAGAACAGAAATAGATTAAGAATTTTCTTGAAGATTATTTTGTAATCTTTTGAATGTAAAACATTTTTTTTGTGAACTACTGAAAATGTATAAGACAAATGTTAGAACAATATATGATCAATATATTTCATGATTGTTCTGTGAATATGTCTATTTCTTATTTGTTCTGTGTTGATGTATGTGTATACATGTGAGATTTATACATATTTATGTTTACCCTATTGTACATTGTCTTGCTTTACATCATTTTGTAATTTTAATTATGAATGGTGTATATCATTGACTAAGGGTTATGACATCTCCAAATAGGGGGAGATTGTTAGGTACATTGGTTAAATGTACCTAATTTGAAGAAGCCTCACCCAACTCAATGATATACATCATAATGTATTTGATGTATGTTGAGTTACTTGTGCAGGTTAAGTATTTGCAGGACTGAAGCAAAAATTTCTAAGTCCATGTGTCGACACCCAGAGGGAAAGTGTCGACACTTAAGAAGACTTGTGTCGACACCCAGACAAGCAGTGTCGACACTTGGAGTCATTATGTCGACACCTGGGATGCAGAGTCGACACCAGACAGAAAGTGTCGACACAAGGAGCTGTGTCGACACTCAGTGAAGAAAAATGCAGACAGAAAGTGTCGACACCCAGTGAAGCTGTGTCTACACCAGAAAGTGTCGACACTTGTAGCTGTGTCGAAACTTAGCAGAAGAGTCAGCACTTGAAGTATGTATCGACACTAAGAACAATGTGTCGACACTCAACAGAAGACTCTACACTTGAAGAAAGTGTCGACACAAGGAGCTGTGTCGACACTTAGCAAAGAACAGAATTATCTCCAAAATATTCTAAGTACAAGTGTCGACACTAAGGGAATGTGTCGACACTCAGCTGAAGTCTCAACAGAAGAATCAAGTGTCGACACAAGGAGCTGTGTCGACACTTAGCAAGTATCAACATAAAAG
The DNA here is from genome assembly GCA_039583875.1 of Platanthera guangdongensis. Taxonomy (NCBI): domain Eukaryota; kingdom Viridiplantae; phylum Streptophyta; class Magnoliopsida; order Asparagales; family Orchidaceae; genus Platanthera; species Platanthera guangdongensis. The sequence continues at coordinate 7,471,720 of CM077149.1, read as the reverse complement.
ACTATGTGTCGACACCAAGAAGCAGTGTCGACACTTAACAGATTCAACATAAGAAGTTGTGTCGACACAAAAGGTGATGTGTCGACACTTAGAAGAATTCAGCTAAAGATAGAAGATCAAGTACTTGTGTCGACACTCAATTTTAGTGTCGACACCTGAAGAAGAATCTGTGTCGAGACATACAAGGAGTTGTGTCCACACCTTGTAGACTTGTGTCGACACTTACACAGCATGTGTCGACACTTGAACTATAAGTGTCGACACTTAAAGACAGAAAGTCTCGACACTTTCAGACAGTTAGAGATTTTCAAGAAATGACTGGATGACTTGACAGCTGCCGTTCCAGCCGGTCTACAGCACCTGTCAGAGATGTCAGAAGACAGTTATGAACCGGACCAGCCGGTTACCATGAAGAAGGCCTATAAATAGGCACATACAGTTTACAGAAACTGTTGAACACATTGTTGAAGAACAAGTTATTAAAGTGGTACACAGAGTATCAAATCAAGAAGATCTTGCAGTTCAAGTGCAGATCTAAGAAGTTGGAGAGAGAGGGCTCCATCCAAGAAATCAGCCGTTGGAACTAGGCTGAGAAGAAGGGTTCAGATCTATACTGAATTCTAAGTGGCAGAGGTCAAGGAACAACTGCAGAAGGAGACAATCTTATTCAGTTCTACTCAAGAAGCTTTGAAGAAAGCTAAGTCAGATTGAATCCAGCTGAGTTCTTCCAAGAACTCATCAAGAAACTCTCAACTTCCCTCTCTCATTTTTGAGTTGTTGAGTTATTATTTCAATAATCATTTTTAACTTGTAGGATCCTTTGGATCTGAGTGAATTGTAAGCCTGTATTTATAAAGGCTGAGGGTAGGGCTTGAGAGCATGAGTGTAGGAGATTGTTATCTCTGAGTGTAGGCCTTGATTGGCTGAGTGTAGGCCTGGGTGGCTGAGTGTAGGCCTTTGTGGCTGAGTGTAGGCCTTTGTGGCTGAGTGTAGGCTTTGGGATAGAGCTGAGTTGTAAGGCTTTGGGCCTGAGGTGTAGGAACCAATTTGGGTTCTGAGACAGTGGAGAAGTTTGGCCGAATCTAGTACACTGCTAGATAGGCGAAGGGGGAAAGTGGATGTACCCATATCTTGGGGAACCACTATAAAACACTGTGTCTACTGTGCTGTGCTGTGATTGTTGCTGTGTATGCTTTGTGTTTGCTGTGATAGAATAGTTAGAAATCTGTGATATTAACTGTCTGCTGCCATTATAGTTTAAAAAGGATTAGGTCACCTATTCACCCCCCCCCCCCTCTAGGTGTTTAGGTACCATATCTTTCATAGTTGAAGTGTATCGACACTTTTGTACTTAGCCATTTTTCTGCATTACAATTTGTTAGGTTTTGACTGTGCTAACTTCACTCAGCACTTTGCTGACTTCACTCGACGCTTTTGTACTTATGTAATTTTCTTTACTTTGAGTCCACCTGTCAATATGACTTGAACCACCTGTCCAATCAATATGACATAGGCAACCTGAATGCATGAACTGAAACATACATCAGATACATATTTGTATATATCATTGAGTTGAAAGGGCTTCTTCAAATAAAGTTCATTGTGTCCAATGTACAGAACACTTTCTTCCTTGTGGTCCCCGTACTTGACCACGTGCATGTCCTCGTCCATGCAGAGCTGGAGGAGGAAGATCAGGGGGAGCATCTCCACCTAGTTGTGGGCAGTGACGTCGGATGCGGCCTGGCCGATTACACTGGACGAAAACTCACTCGTACTGCTCCCTAGGCTATTGATATATTTATTGAGGTAGAGGTAGTGTTGGCTGTGGGGCCGGAAGCTTCATCCTAAAATTCTGATGGAAACGACCCCTGACTCTATTGTTTCCTCTTCCTTTGTTGTCCTTCCTCCTTATATAGCTGGGACCTACTTCCATTACTCCCTCTATTGGTCTCTTATTACAATCCTGGATCCTCAAGTGGTCTGCTGCCAGCCTCTTCGCCATGTCTACTATCTCTGCTAAGCTCGAGTCCGCTATAAACAAAAGCGCTTGCCTTAGGGGATCACGTTATCTTTTGTAAAACCACTTCGCATAGCCACGGTCATCCAACTTGTAGGAGTCAGTAAACCTAACGAGGTGCTGGAACTCGCATAGATATTCTATCATAGACATGAATCCTTGCTTCAGCTGTAGGAACCTTTCTTCGAGCTTGTCTCGTGCAGTGGAGGGATTGAAATGCACTAAGAAGGCTTTCGAAAATTAATTCTAGCTTATCTCGGTGTATATTCGACCTTGGAAAGTGGAACCCATGAGGGACTTCCACTACCTTTTGGCATGTGACTGCAATACTGACATACCCAAAGTCACAGCCATATTCGCTGGACATCTGATTCCTGCCATTAGCTCTTGCACCATGTATAGACATTCTTCAATGCAGACAACCTACTCCGTCCCATGATAATCAGGCAGGGAGCGGGCTAGAAAGGTGCTCAACCAGTTAGAGCCCGGAGCATGTTTGCCGTACTGGGGCCTGTTGAGACCCAAACACATCTAAGATTGTCATGAGCATCTGTACCAACTCTGACTGCTAGAACTGGGTAGGGACGGAAGGGCGGGAGTGCCCCCTACTTGCTCTATATGTGCTGGGTTCTACATATAAAGGTACAAACATATGGTTAGGTTGGCAAATTGTAGGGTAATAACTGGACATACTTAGTGTGAACTACATATGGGCACATCACTGCTTCCGCTAAGTCAGTTTGTCCTCAAACTGAACAATCGAATGGGGGTGGCACCATTGTTTAATGAATTCTTTAGTTCAGGATCGTTGCAAGTCTGATACAAATTGTAAGACCCGCTCCCGGAACTCAAGACACGGCCGAGGGGAGTCTTATGCCCGGAACAGCTGCCTTACGGTAACTCTTACACATGAGTCGACTGATACTACAAGATGCCTATCCTGTCGGCTAAGATCAATATCATCCATGCCAACCAAATATAAAAAATATAAACAGAAGTCAAAATCCACATAAGTATAAAATTCCAACTAGTACAACTAAATAAGAAGCAACAATAAGACTTCTATAATATCAAAGTACAAAATTGCACAATGGGCTATAACTTGAATCTCTCAAAGACTCAAATTTCTAACTGACCGCGACGTTGACAACATCATATCAGGCCCAGTCACCCTGGCCTATATACCCTTCTACATAACATGTTGTTGCGGCTCCATCCGCTGTGTGTCCTCCTAAAATAGTTGTCGTAGCAACCGTTAGTCATAAAAACTAAGTGACTATTTCATCCTCTCACCTCGGAGGCTCTTAGGCACCGAGTGGTAGAAAGATGATGGTACAATATATTTATATAACAGTAGTACCAGCAGGTAGTATCATGTTATTCAATATCATATTATTCAAAAATGTATACTAGTTGCAATAATAATTTGTGCTAGCATTTCTACAATCAATAGCAGAGTACAAGTATGATTCTACAACAAGGAAAGTAACTTAACTTGTAAGAATGCTCATACATACTTATAAGTTAAAGATCGGCTTAACAGTAAAGTTATTCATCATATAAGAGTGCCCATTTAACCTTATATTATAAGGATCTCTTGTGGTGCAATGCAATGTAATGAATGCAATATGATGACTCACACATGCCCACACACACGCTGCTATGTTGACACAGTCTTGTAGTTCCCACTTTTCGAGCAGGTAGCTAACCTCTCAGGCGTGATCCGTCGTGGCTCGAAGGTGATAGTCAAACTGGCTTTCCTCTACTAGGAGGGAATCCACACTATCAAGCCTAGGCCTCCGTACACCTCGACGCTAAGAACACAACAATGAATCTCCCTACGTACTACGGCTCAGAAGGGGTCTCAGGTAGATGTGCACCAAGAGCCCAGTCCAACTGGCCTATCATCATGGCACGGAAGGAGCCTATGGGAGTGTATCACCAAAGGACCAAGCCCAAACGTCCACTGGTACCAACGGTGCCTCGGGAAAAGCACCGAGGTCCAAGGCCCAACCGTCTAAGTGTATCTGTCAACTCCTGTCGGTGTGACGACTTGCGAGCCCGTAGACCTACCACACAGTCACAACCCATTTTTTTCTGCATTTAAATGATATATCAGAGTAGGAGAAAACATGCGCCGTAATGGCATGCTGTGCAAGAAAAAATTACAGGCGCTCGGGCAAGAACTCAATCCTAACACTCTAAATGATATCCACAAGTTCTTATGAAGAAACTGCAAGTTAAGTGAAGTTTTGATGGTTGTATCCCTCAGTTCAGTGGATCAACTAGTCCATAAGTGAAAACATGATTATACTCTGCGAAAAATACTTTGCTTATATTAATTAACACCCTACATGAGCAAAAACATCCCAACTAGGACAACACATGATATGCATACCTCTATATTTATTATACGTATAAAAATAGCTTTTTGCGTTCTTAAAATATACTGGCTTAGGTTTAAAAGATGTTATGCATGAGATAGTCACATTGATATCTTTATACTTTAAAATAACTAACATGAAATCCTAGTATAAAACTATCCCAGAGAGCAAGTAAAACCAACAATTCAACTTGAAAAAACTTAGCATCTTAGCAAGTGCTTAAAATTCCATAGAAAATCTCCAGTGGAGTCAACAACCTGACATGAACCCACTGAAAAGTATGTATGTCTGAACTGAAAACAAATAACAAACTACCTCATGATGGTGAGGAAAAAGCTACTGCAATAGCTGCAGAACACCAGCAACTACTAACTCTAGCCGCTCAACTGGCTACTGCTCCAAACCTTAGGCATTCAAAGGAAGAATACCTCAACAAGAAAATACAAGTGGCAATAAAATCATCAGTAGATGGCAATCAATGGGAAACAAAAAAGGGTTACTAATCCCAACTACAAGAAAGCCTAAAAAACCTCAGCTAAAAAGTTAAACTATAACAAGTATAGTAGAATTCTCAATAGTACAATAAAAGAAGTTGCACCAAGTGTAAAATGAAGCCATGCTTCGGTAAGCATCCAACATATATCTATGCAATAAGAAAAAAAAGACTGAACATCTCAAAACACGTGAATCATTAACACCGATAAAAATAAAATGGTTCCGAGTTAGTGGCCACATTGTCCAACACGCACTAACAAACCCAAACATCTCAAAAAGGCACCGCGATGGTGGCCACATTGTCCTCACAACCCAACAGTCCATAGGAAGAGAAAAAACACACCAAGTGCAATGATTCACGAATCGATGTCATGTTGGTGGTCCTTTATCCACTGCCAACCTAGCCACAACCACACAATAAGAACATCGATGAAAACCCCAAACTTAACATCAAAATACTCCCACGACAAAGAGGAGGGAAAACCCCAAAAATCACCCTAAGATGTGAATGTGCTGTAACTTCAACGGTGGATTCCCGATTCTTAGGAGTCCTATAGAAAATGTGTAATAATCAGTTGGAAAGTTCTTTCCGAGGACTAAAACTTTTGTGTTCAGCCCAAGAGCCAGATCCTGCCGTAACACACTCGAAAACAGATTTTTGCACACATCTCAAAGGAAAATAAATGACATCGATTCATCTTCTTCCTCTAGCCATTTGTTCAAAACTACATTCCGATTTCCTCCTACCTTCTTCACCCTAAATAGACCATTGCTCTTCACGAAACCAAGTCCACCATCTTCACAATGAAGAGAGGAGTGATTGAAGATATCAAATCCCTAGGATGAAGTCCTAGCATGGTCTCATCCTTGGAGATCTTCATCTCTTAAGTCAAACTCCTTTGAGTCAATATATCTCCTAGATAATAACTAGAGATCAAGCACCAAGGGATAGAATAGGAAGCTCACCTAATTTGTGGCCATGGATCTTGTTATCCGTCTTTTCAGCATGATGGCAGCTTCAACCTCAGCTCTTGTTCTCCTCCTCCCATTCCTTGTCCTTGCATGAAAATGCTCTGATGTCTTTGTTCTCTCAGAAAATTTGGACAAGGTAACTCGCGTCTAAGACTTTGACGACTATTTAAAGGGGGCGGCCAAATAGAATAGGATTTTCTGATCTGGGACCTATTATCGCGCGATAGCTCCAAAATAACTTCTTTTACAAGCCACCGTCCAAACTGCCCACTAGAGTGCTGCCACCTAAACCTCTGTCGTCATGCGATATCCCGCTATCACCGAGCGCGATAGCGCTCAACGAGAGTTGAGTCCACTCAATGCTCTCGACGCCACTAGGTATTCGGCATGTACACTCAACACATGCTATCGCTGTGTAATATCCCACTAACATAGCGTGATAGCACTCAATGATAGTTTATTCCACTCGATGCTCTCAACGCTCTCAACGCCACTGGGTATTCAGCATATACACTCAACACTTGCTGTCGCCGCGCGATATCCCGCTATCTCCGCATGATAGCACTCAACGATAGTTGAGTCCACTCGATGCTCTCAATGCTCTCAATACCTCTGGGTATTTGGCGTATATCGATGCCTGTTATCTCCACGGGATATCAGTTATCGTCGGGCGATAGCATCCAGACACTCAGTGTCGAGTTGTCATTTTCCACCAGCTTAGGTGCAAGCCTATCCACCAGCGCACCCAGATCACAAGTCAGCTCACCTGACTTGAAAATGAGCATGAGGGGTCTAGCGTGAATTGGGACGTTACAAATCCTATAAACAAAATAAAAGATTTTGTCCTGGAAATTAGGCTAAGGCTATGGGGATTAAAGCATGAAAATTATAGGTATGCTTTTCAAATTTTACCTTGGGGAAATAAATCCGGTTAGCGCTTCCACATCAAGTCCACCGACTCCCAGGTATACTCCTCCTTTCCATGGTTAGACCATTGGACCTTCACCAAAGGAACTCTTTTTTGACTCAAGCTCCTTGTCTCGGTTTGCACTATTTGTACCAGCTCTAGTTGAACAGATATACCAGTTGTTATTGCTCCATCTATAACGGTGACATGTTGATCTGGCCGTAGCAGTGCCTTCCTAAGCGATGACACATGGAAGATGTCATGCATGTTTTGTAGCTTGGGTGGTAGCTCCAGCCGATAGGCCAAAGGGCCAATTCTGTCCAATATATCATAGGGCCCCACATATCTCTGGCTGAGCTTCTTCCTACCACACACTCATGACACTATGCATCGGTCTAATTTTCAAGAATACCTTGTCACCCACTTGAAACTCTATCATTCGGTGTTACATATTGTATTATTTCACCTTCCGGCTTTGAGCCTCCAGCATGTGTTCTCGTATTAATCTGACAATCGCATTGGTATCCTCAATATACTTGATTCCCAAAATCTTCGGGTCTTCATCCTGCACCCACGAAAATGGTGTCCTACACCTTATCCCATAAAGCGCTTCGTGGGGTGCCATCCCGATGCTAGCTTGATGAGTTTTGTTATATGAAAATTCCACCAGCTGTAAAATCCTTTCTCGTGGCTCTCCTCTGTCCAACAATCATAATCTCAGCAGGTCCTCCATTATTCTGATGGTCCTCTTAGACTGTCCGTCCATTTGAGGATGAAAAGTCATACTGAAGGTAAGGCGAGAGCCTATATATGCTTGAACTGCCCTCCATTCATTGGAGGTGATGCAACTATCATGGTCAGAGATAATTGTCTTAGGCACCCCATGGTACCGTACAAATTGCTCTACAAAGAGACTCACTAAGACATCAACATGCGACTCCTTTTTATTTGAATGAATCTGGAAACTTTCGTCAAGCGATCCATGATCACCCAAACTGAATATTTCCCAGAGCACGAACGAGGCAACCCGTGAACAAAGTCCATGAAGATATCCTTGAACTTCCACACATGGATGGGCAATGACTGTAATAATCCCCCCAGGTTCTTACAATCCACCTTCACCGATTGACAACTCTTGTAGTGTGTGACATAGTACTTGACATCTCTTTTTATTCCTGGCAAACACATGGTCTTCTGCAAGTCAACGTATATTTTTATAATTCCAGGGTGCACTGAATACTTTGTCCAATGAGCCTCTCTTAAAATATCTTCCCGAATTCCACCTCCAATGAGAATGTAAAGTCTGCCATGAAAATGAATGAGGCCTTCCTTCAAATCATATCCTTCGGTCGAACCACTCTCAAATGTCTTAAACACAGGGGTCAGAGCGGCATCCTTCCCTTACTCTGTCTGAATCTAATCTCGATTGTCACAAATTATACTTATGGCTGCTAAATACTCTGTATACTTCTTAGGTTGATCTTTACATATCAATGTTGTCTCCATCTCCTCTAGCACTCGCACCACTCCCATACTCATCATCCGAGACTCGGGTCTCGACTCCCGTACTTTTCTACTCAAAGCATCAGCCACGGAGTTTGCTTTCCCGGGGTAGTAGTTCAATGTAAACTCATAATCACAAAAAAACTCTAAACACCATCGTTGCCTTAGATTCAACTCCTTTTGTGTATGAATATACTTCAAATTCTTATGGTGCGAAAAGATCTCGTAGTGGACGTTATATAAATTGTGCCTCGAAATCTTTAAGACGAACATCACTGCTCCCAACTCCAAATCATGTACCAGATAATTAACTTCATGCTTCTTCAAATTTCTTGAATCGTAAGAGATCACATGCCCATGTTACATCAATACTGCTCCCATCCCTTGATAGGATGCATCAGCGTAAACATGAAATACATCTTTCCCTGATGGAAGAGCTGGGATGGGTGCAGTGGTAAGTCTAGATTTCAACTCTTGAAATACAGCTTCGCACTGGGGTGCCCACTCATATGACACACCTTTCTTCATCAAAGCAGTGAGGGGAAGAGATATCTTCGAGAATCGTTTCACGAACTTGAGGTAATACTAAGCAAATCCAAGGAAGCTCCATACATAGGCCGCTGACTTCAGAGGCAACCATTCTTTCATGATACGCACTTTGGACGAGTCCACGGCTAGTCCAGCATCACTAATCACATGGCCTAAGAAGGCAAATTCTCAGAGCCAAAATTTGCACTTGCGAAACTTAGCAAACAGAGCATGTTCTTTCAGCTTCTTCAATACTAAGGCCAGGTGTTCAGCATGCTCCTCCTCCATATTCGAATAGACCAAAATGTCATTGATGAAGATAATCACGAAGACATTCATATACGACTCAAACAAGGTGTTCATCAAACTCATGAATGTTGAAGGGGCATTCGTGAGTCCAAACGGCATCACTGTGAACTCGTATAAGTTGTACCTTCAGCTAAATGCTGTCTTTTGAATGTCTTCCTCTTGTATTCTCAACTTATAGTACCCCATGTTGGATCCCTAGTTTGGATTTGGGCTAGGTTCACTAATTAGGATGAGTTTGACCCACATTGTATAGCCAAGTTCAAGTCTATGAGTCCTAGAGTTTAGGCTAGTCATCAGGATCAACCTTCATGGACCAGCCAACAGAGGACCTTAATTGACCCAGACTTAGAAGAATTCATAGTTAAAATTGTCAGTTCAAAATTCTTCGAACTCAGCTCGACGATCGTCGATCACAGATCGACGAACTCAGAGTTAATTCTCTGAGTAGAGCTCGACGATATTCGAGCTCAGGTCGACGATCTCTTCATTCAGACAGATTCTCTGCTCGACGAATTCTGGAATTCAACTTCAATAGATTCTTTCCAGTTTAGTTTCTCTGAGCTCTGCTCGACGAAGACAGATTCTTAGCTTGACGAACTTAGAGCGCATAATTGGCTAGTTATTTCCAGAATGCAGTTCGCTGAGCTCTGGTCAACAAATAGGATTTATCAGCACGACGAACTTGGATCTCCAGTCGACGAATTCTGCTCAGAGCTCGATGAATTCTGTCTCAAGCCAGACTTAGAAGTTCTCCTTATTTTGTCCTTATTTCTTATATTATTTAAGCAGTAATTCTTTGAGTATTTAATGCTTATATTCCCTTGAATATAACCATTATTGGCAACATTAATTATGGTCTTCATCAGGGTTAATTACTTGCTTAATTTATTGGGACAGTTGGGGAAACTCTTTAATGAATATTCCAGCCGTTTCATTCTCCAGAACAATCAGTAATTAATGCTTGGAATTCAAATTTTCAAAGGAGAATTATGATAGCAGAATATAAAAGAGATTTTCTCTTTTCAGACGATAGAATAATAAGAAGATAACAGACTGAACATTCAACACAAGAGAGAGCATACAGAGAAAAGATACAGAACTCTCTCCCTGTGCAGAAAACATTCTGTTTTCCCATTGTACTTTCTGAAGATTGAAGAAGAACAATAATCAAACATCAAGTGTCTTCTTCAACTTCTACTTCAGGAAAATTCATGGACAACAAATTTAAATCAGTCAGAAATTCCTGGATCACTTCAAGTCAAGGCAGAAGACCTACACCCTGAGCAAGGCTCCAAGTAATTTTAAAAGGAGCTTTGACACCAGAAATCCACTAGTCTTCTCTATTGTATAGAGAAAAGAGAAGACAACATCAATTCTCTCTCAACCTCCTATAAAAGGGTTTATTAACTCCCTTCAAAAGTTTATTCTTAGTTTTTGGGCACCTGATCAAAAGCCTAAAGGTTTGTGAGATCTCCCAACAAATAGATCTTGTGTTGGCTGTCACCTGATCAAAAACCTGGTAGTCGATTCCTACCAGGGTGGTAGAAGAGTGGATGTACCTAGTTTAGGGAACCACTATAAAATTCTTGTGTTGTCTGGTTGCCTATTTCCTTTTTGTTCTTGCTGTGCTATGATAGTGTAGATTTGCTTAGGTTGCATTTTCTTTTATACTACTATAATTATCACCTATTTTTTTACTCTGATAAATTCTCAAAACAGCCAAAAGTTTTAAGTTACTCTATTCACCCCCCCCCCCCCCCACTAAAGTAATCAGATCTATCCACTTATCTTTCTATTGGTATCAGTGTTATACCATATATTTCAATTAGTATCAGAGCAGGTTCCTTTGGTTTTTCAGGCTACTACTTAAACCAAAAGATCCTTGTTAGATCTAATTTCTTTTTCCTTAGTTATTTTTGGTTATTTCATATCATGGCACAAAACAAAGATTATGCAAGCACCAGACCTCCAGTTTACAATCTGAATAAGTTTGCTATCTAAAAGGCATGAATTAGTCTTTATATGAACTCTATTGATGAAGACATATACAACTCTATTTTGATATCTCCCCCTCAACCTATAGCTTCTACTACATCTACCAGTACGCATGTTGTTCCACCACCTGAGTGGACAGATGCTCAGAAGATGGCCAAAATAGCAGATATCAAGGACATGAACATCTTAGCACAGACTATGTCAAATGACATATTCCAGAAAGTGGTTGAGTGCACATTAGCCAATGTTATTTGGGATTCTCTCAACCAGATGGTTACTATATCAGTAGATGAGAGAAAGGACAGGAGATCAAATCTCATCTCCCAGTATGAAAATTTCAAGAAAGAAGAATTTGAGTCTGTGAGTGACATATACAACAGACTAAGATCAATCATCAATGAGCTGAAGACTCTGGACAAGGACATTGATTGGCCCGCGAACAGACTCTTACTGTGGTTGGTTCGGTGAGTCGATCACCGCGGGCTTGCTAGATGAGGCAAGTGCACCTATCGCAAGTAGTACTCAATATTCGGGAGAATACCGAGGTCGTATTATTCCCGGGAACGGGTTGATTAACCCTACTCCTCTGAAAACACTATTATTTTACCGAAATAGTAAGTTGAGGGTTTTAATTAAAATAGGATAAAACTAGATTTTAAGAAAATAGAAGATGAAGAGATAACTCCCGGTATCGATTTGCGTTAGGATTAAAATAGATTTGAATAACTAGATATCTAAAATTTTAATTTAATTAAAGCGGAAACTTGGTCGTGGAGGTTCAAAATAATGAGCTCACCTATCTCTAGGAATATCGCTCACCTAGACATTAAGGCTATTCGACCGGGCTCTCGTCCGACGAAGGATTCCCCTTAATGCCCGCAGTACGCTAAGAACCCCGCTATTGGGTGGGGAACCCAATCCGGTAGAGTTAGCGCGCCTCTTCTCTCGAGGGTTAGTGCGGAACTCTATTTACCCAGGGGTGATCTGTCCATACGCACGGCCTCTCGGCTAGCTAGCGTATGGATAACAGAAATAGAGCCCACACATCGATATGTAGGTCTACGCGTCGTTAACCCGAGGTAGACCTTAAGTTTTTTAATTAAATCGAAAAATTAGACATTTGGTTATTTAAAACATTTTAGATCCCAAAGCTCTTCGATACCGAGGGCTAAAAGCAATTAGCCACTCATCGGAATGGGGATAGCTTATATGTTTGGTTGTGCGAGCGTTCTAAACTATTCGCTGAAAGGTTATAAAGAAAATAAGAAGAAAAGTAAAATATCCTAACATTAGAAAAGTTTTTACAAATAAACACACCCGCACTCATTTAAACATATAAGAAGAGACAGAAATAAAACTAAGTTACACATAAGAGAAAATTGCATAATTGACATTTGTAGGTCCCACTCAAATGAGTGGGGGCAGAAAATAAAAGCTGAAAGTTGCATAATTGAAATTGCAAGTCCCACTCAACCGAGTGGGGGCGGAAAATAAAAGCTGAAAATTGCACGTCCTACTCAAATGAGTAGGACTGAAATGAGAGCGAGTCCTACTCAAATGAGTAGGAGAAAATAAATGCGATTACAGGGCTTTCTTAAATATTTACATCAAAATAAGGTCCGACCATTTAACTCCTAGCGAGTAGGCGGAAAATCAAATCCAGCCATTTAACTCAAGTGAGTAGGCGGAAAAATAAAGAATGAAAATTACAAGTCCTACTCAAACGAGTAGGACTGAAAATACAGACCAGCCATTTAACTCAAGTGAGTAGGCGGAAAAATAAAAGCTACAAACACTTGCGTGAATAAAATCCAGCCAATTAACTCAAATGAGTAGGCGGAAAAATAAAAATTACACACGCACTCTACTTGAATAAAATCCAGCCAATTAACTCAAGTGAGTAGGCGGAAAAATAAAAACAACACACGCACTCTACTTGAAAGTAACTACTCACGCACTCGACATAAATAAACACACACACACACACTTGCATAATTTAACTTAGGAGCTGAAAAATATCTCATACACGCACACACTCGTGCTAAAATAATTGCAAAAATCAAAGTTATCGAAAAATTAAAATGACTGCATTTCTACGGCTGGAATGCAGTAGAAATGCATAAAAAGGCAAAATAAAAATTGTTTGAGCAAAAAGTTTTCAAATTAAAGTGAGAAAGGCAAGTGCTTGAAAAATTAAAACGTTTACATTTTTACCATTAGATTTTGATAGAAATGCTTAAAAAGTGAAAATAAAAACTGTTCGAGCGAAAATATTTTTTTGTAATTACTTAAAATGAAAGTTGATGAAAAATAAAAAAAAACAATTTATACATTCCTATAGCCTTGTAAAATGGTTTAAAAAGTGGGAGTAAGCTAAAAAAAAGCAGTAGTTTTATAATTAAAACAATGTAAAAGCTAAGTTAAGAGGGGTGAAAACCACCTTTTTAAAGTTTTACAAGTTCATAAGAACGCATTTTAAAGCATGAAAATCCTAAGTCTAACCAATTTTTAAGAGTTTGAGAATGAAATCGGCCATAATAACGGCTATAAGTTTTGTTATAATTGAAAATAAAACAAGAACATTTTCGTTTTAAAACATGAAAGTGTATAAGGTTGATGAAAAGGAGGCCTTTAGAGAAAATTCAGAGCATATAAGGATGAGAAAAATATCTATTTTATTAATAAAAGAAGTTGATTACAGGAGCTTAAACAAACTAACTTCAAAAAGGGGGGGGGGAAGAGAATCCTTACATAGTACTAAAGCAGCTCTAATGGCAGCCCTTATACATCAAAATGGTTCAGATTTTTGGAACCCTGAACTCATACAGCAGCTGCATTTTTATAGGCAAAAATTTCCAAGTACACGCCCTCCGACACGGGCGTGTCGGGGGGCGTGTCAGCACTATTTTACAGCGGAATTCGGCGACCTGACGGATTTGATGGCGATTTGACTTTGCGGCCGAAAACGCGGTGGTCACGCCCCAGGTCACGGGCGTGACAGTGGGCGTGTCGTTCGGCGCTTACAGGCGTTGTTGACTTCGGGATTCGCCGGCGGCGGTTTGTCGGGCTGACACGGGCGTGTTGTGTCATGGAACACGGGCGTGCCGAATTATTGAACACGGGCGTGTCCCTGTTGGCTTCGACGAACGTTGAGTTGAAATCGTCGAGCGGGATGGACACGGGCTTGGTCACGCCCCGTGTCGGATGGACACGGGCATGTGGCCGGGCGTGTCAGGCTTTTCTCTTCAAAATTGACAGCTTCACGGGATTTTGAGCTGTCACGCTCTGGTCACGGGCGTGACCAACATGTCACGGGCGTGACATGGCATTTTATTTGCATAGTTTGATTTTTTTCCTGAAAAATAAAATAAAACAAGTTAGTATAATATTTACAAAAATAGGAGCATTTTATGGAATAAAAACAAGTAGAAATGACAAAAATAAATGAAAACGACTTAAATAATGTACATAAAAATAGGTATATTTATAATTCATCAAATACCCCCACACTTAAGTTTTTGCTATTCCAGAGCAAAAGTTTGAGATGAACTTATAAGGAATAAAAAAACTCTAAGTTTAGCTACCGCTTAATCAATTATAAGAGAGATCTAAATAAATAAACGGGGTGTAAGAGTTAAGTCCTAAATTTATGAAGATGATTTAAATAGAGCAAAAGTTTTGGCCAAAAGACTTCTTGATATAATCAAATAGAAAGCAATAATTGTAATGGTTAGATTAACAAGAATAGTTTGAAATTATATGAACTTTTAGCCTATATGAGTTTTACTGGAAATAATGCAATTTACAAATTATGCTCTTGAAAAGATTTTTGAATTAAATCTAGAATCGTGAAATTGGCTAAGGGGGTTGATGTTGGTTTATGAAGAGGGTTTTGATTTTTGAGGCGAGGTAATTTTTTCTCGAACCTCCATGTTTTTTTTGGATTATTAGGAAAACGAAATCTTATTTTCCTAATATCGATTTTTTCAACTTCATAATAAATTTTAACCCAATGTATATGTGTAGGAGTAATGAATTTTATCCTCTTACTCCATAGCATATAATCTTTTTAATCTATTGGGTGCCTATGTTTACGAAACAAAATCTTATTCCCATTGACATAGGATCTTTTAAGGATAACAATTTTATCATGCCAAGTCGGTCATGATAAGGAAGGTGAGAAAAGAAAACTAGATTTTTTATTAAAAAACAATTTTGAGAGCAACCTTAATAAATTGTAAGTTCTAATTTTTCAGAAAGCTAAAAGTAAACATAATTGAATCTTATAATCGTTATTTTCTAACATAATACATGTGCTTCTATCAATGAAA
The DNA here is from genome assembly GCA_039583875.1 of Platanthera guangdongensis. Lineage (NCBI taxonomy): Eukaryota > Viridiplantae > Streptophyta > Magnoliopsida > Asparagales > Orchidaceae > Platanthera > Platanthera guangdongensis. The sequence continues at coordinate 7,456,279 of CM077149.1, read as the reverse complement.
AATTAGAAGTAGTGACTTAAACGAGTTCGCTATTTTTTGACAAAGCATAATGAATTCTTTAAAACTTAACACTGAATATTTAAAATTTTCAATCAATAATTAACAAAGAATAACAAATAGAGAATTAATAAAATTCACATATAAATAAAATCAAAGCAAAATTTGTCGATAGCAAGAAAATTAAGGATGTTATATTTGATTTTTTTGTTTCAAAATAATTTTATTTTTTGGTTTTTTAGAGTTTTTTCATCATTTTTTTGTTGTGTTGTTTTTTATTTATTATCTCTTTTTTTATTTTGGTTTTGTTTTACTCAAATGTTTTGAATTTTTGTTTAGTTTTCCTTTTTTTAAAATTTTTTTTTTTGAACTTATTATCTTTTTTAGATTTTTAAGGTTTTGCGGAAAGTGCGAGAAAAAGAGACGGTATTTACAAGAATGAGAGAGAAAACGAAGGTGGAGAGAGAAGATTTTTTTTTACAAAAATATTTACACAGATTTGTACAAAATGAAACTAAAAATGTTTTTGGAATTTTGGTTTTATAATTTTTTTGGAGTTTTTGTTTTATAATTTTTTTTTTGTTTTGATTTTTTTGTTTTACAATTTTTTGGGATTTTTGGTTAAAAAGTCATAAAACAAAAACATTTTAAAAAAAAACTTAGGTTTTTGGGATTTTGTTTTCATTTTCAAATTTTTTTGAAGTTTTTGTTATTTTTATAGTTTTTTTTGTTCATATATTTTTTATGTTTAAAGTGCAGAAAATAGAAAGACAGTGAAGAAAATAGAAAGACAGTGCAGAAAATAGAAATATGAAAAAGAAAGCGAGAAAACACCCTCATACTTAAGTCCAACATTGTCCCCAATGTTTTAGCGTAAGTATGCGAAACAAAACAGGTAAGATAATATATATAAAGAAAAGAAAGAGATGGGGGGTAGAAGCTTCCCTGATAGGAGGTGGGGAAGGCGCAGTTTAGGAACCCTGAGGATCGGTCCGTTTTGGATCGATCACCTCTTTTCCGCTACGGAGGGTTATAGCATTGATATTTTCCTGCAGATTGGGCTCTGTGTTTCCCGGCAGTGCCCCGAGCACGCGCTCGGACATCATTCGCGCTAGCTGTCCAACCTGGAGTTCTAAGTTTTTTAGCGATCCGATGATGTTCCGGATATTTGACTCGTTGGAAGCTATATATTTAGAAATATTATCCTCCATCAGGGAGGGTTTTGGAAGAGGGGGAGGCGGCAGAAATCCAGGCGCGAAAGAATTGGGGGGGGGGGGGCTACGCATTATTCGGATTGCTACATGAGAGGTTGGGGTGGTTCCTCCAACCCGGATTATATTTATTGCTATAAGGGTTGTTATTGGGGTTGAAGGAAGGTCGCCCAGCATTTCCCACGTAGTCTACGAATTCATTTGCTACGCCGGCATTAGGGGGAATCGCCCAAGGAGGAGTGGTGGAGGCCGCAGACATCTCCGCCACCTGCTTCGTCAGCCTTTCAACTTGATGGGCAAAGTGGGCAGTGGCATTCACTTCGAAGAGGCCGGCCGCCTGCTTGGGACGTCCCCGAGGGACGTTCCATTGGTAGGCATTCATAGCCATCTCTTCAATAAGAGCTTGGGCAGCCTCGGGGGTCTTATTATTCAAGGTACCCCCGGCAGCCGCGTCAATCATTTGACGCGTCTGATAGTTAAGCCCATTGTAGAAGATTTGGACCTGCAACCACGCAGACAGCGCGTGGTGTAGACACTTGCAGAGGAATTCCTTAAAGCGCTCCCAAGTCTCAAAAAGAGACTCAGAATCATTCTGCACGAACGAAGAAATGTCCGCCCGCAACTTTGCAGTTTTGGCGGGCGGAAAATACTTCGTTAAGAACCGCTCCGCAAGTTCGGCCCAGGTGGTGATACATCCTCGTGGGAGGGAATTCAACCACGCCTTAGCTTTGGATCTGAGGGAGAATGGAAAAAGGCACAAACAAATGGCGTCATCAGTGACGCCATTGATCTTAAAAGTATCGCAAATCTCCAAAAAACTAGACAAATGAACGTTCGGGTCCTCATCTGGCTGTCCATCGAACTGCACGGCGTTTTGGATCATTTGGATAACGCTCGATTTGATCTCAAAATTATTGTTCGCCACCGTCGGGCGAACAATACTGGACCCAGGCAACGGCGCCAAAAACTTGATTGGCCCGCGAACAGACTCTTACTGTGGTTGGTTCGGTGAGTCGATCATCGCGGGCTTGCTAGATGAGGCAAGTGAACCTATCGCAAGTAGTACTCGATATTCGGGAGAATACCGAGGTCGTATTATTCCCGGGAACGGGTTGATTACCCCTACTCCTCTGAAAACACTATTATTTTACCGAAATAGTAAGTTGAGGGTTTTAATTAAAATAGGATAAAACTAGATTTTAAGAAAATAGACGATGAAGAGATAACTCCCGGTATCGATTTGCGTTAGGATTAAAATAGATTTGAATAACTAGATATCTAAAATTTCAATTTAATTAAAGCGGAAACTTGGCCGTGGAGGTTCAAAATAATGAGCTCACCTATCTCTAGGAATATCGCTCACCTAGACATTAAGGCTGTTCGATCGGGCTCTCATCCGACGAAGGATTCCCCTTAATGCCCGCAGTACGCTAAGAACCCCACTATTGGGTGGGGAACCCAATCCGGTAGAGTTAGCGTGCCTCCTCTCTCGAGGGTTAGTGCGGAACTCTATTTACCCAGGGGTGATCTGTCCATACGCACGTGTTGGAACACCCTATTACTAATTTGGGTCAGGATCACTATGTCTCTAGGAACCTTTGCTTGACCTCCTGTATAGCTCAATAGGTCAATTAGAATTGAGTCTAAGGGTTAGAAGTCTAGGTTTGGAAGCTGCCCTGAAGACCAAGATTTTCTGTTTGGAGACCAAGTCATATCGTCGAGCTCAGCACGACGATTCGTCGAGCTCAGCACGACGATTCGTCGAGCTCAGCACGAGTCAGTGGGAGACATGTACAACAGGCTAAGTCTAATTGTTAGTGAACTCAGGACATTGGACAAAGAGATCTCACTAACTGAACTCAATGACAAGATCCTAATGTGCTTCCCCAGCACTTGGGATTCAAGAATCTGGCCAATTAAGGATGCCAGAAGTCTGAATGAGATCACTACTGAAGCTCTATTGGGTAAGCTCAAATCTTATGAGCTACTCATCAAAAATAGAGAGGAAGAACAGAAGGCTGCCTCATCAGCCACAAGAAAAGAGAAGACCATAGCCTTCAAGGCAACTGAAGATCTGCCTGAAGATAAAGCCACAGGCAATGATGAACTACTCAGTCTGTTGGCCAAAAGATTTTACAAAATGGCTAGAAAGGACTTCAGAAGGAGATCATACAAGGAGCAGGATAAGCCAAGGTATGACAAGTCCATTAGTAATAATAAAGACATTATTTTCTTTGGTTGCAGGAAATCAGGGCACATAGTTCCTGACTGTCCAGAGAACAAGAACAAGGACAGAAGGGACAGGAAAGAAAGAAGAAAGGAAAAAAGACTACAAGAGGAATGGCAATGGCAAACCCTCTTCAAGCAAAAACAAACATACAAGAAAAGAGTTTGTTGCTGAATCCTGGAGTGAGACTGAAGAAGAGTCAGAAGCCTCATCCAGCTCCAGTGATGATGAAGATGATGTAGAAGAAAAGGAGTTCTGCATGATGGCAATCAATGCCTCACAGCATAATTCAGAAGAAGAGGAGTCAGAGTCAGACTCAGAGACTCAACCTGAAGAAGATCAGGTAATTGGTTCTTTTGATTTTAGTTCAGAGGATTTTAAATCTGAATTTAAAGCATTGTGTTTAGACCTGCTAAAGTCTGAGAAAGAAATTATCTCTCTCAGAAATCAATTATCTGAACACAATACTTTAAAGTCAGAAAACCTCAAACTCTCTCAGGAGTTGGAGTGCTGTAGGGAACAGATAGCTTCACTGAAAAGTGTGCTCTCTGAGGCCAAGAAGCTTGAAGAATCCCTTAATGGGAGAAGTATCAAGCTGATGGACATCACAAGTACAGTGAACTCCAGATTCAACAGTACACTGGGCCTGGGTGCTTCATCCAGCCAACCTATAGTCCTAACAACTCCAATCAAATTCATTTCTGACAAAGGAAATGGAGTTGTAGAGGTTGCTAAGAAAAATTCTGATCTGCCCCAGAAAACTAAATCCCAGCAGAAATCGTCGAACGGAGATCGACGATCGCCGAATGAAGATCGACGATCGCCGAACGCAGCTCGACGATCTCAGGCAAGATCGTCGAACGCAGATCGACGATCTCAGCCAAAGTCGTCGAACGCAGGTCGACGATCTCAAATACCTGACCTCAGCCATAGTCGACCGTCCAACGGAGCTCGACGATCTGACCCAAGATCGTCGAATGCAGCTCCAAGATCGTCGAATAGAGGTCAGAGCTCTAGAAAATTTTTCAAAGGCAAATCAAAATTGAATCCTAAGGGTCCTTCATCCCAAATCTTTAACCCTTATACTGAATGGATTATACCTCCTAGGAGATATCATCCTGAAGGATATAAGAGTCAACCTGGGATGTCTTTCATTTCAGAATTTAAAGGTTATCAACCTAGGCCTAAGGTAAACTGGGTCAAAAACAAATGAATTGTCTTATGTGCAGGTGAAGGCCTATCCAACATCTAACCAGCAATGGTACTTGGATAGTGGGTGCTCTAAGCACATGACAGGGAACAAGGACAACCTCACTTTCTTTAGAGCCAAGCTTGGACCCAAAGTTATCTTTGGTGATTCAAACTTTGGACAGACTAAAGGATATGGTGCAGTCCAGATTGGATCAGTAACTTTCAAGAAGGTAGCTTATGTGGAAGGACTGAAGCACAACCTAATTAGCATCAGTCAGCTGTGTGATGAAGGCTACCAGGTGACCTTCAGCAAAGCCTTATGCAAAATCAAGTCAGAGGACAACACAACTGTGTTGACAGGTAAAAGAAAAGGTAACATCTATCTAGTAGATTTTCTTTCAACTAATGTAGATATCTGCTTGTTTAATTCTGTCTGTAGACCAAATATTTTATGGCATAAGAGACTAGGACACCTAAACATTAGAACAATTGCTAGGATATCCAAGAACAACCTTGTTAGAGAACTACCTTCTGGCCCCTACAAGAAGGAAGGACTCTGCAGGGCTTGTCAATTAGGAAAGCAAACTAAAAACAGCTTTAAGTCACTTAATAAGAGTGATTCACCTAGGATATTGTATCTGTTACACATGGATCTCTTTGGACCCATCACAGTACAAAGCCTAGGAGGGAAATCGTACACTTTAGTAGTTGTAGATGACTTCTTTAGATTCACTTGGGTGTTCTTTCTAAGGAAGAAGTCTGATAACTTTAAGTGTCTGACAGAGTTTCTCAAATGTATACAGATTGAGTTCAATACTCACATTGCCCTGATCAGAAGTGATCATGGGATAGAGTTTGATTCTCTTCTTATGCAAGAGTTCTGTCAGAGTGAAGGGATCAGGCATACTTTCTCAGCTCCTAGAACTCCTCAACAAAATGGGGTAGCTGAAAGGAAAAATAGAACCCTTATTGAATCTGCCACTACATTGTTGTCAGATTCTCATCTACCTCTATCCTTTTGGGCAGAGGCAGTGAACATCTCCAACTATGTGCTGAATAGAAGTTTGATACATAAACTAAAGGGAAAGACTCCCTATGAATTACTCAAAGGGAAGAAACCTAAAGTTGACTATTTTAGAGTCTTTGGCTGTATTTGCTATATTCATAATAATGACAAGAAATATTTAGCAAAATTTCAAGCTAAAGCTGATGAAGGAGTGTTTCTGGGATACTCCATGATCAGCAAGGCTTATAGGGTCTATAACAAATCATCTTTAAAAATTGAGGAATCTGTTCATATTTCATTTGATGAATCTAACATGTCTTTCAAGGAGAAGGTTTCTTCTACCATAGAACCTTTGCAGGAACATTCTCTGGTTGAAGACCTGAGCAAGTTACAGGTTACTCAAGAGGATGAAAGCAGTGAAGATGAAGACAATGCTCAACATATTGAAGAACAACTTGAAGAGCCAGTTGTTGTACCACAAGAGGAAACAATAACACAGGTTGGTGAACAATCAACACCCCCTGTTGATTTAGTAACATCAAGAGACCATCCAATTTCCCAAATAATTGGAGAAATCTCAGCTGGTGTGCAAACCAGAAATCAGGTCAACCAAAACCTGCTGCACACCTGCTTCCTATCTCAAATTGAAGCTCAGTCCATTCAAGATGCAGAGTAAGATCCACATTGGATCATTGCAATGCAAGAGGAGTTGCATCAATTTGAGAGAAACAAAGTATGGGAACTAGTGCCAAAGCCTAAGGATCATTCCATTGTTGGAACAAAATGGGTATTCAGAAACAAACTGGATGATCAAGGAGTAATTGTAAGAAACAAGGCAAGGCTAGTTGCTCAGGGATATTCTCAAGAAGAAGGGATAGACTACGACCAGACCTTTGCACCAGTTGCAAGATTAGAAGCAATCAGAATATTTCTAGCTTATACAGCTCACAAAGGCTTCAAGGTATATCAGATGGATGTCAAAAGTACATTTCTAAATGGAGACATCAAAGAGGAAGTTTATGTCAGACAACCTCCAGGTTTTATCTCTCCAACATTTCCTGATTATGTTTTTAGATTGAACAAAGCATTATATGGTCTCAAGCAAGCTCCTAGAGCATGGTATGAGACCCTAGCATGCTTTCTTTTGGAAAATGGTTTTATAAGGGGTAGAGTAGACCAAACTCTTTTCATTAGAACCCATAAGTCCCATACCCTACTAGTACAAATTTATGTAGACGATATTATTTTTGGTTCTACTGACTCCAAATTGTGCAAAAGGTTCTCTAACCTGATGCATTCTAAATTTGAGATGAGTAGCATGGGTGAGCTATCCTTCTTCCTAGGATTGCAAGTCAAGCAACATGCTGAAGGCATCTTCATTTCTCAAACCAAGTATGCAAATGAATTGGTTAAGAAATTTGGTATGTTTGAAGCATCTTGTATGAAAACACCCATGCCTACTAATGCTATATTGGATGCTGATGAACATGGGAAACCTGTTGATCAGACAACATATAGAGCAATGATTGGCTCTTTACTGTATCTTATAGCTAGTAGACCAGATATAATGTTTGCTACATGTATATGTGCTAGGTTCCAAGTAAGCCCTAGAGAGTCACACCTAACACTAGTTAAGAGGATTCTCAGGTATGTTAAAAGTTGTCCAAATCTAGGTCTCTGGTATCCAAAAGATTCAGCATTTGATTTAACTGGATTCTCTGATGCTGATTATGCTGGATGCAGAATTGACAGGAAAAGCACCAGTGGAACTTATCAGTTCCTTGGTGACAGACTTGTCTCTTGGTTTTGTAAGAAACAGACATCTGTGTCAACCTCAACTGCTGAAGCTGAATATATGGCTGCAGGCAGTTGTTGTTCACAAATCTTGTGGATTCAAAACCAACTCCTAGACTATGGCTACAACTTAGAGAAGTCTAAAATCTTTTTTGATAACACCAGTGCTATTTCTATAGCTCAAAATCCAGTCCTCCATAGTAGGACAAAACACATAGAGATTAGGCATCATTTCTTAAGGGATAATGTTGAAAAGAATAAAATTGAACTACACTATATCCCAACTGATTTACAAAGGGGAGATATTTTCACCAAGCCATTGGATGAAAAGAAACACACCTTCTTCCTAAATCAGTTAGGAATGTTAGATGGAGGAAGTCTTAAATAATATCCAAGATTTTGAAAGCTTAAAAATTGACCAAGACTAGGCAAACATTCTGATTTTTCTTAGTGTCTAGAATTTTCTCTGATCTCTGAACTGCGCTCGCCGATTTGCCCCAAGATCGTCGAACGGAGTTCGACGATTTCCGAAATCATCGAACTGAGTTCAGCGCTTCTCAGATAGTATGAACTATCTCTTCCGGTCAACGATCGTCAAATGGTGCTCGACGATTTTGTTCCCTGAACGATCGTCGAACGGAGCTCGACGCTCTCCAATATCGTCGAACAGAGATCGACGATGTTGAAGACTCTTCAGATTCCTTTAGTAGCCTCGATCGTCGAACTGAGTTCCACGATCTTTCCAATTCTGCATCGAACCATAATATAAAACTCATTTTTCGCCGTCGTTCTCTTTTGCGCTTTCGATTTCTCTGCAAGAATTTTCTTTCCCTCCAAACAGTTCTACACTTGGTCGTTTTGTTTGTTGAATTTTTGCAGGTACCCATGGCTGTGTCAGTTGCTGTTCTTGCTGCTATGAAGTTTGATGCTGGTTTTGACATTGACATGGAATCATTCAGCACAACTGACCAGGTTTTTCAAGGTATTTTGGGATTGTTCAAAGACCAGAATCTGACAGCAATAATGACCACAAGGATTAAGCTGGCTTCTGATGAGATAAAGGAGTGGGTCTATACTGCCCACAATCAAGATAACTCCACCATTGTTGGGTCTATATCTGGAACTCAAGTACCCTTAACCCCAACAATTCTATCAGAAGTTTTTGAGTTGAGGAATGGTGAAGATACTGCTGAATTATCTGGAGAAGAGTATTCTGAACTGCTTGCCAGAATGGGTCATTCAGAGGGCAACCCTAGCAAGCTCTTCAAAAGGAACCTTTCTGTGGAATATAGATTCATGACAGATGTTGTTGGGAAAGTGCTACTGGCTAAGCACTCTGCCCATGATACAATTTCAAAGTATCAGCTCTGCCTCATGGGAGCTCTTGTAGATAGAAAGAATCTGAACTGGGGAGAAATCTTCTTTGACCTCATCAAGAAGAAAATCAACAAAAGTTTTGTTAACTTTGGGAGAATCATTGGAGTATTTCTGCAGCACAGGTGCTCTGCCTTGCTGGTCTCCTCTAAAATTCATATAAATGCCTCCAAGAGACTGTCTTGTGCCCTCTTTGGAAAGTGGGACAGACAAATCAGCAAGCCCAGCAGGCCCTCCTCCAGCACTCCTTCAGGCACAAGGACTCTAAGAGTCACTCCTCCACAGGTCTCTGCCCCTGCAGATGACATGCCTGCTGTTGTTGCCTCTCCTCCTCCTCCTCCAATTCCATCCCTTCCCATACCATCTACCATTACAACTCCATCCACCATCATCATATCCAGCCCCTCTCCATCATCAACACCATCTCCAGTACCTATTCTTCCACAACCAGAAGAACATTTCCACCCATTATTCTCCTACCCTCCACCAGATGTCACTTCATCACCCTCCATTCCATCCTTCACCCTGATTGATGATTCCTTTATGGATGATTCACCATCATCTCCTCCTGAGCTACCCTCATCCTCCACTTCCTTTCAAGACCTTCTACACCAAATCATTGACCAACCAACATTCACCCCATCTATCTCCATCCCTCTATCCTCCATTTCCACCTTACCAACACCTCAGCCATCCCTTCCACCATTCTCCATCTGTCCTCTACCAGAACCCTCAGCTGCTCCTCTATCTTCTACCTCTGCTCCAGTCATCCTTGAGCAAGTAGACCTCCCAGCCCTTGCTGACAGGCTGTATGAGTTACTTGCCCCCAGGCTCTCTTTGCTGTTGGAGACCTCCTTGGCTCCACTACACCTGTCAGTGGCAGCTCTCTCTGCCAGGCTCTCTTCCCTCTTCCCTCAGGCAGCTCCTACAGCAGTGTGCCTTGATCCAGACTTGTCTGAATCTAGGCAGGGGGAGATGCCATATGAAGTGAGTCTTCATGCTGCTGCTGTTGCTGCTGCTGCTTCTGTGACTGCTTCTGTGAGCCTGTCTGCTGCTGCTGCTGCTGTCTTTGCTACTTCTTCAGCTCCTCCTCTTGCTGATATTGTTGTTCCTCAAGCACAAGTTCCTCCTGCTGCAATCCTTGCAATAGACCTCAGGTCTTTGCTTTCAACTTTTGATTCTGCATACTTCAGCTGTCTGCCAGAGGTCAATGCTGTCCAGCCTCCAGAGGATCTATCCAAGGCACTTGTGCCATTTTCTTGCTGTGACCCAAGCATTATCACCTCCTTTGTCAATTCAGTGTTTGCTGCTGCTGAAAATGTTGATGCTGCTTCCTTTTCTGAAGAAAGTATTATTGTTGCTTCTGATATTGTTGCCCCTACTGCTGCTGAAGTTTCTGTTATTACTGATGAACCAATTTCCAAGGAAATTCCGATGTCAGAGGCACCTGAATTTGAGCCTTCTGCAGTTTCTAATGATATTCCTTCTGTTTCTGTTGCTGTTAGTGAGACAGTTGTTGCTGCTGCCACCTCTCTAGAGCCTACTATTTCTGTTGTTATTGTTACTGCTTCTACTCCATCTGCTGCTGTTACTACTTCAACACCTACTGCTATAACCTCTGCCTCATCTGCTTCTGCACAACTCAAGAAGGATCTGATGAAGAAAATAGATGCCATTTATGATGACCAGATTTCTGAGAGTGATGAATTTAGAACAGACTCTGATGACTCTTCTGCTACCATTGCCAGGAAAAGAAAGGCAAGGAGCAAAGCTATAAAGAGGGTACCTCCTGCCAAAGTTAAGGATAACAATGACATTCCATATTACATTCTACATGACTGCCCCATTACTGAGCACTGGATACAATACTCTAAGAACCAGCTGAAGGGAATGAAAAAGAAGAGAAAATATGAGAAGGGTTCATCCCAATTCCAGCACTCTCATCCTCCTCCACCACCTCCTCCTGATGCAGGTGCAGGTGGAAGCTCTGCAGCTCAACCCCCAGCCAAAAGTCAGGCTCCCTATCAGCCTCATGCTAGATCTTATAATAGGGGAAGCCAATCTAGGGGTTCTCATTCCAGGAGAGGAGGATATAGAGGAAATCAAAGAGACCTTCAAGTTTACTCCAAAGGGTACTCCAGGCAACATCCATATTCCAGGGAAAGAAAAATTTCAACTGATACAACATCTGGTCCTTTCCCTTATAAGCTGAAAGATAATGTGTCTGCCAGGACTCCTCAAGACAATCCCTCTAACAGATATGAGCCACCTGTACCTTTTGAGGATCCTGAGAACAATCCAGCTGCTTGGACTACAAGATTAAAAGAACTAGCTGCACTGGATCAGATTAAAAAGGCTAGAGAGCAAGGAATAGATTCTTCCAACATTTCAACAATGTCTGAACAGAGACAGAAAGAGCAAGAGAGATATGCTTCAAGTAAATTCTTTGATTCTGACAGGTATATGGAATTACATCCTGAAGCTGTGGTTCCCAGGACTAAAAAGCAAACATATTTGGGTGCAGCAGATGATACCAGATCAAACAAAGAAGCCCTCAATCCTAACAGAGAGATCAATCTTGTTAAGGGCAAAGAGAAGAAATGATATTGTAAGGTGACATTCTCTGAGATTTCTGATTTCTATCTGGATGCTATATATCTATATGGTTCTGCTTTGTCTAGCTTGTTGTTTTTCTGTCTTGCTGATTGTATGTTGTTATTTAAATTTTTCCAAAGTTCGTAAATAGTAATCCTAACCCAAATAGGGGGAGATTGTTGGAACACCCTATTACTAATTTGGGTCTGGATCACTATGTCTCTAGGAATCTTTGCTTGACCTCCTGTATAGCTCAATAGGTCAATTAGAATTGAGTCTAAGGGTTAGAAGTCTAGGTTTGGAAGCTGCCCTGAAGACCAAGATTTTTTGTTTGGAGACCAAGTCATATCATCGAGCTCAGCACGACGATTCATCGAACTCCGATCGACGATCATCTAGCTCAACTTCGACAGATCATCGAACTCCATTCGACGATCGCTGAGCTCAACTTCATTATATCGTCGAACTTCGTTCGACGATCGGTGAGCTCAGGTCGACGATTTTGACTCTGCTTTGGATCTTTATCTCTGAGCTCAGTTCGACGATCTTTGAGCTCAGATCGACGATATTTTGTTGCTATATATTTCCAGATCGCTGAGCTCAGCTCGACGATAGCAGAGCTCATTTCGACGATTTCAGATAACTTCAAGGATATTTATAGATTCAAATTCAAATCAGTTAAGGAGTTATTCTGCAATTAATTCAGAGATTTCCTAGCCATTTTCATTCATTTCTGGACCAAGTTTCAAGGAATATTTCTGTTGGAACACCCTATTACTAATTTGGGTCAGGATCACTATGTCTCTAGGAATCTGTGTTTGACCTTCTGTATAGCTCAATAGGTCAATTAGAATTGAGTCTAAGGGTTAGAAGTCTAGGATTGGAAGCTGCCCTGAAGACCAAGTTTTTCTGCCTGGAGACTAAGTCTGATCGTCGAGCTCAGCACGACGATTCGTCAAACTCAGATCGACGATCGTCGAGCTCAACTTTGGCAGATCGTCGAGCTCCATTCGACGATCGCTGAGCTTAACTTCATAATAACGTCGAACTCCATTCGATGATCGGTGAGCTCAGTTTGACGATTTTGACTCTGCATTGGATCTTTATCTCTGAGCTCAGTTCGACGATCTTTGAGCTCAGATCGACGATTATTTTGCTGCTTAAGTTTTTCAGTTCGCTGAGCTCAGCTCGACGATAGCAGAGCCCAGTTCGACGATTTCAGATAACTTCCAGAATTCAAATTCAAATCAGACAGGAGTTATTCTGCAATTAATTCAGAAGATTTGCTAGCCGTTTTCATTTATTTCTGGACCAAGTTTCAAGGGATCTTCCAAGGAATAATTCTGTGGACTTTCCTCTAGAAGAGTTTTTGCAATTAAGGATGCAATCAATGCAGGCCAACGGCTATCTTTGACAGAGGATAATATTCTATTCTGGAACAGAGAATAAAACATAGCATGTTTTTGAATCAAGACAGATGAACAAAAAGAGGACACACAACTCAGAATACAGAGACTCTTTCAAAATCTTCTGTCAAAAAGAATTCTGAAGAACACTCATCAAGAGATCAAGCTTTCAAAAATCTTCTGATCTCTTCATCTTTCAAAGTGTTCAAGGCCAACATCATTTCAAGACTCCAGACACTCAACATTTCAGCTTGCTGAAATCATCTATTGCTGGAGATCTACCTTTGAAGGCCTATCACCCTCAAGCAAAGCTTTTCTTCCTGAAGATTTCAAGGATTCAGGGGGAGCTTTGACATCAATCCACATAGTCTTCTCAGTTGTTTGAGAAAGAGAAGACTGCCATCTCTCTCTCACCCCCACTCTGTAAAGGGTTTCTCAAACTCCCTTCAAAAGTTTGAATCTAGTTTTTGAGCACCTTGTCAAAAGCTCATTGGTGGCAAGACACCTGATCAAAAAATCTGCTTTGGTTTTTGAGCACCTTATCAAAAGCTCATTGGTGCCCAGGACACCTGATCAACTCATCCTGCAGTGGATTCCTACCTAGGGTGGTAGAAGAGTGGATGTACTCAAGTTTGGGGAACCACTATATTTCCTTGTGTCATCTGGTTCTGCTTGTTTACTTTTTGTTTCTGGCCTTGATTTGTCTGTGCTTAGTTTTTGCATAGTTTAGTTCTGTGATTAGATTTATATTTGCTTCCCTGTTCACACTTAGTACAACAACTGTTGTAAAAGCTTTTAAAAAGTTTTAAAACACCATATACTCTATTCACCCCCCTCTAGAGTATATCAGATCTAGTTGCACTTTCAATTGGTATCAGAGGGAGGTTGGTTAAACATATCATATCTGTTTGGTTGTACAGGCTAACACCTGAACCCCAAGATCCTAAACTAGATCTGTTTTTCTTTTGTATTTTATTATTAGATTTTGTTTGCACAAATCATGGCCCAAAACAAAGACTATGCCAGCACCAGACCTCCTGTGTGCAATCTGTCAAAGTTTGCACTTTGGAAAGCAAGGATTAGACTTTACATGAATTCTATTGATGAAGATATATTAATTCTGTTTTGACAGTGTGTCCAAGACCCCCAGAAAGCACAAGTACAAATGTTGTTCCACCTCCATCAGGAACAGATGCTGACATCAAAAAGTGGAAAGTAGCTGATGCCAAGGCTATGAACATCCTAGCCCAGACAATGTCAGATGACATTTTTCAAAAGGTAGCTGAATGTAATTCAGCCAAGGAAATCTGGGATAGACTCTCAGAAATAGTCTCAGGCTCAGCTGATGAGAGAAAGGACAGAAGATCTCATCTCATCTCCCAATATGAGAACTTCAAGAAGGGAGAGACTGAGTCAGTGGGAGACATGTATAACAGACTGAGTCTAATTGTCAGTGAACTGAGGACATTAGACAAAGAGATCTCTCTGACAGAACTTAATGACAAGATCCTAATGTGCTTCCCCAGCACTTGGGATTCAAGAATCTGGCCAATTAAAGATGCCAGAAGTCTAAATGAGATCACCACTGAAGCCTTGTTGGGTAAGCTCAAATCTTATGAGGTACTCATCAAGAACAGAGAGGAAGAACAGAAGGCTGCTTCACCAGCCACAAGAAAGGAGAAGACCATAGCATTCAAGGCAACTGAAGATCTGCCTGAAGAAAAAGCTACAGGCAATGATGAACTTCTCAGCTTGTTGGCCAAAAGATTCTATAAGATGGCCAGAAAGGACTTCAGAAGAAGATCATACAAGGAGCAGGATAAGCCAAGGTATGACAAGTCCATTGGCAATAACAAAGACATTATTTGCTTTGGTTGCAGGAAACCAGGGCATATAGTTCCTGACTGTCCAGAGAACAAGAACAAGACAGAAGGGACAGAAAAGAAAGAAGAAAGGAGAAGGACCCCAAAAGGAATGGCAATAGCAAACCTTCTTCCAGCAAAAATAAGCATACAAGGAAAGGGTTTGTTGCTGAATCCTGGAGTGAGACTGAAGAGGAGTCAGAAGCCTCTTCCAGCTCCAGTGATGATGAGGATGATGCAGAAGAAAAGGAATTCTGCATGATGGCAATCAATGCCTCACAACACAACTCAGAGGAAGAAGAGTCAGAGTCAGACTCAGAGACTCAACCTGAAGAAGATCAGGTAATTAGCTCTTTGATTTTACTTCAGAAGATTTTAAATCTGAATTTAAAGCACTGTGTTTAGACCTGCTAAAGTCTGAGAAAGAGATTATCTCTCTCAGAAATCAATTATCTGAACACAATGGTTTAAAGTCAGAAAACCTCAAACTCTCTCAGGAGTTGGAGAACTGTAGGGAGCAGATAGCTACACTGAAAAGTGAGCTCTCTGAGGCCAAGAAGCTTGAAGAATCCCTTAATGGGAGAAGCATCAAGCTGATGGACATCACAAGCACAGTGAACTCTAGATTCAACAGTACACTGGGCTTGGGTGCCTCATCCAGCCAACCTATTGTTCTAACAACTCCCATCAAGTTCATTTCTGACAAGGGAAAGGGAGTTGTAGAGGTTGCTAGGAAAAATTCTGATCTGCCTCAGAAAACCAAGTCCCAGCAGAAATCGTCGAACGGAGATCGACGATCGCCGAATGAAGATCGACGATCGCCGAACGCAGCTCGACGATCTCAGGACAAATCGTCGAACGCAGGTCGACGATCTCAGCCAAAGTCATCGAACGCTGGTCGACGATCTCATATACCTGACCTCAGCCATAGTCGACCGTCGAACGGAGCTCGACGATCTGACCCAAGATCGTCGAACTCAGCTCCAAGATCGTCGAACAGAGGTCAGAACTCTGGAAATTTTTTCAAAGGCAAATCAAAATTGAATCCTAAGGGTTCTTCATCCCAAACCTTTACCCTTATACTGAATGGATTATACCTCCAAGGAGATATCATCCTGAAGGATATAAGAGTCAGCCAGGGATGTCTTTCATTTCTGAATTTAGAGGTTATCAACCTAGGCCCAAGGTAAACTGGGTCAAAAACAAGTAAATTGTTTCATGTGCAGGTGAAGACCTATCCAACATCTAACCAGCAATGGTATTTGGATAGTGGATGCTCTAAGCACATGACAGGGAATAAGGACAACCTCACATCCTTCAGAGCCAAGCTTGGACCCAAAGTTATCTTTGGTGATTCCAACTTTGGACAAACTAAAGGATATGGTGCAGTCCAGATTGGTTCAGTAACCTTCAAGAAGGTAGCATATGTGGAAGGACTGAAGCACAACCTAATCAGCATCTGTCAGCTATGTGATGAAGGCTACCAGGTGACCTTCAGCAAAACCTTATGCAAAATCAAGTCAGAGGACAACACAACTGTGTTGACAGGTATAAGGAAAGGTAACATCTACTTAGTAGATTTTCTTTCAACTGATATATATATTTGCCTGTTTAACTCAGTCTGTAGACCAAATGTGTTATGGCATAAGAGATTAGGACACCTAAACCTTAGAACTATTGCTAGGCTATCCAAGGACAACCTTGTTAGAGGACTACCTTCTGGCCCCTACAAGAAGGAAGGACTCTGCAAGGCTTGTCAATTAGGCAAGCAAACTAAAAATAGTTTTAAGTCACTTAATAAGAGTGATTCACCTAGGATATTGTATCTGTTACACATGGATCTATTTGGACCCATCACAGTACAAAGCCTAGGAGGGAAATCCTACACTTTAGTAGTTGTAGATGACTTCTCTAGATTCACTTGGGTGTTCTTTCTAAGGAAGAAGTCTGATAACTTTAAGTGTCTGACAGAGTTTCTCAAATGTATACAGATTGAGTTCAATACTCACATTGCCCTGATCAGAAGTGATCATGGGACAGAGTTTGATTCTCTTCTTATGCAAGAGTTCTGTCAGAGTGAAGGGATCAGGCATACTTTCTCAGCTCCTAGAACTCCTCAACAAAATGGGGTAGCTGAAAGGAAAAATAGAACCCTTATTGAATCTGCCACTACATTGTTGTCAGATGCTCATCTACCTCTATCCTTTTGGGCAGAGGCAGTGAACACCTCCAACTATGTGCTGAACAGAAGTCTGATACATAAACTGAAGGGAAAGACTCCCTATGAATTACTCAAAGGGAAGAAACCTAAAGTTGACTATTTCAGAATTTTTGGTTGTATTTGCTATATTCACAATAATGACAAGAAATACTTAGCAAAATTTCAAGCCAAAGCTGATGAAGGAGTGTTTCTGGGATACTCCATGATCAGCAAGGCCTATAGGGTCTATAATAAATCATCTTTAAAAATTGAGGAATCTGTTCATATTTCTTTTGATGAAACTAACATGTCTTTCAAGGAGAAGATTTCTTCTATCATAGAACCTTTGCAGGAACACTCTCTAGTTGAAGATATGAACAAGCTACAGGTTGCTCAAGAAGAAGAAAGCAGTGAAGATGAAAGCAATGCTCAACATATTGAACCACCACTTGAAGAGCCAGTTGTTGTACCACAAGAGGAAACAACAATACAGGATGGTGAATAATCAACACCCCCTGTTGATCTAGTAACATCAAGAGACCATCCAATTACCCAAATAATTGGAGAACTCTCAGCTGGTGTGCAAACCAGAAATCAGGTCAACCAAAACCTGTTGCACACCTGCTTCCTTTCTCAAATTGAACCTCAGTCCATTCAAGATGCAGAGCAAGATCCACACTGGATCATTGCAATGCAAGAGGAGTTGCATCAATTTGAGAGGAACAAAGTATGGGAACTAGTGCCAAAGCCAAAGGATCATTCCATTGTTGGAACAAAATGGGTATTCAGAAATAAACTGGATGATCAAGGAGTAATAATAAGGAACAAGGCAAGGCTAGTTGCCCAGGGATATTCTCAAGAAGAAGGAATTGACTACGACCAGACCTTTGCACCTGTCGCAAGATTGGAAGCCATCAGAATATTTCTAGCTTATGCAGCTCACAAAGGCTTCAAGGTTTATCAAATGGATGTCAAGAGTGCCTTCTTAAATGGAGACATCAAAGAGGAAGTTTATGTCAGACAACCTCCAGGTTTTATCTCTCCAACTTATCCAAATTATGTTTTTTAGATTAAATAAAGCATTATATGGTCTCAAGCAAGCTCCTAGAGCATGGTATGAGACCCTAGCATGCTTTCTCTTGGAAAATGGTTTTATAAGGGGTAGAGTAGACCAAACTCTTTTTATTAGAACCCATAAGTCCCATACCCTACTAGTACAAATTTATGTAGACGATATCATTTTTGGTTCTACTGACTCAAAATTGTGCAGAAAGTTTTCTAACCTGATGCATTCTAAATTGGAGATGAGTAGTATGGGTGAGCTATCCTTCTTCCTAGGATTGCAAGTCAAACAACATGCTGAAGGCATCTTTATTTCTCAAACCAAATATGCTAATGAGCTGGTTAAGAAATTTGGCATGTCTGAGGCATCTTGTATGAAAACACCCATGCCTACCAATGCTGTATTGGATGCCGATGAACATGGGAAACTTGTTGATCAGACAACATATAGAGCAATGATTGGCTCTTTACTGTATCTTACAGCTAGTAGACCAGATATAATGTTTGCTACATGTATATCTGCTAGGTTCCAAGTAAGCCCTAGAGAGTCACACCTAACATTAGTAAAGAGAATTCTCAGGTATGTTAAAAGTTGTCCAAATATAGGTCTCTGGTATCCAAAAGATTCAGCATTTGAGTTAACTGGATTCTCTGATGCTGATTATGCTGGATGCAGAATTGACAGGAAAAGCACCAGTGGAACTTGTTAGTTCCTTGGTGATAGACTTGTCTCTTGGTTTTGCAAGAAACAAACATCTGTGTCAACTTCAACTGCTGAAGCTGAATATATGGCTACAGGCAGTTGTTGTTCACAAATACTGTGGATTCAAAATCAACTCCTAGACTATGGTTACAACTTAGAGAAGTCAAAAATCTTTTGTGACAATACAAGTGCTATTTCCATAGCTCAAAATCCAGTCCTCCATAGTAGGACAAAACACATAGAGATTAGGCATCACTTCTTAAGGGACAATGTTGAAAAGAATAAAATTGAATTACAATATATCCCAACTGATTTACAAAGGGGAGATATTTTCACCAAGCCTTTGGATGAAAAGAAACACACCTTCTTCCTAAATCAGTTAGGAATGTTAGATGGAGGAAGTCTTAAATAATATCCAAGATTTTGAAAGCTAAAAATTGACCAAGACTAGGCAAAAATTCTGATTTCTCTTAGTGACTAGAATTTTCTGATCTCTGAACTGCGCTCGACGATTTCCCCACAGATCGTCGAACGGAGTTCGACGATTTCCAGAATCGTCGAACTGAGTTCAGCGCCTCTCAGATAGTATGGACTATCTCCTTCGGTCAACGATCGTCGAACGGCGCTCGACGATTTTGTTCACTGAACGATCGTCGAACGGAGCTCGACGCCTTTCCAGATCGTCGAACGGAGATCGACGATGTTGGAGTCTCTTCAGATTCCTTTAGAAGCCTCGATCGTCGAACCGAGTTCAACGATCTTTCCAATTCTGCGTCGAACCCTAATATAAAACTCATTTTTCGC
This sequence comes from Platanthera guangdongensis, assembly GCA_039583875.1. NCBI lineage: Eukaryota > Viridiplantae > Streptophyta > Magnoliopsida > Asparagales > Orchidaceae > Platanthera > Platanthera guangdongensis. The sequence goes on along the minus strand of CM077149.1, from coordinate 7,436,847 downwards.
CGTCGTTCTCTCTTGCGCTTTCAATTTCTCTGCAAGAATCTTCTTCCCTCCAAACAACTCTACACTTGGTCGTTTTGTTTGTTAAGTTTTTGCAGGTACAATGGCCGTATCAATTGCTGTCCTAGCCGCAATGAAGTTTGATGCAGGCTTCGACATTGATCTGGAATCGTTCAACACTACTGATCAAGTTTTCCAAGACATTCTGAATTTATTCAAGGATCAGAACTTGTCTGCCCTCATGACCACTAGAATCAAGCTTGCTTCAGATGAAATAAAGGAATGGGTCTATACTGCTCACAATCTAGACAACAACACAATAGTTGGATCTATTGCTGGAACTCAGGTACCTCTGACCCCCACAGCTTTAACATAGGTTTTTGGTTTGAGAAATGGAGAAGAAACTGCTGAATTGTCTGGAGAAGAGTTTTCTGACATACTTGCCAGGATGGGTCATCCTGAGGGAAACCCTAGCAAGTTATTCAAAAGGAACTTGTCTGTTGAGTACAGGTTCCTAGCAGATGTTGTAGGAAAAGTGCTGTTGGCCAAGCACTCTGCACATGACACTATCTCCAGACATCAGCTCTGCCTCATGGGAGCTCTGGTAGATAAGAAAAGTTTGAACTGGGGAGAGGTCTTCTTTGACCTAATAAAGAAGAAAATAAATAAAAGATTTGTAAATTTTGGAAGGATTATTGGAGTCTTCCTGCAGAACAAGTGCCCTACCTTGCTGGTCTCCTCTAGAGTGCACATAAATGCCTCCAAGAGACTCACCTGTGCCCTCTTTGGCAAATGGGACAGGCAAATTAGCAAGCCAAGCAGGCCCTCATCTAGTGCTCCTTCAGGCACCAGGACTCACAGAGTCACTCTCCCACAGGTCTCTGCTCCTGCAGAAGACCTGGCTGCTGCTGTTGTTGCCTCTCCTCCTCCTCCAAGTCCAACCCTACCTCTTCCATCCACCATTCCAGCTTCATCCACCATTACCATCTCCAGCCCATCTCCAACCTCAACTCCATCTCCAGACCCAATTCTACCTCCTCCAGCAGACCACTTCCACCCATTGTTTTCATATCCACCACCAGATGTCACTTCTTCACCATCCATACCATCTTTCACACTTCTGGATGACTCCTACATGGATGATTCCCCCTCATCTCCTCCAGAATTACCCTCCTCCTCAACCTCATTCCAAGATCTCCTCCACCATATCATTGACCAACCAACATTCACTCCATCCATATCCATCCCCTTATCCTCCATATCCACCATCCCCACTCCTGAGACATCCATTCCACTCTCCAGCCCTCCATTTCCAGCATCATCAGCCATCCCTATTCCATCTACCTCTGCTCCTGCTATTGAGCATGTAGATCTCCCAGCCTTAGCTGACAAGTTGTATGAGCTACTTGCCCCCAGGCTCTCTTCTCTTGGAGGCCTCCTTAGCTCCTCTACAACAGTCAGTGGCAGCTCTCTCTGCCAGGCTTTCCTCTCTCCTTCCTCAGGCAGCACCTCCAGCAGTGTGCCTTGATACAGATGCATCTGCATCCAGACAGGGGGAGATGCCATATGAAGCAAGCCTTCATGCTGCTGTTGCTGCTGCTTCTGCTCCTGTTGTTCATGATACTGCTGCTGCTGCTGTTGTTTTTGTATCTGCTGTTCCTGTGGCTCGTACTGCAGTCTTGGTAATAGACCTAAGGTCTTTGCTTTCTTCCTTTGATACTGCATACTTCAGCTATCTCCCAGAGCCTAATGCTGTCCAGCCCCCAGAAGATTTGTCCAAGGCACTGGTGCCTTTATCTGGCTGTGACCCCAGCATTATATCCTCCTTTGTACTCTCAGTAACTGCTGCTGCTGCTGAAGAAAGGACTGATTTTGCTGCTGCTGGAATTCCAACTGCCTCTAATGAGCAGATATCCAAGTATTCTCTGATGACAGAGGCCACTGATTGTGAGCCTGCTGAATATTTTGTTGATGTTACTGAAGTTGCTGCTGCCATCACTCCTGAAGTGACTGTTGTTGTTTCTGCTTCTCCTTCTGTATCTGCTGATGATTCTGTTGCTCCATCTGCTGCCGCATCTGCTGTTGTTCCTGTATCTGATGCTGTATCTACTGTTGCATTTGCTGCTGTCCCTGCTGCTGCTCCTTCTGCTTCTGCCTCATCTGCTGCAATTCAATTGAAGAAAGAATTGATGAAGAAAATAGATGCTGTATATGATGCCCAGAGTTCTGACTCTGATGAGTTCAAGACAGACTCTGATGACTCTGCTGCCACTATTGCCAGGAAGAGGAAGGCTAGAAGCAAAGCTATGAAAAGGGTTCCTCCTGCAAAAGTAAAAGATGATAATGATATTCCCTATTATATTCTGCATAACTGCCAAATTACTGAACATTGGATGCAGTATTCCAAAAATCAGCTAAAAGCAATGAAAAAGAAGAGAAAGTATGAGAAGGGCTCCTCCCAGTTCCAGCACCCTCATCCTCCTCCACCACCTCCTCCTGATGCAGGTGCAGGTGGCAGCTCTGCAAGTCAAGCCCCATCTAGAAGCCAGGCTCCCTATCAACCCCATGCCAGATCATACCAAAGGGAAAGCCAGTCTAGGGGTTCTTACTCTAGGAGAGGAGGATATAGGGGAAGTCAAAAAGATATTCAGGTTTACTCTAAAGGGCACTCCAGGCAGCACCCATACTCCAGGGGAGGACATGTTTCATCTGATACTACTTCTGGTCCATTCCCCTACAAGCTAAGAGAGACAGTGTCTGCTAGGCCTCCTCAAGATAATTCTTCCAACAGGTATGAGCCACCTGTACCATTTGAGGACCCTGAGAAGAATCTTGTTGTTTGGACTGCTAGGATGAAGGAGTTGGCTGCATTAGACCAGATAAAGAAAGCAAAAGAGCAAGGCTTAGACACTTCAAATATTTCTACCATGTCAGAGCAAAGACAAAAAGAGCTAGAAAGATATGCCTCTAGCAAATTCTTTGATGCAGACAGATATATAGAGTTGCATCCTGCTGCTGTGGTTCCCAGGACTTCAAAGCAAACATACTTGGGTGCAGCTGATGACACCAGGTCCAACAAGGAAGCCTTAAATCCAAACAGAGAAATCAAAATGGTTAAAGGCAAAGAGAAGAAGTAACTCTGTAAGGTGACAATCTTTGGATTTTCTGACTGCTATCTGGATGCCATATATATATATATATATATATATATCTCTGTGATGTTTCTGCAATGTCTAGCTGCTGTTGTTTGTATGCTTTTTTGATTGTATGATGTTGTTTGAATCTTTTTTTTCAAAGCCTGTAAATAGTAATCCTAACCCAAATAGGGGGAGATTGTTGGAACACCCTATTACTAATTTGGGTCAGGATCACTATGTCTCTAGGAATCTGTGTTTGACCTTCTGTATAGCTCAATAGGTCAATTAGAATTGAGTCTAAGGGTTAGAAGTCTAGGATTGGAAGCTGCCCTGAAGACCAAGTTTTTCTGCCTGGAGACTAAGTCTGATCGTCGAGCTCAGCACGACAATTCGTCGAACTCAGATCGACGATCGTCGAGCTCAACTTCGGCAGATCGTCGAGCTCCATTCGACGATCGCTGAGCTTAACTTCATAATAACGTCGAACTCCATTCGACGATCGGTGAGCTCAGTTCGACGATTTTGACTCTGCATTGGATCTTTATCTCTGAGCTCAGTTCGACGATCTTTGAGCTCAGATCGACGATTATTTTGCTGCTTAAGTTTTTCAGTTCGCTGAGCTCAGCTCAACGATAGCAGAGCCCAGTTCGACGATTTCAGATAACTTCCAGAATTCAAATTCAAATCAGACAGGAGTTATTCGGCAATTAATTCAGAAGATTTGCTAGCCGTTTTCATTTATTTCTGGACCAAGTTTCAAGGGATCTTCCAAGGAATAATTATGTGGACTTTCCTCCAGAAGAGTTTTTGCAATTAAGGATGCAATCAATGCAGGCCAACGGCTATCTTTGACAGAGGATAATATTCTATTCTGGAACAGAGAATAAAACATAGCATGTTTTTGAATCAAGACAAATGAACAAAAAGAGGACACACAACTCAGAATAGAGAGACTCTTTCAAAATCTTCTGTCAAAAAGAATTCTGAAGAACACTCATCAAGAGATCAAGCTTTCAAAAATCTTCTGATCTCTTCATCTTTCAAAGTGTTCAAGGCCAACATCATTTCAAGACTCCAGACACTCAACATTTCAGCTTGCTGAAATCATCTATTGCTGGAGATCTACCTTTGAAGGCCTATCACCCTCAAGCAAAGCTTTTCTTCCTGAAGATTTCAAGGATTCAGGGGGAGCTTTGACATCAATCCACATAGTCTTCTCAGTTGTTTGAGAAAGAGAAGACTGCCATCTCTCTCTCACCCCCACTCTGTAAAGGGTTTCTCAAACTCCCTTCAAAAGTTTGAATCTGGTTTTTGAGCACCTTGTCAAAAGCTCATTGGTGGCAAGACACCTGATCAAAAAATCTGCTTTGGTTTTTGAGCACCTTATCAAAAGCTCATTGGTGCCCAGGACACCTGATCAACTCATCCTGCAGTGGATTCCTACCTAGGGTGGTAGAAGAGTGGATGTACTCAAGTTTGGGGAACCACTATATTTCCTTGTGTCATCTGGTTCTGCTTGTTTACTTTTTGTTTCTGGCCTTGATTTGTTTGTGCTTAGTTTTTGCATAGTTTAGTTCTGTAATTAGATTTATATTTGCTTCCCTGTTCACACTTAGTACAACAACTTTTGTAAAAGCTTTTAAAAAGTTTTAAAACACCATATACTCTATTCACCCCCCTCTAGAGTATATCAGATCTAGTTGCACTTTTAATTTCTATGGACTTTCCTCGAGAAGAGATTTTGCAATTAAGGATGCAATTAATGCCGGCCAACGGCTATTCTTCTCAGAGAGAATGTTATTCTATTTTGTACCAGAGAATAAAAGTGAGAATTTTTTGAGTCTCTAAGAGAATATACAGAGAGAGACACACAGATTACAGAGATACATTCAAAAATATTCTGTCTAAAAGAATTCTCAAGAACACTCATCCAAGGAGATCAATCTTTTCAGAAATCTTCAGATCTCTTTAGTTCCAAAGTGTTCAAGGCCAACATATTTCCAGACTCCAGACATTCAACATTTCAGCTATTGCTGAAATCATCTATTGCTGGAGTTCAATCTTTGAAGGCCTATCACCCTCAGCAAAGCTTTTCTTCCTGAAGATCTCAAGTATTCAGGGGGAGCTTTGACATCAACAATCCACATAGTCTTCTCAGTTGTTTGAGAAAGAGAAGACTTCCATCACTCTCTCAGCCCCTCTCTGTAAAGGGTTTCTCAAACTCCCTTCAAAAATTTGAGCTTGGTTTTTGAGCACCTTGTCAAAAGCTCATTGGTGGCAAGACACCTGATCAAAAAATCTGCTTTGGTTTTTGAGCACCTTATCAAAAGCTCATTGGTGCCCAGGACACCTGATCAACTCATCCTGCAGTGGATTCCTACCTAGGGTGGTAGAAGAGTGGATGTACCAAGTTTAGGGGAACCACTATATTTCCTTGTGTCTTCTGGTTTTGCTTGGCTTTATGTTTGTTTCTTGCCTTGATTTTTCTGTGATTAGCTTTTGTGTAACTTAGTTCTGTGATTAGATTTTTTATTGCTTCCCTGCTCACTCTTATTACAACAATTGTTGTAAAAAGTTTCAAAGCACCATATACTCTATTCACCCCCTCTAGAGTATATCAGATCTAGCTGCTCTTTCAGCACAGCCTCTCGGCTAGCTAGCGTATGGATAACGGAAATAGAGCCCACACATCGATATGTAGGTCTACGCGTCGTTAACCCGGGGTAGACCTTAAGTTTTTTAATTAAATCGAAAAAATAGACATTTGGTTATTTAAAACATTTTAGATCCCAAAGCTCTTCGATACCGCGGGCTAAAAGCAATTAGCCACTCATCGGAATGGGGATTGCTTATATGTTTGGTTGTGCGAGCGTTCTAAATTATTCGCTGAAAGGTTATAAAGAAAATAAGAAGAAAAGTAAAATATCCAAACATTAGAAAAGTTTTTACAAATAAACACACCCGCACTCATTTAAACTGTTGGAACACTATATTACTAATTTGGGTCAGGATCACTATGTCTTTAGGAAACCTGTTTTTGACCTCCTATATAGATCTAAAGGTCAATTAGAATTGAGTCTAAGGGTTAGTAGTTAGGTTTGGAAGCTGCCCTCAAGACCAAGATTTTTCAGTTTGGCGACTAAGTCATTTCGTCGAGCTCAGTACGACGAATCGTCGAACTCCAATCGACGATCGTCTAGCTCAACTTCGACGGATCGTCGAACTCCATTCGACGATCGCTGAGCTCAACTTCAACAAATCATCGAACTCCATTCGACGATCTGCGAGCTCAGTTCGACGATCTTGACTCCAGTATTGAATCTCTATCTCTGAGCTCAGTTCGACGATAGTTGAGCTCAGATCGACGATCTCTGTTGTTGTATAAGTCCAAATCGCTGAGCTCAGTTCGACGTTTTTCTGAAGAGTTCAATGATTTTCAAGATACAAATTCAGAACAGTTAAGGAGTTATTCTCAGCAATTAATTCAGAAGATCTTGTAGCTGTTTTCATTTATTCTGGACCATGTTTCAAGGGATTATCAAGGAATGTTTCTTTGGACTTTCCCCCAGAAGACAATTGAAATTAAGGAAGTCAATTAATGACAGGCTAACGGCTATTCTTGATAGAGGATCATTTCTATTCAGAACAAAGGGAATAAAAGACAAGATTTTTTGAATCTCTCACAAGATCTATCAAGAGAACAAGAAATCAATCTACAGAGAGTGAACAAGAAGAAGAAAAAAATATTCTCTGCTACAATTTTTCTCTGGAACAATATCTTTCTCAACAACAATCTCTCAAGAGAAAAAGAAAGAAAGTTGTAGACATTCTCTGTCTCAAAGATCAACAAGAACACACAACAAAAGGAGATCAACAAATCTGAAATCTTCAGATCCCTTTTGATTCAAGTGTTCAAGTCCATCATCATTCAAGACTCCAGACACCTAACATTTCAGCTATTGCTGAAATCATCATTTGCTGGAGATCATTTTCTGAAGGCCTATCACCCTACAGCAAAGCTTCATTTCCTGAACATCTCAAGAACTCAGGGGGAGCTTTGACAACATCAAATCCACATAGTCTTCTCAGCTGTTCTGAGAAAGAGAAGACTTCCATCACTCTCTCATCCCCATCTCTGTAAAGGGTTTTTCAAACTCCCTTCAAAAGTTTGTGCTTGGTTTTTGAGCACCTTATCAAAAGCTCATTGGTGGCAAGACACCTGATCAAAAAATCTGGTTTGGTTTTTGAGCACCTTATCAAAAGCTCATTGGTGCCCAGGATACATGATCAACTCATCATGCAGTGGATTCCTACCTAGGGTGGTAGAAGAGTGGATGTACCCAAGTTTAGGGGAACCACTATAGCTCCTTGTATCTTCTTGCTTGCTTGTCTTTATTTTTGTTTCTGACTGTGATCTGTGATTAGTTAGGATCTGTGATTAGCTTCTTTTGTAGATTATAAAAATTGTTTAGATTTTTTATTTGCTTCCCTGTTCACTCAGATTGCAACAATTGTTGTAAAACGTTTTTAAGCACCATACTCTAGTCACCCCCCTCTAGAGTATATCAGATCTAGCTGAACTTTCAATTGGTATCAGAGCGAGGTTGGTTAAATATACCACATCTCAGTGGTTGCACATGCTAACACCTGAACCCCAAGATCCCTAGTTAGATCTGCTTGTTGTAGATTTTGTTATTAGAATTAGTTCTTCATAAATCATGGCCCAAAACAAAGATTATGCTAGCACCAGACCTCCAGTGTGCAATCTATCCAAGTTTACACTTTGGAAAGTATGTATTAGATTATACATGAATTCTATTGACGAGGACATTTTTAATTCTGTTATGACAGTTTGTCCAAGACCTCCATAGAACACAAGTACAAATGTTGTTCCACCTCTGTCAGGAACAGATGCTGATATCAAGAAGTGGAAGGTAGCAGATGCAAAGGCTATGAACATCTTAGCCCAGACCATGTCTGATGACATCTTCCAAAAGGTGGCTGAATGCAATTCAGCAAAAGAAATCTGGGATAAGCTCTCCGAAATAGTCTCAGGATCTGCTGATGAAAGAAAGGAAAGGAGATCCCACCTCATATCCCAATATGAGAACTTCAAGAAGGGAGAAGCTGAGTCAGTTGGAGATATGTATAATAGGCTCAGTCTGATAGTCAATGAACTCAAGACTTTGGATAAAGAGATCTCATTAACTGAACTTAATGAAAAAATCCTAATGTGCTTCCCAAGCACTTGGGATTCAAGAATCTGGCCAATCAAGGATGCCAGAAGTATGAATGAGATCACCACAGAAGCTCTTTTGGGTAAGCTCAAATCTTATGAGCTGCTCATCAAGAACAGAGAATTAGAGCAGAAGGCTGCCTCACCAGCCACATGAAAAGAGAAGGCAATAGCCTTCAAAGCAACTGAAGATCAGCCTGAAGAAAAAGTCACAGACAATGATGAACTGCTCAGTCTATTGGCAAAAAGATTCTACAAGATGGCCAGAAAGGACTTCAGAAAGAGATCATACAAGGAGCATGATAAGCCAAGGTTTGACAAGTCAAATAATAAAGAAATTGTTTGCTTTGGTTGCAGGAAACCAGGGCACATTGTGCCTGACTGTCCAGAAAACAAAAATAAGGACAGAAAGGATAAGAAAGAAGAAGAAGAGATAAGGACTTCAAGAAGAACAGCAATGGAAAACCCTCCTCAAGCAAGAACAAACACACAAGGAAGGGATTTGTTGCTGAATCCTGGAGTGAAACTGAAGAAGAATCAGAAACTCCATCCAGCTCAAGTGATGATGAAGATGATGCTGAAGAGAAGGAGTTCTGCATGATGGCAATCAATGGCTCTCAACATAATTCAGATGCAGAAGAGTCAGAGTCAGACTCAGAGACTCAACTTGAAGAGGACCAGGTAATTAATTCTTTTGATTTCAATTCAGAGGAGTTTAAATCTGAGTTTAAAGCATTATGTTTAGGCTTACTAAAATCTGATAAGGAAATTATCTCTCTCAGAAATCAATTGTCTGAACATAGTTTCTTAAAGTCAGAAAACCTCAAACTCTCTGAGGAGTTGGAGTGCTGTAGGGAGCAGATAGCTTCACTGAAAAGTGAGCTATCGGAGGCCAAGAAGCTTGAAGAATCCCTTAATGGGAGAAGTATCAAGCTGATGGACATCACAAGTACAGTGAACTCCAGATTCAATAGTACACTGGGCTTGGGTGCTTCATCCAGCCAACCCATTGTTCTAACAACCCCAATCAAGTTTATTTCTGATAAAGGGAAGGGAGTTGTAGAGGTAGCTAGGAAAAATTCTGATCTGCCTAAGAAAACCAAGTTCCAGCAGAAATCGTCGAACGGAGCTCAACGATCGCCGAACGTAGATCGACGATTTCAGGCAAAATCGTCGAACTCAGGTCGACGATCTCTAATTCCTGAACTCTACCACAGTCGACCGTAGAACGGAGCTCGACGATCTGACCCAAGATCATCGAACGCAGCTCCACGATCGTCGAACAGAGATCAGAGCTCTGAAAATTCTTTCAAGGGCAAATCAAAATCCAATCCTAATGGTCCTTCATCCCAAAGCTTTAACCCTTGTACTGAATGGATTATACCTCCAAGGAGATATCATCCTGAAGGTTATAAGAGTCAACCTGGGATGTCTTTTATTTCTGAGTTTAAAGGTTATCAACCTAGGCCCAAGGTAAACTGAGTCAAAAATAAGTGAATTGTTTATGTACAGGTGAAGACCTATCCAACATCAAACCAACAATGGTATTTGGATAGTGGATGCTCTAAGAACATGACAGGAAACAGGGACAACCTCACATCCTTTAAAGCTAAGCTTGGACCCAAAGTCATATTTGGTGATTCAAACTTTGGACAAACTAAAGGATATGGTGCAGTCCAGATTGGGACAGTGACATTCAAGAAGGTAACCTATGTGGAAGTACTAAAGCACAATCTGATCAACATCAGTCAGCTATGTGATGAAGGCTACCAGGTGACTTTCAGCAAAGCTTTATGCAAGATCAAGTCAGAGGACAACACAACTATGTTGACAGGTAAAAGTAAAGGTAACATCTACTTAGTAGATTTTCTTTCAACAGATGTAGACATTTGCCTATTTAATTCTGTCTGTAGACCAAATGTTTTATGGCATAAGATACTAGAACATTTAAACCTTAGAACCATTATTAGGCTATCCAAGGACAACCTTGTTAGAGGACTACCTTCTGGCCCCTACAAGAAGGAAGGACTCTGCAAGGCTTGTCAATTAGGCAAGCAAACTAAAAATAGTTTCAAGTCACTTAATAAGAGTGATTCACCTAGGATCTTGTATCTGTTACACATGGATCTTTTTGGACCCATTACAGTACAAAGCCTCGGAGGGAAATCTTACACTTTAGTAGTTGTAGATGACTTCTCTAGATTCACATGGGTGTTCTTTCTGAGGAAGAAGTCTGATAACTTTAAGTGTTTGACAGAGTTTCTCAAATGTATACAGATTGAGTTCAATACTCACATTGCCCTGATCAGAAGTGATCATGGGATAGAGTTTGATTCTCTTCTTATGCAAGAGTTCTGTCAGAGTGAATGGATCAGGCATACTTTCTCAGCTCCTAGAACTCCTCAATAAAATGGGGTAGCTGAAAGGAAAAATAGAACCCTTATTGAATGTGCCACTACATTGCTGTCAAATGCTCACCTTCCTCTATCTTTTTGGGCAGAGGCACTGAACACCTCCAACTATGTGTTGAACATAAGTTTAATCCATAAGCTAAAGGGCAAGACTCCTTATGAATTACTCAAAGGGAAGAAACCTAAAGTTGATTATTTTAGAATTTTTGGCTGTATTTGTTATGTACATAATAATGATAAGAGATATTTAGCAAAATTTCAAGCTAAAGCTGAAGAAGGAGTGTTTCTAGGATACTCCATGATCAGTAAGGCTTATAGGGTTTATAATAAATCATCTCTTAAAATTGAGGAATCTGTTCACATATCATTTGATGAATCTAACATGTCTTTCAAGGAGAAGGATACTTATACCATAAAACCGTTGCAGGTACATTCTCTTGCTGAAGATTTGAACAGGTTACAGGTCACTCAAAAACAGGAAAGCAGTGAAGATGAAGAAAGCATTCAACATATTGAAGAGAAACAACTTGAAGAGCCAGTTGTTGTACCACAAGAGGAAACAACAACACAGGTTGGTGAACAATCAACACCCCTTGTTGATTTAGTAACATCAAGAGATCATCCAATTTCACAAGTAATTGGAGACATCTCAGCTGGTATGCAAAATAGAAATCAGGTCAACCAAAACCTGTTGCACACTTGCTTCCTATCTCAAATTGAACCTCAAACCATTCAAGATGCAGAGCAAGATCCACACTGGATCATTGCAATGCAAGAAGATTTGCATCAATTTGAAAGGAACAAAGTTTGGGAACTAGTGTCAAGGCCTAAGGATCACTCCATTGTTGGAACAAAGTGGGTGTTCAGAAACATATTGGATGATCAAGGAGTAATTGTAAGGAACAAGGCAAGGCTAGTAGCTCAAGGATATTCTCAAGAAGAAGGCATAGACTATGACCAGACTTTTGCACCAGTTGCAAGATTGGAAGCCATCAGAATCTTCTTAGCTTATGCAGCACACAAAGGTTTCAAGGTATATCAGATGTATGTAAAGAGTGCATTTCTAAATGGAGACATCAAAGAAGAAGTCTATGTCAGACAACCTCCAGGTTTTATCTCTCAAACCTACCCTGATTATGTTTTTAAATTGAACAAAGCATTATATGGTCTCAAGCAAGCTCCTAGAGCATGGTATGAGACCCTAGCATGCTTCCTTCCGGAAAATGGATTTATAAGGGGTAGAGTAGACCAAACTCTTTTCATTAGAACCCATAAGTCTCATACCCTACTAGTACAGATCTATGAAGATGATATTATTTTTGGCTCTACTGATTCAAATTTGTGCAGAAGGTTCTCCAACCTAATGCATTCTAAATTTGAAATGAGTAGCATGGGTGAGCTATCCTTCTTCCTAGGATTGCAAGTCTAACAACATGCTGAAGGCATCTTTATTTCTCAAACCAAGTATGCAAATGAATTGGTCAAGAAATTTGGTATGTCTGAAGTATCTTGCATGAAAACACCCATGCCTACTAATGTTGTATTGGATGCTGATGAACATGGGAAACCTGTTGATCAGACAACATATAGAGCAATGATTGGCTCTTTACTGTACCTTACAGCTAGTAGACCAGACATAATGTTTGCTACATGCATATGTGCTAGATTCTAAGTGAGCCCTAGAGAGTCACACCTAACATTAGTAAAAAGGATTCTCAGGTATGTTAAAAGTTGTCCAAATCTAGGTCTCTGGTATCCAAAAGATTCAGCATTTGACTTAACTGGATTTTCTGATGCTGATTATGCCAGATGCAGAATTGTCAGGAAAAGCACCAGTGGAACTTGTCAGTTCCTTGGTGACAGACTTGTCTCTTGGTTTTACAAGAAACAAACCTCTGTGTTAACTTCAACTGCTGAAGCTGAATATATGGCTGCAGGCAGTTGTTGTTCACAAATATTGTGGATTCAAAACCAACTCCTACACTATGGCTACAACTTAGAGAAGTCAAAAACCTTTTGTGATAACACCAGTGCTATTTCTATAGCTCAAAATCCAGTCCTCCATAGTAGGACAAAACACAGAAATTAGGCATCACTTTTTAAGGGATAATGTTGAGAAGAATAAAATTGAACTTCAATATATCCCAACTGATTTGCAAAGGGGAGATATTTTCACCAAACCCTTGAATGAAAAGAAACACACCTTCTTCCTAAATCAGTTAGTAATGTTAGATGGAGGAAGTCTAAAATAATATCCAAGATTTTTAAAACTTTAAAAATTGACCAAGACTAGGCAAACATCTTGATTTTTCTAGTGTCTAGACTGTATTTCTGGTCTCTGAACTGCGCTCGACGATTTTACCCCAGATCGTCGAACGGAGATCGACGATTTCCAAAATCGTCGACCTGAGTTCAGCGCTTCTCAGATAGTGTTCAACTATCTCTTCCGGTCAACGATCGTCGAACGGCGCTCGACGATTTTGTTCTCTGAACGATCGTCGAACAGAGCTCGACGCTCTCCAATATCGTCGAACGGAGATCGACGATATTGAAGACCCTTCAGATTCCTTTAGAAGCCCCGATCGTCGAACTGAGTTCAACGATCTTTCCGTTTCTGCGTCGAACCCTAATATAAAATTCATTTTTCGGCCGTCGTTCTCCTTTTGCGCTTTCGATCTCTCTGTAAAATTTCTCTTTCCCTCCAAACATCTCTACACTTGGTCGTTTTGTTTGTTGATTTTTGCAGATAACAATGGTCGTCTCTGTTGCTGTTCTAGCCGCAATGAAATTCGATGCTGGATTTGATATAGACATGGAGTCCTTCAGCACCACTGATCAGGTATTTCAAGATATTCTGGAACTGTTCAAGGAGTAGAAGCTTGTTATCATCATGTCGACAAGAATTAAGTTGGCTGCTGATGAGATTAAGGAGTGGGTCTACACTGCACACAACCAGGACCAAAACACAGTGGTTGGTTCAATTTTTGGAACCCAGGTACCTTTGACTCCTACCATTCTGACAGGGGTTTTTGAGTTAAGTTCTGGAAGAGATTCTGCTGAATTGTCTGGAGAAGAATTTTCTGATTTACTTGCAAGAATGGGTCACTCTGATGCTAACCCTAGCAAGCTACTGAAGAAGAACCTAGCTGTGGAATACAGGTTTTTGGCTGATATAGTAGGAAAGGTTCTGCTGGCCAAGCATTCAGCACATGATACTATCTCTAGGTATCAGCTGTGCTTGATGGGAGCCATTGTGGACAAGAAACAGTTGAACTGGGGAGAAGTCTTCTTTGATCTGATCAAGAAGAAAATAAACAAGAATTTTGTTAATTATGGGAGGATCCTAGGGCTCTTTCTTCATAACAGATGCCCTGCACTGCTAGTCTCCTCTGGGATACATATCAATGCCTCAAAGAGGCTGTCCTGTGCCCTCTTTGGCAAATGGGACAGGCATAAAACAAAGCCCAGCAGGCCCTCTGCAAGCACAACTTCAGGCACAAGGACTGTAATAGTCACTTCCCCTCAAGTCTCTGCCCCTGCAGAAGACTTCCCTGCTGCTGCTTCTCCTCCTCCAACTCCAATTTCATCTCCACCAGTCACCTCCACCATTCAAACTCCATCCACAATCATTATTTCCAGCCCTTCTCCAACATCAATTCCATCCCCAATTCCAACTCTTCCAATAACAGAAGAAGTATTCCATCCATTACACCACTACCCTCAACCAGACATTGATACATCATCCAACATTCCCTCATTCAATATTCTAGATGATTCCTTCATGGATGACTCACGCTCATCCCCTCCTGATCTACCCTCCTCCTCCACATCTTACCAACATCTCCTACAAGACATTATTGATCAACCCTCTTTCACACCCTCTATCTCCATACCACTGTCTTCCATTTCCACAATACCCACACCTCCACCTTCACTTCCCCCATACACCAGTCCACCATCACCAGTAGCTCCACCTCCAGTCTCTACCTCTGCTCACAGCCCTGTTGAGCAAGTAGACATTCCTCCCTTAGCTGACAAAATATATGAACTGCTAGCTCCTAGGCTATCACTTCTATTGGAGACGTCCTTGGCTCCACTTCTTCAGTCAGTTGCAGCCCTCTCTGCCAGGCTCTCTTCCATCTTTCCACCTCAGGAAATCCCTTCATTTGGGTGCCTTGATCCAGCTGTATCTGAATCTAGGCAGGAGGAGATGCCTAATGAAGATGTGATATTGCCTGCTGCCATTTCTTTAGCCCTTACTGCCATTTCTTCAGTTCCTACTGCTGCTGCTGTTACCCTAACTCAAGCTCCAATTCCACCTCAAGTTGCTGTCTTTTCAGTAGACCTCAGGTCCCTGCTCTCAGATTTTGATTCAATTTATTTCAGTTGTCTTCCAGAGAAAGTTGCAGTCCAGCCATCAGAGGATCTTTCCAAGGCCATTGTGCCCTTCTCAAGTTGTGACACCAGTGTTGTAAATTCTTTTGTACTTTCAGTGTATGCTGCTAGTTCTGTTGCTGCTGCTACTCCTACTGAGCCTTCTATTCCCAGTGATCTTACTGCTGCAAATATTGATGTTTCTGTTATTGCTGCTGATATGGTTGATACTGCTGATGAGTTAATCTCTAAGGATATGCAGATGACAGAGGCATATGATTTTGAGCCTTCTGTTATTGCTGATGTTATTCCTGCTGTTATTATTGATGCTGAGGTTCTTGTATCTGAAAGTATTCTCTCTGAATCTGTTGCTGATCCAGTTACTGCTGATATTACTGCTGATGTATCTTCTGCAAGTATTGCTCCTGAAACTTCTGTATCTGTTGTTACTACTGCTACTGCTACAACTTCTGTTGTTACTAGTGATGTATCTGCTGCTGCTACAACTGCTGTTTCTTCTGCTCCAACCCAACTTCAAAAATAATATTTGAAAAAGATTGATGCTTTATATGATGAGCAAATCTCTGAATGTGATGAATTTAGGACTGATTCTGATGATTCTTCTGCCACCATAGCCAGGAAAAGAAAGGCAAGGAGCAAAGCTATGAAAAGGGTGCCTCCAGCCAAAGTCAAGGACACTAATGATATTCCTTATTACATTCTTCATGACCGCCCCATTACTGAACATTGGATGCAGTATTCCAAGAACCAACTTAAAGCTATGAAGAAGAAGATGAAGTATGAAAAAGGATCTTCTCAGTTTTATCATCCTCATCCTCCTCCACCACCTCCTCCTGATACAGGTGCAGGTGGAAGCTCAGCTACTCATCCTTCTGCTAAAAGCCAAACCCCCTATCAGCATCATCCAAGATCTCAATATAGGGGAAGCCAGTCCAGAGGTTCTCAATCTAGAAGAGGAAACTATAGAGGAAGCCAAAGGGAATTCCAAGTCTACTCCAAAGGCTATTCAAGGCAACACCCTTACTCTAGGGAAGGACAAGCTTCATCAGATACAACTTCAGGTCCTTTTCCCTACAAGTTAAAAGAAGTAGTCTCATCCAGAGCTCCTCCAGATAATCCATCCAACAGATATGAGCCTCCAGTGCCCTTTGAAGATCCAGAAAATAATCCTACTGCATGGACTGCCAGGATGAAAGAGTTAGCTGCCTTAGATAAATCAAGAAAGCCAGAGAGCAAGGCAAGGATACCTCCAGCATTACTATATTGTCTGAACAAAGAAAGAAAGAACTAGAAAGATATGCCTCAAGCAAATTCTTTGATTCTGAAAGATATATGGAGCTGCATCCTGAAGCTGTGGTACCAAGGCCTAAACAACAAACTTCCTTAGGTGCAGCTGATGACAGAAGGTCAAAGAAAGAAGCTCTTGATCCTAATAGAGAAATCAAACTTATAAAGAGTAAGGAGAAGGAATAATTCTGTGAGATGACAATTATTCTGATTTCTGATTTCTGTCTGGGATAATATATATCTGTGATTCTACTTGTTGTTGTTTATTGTTGCTTTGTATGTTGTTCTTTAATTTTTCCAAGTTCTGTAAATAGTAATCCTAACCCAAATATGGGGAGATTGTTGGAACACCCTATTACTAATTTGGGTCAGGATCACTATGTCTTTAGGAAACCTGTTTTTGACCTCCTGTATAAATCTAAAGGTCAATTAGAATTGAGTCTAAGGGTTAGTAGTTAGGTTTGGAAGCTGCCCTCAAGACCAAGATTTTTCAGTTTGGAGACTAAGTCATTTCATCGAGCTCAGTACGACGAATCGTCGAACTCCAATCGACGATCGTCTAGCTCAACTTTGACAGATCGTCGAACTCCATTCGACGATCGCTGAGCTCAACTTCAACAAATCGTCGAACTCCATTCGACGATCTGCGAGCTTAGTTCGACGATCTTGATTCCAGTATTGATTCTCTATCTCTGAGTTTAGTTCGACGATAGTTGAGCTCAGATCGACGATCTATGTTGCTGTATAAGTCCAAATCGCTGAGCTCAGTTCGACGTTTTTCTAAAGAGTTCAATGATTTTCAAGATTCAAATTCAGAACAGTTAAGGAGTTATTCTCAGCAATTAATTCAGAAGATCTTGTAGCCGTTTTCATTTATTCTGGACCAAGTTTCAAGAGATTATCAAGGAATGTTTCTTTGGACTTTCCCCCAGAAGGCAATTTCAATTAAGGAAGTCAATTAATGACAGGCTAACGGCTATTCTTGATAGAGGATCATTTCTATTCAGAACAAAGGGAATAAAAGACAAGATTTTTTGAATCTCTCACAAGATCTATCAAGAGAACAAGAAATCAATCTACAGAGAGTGAACAAGAAGAAGAAAAAAATATTCTCTGCTACAATTTTTCTCTCGAACAACATCTTTCTCAACAACAATCTCTCAAGAGAAAAAGAAAGAAAGCTGTAGACATTCTCTGTCTCAAATATCAACAAGAACACACACCAAAAGGAGATCAACAAATCTGAAATCTTCAGATCCCTTTTGATTCAAGTGTTCAAGTCCATCATCATTCAAGACTCCAGACACCTAACATTTCAGCTGTTGCTAAAATCATCATTTGCTGGAGATCATTTTCTGAAGGCCTATCACCCTACAGCAAAGCTTCATTTCCTGAACATCTCAAGAACTCAGGGGGAGCTTTGACAACATCAAATCCACATAGTCTTCTCAACTGTTCTGAGAAAGAGAAGACTTCCATCACTCTCTCATCCCCATCTCTGTAAAGGGTTTTTCAAACTCCCTTCAAAAGTTTGTGCTTGGTTTTTGAGCACCTTATCAAAAGCTCATTGGTGGCAAGACACCTGATCAAAAAATCTGGTTTGGTTTTTGAGCACCTTATCAAAAGCTCATTGGTGCCCAGGACACCTGATCAACTCATCCTGCAGTGGATTCCTACCTAGGGTGGTAGAAGAGTGGATGTACCCAAGTTTAGGGGAACCACTATAGCTCCTTGTGTCTTCTGGCTTGCTTGTCTTTATTTTTGTTTCTGGCTGTGATCTGTGATTAGTTAGGATCTGTGATTAGCTTCTTTTGTAGATTGTAACAATTGTTTAGATTTTTATTTGCTTTCCTGTTCACTCAGATTGCAACAATTGTTGTAAAAAGTTTTTAAGCACCATACTCAAGTCACCCCCCCCCCCCCTATAGATTATATCAGATCTAGCTGCACTTTCATAAACATATAAGAAGAGACAGAAATAAAAATAAGTTACACATAAGAGAAAATTGCATAATTGACATTTGCAGGTCCCACTCAAACGAGTGGGGGCGGGAAATAAAAGCTGAAAGTTGCATAATTGAAATTGCAAGTCTCACTCAAACGAGTGGGGGCGGAAAATAAAAGCTGGAAATTGCAAGTCCTACTCAAATGAGTAGAACTGAAATGAGAGCGAGTTCTACTCAAATGAGTAAGAGAAAATAAATGCGATTATAGGGCTTTCTTAAATATTTACATCAAAATAAGGTCTGACCATTTAACTCATAGCGAGTAGGCGGAAAATCAAATCCAGCCATTTAACTCAAGTGAGTAGGCGGAAAAATAAAGAATGAAAATTTCAAGTCCTACTCAAACGAGTAGGACTGAAAATACAGACCAGCCATTTAACTCAAGTGAGTAGGCGAAAAAATAAAAGCTACAAACACTTGCTTGAATAAAATCCAGCCAATTAACTCAAATGAGTAGGCGGAAAAATAAAAATTACACACGCACTCTACTTGAATAAAATCCAGCCAATTAACTCAAGTGAGTAGCCTGAAAAATAAAAACAACACACGCACTCTACTTGAAAGTAACTACTCACGCACTCGACATAAAAAAACACACACACACACACACACTTGAATAATTTAACTTAGGAGCTGAAAAATATCTCATACACGCACACACTCGTGCTAAAATAATTGCAAAAATCAAAGTTATTGAAAATTAAAATGACTGCATTTCTACCGCTGGAATGCAGTAGAAATGCATAAAAAAGCAAAATAAAAATTGTTTGAGCAAAAAGTTTTCAAATTAAAGTGAGAAAGGCAAGTGCTCGAAAAATTAAAACGTTTACATTTTTACCGTTAGATTTTGATAGAAATGCTTAAAAAGTGAAAATAAAAATTGTTCGAGCGAAAATATTTTTTTGTAATTACTTAAAATGAAAGTTGATTAAAAATAAAAATAACAATTTATACATTCCTATAGCCTTGTAAAATAGTTTAAAAAGTGGGAGTAAGCTAAAAAGAAGCAGTAGTTTTATAATTAAAACAAAGTAAAAGCTAAGTTAAGAGGGGTGAAAACCACCTTTTTAAAGTTTTACAAGTTCATAAGAACGCATTTTAAAGCATGAAAATCCTAAGTCTAACCAATTTTTAAGAGTTTGAGAATGAAATCGGCCATAATAACGGCTATAAATTTTGTTATAATTGAAAAGAAAACAAGAACATTTTCGTTTTAAAACATGAAAGTGTATAAGATTGATGAAAAGGAGACCTTTAGAGAAAATTCAGAGCATATAAGGATGAGAAAAATATCTATTTTATTAATAAAAGAAGTTGATTACAGGAGCTTAAACAAACTAACTTCAAAAAGGGGGGAAGAGAATCTTTACATAATACTAAAGCAGCTCTAACGGCAGCCCTTATACATCAAAATGGTTCGGATTTTTGGAACCCTGAACTCATACAGCAGCTGCCATTTTATAGGCAAAAATTTCCAAGCACACGCCCTCCGTGACGAGCGTGTCGGGGGGCGTGTCAGCACTATTTTACAGCGGAATTCGGCGACCTGACGGATTTGACGGCGATTTGACTTTGCGGCCGAAAATGCGGTGGTCACGCCCTAGGTCACGGGCGTGACGGTGGGCGTGTCGTTCGGCGCTTACAGGCATTGTTGACTTCGGGATTCGCCGGCGGCGGTTTGTCGGGCTGACACGGGCGTGTCGTGTCATGGAACACGGGCGTGTCGAATCATTGAACACGGGCGTGTCCCTGTTGGCTTCGACGAATGTTGAGTTGAAATCGTCGAGCGGGATGGACACAGGCTTGGTCACGCCCCGTGTCGGATGGACACGGGCGTGTGGCCGGGCGTGTCAGGCTTTTCTCTTCAAAATTGCCTGCTTCACGGGATTTTGAGCTGTCACGCCCTGGTTACGGGCGTGACCAATATGTCACGGGCGTGACATGGCATTTTTTTGCAGAGTTTGATTTTTTTCCCGAAAAATAAAATAAAATAAGTTAGTATAATATTTACAAAAATAGGAGCATTTAATTGAATAAAAACAAGTAGAAATGACAAAAATAAATGAAAACGACTTAAATAATGTACATAAAAATAGGTATATTTACAATTCATCAGACATCACCCTCACAGAAGTCAATGACAAAATTCTCATGTGCTTCCCTAGCTCATGGGATTCTAGAATACGGCCAATCAAGGAGGCCAGAAGCTTAAATGAGATTTCCACTGAATCTCTTCTTAGAAAGCTCAATTCCTATGAGCAACTAATAAAGACAAGAGAAGCTGCAGAGCAGAAGACTCCTCCAGCAATAAGAAAGGAACAAAGCATAGCTTTCAAAGCTTTAGAAGAATCAGAAGCTCCAACAACCAGTGAAGAACTCCAGAGTCTCTTAGAAAAGAGATTTTACAAAATGATAAAGAAGGACTTCAGAATAAAGTCATCTAGGCAAGATGACAAACCAAGGTATGACAAGACACCAACTAAAGAAGTTGTTTGCTTTGGTTGCAGGAAGCCAGGCCAAAGAACCAAAAGAAGGAGAGAAGAAGATAAAAAGAAACCAGGGAACAGCATTACAGCAAGCCCTCCTCCAGCAAGCATAAAAGGAAGGAGAAAGGTTTCATTGCTGAGACCTGGACTGACACAGATGAAGAATTCTCATCTTCCAGCTCTAGTGAAGATGAAGAGCAGACAAAAACAAGGGAAGTTTGCCTTATGGATATCAATGCCTCTTGCAGAAAATCTGATACTGAGGAACAAGCAGAAGAATCAGAATCTGAGGAAGATCAGGTAATCTCCTCATTTGATTTCAATTCAGAAGATTTCAAAATTGAATTTAAATCTTTGTGTAATGATTTAATTAAGTCAGAAAAGGAAATCCAAATACTTAGAGATAGATAGGTTGAATTTGATAACTTATTTACTGAAAATATCAAATTGAAAAATGATTTAGATTTAGCCAATGAACAAATCATTTCACTTAAAACTAAATTAAGTGTGGCAAAGAAACTTGAGGAATCTCTCAATGGGAGAAGCCTTAAGCTGATAGATATCACAAGCACAGTCAATGCCAGACTAAATGGCAAGCTAGGCTTAGGTAATTCATCAAGCTTAACCCCCATAGTAAAGAAAAATATTCCAACAACTCCAATAAAATTTGTTTAAAAAAGGGCAAAGAAAAGATAGATAATAATATTAAACAAACAGAGTTAAAACAAAATAATAAGAAAAAGAGAAAGAATAAGAAAGATCCTAACCATAATAATGTTCAGTAGATTTCGTCGAACTAAGATCGACAAAATGTGCACAGTTCGTCGAACTCAAGTCGACGAACGCTGAATGCAAACTTTCATCATAATTATTCGTTTAACAACGATCGACGAAACTAGTATGGTTCATCGACCCAAGATCGATGATATTGGGGCCCAGAGAATGAATACTTTCATTCTCTGAGTGGATTTTGCCGAACTCATCCCCATTCGTCGAACTCAGATCGACGAACTTACCAGAATTCGTCGAACTCAGATCATTTTAACAGAAACTTTAATTCACATAGAACATTTAATCAACCAAAACAATATGATAATCCCTTCACCTAGTGGATAATTCCACCTAAAAGATTTCACCCCTTAGGTTATAAAAATCAACCAGAATACCCATATATTTCTAGTTTTAATTATGTAAATAAACAAGGACCCAAGGTAACCTGGGTCACGAATAGCTAATCTGTTTTATTGCAGGTGAAAGACTATCCCACCACAGAGCAAAAATGGTATTTGGATAGTGGCTATTCAAAATATATGACTGGAAATAAGGACAACTTAATCAACTACAAGTCTAAGCTAGGACCCAATATAATATTTGGTGATTCTAATTATGTCCAAACTAAAGGATATGGAAAGGTCAAAATTGGAGCAGTCACCTTCAGGAATGTTGCTTATGTAAGTGGATTGAAGCACAACCTTATATCCATAAGTCAGTTATGTGATGAAGAGTTTCAGGTATCATTTAACAAAACTTCATGTATTATTATTTTTGTAGATAACCAAGTAGTATTAACTGGTACTAGAGTTGTAAATATCTATGTAGTTAATTTTAAGTCAGCTAAATCAGAAATATGCCTATTTAATCAAACTAGTAATAATAATGATATTTGGCATAGGAGATTAGGACATGTAAACCTGAAAAACATTGCTAAACTCTCTAGGGACAACCTTGTCAGAGGATTTCCTTCTTGCCCCTATAAGAAGGAAAGCCTTTGCAGGGCTTGTCAATTAGGCAAGCAAACTAAAAATAGTTTGAAGTCACTTAATAAGAGTGATTCACCTAGGATTTTGTATTTACTACACATGGATCTCTTTGGACACATTGCAGTATAGAGCCTAGGAGTGAAGTCTTATACCTTAGTAATTATTGATGACTTTTCAAGATTCACTTGGGTGTTCTTCTTGAGAAACAAGTCAAATAACTTCAAGGTTCTTACAGAGTTTCTTAAAAGCATAAGGATTGAGTACTCTACTCCAGTTGCATTGATCAGAAGTAATGATGGTACTGAGTTTGAGTATCTTCCCATACAAGAATTCTATTAGAAGAAAGGTATCAGGCATTGTTTCTCTGCTCCTAAAACTCCTCAATAAAATAGGGTACCTGAAAGGAAAAATAGAACACTGATTGAAGCTGCAGGCACATTATTTGCAGATGCTCACTTGCCCCTATCCTTTTGGGAAAAGGTTATGAGCACAGTAAACTATGTACTGAATAGAAGTTTGATACACAAACATAAGGGCAAGACCCCCTATGAACAACTCAAAGGGAAGAAACCTAAAGTAGATTATTTAAAAATCTTTTGTTGCATTTGTTACATTCATAACAACAACAAGAAACATATTAGAAAGTTTGAAGCCAAGATTGAAATAGGATGTTTTCTTGGATATTCCCAAGTAAGCAAGGCTTATATGATTTATAATAAATCAACTATGAAAATAGAAGAATCTATTCATATTTCTTTTGATGAAACTAACATGTTTTACAAGGAGAAGATTCCTTCTACCAGTGAGACTTTACAGGAACCAAACATGTGTGAGAAGTTGGATGAATTGACCCTCACTAATGAGGCTGTTAGCCGTCCTTCTCCATATATTGCTGAAGAAAGTGAAGATGAAGACAATGAACTCTGTGAAGAGCCAACAACAGCTATAATTCCATAAGAGGAATTAATACCCCAAGTTGTTTTTCAACCAACTCCTCCTACTGAATTTTTCATACTTAGAGATCACCCTATATCTCAAGTGATTGGAGACATTTTAGTTGGTGTGCATACAAGGCATCAACTCCACTAGGACATGATGCATGCCTGCTTCATATCTCAAACTGAGCCCCAATCCATAAAAGATGCTGAGCAAGATCCACACTAGATCATTGCAATGCAAGGGGAGCTCAACCAATTTGAGAGATGTAGAGTTTGGGATTTAGTTCCAAGACGCAAAGACTACCCAGTCATTGGAACTAAATGGGTATTTAGAAACAAACTTGATACTCAAGGTCTTATCATCAGGAATAAGGCAAGACTAGTTGCTTAAGGATACAGACAAGAAGAAGGCATAGATTATGACCAAACATTTGCCCCTATTGCAAGGATAGAAGCAATCAGGATATTTTTAACTTATGCAGCCTACAATAAGTTCACAGTATACCAAATGGATGTCAAGAGTGCATTCTTAAATGGTGAACTCAAATAAGAGGTGTATGTAGAACAACCACCAGGTTTTATTTCTTCTACTCATCCCTCTTATGTTTTTGAATTGCATAAGGCTCTCTATGGTCTAAAGTAAGCTCCAAGAGCTTGGTATGAAACCTTAGCCATCTTTCTCTTAGAGCATAATTGTTCTAGAGGCATAGTATATAGGACTTTATTTATAAAGCATCATCATGATAAAATCTTATTAGTATAAATATATGTAGATGACATTATATTTGGTTCTACAGATTCCAAACTATGCAAAAGGTTCTCCAACCTTATGCATTCCAAGTTTGAAATGAGTAGCATGGGTGAGCTCTCCTACTTTCTTGGTCTCCAAGTGAAGCAGTCACCTGATGGCATCTTCTTATCCCAATTTAAATATGCCAAGGAGCTAATTAAAAGGTTTAGGATGGCTGATGCTTCGGCAAAGAAAACACCTATGACTACAAATGTTGTAATTGATTCTGATGAACATGGGAAACCTGTAGATCAGAAATTATATTGGGTCATTGTTGGGTCCCTGTTATATCTTACAGCAAGTAGACCAGACATTATGTTTGCTACATGTCTTTGTGCTAAGTTCCAGGTGAACCCTAAAAAATCTCACCTTATTTTCTAAAAACGAATTTTGAGATATATAAAGAGTTGTCCTATTCTAGGTCTCTAGTATCCAACTGAGTCAGAATTTGAGTTAATTGGATACTCTAATGCTGACTTTGCTGGATGTTGAGTAGACAGAAAGAGCACATCAGGGACATGTCAATTCCTTGGTGATAGGCTAGTATCTTGGTTTTGCAAGAAGCAAACATTTGTGTCCACCTCAATAACAGAAGCTGAGTATATAGTAGCTGGCAGTTGTTGTTCACAGATACTGTGGATTCAGAACCAACTCCTAGATTATGGTGTCAACTTAAATAATTCAACACTAATTTGTGATAATACCAGTGCAATTTCCATTGCACAGAATCCAGTGCATCATAGTAGAACTAAGCATATAGATGTAAGACATCATTTCATTATAGAGTGTGTTGATAAAAAGAAAATTAATCTCATCTTTATCTCTACTGACTTGGAAAGGGCAGATATCTTCACTAAACCCTTGGATGAGAAGAAACATCTGTTGTTTAAGAATCAGCTAGGTATGATAAATGGAGATGAATTAATTTAACTTTTTATCTGTGGTCGAAGAATTTGCCACAGTTCGTCGATCGGAGATCGACAAACTGGGAAAGGTTCTTGAGAAACTCGTCGACCGGAGATTGACGAACTCTCTGTGTGAAGTTCTATTCGTCGAACGGAGATCGAGGATATTGCTTCAGAATGTTTCGTCGGCCTAAGCACGACGAAATGTTTTCCCTTCTTCAGACTGAGATCGATGAACTCTTTTGTCAATAAAATATTTTGTCGAACGCAGATTGAAGAATTTTTATTTTTCGCAGGACGGATTCTGCCGCTTCATATTCTGAAAATCATATAACTAGGTTTTATTCGAGCTCCATCACGCGCTTTCTGTTCCCCTTGCACTTGATCTTTCTATTTTATTTTGCAGGCGATCAATGGCGATTCCGACGAGCTCTCTAGCGGCGATGAAATTTGATACGGGATTCGATATAGACTTTGAATCATTTCAACATTCTAATCAAGTTTTTCTGGATATACTGAATCTATTTGAGTACCAACAGCTGAAAAACTTCATGACAACCAGAATCAAGATAGCGGCTACTAAAATAATAGAATGGGTGTTCACCTCCTCAACTCCAGATGCCGACACAATGATAGGCACTATATCTAGTAACCAGATTTCTCTTTCCTCCGCAGTACTAACTTAAATTTTCAGTTTGATGAATGGTGAAGAAGAGTTAGAGATTGATAGTTCTGAATTTGATAACATGCTGAATAAAGTGGGTCATGTTGGAGAGAACCCTAATAAATTGTTGAAGAAAAATATATCCTCTGAATATAAATTCTTAGACAATGTAGTGGGCAAGGTATTGCTGGGCAAGCATACTGCTCATGACTATATTACTAAGCACCAGTTCTTGGTGATGTGTGTTGTGGTAAATAAGAAAATGATGAACTAGGGAAAACTATTATTTGATTTGATCAAGAAGAAAAATAGTAAGAAAGAAGTTTGTTTTGGAAGAGTTCTGGACATTTTCCTACAGGAAAAAGCATTTGAATCCCTGTTATCTCAGACCATATTCATTAATGCTTCCAAAAGGCTAACATGTGCCTTGTTTGGAAGGTGGGAGAGGACAATCTCTAAGCCATCCAAGGCTTCCTCCTCTTCCACACCTTCTAAGAGAACAAGGGATGTTCCAAACACTCCCCACCCTGTTGAAGAAGTTTCCATTCCACCTCTTCCTTCCTTAACAATACCTCCAGAAGATGTCCTTCCTTCCACAAGAATCCCTTCACCACCTCCTCTAACAATAACTACTCCTTCAGAAAATATTCCCCCATCTACAAGCATTCCTTCACCTGCCTCACCAATGCATCAACAAACTCCTACTGAATCTCCAGAACACATCACACTACCTCCATATCCATTACCACCTCATCTTACTGACATACATCCACATACATTCATGTCATCCCCCACATTTAATTTGCTCACCTCCTTACCATCAACACCAACCTCACCTCAACAAGACATCTTCACTCCTATTCCATCTCCTACTGCATCACCTTCTCAGGATGACATCATGCAAGATGTTATTCCTTCTGATGTCATTCCTCACATCCATCCATCTATATCCACTCAAACTCCTCCTGAGTTTATGGATATGGATTCCCCTTCCATTGCCACCCTCCTGGAGCACATCACTCCAGTAATTAGGCAACTTATTGCAGAGGCAATCACACCTCTTGCTGCCTCCATCTCATCCTTTGCTGCCCTATTTACCGCCCCCTCTGTCCCTTCTTATTCTAGGGGCCTGGCTCTAGTATCCATTGAAACCAGGTAGGGGGAGATGCTCTATGAAGAAGCAGCTCTAGCAGCAGCAGTTCTAACAGTTACAGTAGTTACAGCAGCAACAATTGATATTGAATTGGTATGTACAGATATAGTAATAGAAATTCCAGAGATTATAATTATAAATCCCACAGTTAATCTAGACTC
This sequence comes from Platanthera guangdongensis, assembly GCA_039583875.1. Taxonomy (NCBI): domain Eukaryota; kingdom Viridiplantae; phylum Streptophyta; class Magnoliopsida; order Asparagales; family Orchidaceae; genus Platanthera; species Platanthera guangdongensis. Next base: position 7,409,521 of record CM077149.1, on the reverse strand, counting down.
TTTACTAGATTCTTTCAATTTTGTTTACAGCAATATTCTACCCAATCTTGATGAACAGAAATCTGGAGCTATTGTACCTTATACTTCTCCAATAAGCCCTGCAGTTGCTAAGCAACTAAAGGTAAGTTTTACAGAAGCAGAGTCACTCACAGTATCAGCCCCCAAGGCTATTTCCCCTCGCAAGGCTATCTCCCCTCCTACTTATAAAATGGATGATAGTCATTTACCAGACCTGGATGAAATTATTCTTGCAGATATAGCAAAAGAAAATAAAATAATTTCTGAAAGTATGGCTGTACTAGAGGTTGTAGAATCTCAAATGCTTCCTCAAGCTGAAAAGCAAATTTCAAAGGAAGCCTTGAAGGCAATTGATGTTTTATATGACAATCCTCCATGATCATCTGATGATGACAATGATGATGAAGACTCTGATGAATCTGATGATTCAAAAGCTAATAAGAAAATTACTAAGAAAAGGAAAGCTCCTACTAAGATTGTTCCAAATCCCAATCCCAATGGAGACATTCCCTACTACATTCTACAGAAGATTACTCCTTACCGAAGAATGCCTTCATGGATGTGGCTATCTAAAAATGAGCAAAAAGCTAGGAAGAAGAGCAGAAGGTACTCTCCTCCTCCTCCTTCTCAAAGTAAGTGGAGAGGTCCTCCTCCTCCAGCAACAGGTTATTCAGGGAATGTATCTCAGATATCTACCTCTCACATTCAAACATACCAAAGGCAATAAGACAGATCTTCAAGATCTCATTTCCAAGGAAGTAGTCTGCAGAAACACTCCTCAAGCAGCAGCAAACAACAACAGCAATATCAGAAGCAAGACATGCAATAAAAAGTATCTGAAATTGATCAATCTGAAAAAGTTGTTAGTTCTGAAAGACCTTACTCTCCACCAGTTCCCTTTGTTGATCCTGAACAAGAAACAACTGCTAAAATGGCTAGATTTCAAGAACTGGTTGGACTCTCTATGATAAACAAAGCTAAAGCTGAAGGCAAAGATCCTTCTCAGTACTCTACAATGTCATCGTACAGAAAAGAAGAACTAAAGAGCTATGCAAAAGCTATTAAGTTTTTCAATATAGATGATTATATGAGTTTACATCCAGAGGCTGTAGTTTCAAGAGCAACTTCTGTCAACATCATTGGAGCATCAGACATGACTATGTCTAAAAGAGAAGCAGCAAATCCAAACAGAGAAATCATATTAAGACAGCCCTCTGATAAATCTGAAAAAGCTGAGAAAGAAAAGTCAAAGAAGAACAGATAACTGTTATGTTTAGTTTTTATTTTTTGAACTCTATCTATTAATCATGAAGTACTTATGTACATATCTGCTGAATATTTTATTTCTGCTAGATATATTTTATCATGCTTTGTGATTGTTTTTCTTTTGTTTATATTAATGACCTCACCAAAATAGGGGGAGATTGTTAGATCCCTAGTTTGGATTTGGGCTAGGTTCACTAATTAGGATGAGTTTGACCCACATTGTATAGCTAGGGTCAAATCTATGAGTCCTAGAGTTTAGGCTAGTCATTAGATTCAACCTTCATGGACCAGCCAGCAGAGGACCTCAATTGACCCAGACTTAGAAGAATTCAGAGTAAAAATTGTCAGTTCAAAATTCTTCGAACTCAGCTCGACGATCGTCGATCGCAGATCAATGAACTCAGAGTTAATTCTCTGAGTAGAGCTCGATGATATTTGAGCTCAAGTCGACGATCTCTTCATTCAGACAGATTCTCTGCTAGATGAATTCTTGTAACGCCCCGAATTTTGTGTGCGAGTCGGTCGCGGAAAAAGAGTTTTTGGTGCCTGTAGGGGTACACGGCCTAGGACACGGGCGTGTCCAAGGCCGTGTCTGGCTGGTGATTTGTTGGTCGTTTTCAACCCGAGAAGGACACGGCCAGGAACACGGCCAGATGACACGGGCGTGTCATCCGACACGGGCGTGTGCCAACCCGTGTCCCTACCCGTGTCCTGATGGGTCGTGTCCGTTGCCGTGGCGGTTATGCGTGACACGCCCTCGAACACAGGCGTGTCGAGGAACCCGACACGGGCGTGTCAGGTCAGACATGGGCGTGTCTTGGCCCGTGTGCATTTCTCAGTTCGTCGATCGTGCCTGGATCGAGGCACACGGCCATGGACACGGCCGTGTGCCAAGCCGTGTGCGGCCCAGGTCTGGGGAATTTTGTGCAGATCCGAGCCGTTCATTTTCTTTAATTAGGATCCGATGGCCCAGATTAAATCCTGCTCTGTTAAGGCCGGGAATAGGGAGTTATTCCCTCATTTTCTCTCCAAAGTTCTCCCCTTCCAAAGTGAGAGAGGAGAGGAAGAAGAAGGAGGTTTCCGGCCGCCGGTGGAGCATCGGAGCACCGTTTCGAAATCGGAGAGCAGATCCATGGAGGGAAGGTCATTGCGAAGAGTTCTAACCGCGTAGTTTTTCCATGGCGCCAAAACGGACTACAAGGGTAACGATTCTCAACTTGAGCGCTTGAAGCTCTTTCTTTCTGCATAGGGAATCTCGCTCCCGCGAGTATGCGGTGAGTGCGTGGTGTTCCTTGGGGTTGACGGGAATAGTCCCCCTTGTGTTGCATATAGAGCCCGGAATCGCAAGTACGGGCATAGGCATTGTGTGTGAAGCCTACCCGGACGTGTTTTGTCTGGATCGGTGATGTTGCATTTGATGTGGTTTTGCCGGAGAAGACTCCGTGCTTTGGATTTTTCGGGTTTCTACGCGGTAGACTGCAGCAGGGATCCTTGGAGGTTAGCTTCAAGGCGCACCCGGAAAATTGAGCGTAAACGTGTTTTGCTAACTTGGCGGTCTGGGAACCGGCCTTGATCATAACTGGGTTATGAGATTGTTTTGGAAAATTTGGGATCCGAGAGAAGCTTGGCCCGCGCAAAGTTCCTTAAATTGGACATGCGGCGTGAGCAACGAGCAAGTGGAATTGGACCTAGGCTATGTGGTTCGGTGCGAGAGACCCGAAGACGGGGACTGGCCGTTGGCATAGTCGGAGCCTTAGACGGTGGTCAGAAAGGCTAAATGCTCACATGTTGTTGCCATCCTGGGGGTGGTGGTGAATGCACTGATGGGTCAGGGTTCACCATGAATGTGCCCTGAGTGCACAGGGTGTTTGGCCGTGCGAGCCTACACCTGTGGCGAATTATAATTGCGCTATATATATATTGTTGGGCTAATGTTATGCAGGGAAAGAGCACCGCCGTCCCGAGTAAGGGGCGGGGTCATTATAATTTGGTCGGCTTTTAGCTGACCGTTGCTTTATTTGCCACCGTGCGGTGGTATGTGCTTGCAGGTGCTGCGGAGCCGAGCGCCAAATAGCGGGCTGGAGCCCATGTTGCTGTGCTGGCCGTAGAAGGCCGTAGAATAGTTATATGTATATATATTTCATGTGTGGCCGGCCTGCGAGCCGATGTATGTAAATCACTCTTTATTAAGTGAACATTTGTAAGGCCTTAAGGCCATGTACCTGTTTCTGTGTATTTGGGGTTTCATTCCTGTTGTTGTAGCTGTGGACATTCATATTGATGGAATTAATTTTGGGTTCTTTCAACTTTAAAATCTTCCGCTAGAATGCTCTGTGATTAGGACGAGTAGTCTTAATTGGTTGGTTTGATTAGTCAATTTAGTATCCCTTCCGACTGTCTGTGGTATATGGCGTCGGGTTCCAGCTGGACCTTCTGTTATATGCCATACGACAGATGGGGGTGTTACAATTTGGTATCAGAGCTCTGGTTACTGTCAAGCTTAAATGAATTCGTGGGCGAATTCTTTTAAGGGGTGGTGAGCACATGTGTGCGTCATCGTTATAACATCAAAAAGAACCCATGAATGTCCACTTAGGAATGAAAAATACACTTGTTTGGTGGAACCTGAGTGTTCCAATGATTGCTTTTAGCAATTTGTTTGTTGTCTAATCGTGTGTCTTTGCTAATTTAGGCAGCTGGGAGCGGTGCTGGTCAGTCAGAGCGTCCGCAATCAGCAGAAAGTAGTGCACCAAGGGACGTGCCTGCTACACCTCCTTCAGCGGAAACCATCAGGATGGTGGCTGAAGCCGTGTTCGCAATGATAAATGCCCAACCTGCAGGGCAAATGCATCGCGCACCTCCTGCGAATGAGCAAGAACCGGTTAGGGCGGCAGAGCCGAGAGTGGTGGAACGCGCGGCAGTTGAGTTAGTAGAGCCGAGGAGAACTACGGAGAGGCTGCTAAAGCATGTGATGGGCTTTAATCCTCCGAGGTTTAATGGGGTTGGAACACCAACTCAAGCTGAGGACTGGCTCTCTTCCATAAAGAGGGTGTTGACGGCCACAATGACTGAGGAGTGGCAGAAGACCACCATAGCGACTTTTCTTTTGGAAGGAGAAGCGAGGATGTGGTGGGACGAGTTGGAGTTTCATCTTCTAGTGGGAAGGCAGCTTGCGGATGTGCCGATGGAGGAATTTTCAAGATTGTTCCTAGCCAGATTTGTACCTTCTGCTCAGAGGTTGGATATGGAGAATCAATTTCTTGGGTTGACTCAGGGATCCAGAAGCGTGGACGAATATCTGCATGAGTTCACATGGTTGGGTCGTTATGCTGGTGCTATGTTTTTAGAAGAAGAGAGGAAGACCAACCGATTCTATGAGGGTCTTCGCGGCGATTTATAGTTACTCCTTGCAGGGCCTAAGGCGCAGGGCTTCCTAGCCTTGGTCAATTCAGCCCGATCGTTGGAAAAGGTTGCGAAGAAGGTTCAAGAGAAGAGGGACCCAGGAGAAAGGAAGACCGAGTTCAAGGTGCCAAGTAACAAGACAGGTTTCCGCAGATGGAACAAGAAGCGGAGGACTTCAAACTCAGCCCCTTCGGCTGATGCATCGGGGGCAACTACAAGTCGAGTCCCCGGAGCTTGCTACAACTGCGGGAAGACGGGGCATTTTGCTCGGGAGTGTTGGAGCGGACGTCCAAAGTCCGAGAGGAGACCTGGAGCGACTTATGAGGAGAAAGGGAAGGCGGTGGAGTCAACCGCATCCCATCATGCTCCAGCACAGCCTAGAGTCTACAACCTTGGCCTACAGGAGGCCATTAAGCAAGCAGACGTGGTGACAGGTATGAGTTAAATTACAGTGGTTTAACTTTTATAGTTGTTACCTTCGTATTTGTTAGCTTACGTTTGTTAATGCTAGGCTTTGTGTTAATCTTTGGGTTTCCGGCGAGAGCCCTTTTTGATACGGGGGCATCACATTCCTTCTTGTCTGAAAAGTTTATATCGCGCATCGGAGTTCCGTTCTCGATGGCAGAAAACAAGTTGGATGTGTTGTTGCCTAATGGGTGCTCAATGCGTGCGGATAGGATTTGTGTTGTGAAGATTCGGATTGGAGACCGGGAGTTTGATTTGCGGGCGTTGGTTCTACCATTAGTGAAGTTCGACGTAATTTTCGGTATGGATTGGCTCTCGGAGCAGAGTGCATGTATTGATTGCAACCGTAAAGAAGTCAAGTTGGGTCTGGACACTGAACGGGAGACTACTTTTGCGGGCATGAAGGGGTCAGGGAAAGTTCTGATATCGGCCCTTCAGGTGTTCAAGGAAGTTCGGTCTGGGGCAGAACTGTATGTCACTCTAGTGCAGACTGCGACGCCTAAACCTAGTTTGGGCAACATCCCAGTTGTGTCCGAGTATCCTGATGTGTTTCCAGATGATCTCCCAGGAGCCCCTCCTCAGCGGGAGATAGACTTTACTATAGAGCTGGTACCGGGTGCCAAACTGGTGTCACGCTCCCCCTATCGGATAGCCCCAAGAGAAATAGCAGAGTTGAAGGTGCAACTGCAAGAGTTGCTAGAGAAAGGTTATGTGCGTCCAAGTTCGTCGCCTTGGAGCGCACCAGTTCTCTTTGTTAAGAAGAAAGATGGGAGCTTGCGGCTTTGTATCGATTATCAGGAATTGAACAAACTTACGGAGAAGAACAAATATCCAATCCCGAGGATTGACGATCTATTTGATCAGCTGGTTGGATCAACTGTATATTCGAAGTTAGATTTGAAGTCTGGTTACTATCAGTTGAGGATAAGGGAGAGCGACATTCCCAAGACAGCATTCAGTACGCGGTTTGGGCATTACGAGTTCACGGTTATGCCGTTTGGGTTGACGAATGCGCCATCCGTATTTATGGATCTGATGAATAGGACGTTCAGAGAATACTTGGATCAGTTTGTGATAGTATTCATCGATGATATCCTGGTGTATTCGCGGTGCGAGGAGGATCATTACAAGCATTTACACATGGTGTTGGGGACATTGAGGAAAAGTCAGTTGTATGCAAAGTTCTCCAAGTGTGAGTTCTGGTTATCCTCGATAGCGTTCCTTGGTCATGTTGTCAGTGGAGAAGGAATAGCTGTGGATCCGGCGAAGATAGTGGCGATACGGGAGTGGCCTACTTTGACTACGGTGGCAGAGGTCCGGAGTTTTCTAGGGCTTGCTGGCTACTACAAGCGCTTCGTAGAGAACTTCTCGCGGATAGCACTACCACTCACGACGTTGACAAGAAAGGATCAGAAGTTTGTGTGGTCTCCGGAGTGCGAACAGGCTTTTGAAGAATTGAAGAGGCGGTTGACCACGGCGCCCATTTTATGTTCGCCAAGTGGAACCGAAGGGTTCGAGATCTATAGTGATGCTTCAGGCAGTGGTTTGGGCTGTGTTCTGCTACAGAATGGGAGAGTGATAGCTTATGGTTCACGATAACTGAAGGTTCACGAGAGGAATTATCCGCTCCACGACTTAGAGTTAGCGGCCGTGATTTTTGCTCTAAAGCTTTGGAGGCACTATCTGTACGGTGTGAAGGTGGATATTTACACCGATCATAAGAGTTTGAAGTACCTATTGGACCAAAAGGATGTGAACATGAGGCAGAGGAGGTGGATGGAGTTCTTGGGGGACTACACCTTCAAGATACACTATGTGCCTGGGAAGGGAAATGCAGTGGCGGATGCGTTGAGTCATAAGATTCCCGCACAAGGCAATTGGTTATCAGTACATGATGAGAGGTTGGTCCAAGAGTTGGAGGCATTGGAAATATCTTGCGTCGATAAGCAGTCAAGTCACGAGGCAAAACTATTTTGGACAGAGGTGCAGTGTGACCTAGCGGATAGAGTTCGGAGGGCTTTGGTTCAGGATAGCAGCATGAAGCAAATCTTGGATGAAGCTTTGGATGGGTCAAATTCCTAGTTTGTGGTTGAAGATGGGTTGCTAAGGAAGGACAGTCGTCTATGTGTTCCTAGTGCGGATAATATTCGGGAGGATTTGATGTATGAGGCTCATCATACTAAGTACTCAATCCACCCGGGAAGCACTAAGATGTATAGAGACATGAAGAAATTATTCTGGTGGCCGGGTTTGAAGAAGGATGTGGCACTTTATGTGGCCAAGTGTCGTACTTGTGCATTAGTGAAGGCGGAATGCCAGAAGCCCGGAGGTTTCTTGAAATCCCTTCCTATCCCAGAATGGAAGTTCGACGACATATCTATGGATTTTGTGCACGGTTTGCCGAAGTCGCAGAAGGGAAATGACGCCATTTGGGTGGTCGTAGATAGATTGACAAAAGTGTCGCACTTTATCCCAATGAGAAAGGAGGATCCAGTGGAAAAGTTATCCAAACTCTACGTGGATAATATTGTACGATTGCATGGTGTGCCTAGAAGTATTGTTAGTGATCGTGATGGACGCTTCACGTCAAATGACTGGAGGTTGGTGCATGGTCTGTTGGGTACTAAGCTAAAGTTCAGCACAACATTTCACCCGCAGACAGATGGCCAAACCGAGAGAGTCAATAGGACTATGGAGGACATGCTTCGCATGTGCGTCCTAGATTTCGGGAAGCATTGGGAGGATCACCTGTACATGGTGGAGTTTGCTTACAACAACAGCTTTCAGGCAAGCATTGGAATGGCGCCTTTCGAAGCCTTGTACTGGAGGAAGTGTTGTACGCCGTTTTCTTGGTTGGAGGCAGGCGAATCAAAGTTGTATAAACGTCAAGCGGTGGAAGATGCCACTTCAATGATACGGACAATTCAGGAAAGGCTGAAGATTGCTCAGGATAGACAGTCAAAGTATTACAATGCCAAACATAGAAATGTGGAGTTCAACGTTGGCGACATGGTATATTTGAAGATCAAGCCGTTCAAGGGTGTATCGCGGGTTCGACGCTTGAAGAAGCTGAGTCCGAGATACCTTGGACCATTTGAAATCCTGGAGCGTGTTGGCGAGGCGGCGTATAGATTAAAGCTGTCGACGGAGTTGAGTGGGCTGCATGATGTATTCCACGTATCAGTGTTGCGTAAGGCAGTGCAAGAGCCTTCGCAGATCGTTGCGGACAATCAGGTACCGGTTGACTATGAGTTAACAACAAGGGTCAAGCCAGTGCGAATTGAAGATGTTGCAGTCAAACGACTCCGCAACAAGGAGGTCCGAATGGTTAAAGTCCGTTGGGATAATTGCGGACGTGAGGAGCTTTCTTGGGAGCGAGAGCAAGCTATGTTGGAGGAATACCCCGAGTTATTCCACTCAGGTATCATTTAGCTTTTGTGTACCTTTGCTTAATTTCGGGACGAAATTCCTTAAGTGGGGGAGATTTGTAACGCCCCGAATTTTGTGTGCGAGTCGGTCGCAGAAAAAGAGTTTTTGGTGCCTGTAGGGGTACACGGCCTAGGACACGGGCGTGTCCAAGGCCGTGTCTGGCTGGTGATTTGTTGGTCGTTTTCAACCCGAGAAGGACACGGCCAGGAACACGGCCAGATGACACGGGCGTGTCATCCGACACGGGCGTGTGCCAACCCGTGTCCCTACCCATGTCCTGATGGGTCGTGTCCGTTGCCGTGGTGGTTATGCGTGACACGCCCTCGAACACGGGCGTGTCGAGGAACCCGACACGGGCGTGTCAGGTCAGACACGGGCGTGTCTTGGCCCGTGTGCGTTTCTCAGTTCGTCAATCATGCCTGGATCGAGGCACACGGCCATGGACATGGCCATGTGCCAAGCCGTGTGCGGCCCAGGTCTGGGGAATTTTGTGCAGATCCGATCCGTTCATTTTCTTTAATTAGGATCCGATGGCCCAGATTAAATCCTGCTCTGTTAAGCCCGGGAATAGGGAGTTATTCCCTCATTTTCTCTCCAAAGTTCTCCCCTTCCAAAGTGAGAGAGGAGAGGAAGAAGAAGGAGGTTTCCGGCCGCCGGCGGAGCATCGGAGCACCGTTTCGAAATCGGAGAGCAGATCCGTGGAGGGAAGGTCGTTGCGAAGAGTTCTAACCGCGTAGTTTTTCCATGGCGCCAAAACGGACTACAAGGGTAACGATTCTCAACTTGAGCGCTTGAAGCTCTTTCTTTCTGCATAGGGAATCCCGCTCCCGCGAGTATGCGGTGAGTGCGTGGTGTTCCTTTGGGTTGACGGGAATAGTCCCCCTTGTGTTGCATATAGAGCCCGGAATCGCAAGTACGGGCATAGGCATTGTGTGTGAAGCCTACCCGGACGTGTTTTGTCTGGATCGGTGATGTTGCATTTGATGTGGTTTTGCCGGAGAAGACTCCGTGCTTTGGATTTTTCGGGTTTCTACGCGGTATACTGCAGCAGGGATCCTTGGAGGTTAGCTTCAAGGCGCACCCGGAAAATTGAGCGGAAACGTGTTTTGCTAACTTGGCGGTCTGGGAACCGGCCTTGATCATAACTGGGTTATGAGATTGTTTTGGAAAATTTGGGATCCGAGAGAAGCTTGGCCCGCGCAAAGTTCCTTAAATTGGACATGCGGCGTGAGCAACGGGCAAGTGGAATTGGACCTAGGCTATGTGGTTCGGTGCGAGAGACCCGAAGATGGGGACTGGCCGTTGGCATAGTCGGAGCCTTAGACGGTGGTCAGAAAGGCTAAATGCTCACATGTTGTTGCCATCCTGGGGGTGGTGGTGAATGCACTGATGGGTCAGGGTTCACCATGAATGTGCCCTGAGTGCACGGGGTGTTTGGCCGTGCGAGCCTACACCTGTGGCGAATTATAATTGCGCTATATATATATATTGTTGGGCTAATGTTATGCAGGGAAACAGCACCGCCGTCCCGAGTAAGGGGCGAGGTCGTTATAATTTGGTCGGCTTTTAGCTGACCATTGCTTTATTTGCCACCGTGCGGTGGTATGTGCTTGCAGGTGCTGCAGAGCCGAGCGCCAAATAGCGGGCTGGAGCCCATGTTGCTGTGCTGGCCCTAGAAGGCCATAGAATAGTTATATGTATATATAATTCATGTGTGGCCGGCCTGCGAGCCGATGTATGTAAATCACTCTTTATTAAGTGAACATTTGTAAGGCCTTAAGGCCATGTACCTGTTTCTGTGTATTTGGGGTTTCATTCCTGTTGTTGTAGCTGTGGACATTCATATTGATGGAATTAATTTTGGGTTCTTTCAACTTTAAAATCTTCCGCTAGAATGCTCTGTGATTAGGACGAATAGTCTTAATTGGTTGGTTTGATTAGTCAATTTAGTATCCCTTCCGACTGTCTGTGGTATATGGCGTCGGGTTCCAGCTGGACCTTCTGTTATATGCCATGCGACAGATGGAGTTCAACTTCAACAGATTCTTTCCATTTTAGTTTCTCTGAACTCTACTCGACGAAGACAGATTCTTAACTCGATGAACTTAGAGCGCAGAATTGGCTAGTTATTTCCAGAATGCAGTTCGCTGAGCTCTAGTCGACGAATAAGATTTATCAGCTCGACGAACTTGGATCTCCAGTCGACGAATTCTGCTCAGAGCTCGACGAATTCTGTCTCAAGCCAGACTTAGAAGTTCTCCTTATTCTGTCATTATTTCTTATATTATTTAAGCAGTAATTCTCTGAGTAATTAATGCTTATATTCCCATGAATATAACCATTATTAGCAGCATTAATTATGGTGTTCATCAGGGTTAATTACTTGCTTAATTTATTGGGACAGTTGGGGAAACTGTTTAATGAATATTCCAACAGTTTCATTCTCCAGAACAATCAGCAATTAATGCTTGGAATTCAAATTTTCAAAGGAGAATTTTGACAGCAGAATATAAAAGAGATTTTCACTTTTCAGACGATAGAACAAGAAGAAGAGAACAGACTAAACATTCCACACAAGAGAGAGCATACAGAGAAAAGATACAGAACTCTCTCCATGTGCAGAAAATATTTTGTTTTCCCCTTTTACTTTCTGAAGACTGAAGAAGACCAAAAATTAAACATCAAGAGTCTTCTTCAACTTCTACTCCAGGAACATTCAAGGACAACAAATTTAAATCAGTCAGAAATTCCTGGATCACTGTTAAAAAGTAGAGACAAGAAGCGAAAAGACTAGAACAAGAGAATAAACTTTTGAATAATTGAAATTTTATTATCCAAAAAAGATATCATTTACAAAGGTATGGCCTCCCTTATATAGAATGGAGGAGATAAGAAAGAGAGTATACAAACAATGTGGGACTAAACATTTACAGGCTGAGCGGCTAGAATAATGGAGACCGATCAGGCCGCGCGGTTAGACAGATGGGATAACCGCTCGGCAACTCCAGCAGGATAGAACAAGCCGTAGAGTGAGACCGCCAGACCGCCCGGTCTACAAACCGCTGGATCAGACCGCTAAGCCGCTCGGTCTACAAACCGATGGATCAGACCGCTAAGCCGCCCGGTCTAATACTTCAACACTCCCCCTCAAGCTGGAGCATAGATATCAATCATGCCCAGCTTGTCACAAATGCGGAAGAAGGAAGTAGAAATCGGCTTGGTGAAGATATCTGCCAACTCCTTGTCAGAGGTGACAAAAGGAGTACAAATCTGTTTCTTCAAAATCTCCTCCCGAATGAAGTGACAGTCAACCTCTATATGCTTCGTTCTCTCATGGAAGACCGGATTTCTGGATATGTGTATAGCGGCCTTGTTGTCACAGAACATAGGGAGAGGACAATCATATACCTCGCCCAGGTCAAGCATGAGAGCCCGCAACCACTTTAACTCACACGTAGTTGACGCCATACTCCGGTATTCTGCTTCGGCACTGGATCTGGAAACAACAGACTGTTTCTTGCTTTTCCAACTCACGAGATTACCTCCAACAAAGGTACAGAAACCTGACGTGGATTTACGATCGCCTTTGTCATCCGCATAACTTGAGTCTGAGTAGGCCTCAACTCTCAGATGGCCATTCTTCTGGAAGAGTAACCCTCTGCCCGGTGCTGCTTTGATATACTCTAAAATCTTCAGGGCGGACTGAAGATGACACTCCCTGGGAGCTTGCATAAACTGACTGACCTTTCCTACAGCGTAGGCGATGTCGGGTCTAGTCACCGTGAGATAGATGAGTTTGCCTACCAAACGTCTGTACCGTGTGACATCAGATAGAGGAGGCGATTCATCCGTCCACGTTTTGTCTTCTCCAACAGCCATGGGAAGATGAGCTGGTTTGGCACCTGTCAAGCCTGCTTCTCGAAGAAGATCAAGGGCATACTTCCGTTGAGAGAGGACCAAGGAGTCATGTTTCCGCGAGATTTCTATCCCCAAAAAGTATTTTGGGGGGCCCATATCCTTCGTGACCAAGTGCTGATGGAGGTGCTTCTTCGTCAAGTCCACCCCATCTCGGTCATCACCAGTAAGGAGAATATCATCCACATATATGGCCAAAACCACCAGTCCCGAGGCCGTTTTGCGAATGAATAAGGAGTGATCGGCCGAACTCCTTTGAAAACCGATGGTTGCCACAATACCACTAAACTTTTCGAACCATGCCCGAGGGCTCTGCTTGAGGCCATAAATGGCCTTCTTCAAATGACAGACACGTGTCTCCCCCTGAGCAACATACCCAGGAGGTTGCTCCATATAGACGTCCTCCTGAAGATCGCCATAAAGAAAGGCATTCTTCACATCCAGCTGAGAAATAGCCCAAGCCCGGTTAACAGCCACAGAAAAGAGAACCCGGATGGTGCTGAGGCGAGCAACTGGAGAGAAGGTATCGAAGTAATCAACGCCATAAGTCTGAGTAAAGCCCTTGGCCACCAGCCGGGCTTTGTAGCGATCCACAGTGCCGTCGGGGCGAAACTTCACAACAAAGACCCAGCGACAGCCAACCACATCAGTGCCCACGGGAGGAGGAACCAGGGTCCAGGTACCCCGTTCAGTAAGAGTAGCCATCTCCTCATCCATGGCAGACTTCCAATGAGGGAGAGAGAGAGCCTCCTGGTAGGTACGGGGAGTAGAAGTGGCAGAGATAGCCAAGGCAAAACACCTGCGAGAAGGAGAAAGCTGATCATAAGAAACAACAGCCGTGAGCGGGTGTTGAGTACACGCCCGCACCCCTTTGCGAAGGGCAATGGGAACATCCAGATCATCGGGAGCGGCGGCGACGGGAGCGTCAGCGACCGGAGCGTCCGTGGCGGAGAAGGCTGGCCCGGGACTAGAGAGAGACGGCAGCGGAGAGGAGGGTGGAGGGGTAGGTGGGGAGACGGACTGGGAAGGAGTGGGTGGAGGAGGAGACGAAGGTGGGAAAACGGGGAGGGGTGTGGAATGAACGGAGATATCAGAAGGAAGAGAAGGAAGAGAAGAGGAAGGAGAGAAATAGGAAGCATTTTCAAAAAGGTCACGTCTGCGGAGACAAACTGCTTGCGAAGAAGGGGGTCAAAGCAGCAATAGCCTTTTTGAGTGGTAGAGTACCCCAAAAAGACACACTTAGTGGAACGGGGGGAAAGCTTGTCGCGGGTAGCGGAGGGAGCGTGAACAAAGGCCGTACAACCAAAGACACGGAGAGGAAGAGGAAAGGTTCCTGGTGGGGTAGAGAAGGGAGAAGGGAGTCCGGCCGTGGAGGACCGTGGAGGGAATGCGATTGATGAGATAGCAAGCGAGGAGCACAGCGTAGCCCCAGTAGGAGCGAGGGACGTGCATCTGCGTCATGAGAGTACGCGCAACATCAAGCAGGTGACGGTTTTTACGCTCCGCCACCCCATTCTGTTGGGAGGTGTAAACACAAGTCGTTTGATGAATGAGGCCGTGTTGGTGAAAGAACGCGGAGAAATCATGAGACAGGTATTCCTTGGCATTATCAGAACGTAAGACTTTAATCGAAATAGCAAACTGAGTCTTAATCATAAAGTAAAAAAGATTGCCAAACAGAGAATAGTTCAGAGCGATCCTTTAAGAGATACACCCAGGTACAGCGAGTAAAATCATCGATAAAAGTTACAAAATAAGAACTGCCCCGACCAATAGTGAGGGTAGGAGCAGGACCCCATACATCAGAATGAACAATATCAAAAATGCGAGAGGAGCCACGGCCTTGCTTCGGTGGGAAGGAGGAGCGATGATGTTTGCCAAGCTGACACGCATCACAGTTGAGCGGAGAACTGGTGGGAGGTAAGTGGGGCAGAAGCTGACGAATAAGCCGGGGAGGAGGATGTCCAAGACGAAGATGCCACTGAAGGAGATCAGCAGAGGAGGAGTAGGCAGAAAGAGCAGAAACATCGTCGAGGAAGTAGAGGCCGCAACTCTCAGTCCCAGTAGCAATCGTCCGCTGGGTCCTCGGGTCCTGAAAAGAACAAGTAGTGGGAGTGAATAAAACGGAGCACTGAAGTTGCCGGCATAAAGTGGTAACTGATAACAAATTGCACGGGAACTTCGGGACATAGAGGGTATCCTCCAAGCAAAGCGATGGAGTGAGTTGAACCATGCCCGTCCCATGAACCGGAGACGGGGAACCATCCGCCACACGAACTGGGGGTAAGCGGTCATGGGTCTCCAGACGGGAGAAGCAATGAGGGTTGCCCGTCATATGATTGGTGGCACCGGAGTCAATCAGCCATTTACCTTGGGTAACGACGTGGGCACTACCTGACGTCGTGGCCACAGAGGCAGACGTCCTAGAAGAGGCGGAGGCCGAAGGAGCATCACCGGAAGGGCGAAGATGAGGATGTTTCTGCCAGCAGCGATCAATAGTATGGCCAGTACGACCACAGTGAGAGCAGAAGAACCGGGAGGAACCCCGTCCGCCGGAGGAGCCACGGCCACTCGGGCCCCCCCGCTGAGCCTGGTGTGCAAAGGAGTCCTGCGAAGGGGGGGAGGCCAGCAGAGGCCGCTGGAGGAGAGAAGTAACGGCGGCAATGCGGGCCGCAGTGGCATCCAAAGTAGGAGATTCCGCCTCACCCAAGATCTGCTGGCGGATCATATCATAAGAGTCCGGAAGACGAAGAAGGTAACAAACAACCAGGAGTTCCTGGAAGTGTTTGTGCTGGTCGGCCAAATCCGCAGAGAAGGGGCGATTCTGGAGGATTTCAGCCCCAAGAGCATGGACCTGCTGATAAGCCGCAGCGGGGGACATGGAAGGGCGGGCGAAGAGGTCCGCATAGAGAGTATAAATGCGGGATGTCTGGCCCCCCTTAGAATAGAGAGAAGCGAGGTGAAGCCATGCGGCCTTGACCGTCTCATCATGGCGAATGACGGGAAGGCACTCATCAGAAAGGCTGTTGGCCAGCCAGGTGCGAACAAGAGCATCACTCGCATCCCAGTCATCAAACTCAGGAGAGGTGCGAGGAGGAGGGTCATCGGTGAGGTGATGACGCTTGCGTTGAGAACGAAGGAGAAAGGTGAAAGAAACGCTCCAATCGGGATAGTTGGAGCCCACAAGCTTGGAAAGGGTGCCAAGGTTACCCGAAGGAGGAGGAGGAGAAGGAGCTGCAGGAGTAGTGGTGAGACCGGAGGTAGTCATAGAACCCGGAAGCAGAAGAAGCCGCACGAACAGAGGCGGTTAGAAAAACAGAGGAAGCCGCGCGAACAGGAGCGGCTAGAAAGAGGCACTGCAGGGAAGAGGTCGCGCGGACTGAAAAGGCCGAGCGAACAGAAGAGAGGAGAAGAGCAGGTGACCGCGACCAAGATGCGGGTAAGAAAGAGACAACCCGCACGGTCAGGCAGATCACAGCAGCGGCAAGAAGGCGGGCAAAGGCACGGCGGGGAAGAAGTCGCACGAACTGAGAAGCCCGAGCGAACAGAAAAGAGGAGAAGAGCTGGCGACCGCGACCAAGATGCGGGTGAGAAAGGAACAACCCGCACGGTCAGGCAGATCACAGCAGCAAACCGCGTGGAGAGAGACACACACGCGGACAGGGACAGACCGCAGCGACTAGGAAGTCGGAGAGGCAAGAAAGAACAAGAGGCGCGGCGACAACTAAACAGGTCGGCTCGACAAAGAGAAGAAGGAGAGGAGAACCAAGAAGGAGAAAGCCGCGCGAACAGGTCTGCGGACAAAAAACAAGCCGCGCGGATAGAAACAAGCCGCGCGGATAGAAGAGAGGGCAAGCCGCGAAGCAAGTCGCAGAACGCCGAAAAGAAGCCGCGAACAACAGAGGGCGCACAGAATCAGGAGGAAATGACCGGTCGCTCTGATACCATGTTAAAAAGTAGAGACAAGAAGCGAAAAGACTAAAACAAGAGAATAAACTTTTGAATAATTGAAATTTTATTATCCAAAAAAGATATCATTTACAAAGGTATGGCCTCCCTTATATAGAATGGAGGAGATAAGAAAGAGAGTATACAAACAATGTGGGACTAAACATTTACAGGCTGAGCGGCTAGAATAATGGAGACCGATCAGGCCGCGCGGTTAGACAGATGGGATAACCGCTCGGCAACTCCAGCAGGATAGAACAAGCCGTAGAGTGAGACCGCCAGACCGCCCGGTCTACAAACCGCTGGATCAGACCGCTAAGCCGCTCGGTCTACAAACCGATGGATCAGACCGCTAAGCCGCCCGGTCTAATACTTCAACAATCACTTCAAGTCAAGGCTGAAGACCTACACCTTGAGCAAGGCTCCAAGTCATTTCAGAAGGAGCTTTGACACCAGCAATCCACTAGTCTTCTCTGTTGTATAGAGAAAAGAGAAGACAATATCAACTCTCTCAACCTCCTGTAAAAGGATTTATTAACTCCCTTCAAAATTTTATTCTTGGTTTTTGGGCACCTGATCAAAAGCCTAAAGGGTTGTGAGATCTCCCTACAAATAGATCTTGTAGTGGCAGTCACCTAATCAAAAACCTGATAGTGGATTCCTACTAGGGTGTTAGAAGAGTGGGTGTACCCAGTTTGGGAAACAACTATAAAATTCTTATGTTTTCTGTTTGCCTATTTCCTTTTTGTTCTCGCTGTGTTGTGATAATGTAGATTTGCTTAGGTTGCATTTTCTTTTATACTACTATAATTATCACCTATTTTATTACTCTGATATATTCTCAAAACAACCAAAAGTTTTAAGTTACTATATTCAGCCACCTCCCCCCCCCCCTCTAGAGTAATCAGATCTATCCCCTTATCTTTCTATTGGTATCAGTGTTATACCATATATTTCACCCCAAACATAGGTCCAATTTGGAAAACCAATGTGCTCCCAACAATTGATCAAATAACTCATCGATCTGGGGTAAAGGATAGGTGTTCCTCACTGTCAATCTGTTGAGTTCTCGGTAGTCTATACACAATCACAATGTCCTGTACTTCTTCTTAACGAACAAAATAGGTGCTCCCCAGGGGTATAAACTGGGATAAACAAACCCTGATTCCACTAACTCTTGCAACTGAACTCTAAACTCAACAAGTTCTTTTGGAGCCATTTTATATGGGGTCCAAAAGATGGGCCTGACACCCGTTATTAGCTTAATCAAAAATCCACCTCTCTATGCAGGGGTATTCCCGATAGCTTCTTGGAAACACCTCAGGGAAATCCCGCACTACCCGCACATCTTTCATATCCATTTCCATCTCTTTCAGTTCAAAACAAATCATATGTACTTCATCCCTTTTCATATGAGTCTTGAGGGCCTTAATCGAAGATAACAACATACAGGGTGCAAATCTAATACCTTGGAAGACAATCTCGGAGTCTCCATGCCTCAAGGTGATTCTCTTCGTCGCACAATCAATCCTGGCGTGGTGCCAATCCAACCATATCATGCCCAGAATGAGATCAAATTCTGGCATTCTTAATACCGTTGTAGGGGTTTCAAAAAGTTTTCCTCCAAGGAATACTTCCAAATCACACTTTACTGACGAAGTCATCTCGGAGCCATCTGGAAGGCGCACTCTCCAAGTGATACCAGTTAAGTATTGCACTCCTTCTAGGTATCTAACAAAGTCTGCCGACACAAACGAGTGTGTAGATCCGGAATCGAATGGAGTATGGGTTTGTTTCCCACTAACCATCACAGTGCCTAAGTATCAATTATAACGACATAAAGCAAGATTCCTAGCACAACTTAGGCAATTAAGGAGGTACACTTAAAATGTATTAATCAAATCGCGACATACCTGCAATCACATCCTGGGGATTCCGCTCCTGTGTCATGTCTAACACAAACATCTACTCCCGAGCAGGTGCAGGAACCCTTCCTTGTGGAGCTACCGGAGGAAGAGCAGGGAGAGCATCTCCACCTAGTTGTGGGCAATAGCGTCAGAAGTGGCCCGGATGATTACACTGGAAGGAAACTCATCTATACTATTCTCTAGGCTGTTGATACATTAGTTAAGGTGGAGGTTGTGCTGGCGGCGGGGCCAGGTCTTCCATCCTAAAATTCTGACGAAAGCGTCTGCCGCCTCTTTGGTTTCCTCTTCCTCTATTGTCTTGCCTCCTTCTATAACTGGGGACTGCTTCCATTACTCCCTCCGCTGGTCTCTTGCCGCTAGACTGGACCACCAAGTGGTCGGCCTCCAGCCTCCTTGCCATGCCCACTATCTATGTCAGGCTTACGTCTGCTATAAACAAAAGCGCTTGCCTTAGGGGATCCCGCAAGCCTTTGTAAAACCGCTTTGCATAACCACAGTCAACCAACTCGTAGGAGTCAACAAACTTAACGGGGTGCTGAAACTCCCTTTGATTTTCTATCACGGAATTGGATCCTTGCTTCAACTGCAAAAACCTTTCTTAAAGCTCGTCTTGCGTAGTAGAGGGAATTAAATGCTCCAAGAAAGCTCCATAAAACACATTCCAACTAATCTCAGTGTACACCCAGCCTTGAAAAGTGGAACCCAAGAGGGACTTCCACCACCTCTTGGCGTGTGGCTCCAGTATTGACATCGCTAGTGTCACAGCCATGCTGGCTGTATATCGGATTCCGGCCATTAGCTCCTGTATTGTGTCGTGACATTCTTCCATATGCACAGCTGACTTCGTCCCATGGTAGGCAGGAGGAGAAAGAGCTCGAAATGTGCTCAACCAATTAGAGACCGGGGCTTGTTGCTGCACAGGGGCCTATTGAGACCTGAAGGCATCCAAAATAGCCGTGAGCATCTGCATGTGACATTTTAATTGCTTGTCGGTAGATCTCTGAAGGGTGTGTGCATCTTCAATTAAAACTTTGTTCAGGAAAACAAAGTCTGTTACCTACCATCGTGCGCTAGCAAGCTAGCACCCCGTGGTAGCTTAAGAATTAGTTGTTCCTAGACAAAATTACTCGGATTTTTAATTAACCAGTAAAACCTTATTCACCACCCCCCCCCCCCCCCCCCCCCCCCGTTCAAAGATTGGCCCCACGATCCAACATCCATGACCTACCGCCAGGAGCTAGCTCTACGCTGGCGCTAGCATTGAAGAATTAATGTTGAGCGCACAAAAGTCTTCTTTGTGACCTACTGCTAGGAGTTCTCTCTACTGTTGGGTGCTAGTTAATTCGACTACATCATTGCTGCCAGGCATATATCTACCGTCAGGTGCTAGCCAATTTGAATACATCGCTACTGTCATGCGCTATCCCATCAAATCGACTGCATCGAGGAGGAACCACTACTACTGGGCACTAGCTTATCGCGTCGCCATATCAAAAAGTTGCGTAAATATTTTCAGGATATTTTTCTAAATTTAATGGACAGCTGGCGACACCGCATGAGAATCCCTTCCACCGGGCGCTAGCTCTACCGTCGGTGGTAGATTTTTAAAGATGAGTGTAAAAGAGCGCATTTATTTTTTTGAGGAGGTAAGAAGGAGAAGTATGTCACGTCTATGGTTTGGCTACTGTCTCTATTGGTATGAACCACCGTATCCAAGGAAGGAAACATGAAATTTCTTCATCCCATTTGTGATTGAAGAAATCTGAAGAGTGAAGCCTCCAACGACCATCGGTGGTTGATTGAGTGCAAGAAGAACAACATTTAGAATCCTCGGTCGTGCATCATTCTATAGAGGATTTCTATTTTGAGGGAGAAACAATTTCAAACACTTTTATTTTTTCTATTTGTATTTTTTTTTCTAATCGGTTTGTGTGCGAGGGAAATCGGTCTGGGAGGCCGTTGAATTTCTGGGAGTAATCTACGGAAATTGTCTTGGGAGGACATCTAGATCTGGGAGATCTAGTGAGCTCTAAGACCCTTACTGGGAGGAAGGTGAAGAATCAGGTCATCAATCTTCTTGGGAAGAAGAGAGAGAGTCAATCGGTCCTAGTTGAGGGTCGGTATTGAAACATACAAGAAAATTGTTAGTTTCATCGCGTCCGATATTTGGCATCACGGAGGTCAAGTTATTTTGTTATAAACATTGTTTTTAATTTTGAATAAAATTATATTCTTTTATTTCACCTCAAATTCGTGATTGTATGTTGCTATGGTTTTGAGAGATGTGTGCAAAATCAGAAAATAAATTTTCACAAGGTAAAAGTGGTACTGTAACCAACCACCACGCGGTAGCAGTCTACCGCCCTTCGGTAGCTTCCAAACCAGGCTGTCCTTGGTGAAATTTATCTTAATTCTGAATTTACTTAAAAACCATATTCACACCCCCCTATAAGATTGGCCACCAGATCCAACAAGTGCTATTCGAGGCAGGTTATTACAAAAATGGTTTCACCACCGGGAATAATGGACGTCCTCGATCTCAAATCAACTAGTGAGGATGAAAATTTGTACATAGAAAATTTGTTAGCGCCACCTTTGTTTACTTAAGTGAACTATAACTTGTGGAGAACATTAATCAGAAAATTTCTTACATTATTCGATATAAAAGCTTGAGACATGACTTGTATTATGTCCCAAATAATTTAAATAAGCATGAATGTTATATAAATGTCAAAGAATTGAATAGGCTATTTTGTGGGCTTGGTCAAGAAATTTTCAAACTCATCTTCACACTTCCTATTACTTATGATATATGAAATTTGTTTTAGATTACTTACTATTCTCCTTCTGCATATAATGAATCTGAGCAATTCCTTGTCGGTCCAAGTGAAGAATCAAGTGAAAACTTACTTTTGGAGGAAGACATGACAACCATATTAAGGGAAAGGGAAGTTGAATTCTAAACTATGGATAATGAATCACATGAAGAATTCAAAGAAACTCTATGCTTCATTTTTGCCTCATCAAAAAATGTTGTAAGAAAATCAAATTCCCTTCTTGGACAAGAAGGGAATTTGATTGAAAAATATTTATGTTATTACATGTATGTACTAGGTGCGGCTAAACGTAGAATTAAGAAATTGAAAAATATTAATGTGAAATGCATTTTAAAAATAAATATTTAAAACCACAACTAAATATAGAACCAAAGCTGCCTTGGACAAGAAATGGCTGAGGATTGCCAGCCTTCCAGTCAGCCTCTGAACTTCCTTGGGATCCCTTGGTGACGCCATCTCCAAAATGGCCTTCAGTTTGTTAGGATTAGGTTCCACCCCTCCTGGAGTGAGGAGGTGACCTAAGAACTTCCCTCTCCCTGCTCCGAAGACACACTTGGCTGGGTTGAGTCGCATCTTGTACTTCCTCAGAGTAGCAAAGGACTCCACCAGATTCGTTATGTGCTCTGCAACACTCTTGCTCTTGACGAGAAGATCGTACACATATACTTCCAAGTTCCACCCCTTTTGCCCCTTAAAGATTTGGTCCATCATCCTCTGGTAGGTCGCGCCCGCATACTTGAGCCCGAAGGGCATCATCTTGTAGCTATAGCAGCCATCGCTTGTTATGAAGGAGACATTGCGGCAGTCGGGGGGATGCATCCGGATCTGGTGGTACCCTAAAAAGTCATCAAGAAAACTCATTACTGGAAACCCGATGGCGGAATCAACCAGCGCATCGATTTGAGGTAAGGGGTGGCAATCCTTCGGGCAAGCTTTATTTAACATGGAAAAGTCGATACAAAGATGCCAGCCCCCTCGGGGCTTCTTCACCATTACAACATTGGAAACCCAGCCTGGATACTGGATCTCCGAGACAAAACCTGCCTCCAGCAGCTTCTCTACCTCCTCCCTGATCGGCCCGGCCAGCACGGCGGCACTCTTCCTCTGCTTCTGACGAACAGTAGCCATTGCGGGATCCAGGTTGAGGCGATGACAGGCAACAACAGTGTCCACCCCTGGCATCTCAGAGGCTCTCCACGCAAAGACATCGACGTTGTCTTGCAGGCAGGCTGCCATCTCCATCTTCCCTTCTAGCGGCAGGGAACCTCCAACCTTTAGCAGTCCTGACTCTCCTCCTCGAGAGATCACTTCTATCTCTTCCACCTCTTCAGCAGCACACAGTCCCTTTTCTTTCTCCAGCAGCTCTTCCAACTTCTCTGCGTCACCCATCTAGTTGATGGTGCTGACAGCATTTGGGTAGCATTCCCTGGAGGCCTTGGAATCTCGCCTGATCCTGATCTGAAGATCCCCACGGTAGTACTTCAGGCACTGGTGGTAAGAAGACGGAACTGCCCTGAAGTAGTTGATGAGAGGTCGCCCGAAGATGGAGTTGTACTTACTTGGCGCGTTGACGATGATGAAGCGACATCGAATTGACGTCCTGCCGAGTGTTACTAACAGCTCCACTGCTCCCTCCAGATCTTTCTTCTCTCCTGAGAAGTCAAAGAGGGGTCCATCCGCAGCCTGGATCCGGGAAGCTTCCACCTGAAGCCCGACGAAGGTTCTTTTGAAAATGACATTCACCGAACTCTCGTTATCCGCGAGGATTCGGTCAACGGTGAAGTCTTCGATGGCGTCTTGGATCACCAGGGCACTGTGGAAGGGGTTCTCATTCCCCAGCATATCTTCCTCCGAGAAGGTGATCTCCTCCAACAGTGGCGGGTTCTTTGATGTCGAGACGACGTTCTTCTGATAGATCTGATGGAGACTTCCCTTACGGGAAGCTCCAAGCCCGGCCCCTCCATTGATCACGCATACATGCCCACCTCCTGGGCTATGTATCACTTCCACGTGACCTCCCAGGTCAACTCGGTCTTCATTCCTCCTCCTCGCCGGAGCTTGGAATGCCACCTTCCCTACTTGTGCCTCCTGCCTCTACTGCTTCTCTCTCTCCACTACTCCTGCCTCATTCCTCCTCCTTGCTTCCTAGAACTCGGGGCAAGCCAAGGTCCCATGCCCCTCTACTCGATGAATACCGCAGTAGAGGGTAATCTATGCCTGCTGACACATCGCTTGCTGCTCCCTCCGGCGCCGCTTGTTGGCCTGGCGAGCGGTGGTCATCGTCTCCCTCCTTCCTCCTCGGCCTCCCTCCTGCCGGTTACCGTTCCTTCTTTCCTCCTAGAAGTGTTGCCTTACTAGTGCTCTCCACTGGGGGTGATTCTCAGGATACTGGAACCGCCTTTCCCCTCTTCCTTCCCAGGCCTCCGCCGGCCTCCTTTCTTACTGCCTTCGAGGCCTCTCCAGCCTCTTTTCTTCAACCCTCCTTGGTTGCTCTCTTCTCCTCCTCTCTTACCTCCTTGGCTATTCCTTCTTCCTCTCCTCCCGCCTTTCAGGCGTCCTCCTTATCTTCGACCCCGAAGGTCCTGCTCTTCCTCTCTCTGTCGTATCCACCCCGTCTAGCCTTACTAAAAAGTCTTTGTTCTTCTCCTCTCCCCTAACAAAAGTGTTTGTCTTCTCTATCATCTCTTCGAAAGATCTCGGGGGATTAGAACCCATCTCCAGACTGAACAGTCCTTGCTTCAATCCGAACTTCAAGGCCACCATCAGAGTAAAGTTGTCCACCTCTTCTACCTCCAAAATCTCCTCCTAGAAGCGATCGATGTAATGACCCAAACTCTTGTGCTGCCCTTGGATGATTTTGAAGGAGGTCGTCGCTTCTTCCTTCCTCTTCTTCGATGTCTCGGACCTCGCCATGAGGCCCCGACACAGGTTTGAAAAGTAGTACACGGACCCTACTGGCAGCTGATGGAACCAATCCCTGGCGTTTCTTTTGAGGGTGATGGAGAAGAAACGATACTTGAAGGCTTCAGAGATGTTGCGGATGGAGACGACGTCTTCAAACCATTGGAGATGTCTGACAGGGTCGTCTCTGCCGGAGTAGTAGGTGAGGACGGGTTCCCTGAACCCTTCTGGAACTGGGGCGGCGAGGATCTCGTCACAAAAGGGGCTCCTCCCTCCCTAGCGGTGGCGAGCTTCATCCTCGCTGTAGACGCCATACTCATTGTAGTGTCGAGTATCTCTGCATCTCGCTGGCCACATTGGATCCCGAAATCGGACCCCTTGGCTGCTCGCCGGATAATGTTGCGACTGCATCGGTCGCTCTTCCCTTGCCCAAGCGGGCTCTTTTCCTGCTCGCCTCGGCGGCGCTTCTTCTTCCACCGGTGTCACGCAACGGGGAGAAGTCGTCATGACCTCTGGGTGATGAGAAAAACCGGCAAGGATGGTTTGCTCGATCCTCTTTGCGAACTCTTTAAACGCAGCAACCGTCACAAACTAACTACCTTGCGCGGCATTGCAACCTCGCACGGAATCCCCTCCTACCGAGTTGCCGACCAACTCTCCTTGCTCGCCACCAAGGGCCATCTCACTCAACATCTAAACTTTGCTCCTTGGCTGCAATCCACACTCACCGCACCAAGTGTTAAAGTCGGGAAAAATCCCAACCTCAAATTCGGACCAAAGTTGCCTAAGGTTACCTGCTCAGAAGCTAATTCAGATGGCTGGGGTGACCAAGATTAAGAATCGAGTCAAACAGTACCCTAGATGTTGCGGCAGGAAGGACCCACCACGTACCCGGATGCTCAAAAGGAGCAACCCCTTCTCAACCAAAGCTGGCCGAACTGGGTACGAGGGAGACTAGCTGGTGACTAAGTCGCAATGTAGGTACTTGATCTCTAAGGAAAAGGAATCCAAAGATTTGGCTAGTATCTCAGACTTGAAGCTCGCGAGTATCTTGCAGTGGATTTCTAGGTGTGTCGCCTCGTCCCCATGGGGTCCTATTTATAGGCAAATCCAAGGAAGGGGGGTCATATTTATACCCCACCGTCGGCGACTAGGCGACTTCCTGGAGGAACTCGCATGGGCTGGGCGAGTATCTCGCCTATTCACCTACCTGGCAAGTATGCGAGTGGAGCTCGCCATACTCTCCCAGGCCTTCTCTGCTCTTGCGCGCTGGTGCTGACTTCCATCTTGACTTATTGACCTTGACTTTTGCTGACCTGGCTGTGGTAGGACCCAACCTCGTCGAATATGGGTTGTACAATGATGATGAAGACGGTGAGGCTTTTCCCGATTTTGGAAAGTGCGAATTACAATTCTGATTACTGTAATGATTCTTCTTGTAATTAGGGTTAGCGAATCCCTGAAAAGACTATTTATAGATCACCGTCTAATGGTCACAAGTCATTATGGAAAGATCCACGTGGATCAATCATCATTAACATAGATTAATTTGAAATCCTGTCAGAAGATTTAGAAAGAAAAATCTGCAAGTCCATTTCTCGAGAAGAAGTAGATTTCTCGAGAAATGAATAGCTTTCTCGAAAAATGACTTGTCTTCTCGAGAAAAGACTTGAAGAAAACTTGTGTGAAGTAAATACTGATTTCTCGAGAAGGATATTATTTCTCGAGAAATAATATGGCTTCTCGAGAAATTTACTTAGCGCAAATACTGTGAAGTGAAAGATTGATTTCTCTAGAAGAATATGATTTCTTGAGAAAAGTATTTCTTTCTTGAGAAATGGCCTGATCTTCTCGAGAAATTTACTTAACAAAAATTCTGTTAACTTAAGGACTTATTTCTCGAGAAAGAATTTGATGTCTCGAGAAATGTACATGTCTTATCCAGAAACACTTTTGATTTCTTGAGAACTGCTTTACTTTCTCGAGAAATAAACTTGGTTTTTCGAGAAATTTTCAGGGCATTTCTCGAGAAAAGGACTTGGAATATTTTCAGAGAATTTCCTAAGAAGTCTTATGGTTTCTCGAGAACAGTTACGCTTTCTCGAGAAATTTACTTAGACTTCTCGAGAAATATATTTCATTTCTCTAGAAATGGATTTAGGAAATTTTTTAGAAAAATTTTCTTTTGTTCTATGTTGAAACAAGCAACCCTTGCTTTCTTCCATTTCCTTAGTACTTGAAAATGAAGTGCATCCCAATAGAGAGGTTACACATGAGTCAACACCATGGATCACAAGATGAGGGATTACATTGCATTGTCTTGTATTTAGTGACTCATTATAAACTGACATTGGTCTACACTTAGCAATAATAACCTGCAAGCACTCAACTAAAGGATAGCATGAAATACAAACTTAATTCATATTAGTTCAAGTGTGACTTCACACAAATCTAGGTTATTGTGGATACAATACCAAACACAAGGTCAGAAAAAAGAAAGTCCTTATGGGTTTAGGAGTGAACTATAAGGAGTTGGGTGCCAAGAAGCTTCCAATCTGTAGGAAGGAAAGGTTTGGCATCTAAAAGGAGAGGGTTAGGCTGCTCATGGAGGCAGCTGACCCTAGGATTTTTATCACTGTCAAGGAGGGACCTTTCATCCCCATGAAAGTGTCAGTTCTGAATGCAAATGAGCAGACTATTAAGGCTTATGCTTAGATGACAAATGATGAAGTCATCCTTGCAACCATGGACAAAATAGCTCAAAATATCATTGTTAGTGCTATTGATGATTCTACCCTTCAGAATCTGATCCACTACACAACTGCAAAGGAAATGTGGACACACTAGTGGTCTACATGGAGGGCACAAAGGAAGTTAGAGATGACAAAAATTCCATGCTCAACCAGGAGTATGAAGCTTTCAGGCATAGCAAGACTGGCAACATAACTGAGTGCTATGAGAGATTCTTCAGGATAGTTAATGAGCTGAGGACATATGGCAGGGTCTTCAGTACTTATGAGCTAAATGAAAAGTTTCTCAGTTCTCTAACTAGAGACTGGGATACTAAGATCTGTGCCATCAGATAGGTGTCAAAGCTTGCTGACACTCCACCAGCAACACTATTTGGGAAGATGTTGTCCTATAAAATACAGCTGGCTGCTAGGAAGGAGGAGGAGAAAGATAGCAAGTCTCGGGCCAAAGAAAAGTCTGTTGCCTTTAAAGCTGAAGCCTCAAGGAGGAGCAGAAGGAAGATACCTTCTCCACCAAGGAGGGATGTTGAATCTAACTCAAATGTCTAAAAGTCAAGCACATCAGACTGCTACATGTCTGATGAGGACTTTGCTGTCTTCTCCAGATAGTTCCAGAAATTCATGAAAAAGAAGCATTGGAAGAGCAGGCCTTCCACATCCTCTCACCATAGGAAGGAATCCTCCAAAAAGGATAAGAATGGTTCTAAACCTAGTAAACAAATTTCTGCTAATGTCATTTATTATTGATGCAGCAAGCCAGGGCATGTTGTAGCCAACTGCCAAGTAAAGAGAAGAGAGGATAGAGAGAAGAAGTACCATCACCAGCACAAGGATAAGAAGGAGAAATCCTTCATTGCTAAGAAAAAGAAGTGTTGGTCTGACTCTTCCTCATCAGAATCAAAAGAAAAGGAAGAAGAGAAAGCCTACTTTGGGCTAGCTGATGTTGCAGAAGATGAAGTATATCCTGCTGCAAGGATAGAAATCAGGTCCCCTCTATTACAGCCAGATTGTGATTTAGAGGTGGATAAAGAAGTTGAAGAATATAGTTGCTGCTATGGGCTGATGGCTAGGACTGATGAAGAATCCAGTCAGGATCAGCCTGGTCAACAAGAGGTATATTATCTGTCTAAATCCTCTTTTGAGTCAGACTTTGAGACTAGCCCAGATTCTGATGCTCATTCATCAAGTGATGAAGGAAATTCTGAATCTGAGGAAGATGTCAACTCTATTATTTACAAGTATGATGTTGTTGGGTCCATTACCCACAATGTCCCAGATTTGAATAATTCAATCATGTCAATGATATACATAAAGATGTGTTTGATGTATGCTTACGTTCATGAATGCAGGTTAGTCCTTGAAACATTGATAGGACAGGTATTCCAAATGATGTGACAGATGGTCACAAAGTAAAGATGTGGAGGGAAAAAATCTGTCTAAGTCCACATGCGTTGATTGAATCCAATTCACTAAACACCAGCTGCGAGGGAAGATGTTGGATAGGTGATTTCTAGCCTATCCAGCATCTCCCCTTGTATCCGGCATTGAGTGAACTGTCTTCACTCAATGCCTATGGACTTAGATAGATTTTTGTCCCTCTGTATCTTTACTTTGTCACCATCTGTAACATCACTTGGAATACATGTCCTATCAATGTTTCAAGGACTAAACTGCATGTATAAACTTAAGCATAAATCAAATACAACTTTATGTATATCATTGACATAATTGACTTCTTCAAATCTGCGACATTGCAGGAAAGATAGCTCTAATTCCACTTGAAAGTCTTTGTTTTCAAAGTATCTTATAACCTAGAGGGGGGTGAATAGGTTTGTTGGTATCTTATGACTTTATTTAAGTTTCTTCCTTATGTGCTTGGTGTGTTAGTTGTTATCAGCTTTCAAGAACCTGCAGTAAATAAACAACACAGAAAAACACACACAAAATATATAGTGGTTCCCCAGATTATGGATACATCCACTCTCCTCCCACCTTTCTAACTTTTAGTTAGACAAGGCACTTCTCCAAAACTCAGCACAAAGAGCTTACACCTCAGATCCCACAAGATCTCTCAATCTCCTCCAAGACTTACATCTCGGGCACTAAGCCCTACAACTCAGTGATCAACTGATCACCTACCTCAGGACAAAGGCCCTACCACTCAAGCTAGGAGGGAAGCCCTACCTCAGAGCAAACTTGCTCCTACCTCAGAGAGAATGACTCTCCTATAGCTCAGGCCTAAAGGCCCAACCTCAGATCCAAAGGATCCTACAGCTCAGGCACAACTGCCCTACAACTCAGAGAGAATGACTCCCCTACCTTAGGCTCAAAATCCCTACAGCTCAGTAATCAAAAGATCACCTACCTCAGATCCAAGCTAGGTCCTACACTCAGAGAGTATCACTCTCCTACAACTCAGGCAAATTTTCCCGACCTCAGGCTCAAGAGCACTACAGCTTAGATCCAAAAGGATCCTACAGAAATACAATTGTTTAAGTTAATTTGACACAGAGAAATTTCTTTGTGTCAACACTTAGAGCTTAGTTATCTCAACTCTATCTTTCTTCATAGTAGTAGGAAGATGTTTTTCAATAAAAGGCTGCCTCTGCTGGAAGTAACTCAGAATGTTGTTTCTAAACTTACTGTAGAAGACTGAAGATCTGCAGGTCTAGAGTTCTTCAAACAACTAACTGAACTTACAGAAGACTGAAGGATCTCCTCTCTTTATTTATCAGAAGTATTTCTGATCTTGCTGTAGTAAAAAAGAATGCTACAGCTCACTGAACTTTCTGTTCTGCTGGAAGACTTCAAGCTTTTGCTCGGCTACAATGGCGAGGAAGTTGAAGTCCAGCCGCTCTTTTTCTTGTTTAATAAAACCCTAAAAGTTACGTTCAATCATCCAGAAGCTGTCCCTTTTATCGTCCACCGATTAACGGCTCCAGGAAGCTATGGTGACCACCTGCAGTAGACAGTTGCATCTTGCTTTAATGTTAGAAGACGTATAGTAGACCTTCGATAGAGTTTGTCATGTTTTATAGATTTCTCGCACTTAATTTGAACTCAGTTGACTTGTTGACTTTGCGGACATCACCATCTATGGACTTAGCCAAAATCAAACATCTTTAGTGTAGGCGTTGAGTGAGTAAGATTCACTCAATGACAAAACACTTAGATAGACTTCTGTCTATCTCAGGTGTTGAGTGGACAAGCTTCACTCAATGCTTTTGGCCTTAGCCAATCATTCTGTCACTAGGTGTTGAGTGAGCAACCTTCACTCAACGCCAAAACACTTAGAAAGTTTTTCTGTCATTACACATTAAGTGAGCAACCTTCAATCAATGCCAAAACACTTTGAAAAATTTCTCTGTCTTTAGGAGTTGAGTGATTGAGCTTCACTCAACGCCAAACTGCTTAATTAGAATTCTGTCACTTGGCATTGAGTGAGTAAGCTTCACTCAATGCCAAAACACTTATATTTTATTTTAGTCACATGGCGTTGAGTGAGTAAGCTTTACTCAATGCATTTGTACTTAGACAAATTTTTGTGAAATCACAATTTCTGACTGACTAAGTTTTTATCAACGCTTTTTATCACACGGCTTTGAGTGAGTAAACTTCACTCAATACTTATGGACTTAATCAAATATCTACACAGATTTTTTGTGGCGTTGATTGTTTGAGCTATAATCAACGATTTATGTTGTATGGCATTGAGTGAGTAGACTTCACTCAATACCTGTGGACTTAGCCACATTTCTGCCTATTTCCTCTTAGGCTTTCACTGGTTCAACATTACTCAATGCTTTTAGCTATATGGTATTGAGTGAGTTGACTTCACTGAACGCCTATGGACGTAGCCACATTTTCAGCTTACCAATTATTAATCTGAGACCATACTCAACTCTTTTACTCACCTGTTGTTAAGTGAATATACTTCACCCTACGCCTGTGGACTTATGGGATTTCCAGCCTATCTAGCATCTTCCATTGCATCTGGCATTGAGTGAACTGGCTTCACTCAATGCCTGTGGACTTAGATAAATTTTTGTCCTTCCACATCTTTACTTTGTGACCATCTGTCACATCACTTGAAATACATGTCCTATCAATGTTTCAAGCACTAACCTGCAAGCATGAACTTAAGCATACATCAAATATAACTTTATGTATATCATTAACATGATTGACTTCTCCAAATCTGGTACATTGAGGGCAATAGACCCAATAATCTCCCCCTATTTGAATAAGTCAAAACCCTCCATCAATTGAGCCAATGACATGCATTAACATAGGAAGCAGTAGAATATTAACTTAAAACAAGAGAAGAAGTTGAAAAAATTTTAGTTACTACACTTCCTTTCCTGTAGGGTGATCATCATAACACCTGCTCCTCCTGAATTATTGTTGTCTGGTCTTGATAAATTTGATCATATCCTTCTCATAGCTCTGATACCACTCGTATCCCTCTCCTCCTTTTATGATCTGATAGATCATATCCTTCTCCTCCCTCTTTTTGACTTCTGTAAATAGTCAGGGGGGCACTGATTTTTTGCTCCCTCTTTTTGAGTACAGATAAGCAGCAGTTGAACCACTTGAGACTGTTGGAACAGTGCTAGACTTGATCCCCCTCAACTAGCGCATCATCTATCATGCTTCTTGATAGATACTTTAGTCTACATCATCTCGATAGTACTTCCACTAGTATGATATCATTCAAGATATACAACTTGAAAGAAAATCTTCAAATCACTGAAGTACTTGTCCACCTACAAGAAGGAATACAACCTTCAACAATATGAGGAGCAACTGAAGTTATATCAGGTTCAACATACCTAATTCAAACTTGAAGGTGTTGAACTTTGATTCATCAAGTGTCTTAGTGAAGATGTCAGCCACTTTCTTGTCTGTAGGGACAAACTTAAGGTTGATATCTCCACATTCTACATGCTCCCTAATGAAATGATATATAATCTCAATGTGCTTAGTCATGCTATGAAGATAGGATTCCTAGCAATTGAGATTTCATTAGTAGAATCACAATATAAGGGACTTCTACTTATCTAGAGGTTATAATCCTAGTGTTGATGCTGGTTCCACAGTATTTGAGCACAGCAGCTACCTGTTGAGATGTACTCTGACTCTGTAGTTGAGATTGAAATACTTGTTTGCTTCTTGCTGCTACAAGATACTAGTCTTCCTCCCAGGAACTAACAGGTGCCAGATGTGCTCTTCATGTCCGCTTTGCAGCCTGCAAAATTTGTATCTGAATAGCCTGTTAGTTCAAACTCACCATTCCTAGGGTACCATAGACCAAGATCTGGTGTTCTCTTATGATACCTCAAAATCCTCTTTGTAGTAGAGTAGTGAGATTCTTTAGGGCAAGCCTGATACCTAGCACAAACACATGTAGCATACATGATATTTGGCCTACTTGTAGTTAGATATAGAAGGGAGTCAATTATCACTTTATACAAAGTTTCATCAATAAGTTTTTTTGCCTCATCTTTGCCTATAGACAAACTTGACCCCATAGGAGTTTTCATGGTGGAGGAATTCTCCATACCAAACTCCTTGATTAACTCCCTGGTGAACTTAGACTGGGATATGGACAAGCCATCATCAGTCTGTCTAACTTGGAGACCCAAGAAGAACTTGAGTTCACCCATATTACTTATCTCAAACATCTCTTGCATAAGTTTTGCAAACTTTCTGCAAAAGTTGTCATCAGTAGATCCAAAGATAATGTCATCTACATATATCTAGACTAGGATGATCTTACCCTTAGATTCCCTTAGAAA
Organism: Platanthera guangdongensis; assembly: GCA_039583875.1. Classification (NCBI taxonomy): domain Eukaryota; kingdom Viridiplantae; phylum Streptophyta; class Magnoliopsida; order Asparagales; family Orchidaceae; genus Platanthera; species Platanthera guangdongensis. The sequence continues at coordinate 7,376,864 of CM077149.1, read as the reverse complement.
TAGGGTCTTATCTATCTACCCCCTTAAGAATTTGTTCTCAATAAGGAAGCTGGACAAGGTCTCATACCATGATCTAGGGGCATGCTTTAGCCCATATATAGCTTTCCTAAGTCTATAAATAGAATCAGGTGAGTTAGGAACAACAAAACCTAGAGGCTGCTCAACATTGACTTTTTCCTTTAAGTCACCATTTAGGAAGGCTGACTTCACATCCATCTGATAGACCTTGAATCCATTGTGTGCAACATATGCAAGGAATAATCTGATGGCCTCCAATCTTGCTACAGGGGCAAAGTTTTGATCAAAATCAATACCCTCCTCTTACTTGTACCCCTTAGCTACTAGTCTTACCTTGTTCTTGATTATAATGTCATTTTCATCAAGTTTATTCCTATAAATCCACTTGACTCCAATGACATTATGTCATTGTGGTCTGGGAACAAACTTCCAGACCTTACATCTCTTAAATTTGTTCAGTTCTTCTTACAGAGCAACAATCCAGAACTAATCTATATTGGCCTCTTCAAATTTCTTTGGCTCAACTTGTGACAGAAAGCTTGAGTAGAGTGCTGTGTTGATACTTCTGCTCCTGGTCACTACTCCTTGGCTGGTATCACCAATGATTTGGTCTTCTAGATGATCCCTTAGATGTCTGATTGTTGGAGGCAATCTTGCTTCAGCTTCAGCTACTGGGGAAACTTCTTGCTGATCTTCATCCACCTCATTTGTGTCTTGCAGTCCCTCTACTGGAATGTCCACTTTATCTTGGATAATTGGAGTTGCTCCCTTGATGGTTAGTTGGTCCATCATGTGATCTATACCTATAGTGCTAGAAGAGGAGCTTGGCAGCTCACTATTAATCATAGTAGACTCATAAAAGACTATATGTACAGATTCTTCTACAACGTGGCTTTTCAAGTTGTAGATCCTATAGACTTTACTATGATTGTTGTACCAAATAAAAATCGCATAGGACTTGGCAACAAACTTAGTAACATAGGATTTCTCATTGTGAAGCACATAACACTTACTACCAAAAATTTTGAGTTAGCCTGGGTTTGGTTTTCTGCCCTTTAAGATCTCATAGGGAGTCTTCTTGTGGCACTTGGTGATAGAGGCCATGTTGAGGACATGACATGCAGTATTCATTATCTCAGCCCAGAAATATTCTGGTAGAGATGTATCACTCAACAAAGTTCTTCCAGCCTCTATGAGAGCCCTATTTTTCCTCTCAACAATCACATTTTGCTAGGGAGTTTGTGTAGAAGAGAATTCTTGATGAATCCCTTGCTCTTCACAGAACATTGTCATGCTTTCAGACTGGAATTCTGTTCTATGGTCACTTTTGATTTTGACCACTGAACTGTTAATCTCATTCTGAATTTGCTTGACAAACATGATGAAGATGTTAAGGGTTTCATTTTTTTCTTGAGAAAGAACACTCAAGCAAACCTAGAATAGTCATCAACCACCAAATGGGTATAGAATTTCCTACCAAGACAATGAACTCGCATAGGACCAAACAATTCCATATGCAAGAGGTACAAACACCTCACAGAGTCTTTGGTCCCAATGCCCTTGAAGGAGGCTTTGGTTTGCATGCCCTTTTGGCATGCTGAGCAAATGTCCTCCTTGGTTTACTTCACATTAGGACTATTCCTAACTAGCTCCTGACTAAATAATTTGTCTATAGTCTTGTAATTCAAATGTGCTAGCCTTTTATGTCATTGGACACAATATGAGACTTTCTCATTTGCCACTAGACAAATAGGAGAGTCTGTATCTAGACAAAGAAAGTTTAAACAATAATCTTTTCCACTCCTAGTGCCTGTCAAGATGACCTCTTGGTCACTTGACCTCTTAAACTGGCACTCATCCTAGTTGAAGACAATAACATAGTCAAGATCAGAGAGTTGGCTTATGTTTATGAGGTTGTGTTGCAACCCTTCAACATAAGCCACTTTTGTGATGGTGACTATGCCATTGGTAATCTTACCATAGTCTCTAGTCAACCCTCTATCTGAACCACTAAAGATAACCTTTGGTCCATCTTTCACTGGAGTGTACTCCTTTAAGTTGCTCCTTGTCCTAGACATGTGCCTGGAATAACCACTATCCAAGTACCATATGGGGGTATGGGCACTTGGACTAACTCGCATCATATAATTTATTTTACCTCAGGACCCCAATATCTATTAGATCCTAGGTGCATATTAGTCTGAAATTGACCTTATCTACCAGCAGCTTTTCTGACTGGTGGACTAACAGCTTCTCTTGGCACACTTGAATTATCCCAGCAGTCTAGAGCAAAGTTGTCCACTTTGCCAAAACACCAACATTCATAAATATTTTATCTTCTTTTCTGTGTATCCCTAGCTGTTTGGTTAACTGATGGATGAATAGTAGGAAGAGGATCATCATCCTTCTTCAGATTCCTTTTAGCAAGGATTTGACTGAAGGTAAGTTGTCTAGCTGGCTTGTTTGGCCTGCTCTTAGTGCCAGCAGCAGCAAGTTTCTTTTTAGAAAATATGCTCTTGATGACATCAGACAAGGCCAAACCAGGCTTGCAAGATGACTGACCCTTGGTCTGAGTCTTTGCTTAATGATTATGAACCTTTGCTACAGCCACATTCTTGAGAGTTGGGGTTGGAGCACCAAAGACAAATGGTTCAGGATGAGCCAACTGAATTTCTTCATGGACAGCCTTAAATGCACTCACCCTACTATACCTTCCACCATGGCTGTGAACATTTTTGTTCGCGCTAGTGGAACTTCCATTCATCCAGTGACCAAAGATGCTTTCTTGGTCTTACCTGTTTGAAGGCAACTAAACTTTCCTAAAAGGATTGGGAGGCATTGAAGCAAGAGGCTAAGATGGAGCTGGAGCTTTGTCCTTCCCTTTGGAAGGAGCAACTCTTGTGCTTCCCTTGAATCCCAACCCCTTCTTACCCTTTTGAGAGGAGAAGGCGTCTATCAAGGGTAACACAGTACTTGGCTTATAATAGCTAGCCACTAATCTTTTCTCCATCTATAGCTCTCTTCAAGGTCCCTTATGAGACTATCCTTGAACTTGATGGTGCCAATCTGAATGATAGTAATGTTTCTTAGTTGCCTAACTTCCCTTGCTTTCTGATCCAGTTGAGTTGTTGTTTCAGTCAGCTGGGCAGCAGCTAGCTTAAGAGAGGCAATCTCCATAGCTTTATTTTTAGTCAACTTCTTGCATCTCTTAAATACATCCAGAAGTTCACCATATCTATCAATCAATTGATTGACATCTCCTTCTAATTTAGAATCATCTTCACCACTAGATGAATAGGGTTTTGTACATGGGCTAGTCTCATATCCAGACTCAGAAGAAGAGCTTGATAAAGATTTTACCTTACTTTGAGTAGGCTGATCCTGGCTAGATTCCTCATCAGTCATTACCATCATCCTATAGCAGCTCTAGGTATCTTCTTCACCTTCATAATCCACCTCCGAATCACTGTCTGAGTGCGATAGAGGGTCCATGATACCTATCCTGGAAGCAGGATAGTCTACATCTGCTGCTACAACTTCTTCTTTAGTAGCAGCAGCAACTAGCCCAATATAGGCTTCTTCTTCTTCAGACTCAGATGAAGGAGAGCCTGTCCAGCTCTTCTCTTTCTTGGCAATAAATGACTTCTCCCTCTTTCCCTTGGGCAGTTGCTATTTCTTCTCAATAGCTTCCTTCCTCTTCACTGGGCAATCAGCTATCACATGCCCTGATTTGCTACAACAATAGTAGGCAACTTTAGAGGAATTGTATTTACTGGATTTAGAATCATACATGTCAGCCCCAAAATGATTCCTCATACGATGAGAAGAGGTGGAAGGTCTACTCTTCCACTGTTTCTTCTTCATCAGCTTCTGAAAGTGCCTGGAGAAGGCAGTAAAGTCCTCATCTGACATGATGAATTCTGATGCATCTGACTCTAAGCTGTCTAAATCAACTGGTCTTCTTGGAGGAGAGGGTTTCCTCTCCTTACTCTTCCTGATACTATCTACCTTGAATACCAAGGACTTCTCCATGGATTGTGATTTGCTGGTAGCCTCCTCCTCTTTTCTGGCAGCTAGGTACATCTCATAGGAGAGCAGCTTTCATAATAATGTTTGGGGAGGAGTCTCAGCAAGCTTGGCCACCTATCGTATGGCACAGATCTTAGTATCCCCGTCTCTAGTGAGCGATTGTAGGAACATGTCCTTTATTTCATAATGACCGAAGACCCTCCCATAGGTCCACAGTTCATTAATGATCCTGAAAATTCTTTCATAGCAAGAAGCTATGTCCTCTTTCAGGGATTGCCTGAAAGTCTCATACTCTTGGTTGAGCATGGACTTTCTATCATCTCTTACCTCTTCAGTACCCTCCATGTAGACCACAATGGTGTCCCACATCTCTTTGGAGGTCTGGCAGTGGACCAAGTTCTGAAAGGTTGAATCATCAATAGCACTGACTATGATGTTTTGGGCTCTCTTGTCCAAGGCAGCCAATATGACCTCACCCTTGGTCATTTCTGAATAAGTCTTGGATGTCTGGACATTTACATCCAGAACAGAGATCTTCATAGGGATGAAGGGCCCCTCCTTCACTGTCATAAGGATCTTAGGTCATAAACTTCCATAAATAGCCTGACTCTCTCCTACTAGATTCCAAAATTCTCCTTTCTGCAGATGGGGAGTTTCATGGAACCCAACTCCTTATGACTCTCTCCAGAACCCATAAGTACAAAGTTGTAGCTACCTTGGAGATCACTCAAATTGTTAAATCCTTTTTGAGCAACTTCCCTCTGAGGTAGGGTTGTCCTCCCAGCCTGAGTGGTAGGGCCTTTGGCCTGAGGTAGGTGATTAGTTGATCACTGAGTTGTAGGGCTTAGTGCTTAAGTTGTAAGTCATGGAGGAGACTAAGAGATCCTGAGGGATATGAGGTGTAAGCTCTTTAAGCTGAGTTTTGGAGAAATTCCTTGTCTAACTGAAAGTTAGAAAGGAGGGAGGAGAGTGGATGTACCCATAATCTGGGGAACCACTATATATTCTGTATGTGCTTTTCTGTGTTGTTTATTTACTGCAGGTTCTTGAAAGCTGATAACTGCTAACACACCATGTTGAAACCAGTCACCCTGTTCCACCTAGAGTTAGGACATGAAGCTGCAACACACACTTACTCTTCTCGAACCGACCTCTCGACGTGATTCACAGGACCAAAAATAGACTGATGGTCTCAGCTCAGAGGTCCCACCTATTACCCAGAAGAATCTGAAGTTCTCCCCCTCCCTAACCAATGCTGAGCTAGGTGCCTCTAAGTAAAAATATGGAAATGTTCAACAACCAGTTCAAGGCACCTTATCGGTCTATTTATAGGCCTCTGAATCTGATCTACAAATAACTATAATGAACTGACCGAAAATTACCAAAATACCCTGTGTTGGGACTGCCAACAACCAAACTCCACTGTTCTGAAGGGCTATATGCAGACCACCGAGGGTAGAAGTGTAAAATTACCCGGGTAAGAAGGCAAAAACATCCTTCCTTCTATATGGTGAGTGGGGAAATGACCATATGGCGAGTGGGGAAATGACCAGCGGGCGAGACGAGCCCACCTGCTCGTCTCGCTGGCCTTCCGCCTTACGGGAGTCATCTTGCCCTCAAGGGCCAGCCTACGCCCTAGAGGACGTCTCGTCTACAGTGCCGAGCCCCGTCTCGCCTTCTACGAGTGGACCACATGGTCCCACTCGCCACTTCAATTCCTCTCGGTAGCTTCTCTGCCCTGCTGCTTGAGCCGCCTCCTGCGAGCCCAATGGTGTACACACCAAGAACTTAAGGAAGAAACTTAAAGAAAGTGACAAGATGCCAACAAACCTATTAACCCCCCTAGGTTGCAAGCTACCTTGAAAATAAAGACTTTTAGGTGTCTTGCTAAATGATTTCAGGAAGAGCAAGTTGTTGGCTAATAAGCATGCTAAGGAGATTTATTCTCTTCAGCTTTCTGCTTCCCAGCATGCAGACTCAGCTTCCCTACTGGATCTAAAGTTGAAGGAAATCAGTGAACTATACGTTACTTCCTTCATTCAATTTGGCACCATAGAATACTAGGAAAACATAATAAGAGACCTGGAAGAGCTACTGGAGAGGGTGAAGAGGATAGTGGCTAGTTAATCAAAGATAAGTTCAGTGCTACCCTTGATAGACTTCTTAACCTCCCAAAAGGGTAAGAAGGGGTTGGGATTCAATGGTCACACAAGCATTGCCAATCCCAAAGGAAAGGGCAAAGCTCTAGTGCAGCCACTAGCCTCTAAGCCTCATGTTCCATTTAGGAGAGTACTGCTACTCTCAAACAGGTATGACCAAGAAAGTATCTTTGGTCATTGGATGAATGGTAGATCCACTAAAGGAAACAAAGATGTTCACCACAACTGTGGAAGATATAGCAAGGATGTAAGTGCATTCAAGGCAGCCCATGAGAAAATCCAAATGGCCCATCCTGGACCATTTATATTTGGTGCACCAACCCCAACACTAAAGAATAAGGCATCTGCCTATTCTCAGGATCTTCCAACCCAAAATCATACCAGTGGCAAGTATATCAGCAAGCCAAACTTGGGCATATCTGAGGCCATCAATTGTACGTTTTCTAAAAAGAAGACTACTGGTGGAAGGGCTCAAGATTTCCAAGTACTTCTACTTCCAGACATATCACAAGTCAGATTGTGGCTGGAAGATAAAAGAAAAAGGTTGTTGTTATACCTTCTGGACTTAGAGCTGCTGACAACACTTCTACAAGACCAACTCCTAAAAGAAGATACAACATTTTTGAGTGTTGGTGTTGTGGAATAATGGGTCACTATGCTATTGATTGCTGGCACAATACAAGTATGCCAAGAGCAAGAGAGAGCTTACCTATCAGAAGACCTGCAGGTAGGCATAGTTATTATTAGAATAACATGCACCTAGGTCCCAATAAGGATCGGGGTCCTAAGGATAACTGACTTATGTCTTGTAGGTTAGTCCAAGTGTTTGTACCCCTATATGGTACTTGGACAGTGGATGTTCCAGACATATGACTGGAACAAGGAGCATGATGAATGAGTACACTCCAGGAAAGAATGGACCCAAAGTCATCTTTGTCAGTTCAGATAGGGGAGTGACTAAAGGGTATGGTAAGATAACAAATAGCATAATCATTATCACAAAGGTAGCTTATGTGAAAGGTTTGCAACACAACCTCATAAGCATAAGCCAACTATATGATCTTGGCTATGACATTTCATTCCTCAAGGATGAGTGCCAAATTAGGAGGTCAAGTGACCAAGGGGCCATCTTGATTGGAACTAGGAGAGGAAATGTCTATTGTCCTAATTTTGCATGTGAAAGTAAGGACCCTCATATATGCCTAGTTGCAAATGAGAAAGTCTCATATTGTGTCCAATGACACAAGAGACTGGCTCATCTGAACTATAAGACCATAGGAAAACTCTTTAGTGAAGAGTTAGTTAGAAATGGCCCTAGGTTAAAATGCACTAAGGAGCGTATCTGCTCTGTATGCTAAAAGGCAAGCAGACCAAGACTTCTTTCAAGGGCATTGGGGTATAAGACTTAGTGAGGTGTCTATACCTCCTGCATATGGACTTGTTTGGTCCTATGCTAGTTCAAAGTCTAGGTAGGAAAGTCTGAACACTTGTGGTTGTTGATGACTTTTCCATATTTGCTTGGGTGTTCTTTCTTAGGAAGAAATCTCAAACCCCTAATGTCTTCAAGACATTTGTCAAGCAAATTCAGAATGAACTAGACAGTACTGTGATCAAAATCAGAAGTGACCATGGGACTGAATTTTAGTCTGAATGCAGGACAAGGTTATGTGAAGAGCAAGGGATTCACCAAGAATTCTCCTCTCCTAGAACACCCTAGTAAAATGTAATTGCTGAGAGGAAAATATAACTCTCATAGAGGCTGGTTGGACTTTGTTACATGACACATCTCCCCCAGAATATTTCTGGGCAGAGGCAGTAAACACTGCATGACATGTCCTTAACAGAGCTTCCATCACCAAAATCAACAAGAAGACTCCCTATGAGATTATGAAGGGCAGAAAACCAAACTTATCCTACTTCAGGATTTTAGTAGTAAGTGATATGTGTTGAACAATGGAAAATCCTATGTGACTAAGTTTGTTGTCAAGTCCTATGAAGGGATCTTTGTTGGGTACAACAACCACAGTATGGCATATATAATCCACAACTTGACAAGACAAGTTGTAGAAGAGTCAATTCATGTTGTCTTTGATGAATCAAACATGATTAACAGTGAGCTGCCTAGCTCCTCTTCTAGTTTTGCAGGCATAGAGAAGGTGATGGACAAGCTTACCATCAAGGAAGATAATCCAGTAGTCTAGGATAAGGATGAGAATGTGTGTTATCCAGAGGATTCACAAGACATAGAAGTGGTGGATGAAGTTCAGCCAGATGGAGCCATTGATGTTCAAGAAGGAGAAGCAAGGTTGGCTCCAGTTGTAAGACATCTGAGGGATCACCCAGTACACTAGATCATTGGTGATGCAAGCCAAGGAATGATGAAAAGGAGTAGAAGTATGAATACAGTCTTATACTCAAGCTTTTTGTCATACGTAGAGCCCAAGAAGTTTGAAGAGGCAATCAAAGACCAATTCTTGATTGGAGCAATGCAGGAAGATTTGAACCAGTTCAAGAGATGTAATATCTGGAAGTTGGTTCCCATACCTAAGGGACATAATTTCATAGGAACTAAATGGATCTACATGAACAAGTTAGATGAGAATGATATTATTATCATGAACAAGGATAAACTGGTGGCTAAAGGATACATGCAAGAAGAAGGGATTAATTTTGATCGTACATTTGCCCGAGTAGCCAGATTGAAAGGCATAAGACTCTTCCTTTCATTTGTTGCCTATCAAGGATTCAAAGTCTACCAGATGGATGTGAAGTCAGCCTTCCTGAATGGGGACTTAAAAGAGGAATTCTATGTAGAATAGCCATAGGGTTTTGTTGACTCTAACTCTCCTGATTTTATTTTTAGACTTAGGAAAGCTCTATATAGGTTGAAGCAAGCCCCTAGAGCATGGTATGAGACTTTGTCTAGTTTCCTCATTGAGAGAAAATTCTCAAGGGGGGAAATAGATAAGATCTTATTTCTAAGTGAATCTAAGGGCAAGATCATCCTAGTCCACATATATGTTGATGACAATATCTTTGGATCTACTGATGACAACTTTTGCAAAACGTTTGCTAAACTTATGCAAGGGAAGTTTGAGATGAGCAATATGGGTGAGCTCAAGTTTTTCTTAGGACTCCAAGTTAGGCAAACTGATGACGTCTTGTCCATATCCCAGTCAAAGTTCACCAGGAAGTTGATTAAAAAATATGGTATGGAGAGTGCCTCCACGATGAAAACTATCATGGGGTCAAGTATGCCTATAGGCAAAGATAAAGCAGGGAAATCTATTGATGAGACTTTGTATAGAGGGATAATTGGCTCCTGTCTATATCTCACTGCTAGTAGGCCTAACATCATGTATGTTACATGTGTCTGTGCTAGGTATCAGGCCTGCCCTAAAGAATCTCACTACACTGCTGCAAAGAGGATCTTGAGATATCTTAAGGGCACACCAAATATTGTCCTATGGTACCATAGAAATAGGGATTTTGAACTAACAGGCTATTCAAATATAGATTTTGTAGGCTGCAAAGAGGACAGGAAAAGCACTTTTGGTTCCTGTCAACTCTTAGGTGTGAGACTAGTATCTTGGAGCAGAAAGAAGCAAATAAGTGTTGCAATATCAACTGCAGAGTCAGAGTACATTTCAGCAAGTAGTTATTGTGCTCAGTTGTTGTGGATCCAACATCAACTCCAGGATTACAACCTCCAGATAAGTATAACTCCTCAATATTGTGATTCTACTAGTCCTATTTCCATTGTTAGGTATCCTGTCTCACGTGGTAGGACTAAGTACATAGAAATTAGGTATCATTTTATTAAGGAGCATGTGAAAAAGGAAGACATCATTCTAGAGTTTGTCCCCACAAACAATCGAGTAGTTGATATCTTTATTAAGCCACTAGATGAAGCAAAGTTCAACACCTTCTAGTTTGAGTTGGGTATATTGAACTTAGTAAAGCTTTAGTTACTCCCTAGGATATTTTTGGTACAGGATTTGTTCTTCTTGCAGGTAATGAAGACCTAAAGTGGCAATGAAGACAAAGTGTCTATCAGGATCATGATGATAGAAGGTGTTCCTATTGAGGGGGATTAAGTCCAGCAGTAAAAGGAGCAAATTCAGACTTATGTAAAGAGGAAGTTGGCAACTGCACCACTAGTACCATCTACAATCAGCTAGGGGGAGAACATAAAAGCATTTAATCACCTCCCTGACTATCTGAAGAAGTCAAAAAGTGAGAGAGAAAGGATTGAGGATCAAGCACAAATATGGCAGAAAGACGGGGAGAAAGTTATGTGAGAAGAGATTGATCAAGTAGCATCAAAGGTTGATCAAGTAATCAAGTGCATCAAAGGAAATGGAGGTAATAAAAGCCTTCAAGTGGTATCACATACATTGCAGCAATCCAAGGAGATTAGGTAACCTTCATCTAATTTAATTGAAAATAATATTTTATTGTTGCCTATATGGTGTGTATGTCATTGACTAAGTAATTTGATCAATGGTTTTGACATCTTCAAATATGGGGAGATTGTTGGGTCCATTGATCCTAATGGCCCTGATTTGAAGATGTCAAATAGGTCAATGATATACATACAGTTATATTTGATGTGTGTGTAAGGTCATGCATGCATGGTTGTCCTTCTCATATTTATTGGATAGGTGGACACATGGTTATGGGCTGGATGGCAGAATAATGCCGAAGTCCATAGGCGTTGACTGAAGTCAGTTCACTAAACGCCATAGCACAAAAGGAGTTGAATACAACAGGACCTATCAAAGTCTCAACAACAAAAGATAGAAAAGTGGCTAAGTCCACAAGAATTGAGTGAAGTTAGCTCACTCAATGTCCGGTAGCAAATTCATCGAGTAAAGCTGCCTTAGTCAAAGACATAGAGATTCTGGCAAAGGAAAGAAGTCTAAGTCCAGAAGCGTTGAGTGAAACCAACTTACTCAATGTTGTGGTGTTTCTATAAAAGTCAGAGAAGAAAAGTTTCAAAGTACAAAAGCATTTAGTGAAGCTAGTTCACTCAATACTAGTGGAAGAAAGTTTTGAGTCATGTTGTTGCAGTCAAAGCTTAAGGAGAAATCAGATTTTGACTACCAGAATCGTTGATTGAAGGCTGACCACTCAACACTCTCAACGCCTGAGTTGATTCTGAGACATTTTCTAAGTCCAGAATGGCAGACGTCAGCAAAAGTCAATAAAGTCAACGCCGTTCAAATTCTTTGTGGGAATGATGCAACATGCCCTGAATGGCGTCGGCGGCTAGCTTTTGTCACTTTTTGTAGATGGAAGGTGGGAACTTGTCCTTTTTAGGCTGGGCCCAGTGTGCAAAGAGTCGTTGATCTATTGAATATAAAAGGGAAAGATTGGTTGAAACAAAGCAAGCTATTAGGGTTTTCTGATTTCACATTGCGGCTGTACATCTTCTTATTCCTCGTCATTACTGTCGTGCCTGAAGGTCTTGTTCAGTTCAGTCAACCTGAAAGCAAAAAGAGATATCTGCTGCGATTTTCATCAGCGACAGCAAGGTTAGGACAGTTTCCTAAAATGGAAGAGGTAGATATTTCTACAAAATAATTCCAGCACAAGCAGCCCAATTATAAAGATCTTTTCATCTTATTGTTGTCAAGAAGATAGGGTTGAAAACTACTCAACCCAGAAGACAGACACAGAGATTACCCTCTGGTATCAAACAGTTGATCAACATTTGTATTTTCTATAGGATCCAATCTTGGATCTTAGTCTAGGATTCAGAATAGAATCTGAGTTATAAGCCTGTATTATAAACGCTGAGGTAGGGTCATTTATTGATCTGGGTGTAGGATTGTCCTTCCAGCCTGAGTTATAGGGCTTTTGAGCCTGAGGTACATGATTGTTGAATCATTGAGTTGTAAGGCCTTGGGCTTGAGTTAAAGGTCTTGAAGGAGGCTGAGTGGTCCTGTGGGATTGTGTTGTAAGATCTTAAGGAGCTGAGTATTGGGAAAGAGCCTTGTCTAACTCACTATTAGAAAGGCGGAGAGGGACAGTGGATGTACCCATAAATTGGGGAACCACTATAAAATTACTGTGTTTTCTGGTTGATGGTCTTGAAAGTCTAACTTACTAACCACCAAGCACTACAAAATAAGGCATAGGTCTAGATAAATTTAAAAGAGACCTAAATCATATCCATCACCACCCCCCCCCCCACTTTAGGTGTTAGCTGACCTTCAAAACAAAGTCTTTCACAATTCACTCAATGCCATATAAAAAGAGGAATTGAGTAAATCTGAGTCTATCAAAGCTTCAGCATTGGCACGGTAAAAATTTGATTAAGTCCAGAATCGTTGAGTGACGATAGCTCACTCAATGCCTTATGCAAGAAGCACTGAGTCAAGCTCAAGCAGTCAAAGCATTTGAAGATCTGTCAAGAATTCTGGCTGTCTAGAAGCGTTGAGTGAGGATAACTCACTCAACGCCCAAAGAAGAAAGAGTCGATAGGGCAGTGTTCACTTAAAGCTTAAGAAGAGATAGACAGAAAAATTTATCTAAGTCCAGATGCGTTGAGTGAGGACAACTCACTCAACACACTCAACTCCTTAGCAGGATGACGGACTTCAAAGAAGCGTCTAAGGACAAAAGTGTTGAGTGATGAAGGCTCACTCAACACACTTAATGCCTAGCAGATGCTGAAAGATTAGCCAAGTACAAAAGCATCGAGTGATGAAGGTTCACTCGACGCCTAAGCAGTTAGACTGTAAAAGTCAAAGAAAGAATTGAGTTATGAAGGTTCACTCAACGCACTCAATGTCTAAGATACGCAAGTATTGTCTAAGTCCAAATTTGTTGAGTGAAGGCCATTCACTCAACGCGCTCAACGTATGGGATGAAACTGAGAATTTGGCTAAGTCCACAGATGCTGACATCAACAAAAGTCATCAGAATTTAAATTCATTGCGGGAAGTCTACAGTACATGACAAATAGCGTCAAAGGCCTGATATATGACTTTCTTTATAAAACCAAGTTCCAGCTAACAACCTCAGCTGGTCTCACCGCTCCAGGAGTCGTTGGACGGTGGAAGATAAAAGCTGGAGATCGGCGGAAGCAAATTAATTTTTAGGGTTTTGCTCTTTTCACAAAGTAGCGTCTAAACTTCATCTTCTTCCTCGCCATTGTTGTAGATCTTGAAGAGAAAGTTCTAACAGCTGATCTAAAAGTTCAAATAGTTCGTTGTAGCGATTTTCACCAACTACAGCAAGTTTAGAGAAGGTTCTGAGAAAGAAGAAGAAGCAGAGCCTTCTGTTTTCTGCAGTCAAGGTTAGCTGATTGAAGAATACAAAGAACTGTCAACTCTTTTATCTTCATCAGCAAGATCAGAAAATTGTTTCTAAGTTACTTACAGCTCAATCAGCAGTTTACTGAAGATCATATTTCTTATTGCTGAGAAGAATTTAGGGTTGAGTTTATCTCAGCTCAGGAAGCAAAAGACAGAAATTTTCTCTAGTGTCAAATCAACACCAACAAACACTCTTTTCTCTCTGTAGGATCTATTCTTGGATCTGAGCTGTAGGATCATTTTGTATCTGAGTTGTAGGCCTAATTTATAAAGAATGAGTGTAGGATCATTTGTTGATCTGAGGTTGGATCCCTGTGTGGATCTAAGTGTAGGGCATGTGTGCCTGAGGTAGCGATGTTTGCCTGAGGTAGGAGAGTTATTCTCTCTGAGGTAGGGCCATTGTGCCTGAGTTGTAGGATCCAGTTTTGGATCTGAGGTAGGGAATTTGTGCCTAAGCTGTAGGAAAGTCATCCTCTCTAAGTTGTAGGGCTAACCTCCTAGCCTGAGCTGTAGGACTATTAATTTAGTCCAAGGTAGGTGATCTTTGAATCACTGAGTTGTAGGAGCAAGTTTGCTCTTAGGTAGGACTTTGTTCCTGAGTTGTAGGTCTTAGAGGAGCCTGAGAGATCCTGTTGGATCTGTGTTGTAAGCTCTTAGGAGCTAATTTTTGGAGAAGTGTTGTGTCTAATAAATTATTAGAAAGGTGAGAGGGACAGTAGACGTACCCATAATCTGGGGAACCACTATAAATTCTGTGTCTTCTCTTTGTGGTGTGTCTTGAATGCTGAAAACTACTAACTCACAAAGCACGTAAATAAGGAAAATTATAAAGAGACCAAAAACCTATTCACCCACCCCCTTCTAGGTGTTTAACTACCCTTGAAATTAAAGACTTTCAGGTGGTATCAAAGAGTGGTTGCTCAAGAAGGACTTAACAATCTGAGTAGATATCCAAGGGTAGCAAGCAGAATATAGTTATGGGTTCAGGAGAGAACCATAAGGAGCTGGGTTCCATGAAGCTTCCAATCTATAGGAAGGAAAGCTTTGGAATCTGGAAGGAGAGGGTCAGACTTTTCATGGAGGCATCTGACCCAAGGATCTTTGTTACAGTCAAAGAGGGACCTTTCATCCCTATGAAATTCTCAGTTTTGGATGCAATATTCCAGACACCAAAGACATATTCAGAGATGACCAAGGATGAGGTCATTCTTGCCACCATGGACAAAAGAGCTCAGAACATCATAGTCAGTGCTATTGATTATTGATTGTCTCTTAGATATCTGCAAGGAGAAAATAACCAAACTAACAATCCAACAAGGCAAGTATACCTATGGAAATGCAGCTAAGGGACACAAGTGTCGTATTAAAATCCGGGAACATTTGAGTAAGCTTACTCACACGAAATCTATTATTTTATCGACGGAAAAATTAGGTTTTTTAGAAGAAAGCTAAACGTACTAAAGGAAGAGAGCTACTTGCAATGAAAGAGAGCTACTTACATGAAAAGATAAAGAGAGCTAAAAGAGCGATTAAACTTAAGCTTAGCAACGATGAGGGGAAAATGCACTCGATCAGAAATCACCTCGGCAAGAGTGGTTAGAAAAATACGATAAATAAACCTAAGCTAATTAGGGTAAAGGTCCTTGACCGTGGAGGTTCCATAAATATTGACACGCTTCTCTCGAAGGCCGTGCCTAACTGAGTTTAGGAAGGTCCGACTGACTCTCGCCGAAATCGGAGGCCTAAAACTCGCTTTACGCGGTGAACCCTGCTATTGGATTTTACTCCAATCCGGGAGATTTGAACGTCTGCCGCTCTCGAGGGGTGCGAACAACTCCCTTTACTCTTGAGTGCTCATTTCAAACTTTCAGCCTCTCGGCTAGCCCAGAATGAAAGCAAAGGTGGAGAGTATATATCGATGATATACCTCCATCCCGTGATAAATCAAGAGTAATTCAAGGCTAAACCCTAAAAAAGAAAAGGTAAGATTCAATGCATCATAACCTAATCACTCGAACCTCGGATCATCAAGATCAAGTACATAGAGGATTAGTTAATCATGGTGAGGTGGAAGAGGGGGGATGAATATAAGAAAATAGTGAAAACAGAGCAGAAACGAAAGAGAAAACAACACTTTTTATTAATGGAAACAGGGATCTTACAACTTGAATACTAGAGATTACAAGTGCATGGAAAGGTAAACTACATTATCATTAACATTATACTACAGAACGAAGCTAGGAACTAATACAGGGAAAGCATAAAGCTAGAGCTAAGAACTAAAAATGGAGAGACATGCTTAAAAAAGTTCAAAAATACAAAGGACAGAACCTCCCCTCTCAATGCAAAAAGTGTCCCTGAACCCTTAGAGTTGGGCTCTATTTATAGAATTTTTCGGGTCGGGTCACGCCCCCCTGTCACGCCCTGGTCGGGCGTGACCCTGGGGCGTGACACATTCGGCGCGACTTTTTCGGGCTGGAATTTAATTCTGACGAAGTAGTTGAGGTACACGCCCACAAGTCACGCCCTGGTAGGGCGTCTACCTGGGGCGTGTTCTTTGCGGCGTGACTTTGTTGAGCTGAAATTGAATGCTGGAGGTGACGGGCGGAATTGCTGAAGTACACGCCCATATATCACGTCCGGGTCATGTGTGACCTTGGGGCGTGACACTTTCGGTGCGACGGTGGAGCGGGAAAAACGAGCGCGCTGCGGCGATTCCTCGGAACCTGGGGACATGCCTCTAGAACACGCCCGTGTCGGATCTAACACGGGCGTGACCGAGGGCGTGTACACTAAGTTTCCACAGAATGCAGTTTCAGACCAATTGCTTCATTCTTCTGGGTTACACGCCCTAGGTACACGCCCTGGTAGGGCGTGACCTTGGGGCGTGTCACAGCAAAATTCGGCTGAAAGCCGTGAAAACCTGCAAAAAGCAGAAAAAATGCATTAGCGACAAAAATATATACAAAGGGGAATCAAAATAAGTACTATACAAGACATGATTTGCTTTAAAACCCCGAAAATATCCTAATAAAATTGACTGCAAACCGTATTATCAAATTCCCCCAAGCTTAAGTTTTGCTTGTCCCCAAACAAAGATATAAAGACTAGTTAATCATAAAAGTGACTAATTCAAAAAGTTTTAATCATACTTACACAAGTACTATGCGAAATTCTAGGTAGGGAGAATGTAAAACGTAAATCTAAAACAATTATTTTGGTATGGTTTAACTTTTATAAACTTTACTTAATAAAAATAAATCATCCAGAATTTTGACGAAATTCTTTAAATAGATTTAAGCAAGGCAATGAAAATGAAAAGAACGTATTGAGTTATTACTAGATACAAGCAACGCATTATAATTATATCAATTAAATAACAAAAATCTAAGTTTAAATCCAAAACTAAAACTGATTTACTTTTCTTCTTTTCTTAGTTGTTAAATAAAATTAAAAAAGGGCGTGAATCAAAAGAACTTAATAGGACCGAAACGTTTGGTTAGGAATATGAATAGGAGTGGAATTCAAATATAAACATGCAGGCTTAAAAATCACACTAAACCAAAACAACTAGTTTCAAAAAAAATAAATTTATTTTAAACAAAATATGTATAAATAAATTTATTTTTTTTCTTTATGATTATTTATCTCTTTTTTTATTATTATTATTTTCATTCATTTTTTCTCTTTTGTTTTTCAATACATTGCTTTTGAGTACACTTTTTTCAACAATTTCTCCAAAGATAACACAAAATTTCCTATCAAAAAAAATTAGCGTGATTAGATAGGTAGGAATTTGGGCTTTGGTGAAAATGAAATGCTGTGTGGAGTTATCAAATGAATTTGGAAAAAAGGCTCAAAAGCGGCTAACTAGTGGTAAAAGATTTTAGGTTGACAGGAAAGCTCAAACGCAAACAAAAATGGCCTAAATCATTTTCACGCTTTTTTAAAATTTATTTAAAATATAGAGTCGATAAATTTCAAAAAGCAAGTTCGAGATAATAAAAGAAGATTGATGAAATTATCTTGAAAATAAAAATAATATGTGACTTGGATCGTTCATATCTACTACGTTATTCAAAATTTGTTCTTACAAAAATTATCTAAATACGAAAAGGAAAATAGTGGATGATAAATTTTTAGAGAAAGTAAAGAAAATAAAGAACGGAAAACCATAATAGAAATGCACGTTTTAGAGAAATATTTTACCTTAACATGCTACCGTGAATTAGAAACACAGCATGGCCAACATTCTACTTGTGAAATATGATTAAAAAAATGATTAGAAAAATTATAATTAACTACGTTGTTTATAAAGAAGTTTGAGAAAAACAAAACATAAACATGGGGTACTTATTGAAATACCAAAATGCAGCTATATATATATATTTTTTGAATTTTTTTTGAATGTTTTGGGTTTTTTTTTTGTTGGATATTTACAAAAAGCAAAAAGGAGGAACTCATCCCCCAAGCTTAAAATCTACATTGTCCTCAATGGAGAAGGAGGTCGGAGAACGAGAGAAAAGTAAAGTACAGAAATGAAAGACAGAATTGAAAAACAGGTACTTCCCCTGTTTTATGTTGCAGGGAAAGCTGAGTGATGCCGTTCCTCCATGCGTGTGCTGTGGATCTTCAGGAAACGTCGTCTGGTGGACTTTGTCATGGAATCAGAACCGTTGGAGTAGGCGATCGCAGAAGTTTCAGCTTGTCGGAGCCATTCGGGGCAAAAAATGTAAAATAAAGAAAACAGAAAAAGATAACTTGGGTTGCCTACCAAGAGCGTCCTTTGTTTAAAGCATCATTTGAGCTCGACGCATCAAAATAAGATTGTCCCAAATATTGTTTAAAAATAAAGTTCGAATAAAGGTCAAAGTTTGTGAGTAAAATAAAGTGCAGATTAATCAAATGTCAGGACCGAAAAGATAGAGTTAACAGGGTTGAGACTGACATCATCACAGAAATACAGTTTAAGACGCTGACCATTCACTTTGAAAGTACCCTTATCAGGGTGGGAAATTAAAACAGTACCATAAGAAAAGACTTCTAAAACAGTAAAAGGCCCCGACCAATGTGATTTTAATTTACCCGGGAATAAACATAAACGAGAATTATAAAGAAGCACTTGGTCGCCCGACTTAAAGATTTTTGGGTGCCTAAGATGTCGATCGTATAAACGCTTCGTCCGCACTTTATAAAGTCTGTTATTTTCATATGTGTAAGAGCGCCACTCGTCGAGTTCGTTAAGTTGAAATTTTCTAAAATCGCCAACAGAGTGGGGATCGAAGTTTAAAAATCGTAAGGCCCAAAAGGCGCGGTGTTCTAACTCTACGGGTAAATGACACGATTTTCCATAAACCAACCGATATGGCGTACATCCGAGGGCGGTTTTGTACGCAGTTCGGTAGGCCCATAGAGCTTCGTCTATTTTTGCTGACCAGTCTTTTCTAGATGTTGAAACAGTCTTTTCTAAAATTCTTTTTATTTCTCTATTGACTGCTTCGACTTGTCCGTTAGTTTGGGGGTGGTAGGCAGTGGAAAGCTTATGAGTAAAGCCATATTTAGTTAGGATTTTTGAAAATTGTGCGTTACAAAAATGGGAACCCCTATCACTAACGATAGCGCGCGGCGTACCGAATCGAGAAAATAATTTTTTTAGGAAATTAACTACGACTCGGGCGTCATTCGTAGGAAGAGCTTGGGCTTCGGCCCAACGCGAAACATAATCAACGACAACTAAAATGTACTTATTCCCGAAGCTAGAAGGAAAAGGGCTGACAAAATCAATCCCCCAGAGGTCGAAAACTTCGCACTCTAGGAAATAATTTTGTGGCATTTCATTTTTATTCGAAATATTTCCCGACCGTTGGCAACTATCACACCTACTCACAAAGGCATGCGCGTCTTTAAACAGGGTGGGCCAGTAAAAACCCGCGCTTAACACTTTGTGAGCGGTGCGAGCAGCTTGATAGTGCCCAGCTGTCGGACCTTCATGCAAATGTTTAATAATATCTAATCCTTCATCAAAAGAAACACACCTCCTGATCACTTGGTCGGCACAAATTCTGAAAAGATGCGGGTCTTACCAAAAATAGTTTTTCAGCTCAGAAAAGAATTTCTTCTTTTGCTGAGATGAAAACTCTTTTGGGAGCACACGGGCCACTAGATAGTTGGCGATGCGGGCAAACCAAGGAGAAGTAGATGTGTTAATTATGAACAGCTTCTCATCAGGGAAATAGTAATGAAAAGAATTTTCGTCTAATTGTTCTATAAACGGGTTGTCTAGGCGCGAAAGGTGGTCGGCGGCCAAGTTCTCGGCACCTCGCTTATCACAGATCTCTAAGTCAAACTCCTGGAGGAGTAAGACCCAGTGAATCAAGCGAGGCTTGGCATCCGTTTTAGAGAGAAGATATTTGAGGGCCGAGTGGTCCGTAAAAACAATAATTTTCGAAAGAGTAATATAAGGGCGAAATTTGTCAAAAGCGAATACTACAGCTAAGAGCTCCTTCTCGGTTGTGGTGTAATTTTCCTGTGTAGATGTGAGTGTTTTAGTAGCGTAATAAATGGGGTGGACATTTTTGGAAATACGTTGACCTAGTACGGCTCCCACCGCATAACTACTCGTATCACACATTATCTCAAATGGAAGATCCCACACCGGAGCTATCATAATGGGGGCATTAATTAATTTTTCTTTTAATAAATTGAAGGCAGCTAGGCAGAGGTCATCAAAGATGAATGGGGCATCTTTTTCTAAGAGATGGGTAAGGGGCTTGGTGATTTTGGAAAAGTCCTTTATGAAGCGACGGTAGAAACCCGCATGACCCAGGAAACTTCTTATAGCTTTTATGTTCGTAGGTGGCGGCAGCTTCTCGATAACTTCTATTTTCGCAACGTCTACTTCAATACCCCTTTCAGAAATTTTATGTCCCAAAACTAACCCTTCACTCACCATAAAATGACATTTTTCCCAATTTAAGGCGAGGTTAGTTTCTTCGCATCGCTCTAAGACTTTTTCAAGGTTCTCTAAGCAACTATCGAAGGAATTCCCGAACACGGAGAAATCATCCATGAAAACTTCCATAATGCTTTCTACGTACTTGTCAAAGATGGCGAGCATACATCGTTGGAATGTAGCTGGCGCATTGCACAATCCAAATGGCATTCTTCGGTAGGCGAAGGTGCCGAAGGGACAAGTAAACGTAGTTTTCTCCTGGTCCTCGGGGGAGATGGGGATTTGAAGATACCCCGAGAGGCCATCGAGAAAACAATAAAAGCTATGTCCGGAAAGTCGTTCTAAAATCTGATCAATGAACGGCAAGGGGAAGTGATCCTTGCGGGTGGCGTCATTCACCTTACGGTAATCTATACACATTCGCCATCCGGTCCCCGTCCGAGTCGGGATTAATTCATTATTTTCATTACTTACGACCGTTATCCCTCCCTTCTTTGGTACTACCTGCACTAGGCTAACCCACTTACTGTCGGATATAGGATAGATAATTCTTGCGTCTAACAATTTCATAACCTCGCCCTTAACTACGTCTTTCATGTTTGGGTTTATACGACGCTGAGGTTGTATAGAGTTACGTGAATTATCTTCCATTAAGATTTTATGAGTGCAGAAAAATGGGCTTATGCCCTTGATATCAGATATCTGCCAAGCAATAGCTTGGCGATGCTTTTGTAAAATTGAAAGAAGTTTATCCTTTTGTGCATCCGTGAGGTAGGCCGAAATTATGACAGGCAGCTTGGAGTCCTTTTCTAAGAAAGCGTATCGAAGGTGCTCTGGTAGTTCTTTCAGTTCCAAGGTAGGGGGGTCATCATACGAGGTTTTGGAAATTTGTTCTTTTTCAAAAACTATGTCCTCGTACACTTTTTTATATGTAAAATTAAAAGGGGTATTGCTAGCGGCCATGACGGCTTCGTGCAGCGATTCAGTTGGAAAAGTAGAAGAGGAACAAAAATCAAAAAATTCTTTTTCAAAATCAGAAAGGCGGGTGGAGGATTCTTCACTTAGGTGTAGAGATTCAGTTGAAGGAGTAGGAGAGGAACAAAAATTGGAAAATTCTTCTTCAAAATCAGAGGTGTGAGAGAAGGATTCTTCACTTATGGTATCCATAAAAAAATAGGAGTCATCATTAGCTAGTGTGTTCTTCATCGAGTGGGTGATAGAGAAAGTTACCTCATCGTCGCCCACTCGAAGGAAGAGCTTACCATTGCTTACGTCAATGATAGATCGGGAGGTGGCAAGGAAGGGTCGGCCAAGGATCAGGGGAACCTCGACGTCTTCTTCGATGTCCAAAATGACAAAGTCCACCGGGAAGATGAACTTGTCAACTTTGACTAGGACGTCCTCCACTATTCCTAACAGGTATTTGACTGATCTGTCAGCGAGTTGGATACTCATGCGTGTGGGGTTGAGACTACCAATTCCTAACTTTTTAAACAACGAGAGGGGCATAAGATTAATACTCGCACCTAAGTCGGCTAAAGCGTGTTTGACAAAGAGATCACCAAAGACACACGGGATAGAGAAACTACCCGGGTCACTGATTTTCTTCGGTAATCCGTTTGTCAAAACCGCCGAGCACTCGGCATTTAACGTGACATGAGAAAGGTTTTCTAACTTCTTCTTGTTGGTTAGGAGGTCCTTAAGGTATTTTGCGTACTTAGGCATCTGGGATATGGCTTCGTGGAAAGGCAGATTTATGTGGATTTGTTTAAACATTTCTAAAAAACGGGTGTATTGATCATCCTGTCGTTGTTTATTAAGTTCGGAAGGGTATGGCGGGGATGGATTATCTTTAAAGGTGGGTGGTGGAGTGAGTTGTTTTTCTAAAATAGGAGTGATAATTTCTTCAGCAGAGGGTGGAATTTTTAAAACGGGAACGGAGCTTTGATTTTTTAAAGTGGAAGCGGAGATTGCCTCGGGCTCTTCACTTATCGTACCGGGAACTTTCTTCCCACTCCGAAGAGTTATATCTTTCGCTTGCTCTCTCGGGTTGGGCTCGGTATTGGAAGGAAGAGACCCTACGGGTCGCTCAGAAATCATTTTAGCGAGCTGTCCTACCTGATTTTCTAAATTTTTAACACTTCCGGTTAAGGTTCTAATCGTAGCGTCATTAGCATTCATGTATTTTGAAAACATTTCCTCCAAATTTGGAGGTTTTGGAAAACTTTGAGGAGGTGGTGGTGGTGCAGAAAAATCACTTTGCGGTGGCGGGCGCACAGCATTCGATGGATTGCTCCACGAAAAATTCGGATGATTTCTTAACGCAGGATTATAACTATTCGGAAAATTAAAACCAGGAGGATGATAATTCGAAGCAGAAAAATTATTAAAAGCAGTTCTAGGCATATTATTTACATAATCCAAATGTTCAGCGGGAGGAGTTGCAGATTCCCATACCTGAGGGGAGGAGGCAACAGTCATCTCCGTGATTTTTTTGCTTAATATTTCAACTTACAGTGCGAGTTGTGAGACGTTGTCCACTTCAAAGAGACCTACAGGTTTGTTTGGGCGGGTCCTAGGCACATTCCACTGGTAAGTGTTCATGGCCATGTCCTCAAACAGCTCAAGAGCTGCTTCCGGGGTCTTATGGTTTAAAGTACCGCCAGAAGCTGCGTCTATCATTTGCTTCGTGCTTTGATTTAGCCCATTATAGAACGTCTGCACCTGCAACCATACCGGCAGAGCGTGATGTGGGCATCGTCTTAATAATTCTTTAAATCTTTCCCAGGTTTCGTAAAGGGTCTCAGAGTCTATTTGTCCAAAGGCAGAAATGTCATTCCTAAGTTTTGCAGTTTTAGTTGGCGGAAAATACTTGGCCAAAAATTTTTCAGTTAATTGCGTCCAAGTAGTTATGCTATTTTTAGGAAGCATGTTCAGCCACTGCTTAGCCTTAATTCTAAGAGAGAAAGGAAATAATCTTAGCCTAATAGCATCATTTGTGACACCATTTATCTTGAAGGTGTCACAAATCTCAAGAAAGCTGGCTATGTGTGCGTTCGAATCTTCATCTTGAAGCCCGTCAAATTGCACATACTGTTGCACCATTTGAATTACGCTAGGCTTCAGTTCGAAATTATTATTATTTATTGCAGGGCAAACTATACTAGATTCTGTACCCTCGAGATTTGGTCGTGCATAATAGGACATAGGCCTTTGCACGGCTTCCTCCACGTTGGGTTCTGCCATTCTTAAGGTAGAAAATGACTCGGAATCCTCAACCGGCACTTGGGTAGTAGGGCCTTGTAATCGCGATCTTCTCCGAAGAGTACGCTCAATTTCTTGGTCCAGGTCCAAAGTAACCGACGGACTTCCGCGGGTCATACACTAGAAGAAGAGAGGAGAAGAAAGACTAGAAAATAAAAGAGCTAATGAAGTCTCGAAATTTTTTTTGAAATAGATTTTTTTTATGTTTTAACTCCCGAACTTCCCAAGGGCTACCCGGTGAAGGGTTCGCAAGGTACTAGACAAGATAGTGGCATTTAGAGCCACTTTGCCCTTTTCGAGAGAGTTAGGTGGTGTAGAAAAATTTGTGATGTGGGTTTCTATTAAGTAGGCGGTAATTAAAATCCAGCCATTTAACTCCGAGTGAGTAGGCGGAAAATAAAAGCTACACTCACGCACTCGACAGAAAATTAAAACACACCCACTCTACAGGAAGTAAACACACTCTACTGAAATAAAGCCTGCCAATTCACTCAAGTGAGTAGGCGGAAAAATAAAAATACGCACACTTGCTTGAATAAAATCCAGCCAATTAACTCAAGTGAGTAGGCGGAAAAATTAAAAATATGCACACTTGCTTGAATAAAATCCAGCCATTTAACTCAAGTGAGTAGGTGGAAAAATTTTAAGAAGGAGGGTGAGAAAGAGAAGTGATAAAATTAATATATTCGTGTTTTCAATTTATCAACGAGCGTTGCTTCCCCGGCAACGGCGCCAAAAACTTGATTGTCTCTTAGATATCTGCAAGGAGAAAATAACCAAACTAACAATCCAACAAGGCAAGTATACCTATCGAAATGCAGCTAGGGGACACAAGTGTCGTATTAAAATCCGGGAACAGTTGAGTAAGCTTACTCACACGAAATCTATTATTTTATCGACGGAAAAATTAAGTTTTTTAGAAGAAAGCTAAACGTACTAAAGGAAGAGAACTACTTGCAATGAAAGAGAGCTACTTGCATGAAAAGATAAGGAGAGCTAAAAGAGCGATTAAACTTAAGCTTAGTAACGATGAGGGGAAAATGCACTCGATCAGAAATCACCTCGGCAAGAGTGGTTAGAAAAATACGATAAATAAACCTAAGCTAATTATGGTAAAGGTCCTTGACCGTGGAGGTTCCATAAATATTGACACGCTTCTCTCGAAGGTCGTGCCTAACTGAGTTTAGGAAGGTCCGACCGACTCTCGCCTAAATCGGAGGCCTAAAACTCGCTTTACGCGGTGAACCCTGTTATTGGATTTTACTCCAATCTGGGAGATTTGAACGTCTGCCTCTCTCGAGGGGTGCGAACAACTCCCTTTACTCTTGAGTGCTCATTTCAAACTTTCGGCCTCTCGGCTAGCCCAGAATGAAAGCAAAGGTGGAGAGTATATATCGATGATATACCTCCATCCCGTGATAAATCAAGAGTAATTCAAGGCTAAACCCTAAAAAAGAAAAGGTAAGATTCAAAGCATCATAACCTAATCACTCGAACCTCGGATCATCAAGATCGAGTACATAGAGGATTAGTTAATCATGGTGAGGTGGAAGAGGGGGGATGAGTAGAAGAAAATAGTGAAAACAGAGCAGAAACGAAAGAGAAAACAACACTTTTTATTAATGGAAACAGGGATCTTACAACTTGAAAACTAGAGATTACAAGTGCATGGAAAGGTAAACTACACAATCATTAACATTATAATACAGAACGAAGCTAGGAACTAATACAGGGAAAGCATAAAGCTAGAGCTAAGAACTAAAAATGGAGAGACATGCTTAAAAAAGTTCAAAAATACAAAGGACAGAACCTCCCCTCTCAATGCAAAAAGTGTCCCTGAACCCTTAGAGTTGGGCTCTATTTATAGAATTTTTCGGGTCGGGTCACGCCCCCCTGTCACGCCCTGGTCGGGCGTGACCCTGGGCCGTGACACATTCGGCGCGACTTTTTCGGGCTGGAATTTAATTCTGACGAAGTAGTTGAGGTACACGCCCACAATTCACGCCCTGGTAGGGCGTGTACCTGGGGCGTGTTCTTTGCGGCGTGACTTTGTTGAGCTGAAATTGAATGCTGGAGGTGAAGGGCGGAATTGCTGAAGTACACGCCCATATGTCACGCCCGGGTCAGGCGTGACCCTGGGGCGTGACACTTTCGGTGCGACGGTGGAGCGGGAAAAACGAGCGCGCTGCGGCGATTCCTCGGAACCTGGGGACACGCCTCTAGAACACTCCCGTGTCGGATGTGACATGGGCGTGACCGAGGGCGTGTACACTAAGTTTCCACGGAATGCAGTTTCGGACCAATTGCTTCATTCCTCTGGGTTACACGCCCTAGGTACACGCCCTGGTAGGGCGTGACCTTGGGGCGTGTCACAGCAAAATTCGGCTGAAAGCCGTGAAAACCTGCAAAAAGCAGAAAAAATGCATTAGCGACAAAAATATATGCAAAGGGGAATCAAAATAAGTACTGTACAAGACATTCTTAATAAGTACTGTACAAATGGGAATCAAAATAAGTACTGTACAAAAGACTTACTTAGCCCCAAAATTTCCCCTCATTTATAGTTCCAACCACAATATGAAAAATTACAAAATTGCCCTGAATTATTAAAACAAACTCAAAATAACTCCCCCCTCCCCCCCTGCCACTTCAGTTGTAGTATTCGTCACCGCTGCCCGCTGGTCCAACCGACTGGATCAAATCATAACTACACCAGGCTCTTTATATTAATGGAGACCCTAATGAGCCAATAAGATAAATTATGTTGTGAAAATCTCCCTAACGATTTGATGGGATAAAACTCACTAATGATAGGAGAGAACTTATATTGTTTAGAAGGTGGAGTTCAGCAGATGATTTCAGAAGAAATAAGGTTCAAGAAGAAAAAATTGAATTGTATTCCATGAAAGGACATAAGTAGACCCAGTCAGTACACAGAATAGTAAATTTTTTATGAGGAACTTTGTACATCGAGAGGAAATCAAAGCACAGAGATAACTGATATGAATTGTGTGTCGAATTGAAGTCCGAGCTTCATTCAAACCATGCAGTGAAATTAACAAATTAATCGATCATGGAACCTTGCTTCGAATTGCAATTGACACATGATGTCTTCTCTTCTCACAAATTACTCAGAAAGAGATTTCTAGAGGGATTCTTTTCTAAAGGTTAGGGTGTCCTTTCCGGGATGAAATCAGAGGTTATAGAAGGAGATTTATCAACTATGGAAGGAGAATTCAGAAATGGAGAATCGTCTTTCCAATAGATGCAGATATGGAAGGGGATTAAGACGGAGCGGTCAAGAGCAGTTTTGAATCCAGCTATATAAGAACCAGTTTGGGAACAAAAACAATAAGAATAGAAAATAGGTAAATCAAAACCCTAAGTTATTTTCGGCTCTCAAGGAGAAGAAGTCATTTTTGGTTCTTTCCTTCTATCTGAAGAAGGAAAATAGACTGGCTCCAGGCATCTTCCTCATCTATAGTTCTCAACATCCAACAATTTTAAAGAAGTTTCTCTGTTGATTATTCCATCTCTCTTTGAAGAACAAGAGGATCTCAAGTTCAGAATATCTTGATCTCCCTGCAAAGCAAAAAAATTATTCTTATTCTTCCCTTCTCTCTAAAGAACAAGAACAGAAAACAAATAACAGCAGATAGTATCCACACAAAGTAAAACTTCAGAACAGTAGAACGGTTAGAACTTGTTGAAGACCATTCAGATTGTGGAACGGCCAAAGGCTCATTTCAACAGTTCACATACTCATGTACAAGAGTTTTTATAATCTCTCTACAAAGGATTCAGTGAGTGTGTTATGCCCACACACCCGCTTGGGTTCTCGGGACATAAATACTCGCGGTGGACCAAGGAGCGCGCTCAAGACAACGGGGCTGAACCATCCGGTTCAGCCACAACTCATTAAATCAGCCAGAAGGGGGGGGGGGCTGAACCACTCCGGTTCAGCCCCACTTGGGGGGGCCGGCCCCCTCCTTTCCCCGGGTTTTTATAGCCCGGGGCTGCTTTGGGGAGGATTATTGAAGACATATCAGGTTTCTTTCCTCTCTTTCCCTCTACCCTAACCCTAGTCTCCCCTTCCTCAGCCCGGGGCTACGCCCACCCCGATGCCGTAACACCTTTTATGTATTATATTTATGTATTTTAAACGATTTGCTAATATTTTTAATATGATTTACCAATTAATTTTAATTAATATTGAAAACATTTATTAATTAATTAAATTGTTATTAACTGTTAATTATTAAAAAAATATTAATAAATTATATGTTAATTTAAAAAATTTATTGAATGAAATTAAAAGTAGGCGGAGCTTGGCCAATCTAGCCAATCTCCGCGTGCTTTTAATGTTATTTAATAATTGTAATTAACATTTAATTAATTAATTATTTAACTAATTCAAATATGAATAACATGCCTCTTTAGTCCCACATTGCCCGTT
This sequence comes from Platanthera guangdongensis, assembly GCA_039583875.1. Taxonomy (NCBI): domain Eukaryota; kingdom Viridiplantae; phylum Streptophyta; class Magnoliopsida; order Asparagales; family Orchidaceae; genus Platanthera; species Platanthera guangdongensis. The sequence continues at coordinate 7,348,661 of CM077149.1, read as the reverse complement.
TGAAATTAAATCTGTGTGTTTATAAGGCATATGCATGATGACTTATTTGAAATTATTTTGAATGGCTAGACTGGGACTTTCTTATGCTGAGTTGGCCCGGCTGGGGCATTCTTTTCAGAGCGTGTTATGCGAAGCTGTGGTCCATAGTCAGCCTTCCCGGTTTCACAGTCAACCTTCCCTTATTTTTAGAGTTATATAGGGGCGAAAATGTAATTTTACATAGGTTTAGGACAACCTAGTTAGTAGGTTTATGAGACCTACTATAACGTTGAGAGATGGTGCAGTATGATTGAGTTTGATTGGACGGCAACCGAATTATCAAACCATGATCGGACGACCATTCTAATTTCGAACTCATGAAAGAAAAAATAGGAAATAAAATAAAATAAACAACTGGATAGGTTGGGATCAGCATAGAAAGAAATTGTGTAGGCTGTGGTTGCAATGAAACCCTAAAATTAGGTAGCCTTCATCATTTGATTATGGTTGGGATTTTGTCTACTTGAAGGTCAAATTTGAGCTTGCCATATTTCACTTAGAAAATCAGTTGTAGGTATATAAACTTTGTATTTTAAATTTCTTGTAGGATCCATGGTGATCTGAGTTGTAAGCCTGCAATTATAAAGACTGAGTGTAGGGCATGTGTGCCTGAGTGTAGGAGATCTAATTCTCTGAGTGAAGGTCAAATTTGAGCTTGCCATATTTCACTTAGAAAATCGGGCGAAACTCCCCTTGATGGGGCAGGCGAAACCCGTCGTCGTAGGCCGGGTACCGTCGCCCAAGGCCTTAAGGGCGGAGCCCCGTGTCGGCACTCATGTGTGTATATATATATATATATACATATGCGTACTCAAAATCACCGTAAAAATATATATATAAATATTACAATTTTTATTTTGTAAAATAATATAGGTTTTGAATTTAAAATTATTAATTTTGACTTTAATAAATTTGTTTGATTTAATGTGATCACCTCGAAAATACCACTGATATGCCCAATGACAATCTTCCTCGAATAGAACGCTAACATGCCTAATGACAACCTATCATAGTAGGTGTAGTTGCTCAACTAATTTTTTTTGAATTTAAATGGATTTTCATCATTACTTTTAATTTTTTGATAATATAATTACTTGAATAGACATTGTATTTTAATTTTTTGAAATAGATTATAATACATGTCAAGTCATTAAAATATAAAAATGAGAACATAATTGACATTTTTGAATGTTTCACCAAAAACAACTTTTCTCTTATAATAGTGAAAGGTATATATATACATACTATAAGCAATGAGCTATGTTATATCATGTGTAACATTTAAATCTCATAATATCCCCATAAAATAAGCTTATGTGAGTTAATTGAGTGGTATTTTGGTCATTTGACGGGATCAAAGCTTATATATATACGAGTGCCCAACACAAGGATTCGCTCCTATGGCCAAGCGCGACAGTACCCGCCCTCGACTCCTAGTCTGCCCTCCCCGCACCCCGATGTGTCTGCTACCTCCCCACTGCGTGCCCGCCCCTGCCCCCCAGCGTGCTCGCCCACTCCCCCCGTCAAGTTCTAATAATATAATATATAATAATTGTTAAATTTTCTCAACGTTGTCAGCAAGATAGCCCAAACGCCAAATTAATATCTTCGGAACTACTCAGTTCTCACGTTGAACCAGCAGAACCAAGGTACAGAGGTTAATCCCACCAAACAATGGAAGCACAAGCAGGTCTATTATTCATTCACTTCTTTACAACGCGAGGCATACATAGCGAGACATGATTTCGCTAGTATAACAGCTGTAAACAGAAAGCACAAAAAAACAAGCCGGGCGGACAGCACCGGAGTCCGCCGAGACCGCGAGGTCGCCGAGGTCGCCGAATCCGCTGAGCTTGCCCACGCTACGCTGCAATCCGCCGAATAGCACGGAGTCCACCGAAGCCGCGAGGCCGCGCGGACACACCGTTATTCGCCTCCTGCTGAACCTGAACTGAGGAACACCCCTACCCGCTTGAAGCCGGCGGACAGGTTATTGAAGCTGGCAAAGATGAAACAGAGCTGACAAGCCGCAGAGCGACCTCCTGCTGAGTCCGCAGAGACCGCACACTTCCAAGTTCTTGACCGAAGTCACAGCCAAACTCCTGGCTCCTTGAAGCTACCCGCGCGACCTGCACACAGCAAACATCAGCACTGAAACAATCCGCGCGGACTGACAAAAAGAGACCGCAGCACTTCGCTCAACCCAACTTACTGTTCACTCAAGTTACTTAGGTTACTGTAGATGTGTCAGGGGGGTCCTATTTATAGGCAAGGTGAGGAGTGTGGTCACCGCCCAAGAGATAGCGTCACCACCCCAGCCCGCGCGATAGCAAAACCCGTCCGCCGAGTCAGCATGGACTTAGCCGGATACCAAGGAAAACCGCCAGGAGCAAGGCAACCATTGACGAACCCTCTCCAGTCCGCCCAAGCTATGCGGACAAGGCATCAGCCCGCAAAGCTCCAACCACTGCAGGACAGCAACCCCCTTTAATGGCAGTCCGCACCAACCCGAGGCAGTCCGCAAGACTCACACCTCAATCCGCCACAAGTCCACGACCAAAGGCAGACAGCAACAGTCCACCCGGTCACAGCAGACTTGGCGGATACTGCGGACACCATGGTCTTGGCACAAAGTGTGACCAAGTCCAAAACCATCAAAGGCCAATGCGAGCATGGCGGACACAAACTCCCGTCCGCCAAACACCCTAGCACAGACCGCCATCAGTCCGCGAGCTCCTCGCACTCCTCTCCAACGCAGCAGCCATCCCCGGACTCCAAAACCAGTCCGACAATCGATCTCCACAGCAAATCGCATGCTGTGCCACCAGAGCTCGACAAGGCCTCAGCCAAGCTCTAAGCTCAGTCCGCAACAGCCCAAACCGCGGACAAACCAGTCCGCAAGCTTCCCGCGAACATGAGCCAACCCACCAATCAGCACAAGCTTGCACCCGCGGCCACTGAGCAATGCACCAGTCCGCAAGCCTTCATCTACTCAGGCCGCTCCTTGGCAAAGCCAATCAGCAAACACCCTATCCGCAGAAACCAGGCCGCATAGTCCGCGGACTCCATGCAACAAGCCGCTCAAAAAACAGCCGGCTTTCCACTAGACTTTCCACCAGGCCGCACATCACAGTCCGCCCAGTCCGCCTAGTCCGCCAAAGCTGTCCGCCCCAGGCCGCCCGGCCTGTCCCGTCACCCACTTCCACTTCACAAATTTCAACACTCCCCCTTGAAGTGGGAAGTGGTGACCAAGCCCAGCAAGCTGCGCAAGCGTTCAAAGGGCCGCTTCGACATTGGCTTCGTGAAGATGTCAGCAAGATTATCTTCACTCCGAACATGCCCGACCAGCAGAGATCCTTCCAACACCTTCTCCCTGATGAAATGGTGATCAATCTCTATATGCTTGGTCCTGGCGTGACACACTGGATTGTTTACCAGTTTGAGAGCACTCTCATTGTCACCCCGGAGTAAAGTAGGCCCTTGCACTTCTTCATGAACATCCTCTATAAGCCTCCTCAACCAAACGGCTTCCTGAGCAGCCAAGGCCGAAGCCTTATACTCCGCATCCGTGGTTGAAAATGACACTGAGTCCTGCTTCTTGCTACACCACGAGATGCTAGCTGAACCGCAAGTGAACACGTAACCTGAAGTAGACCTTCGATCATCCGAATCACCGCCATAGTCAGCATCCGTGTACCCGAGCAACGCAAACTCCGAGTCCCTTCTATAGAGGAGTCCCATATCAGAAGAAGCCCTGACATACTTCAGAATTCCCTTCGCCGCCACTAGATGAGATTGCCTTGGTTCAGCCATATACCGACTTACTCGGCCAACAACATAAGCGATATCCAGCCTTGTAATCGTCAGATAAATCAAGCTCCCAACAAGAGCCCTGAACACCAAGGGATCATGAAGAACCCTTCCCTCATCTCGTCGAAGCTTTAGCCCAGATTCTAGTGGAGTAGAGCACTTCTTCCCTTCGCCCATGCCAAACCGCTTCACAATGCGATCAGCATACCCTTTCCGGCTAATGAGAACCCCGCACTCCTTCCTCTCCACTTCCAGACCGAGAAAGTGATGTAACTCTCCCAAGTCTTTCATCACGAAGCGTATAGCAAGCTCAGCCCTGAGCCTTGCTACTTCCCCCTCCGAATTCCCTGTGATGATCATGTCATCCACATACAGCAGGACCAAGACTCGTAGCTCCCCCTTCTTCTTGACGAACAAGCTTGAATCTGAGTTGGAAGCAAGATATCCACAGAATTGCAAGTACTCTGCAATCTTCCCATACCATGCTCTAGGAGCTTGCTTCAACCCATAGAGAGCCTTCCTGAGTTTGCAGACATAGTCCGGATGCTTTTCAGAGACAAAACCAAGCGGCTGATCCATGAAGATGTGCTTGTCAATCTCTCCGTAAAGAAAAGCATTCTTCACATCGAGTTGCCACAACCTCCATCCCTTGCTAGCAGCCAAGGCGATCACCACTCTTACTGAAGTCATCTTCGCAACTGGACTGAATGACTCCTCATAGTCTTCTCCATACTGCTGTGAGAATCCTCTAGCGACCAGGCGAGCTTTGAACCGATCAATGCTCCCATCAGCCTTCTTCTTCAACTTATACACCCACTTGCAAGTAACCGGGGTAATGCCATCAACCTTGTGCACAAGGTCCCAGGTTTCATTCTTCTTCAGAGCATCAATCTCTTCTTTCATGGCATCATCCCACTCCTTTACTCCAGTGGCCTTGTTGAAGTTTGCAGGCTCTCGCTCATCCAGAGGACCTGCAAAGAAGCAGGAGACAAAGCTCACTGCATTCCCATCACAGTACCGAGCCGGTAGCTTAACCACCCTCTTCGATCTCCGAAGACATGGCTCCTTGCTCACGGCTTCCGTTGCTTCTTTGGCCTCCACTCCTACTTGGGGCAAGCATTGAGCAGTGCTCCCCCTGCTTCCTGAGCCAGAAGGCTCAGCCTCGGAGTTAGAAGCAACAGGAGCTGCTGGTGAAACAACAAGCTCCTCTTCCAAGCCTTCAGCAACCACCACCGGTGCTTCATCAACCTTGCTACTTCTGGTTAGCTCCGCCGAGCCACCTCCATATGACGTCAGCTCGTCAAAGACAACGTCTCTTGACACCACGAACTTCTTCGTCACAGGGTCCATGCATTTCCATCCCTTCTTCCGCTCATCATAGCCAACAAAGACAAGTTTCCTTTCCTTCGCATCCAGCTTTGTCCGTGAAGCATCCGAACATGCACGTAGCAAGTTGAACCGAACACCCGAAGGTGTCCAACACTCGGCTTCTCCTTCAGCAACAGGTCAATAGGAGTCTTCATGTTGATAGGGCTGAGTGGCATCCGGTTGATGACGTAAGCAGCACAAGACATCCCCTCCGCCCAAAAGGACCTTGGGATATCTTTCGCATGAAGCCAGCATTTGCAGGTCTCCGTCAGATGACGGATCTTCCGCTCCGCTACCCCATTTTGTTGTGGAGTGTGAGCACAAGTAAGCTCCCATTGGATCCCGTGCTTCCTGTAGAAGTTAGAAAACTCGGAGGAGACAAACTCCCCCCCCCCGTTATCAGTTCTAAGCTTCTTAATCCGCAAGCCAAGCCGGCCTTCTACCAACTCCTTAAACTCCACAAACAAATGGAAGGCTTCCGACTTCTCCTTTAAGAAGTACACCCAAGTATACCTTGAGTAGTCATCAACCAAGACAAGCATGTATCTGCTTCCACCAAGGCTGGCAGTAACCGTTGGTCCCATCAGGTCGCCATGAATACACTCCAGTGGCTTCTTGCTCCTTATTTGTGATTTATCAAACGGAAGGCAATGTGCATTACCGTATTGACAGCCCGCACAAACATGCCCATCGCCAAAGGAGGAAAACTTCGGCAACCCCCTCACCAAACTTCTACTCGCCATTGCCTTCAGCTTGTCCATGCCAACATGCCCCAGCCTCTTATGCCAGATAGCAGCACTATCATTGGCTCTCATTCTATCAACATAAGCACTGGTGGAAAGAACAAACAAGTTCTTCACCCTCCTCCCAACATGAGCAACATCAGCCTTTACCGCTGATACGTTGCGAAGGAACCTCACGTCTGTTGGCCCAAACAGAATGTGATACCCAGCGTCCACCGCATTGGTCACCGAGAAGAGGTTTTTCTTCATGCCCGACACGTGATACACACTCCTTAACGTGAGTGGCCCCTGATCACTACCCAAAGACACGACCCCCTCTTTCTCTACTGCATAAACAGTATTATCAGCATTGATAATAGCTTCATTACCTGAGTAAGCCTGAATGGAGGTGAACTTCGATTTGTCTCCGGTGAGGTGATGACCACACCCGGAGTCTACGATCCACTCGCTGTTGAAGTCCTCAGCAGACAAGGCCCGGACACAAGTGCCCGTCATGAAAGCTCCGCCCCATTCTGCTTCTTCACTTCTCGAGCAAGCCTCCTCCTTTCTCGCAGCATGCCCAGGCTGCAGTTTGACCTTGCAGTCCCGCTTGAAGTGCCCTCGCTGATGACACCGGTAGCACTTCAAGTTCTTCTTCCAGTCCTTAGGAGCATTGCTCCTCTCCGGCGGATATGAAGTTGAAGTCTCCTTCTCACCAACGATCTGCACCTTCTTCTTCTACTTCCCTTCCCATCCTTTCTTCTTGCCTGAGAAGAGAGCTTCGCTGCCTTCCTGATTCAGATTCACTCCAGCCATCTGCCTTGCTAAGCTCTCCTGCGAGGCAAGCAGATTCTCCAGCTCAAGCAACGACGGCTGAGTAGCCTACCTTGAACAGATGTGACAAAGGCCACATACTCCTTCCGCAAGCCGCGGATGATGTGCCTTTTCATCTTTGCCTCAGAGATAGGCTCATCAGGATCCAGTGCCGACAGCTCAGCACACAAGCTCTTCATCTTTAAGAAGTACTTGGAGATGGAAAGGTCTCCCTGAGTTGCCCTGGCCAACTCATTCTCCAGGAACTGAAGTCGCGCCACATTCTTCCTATTGAACAACTCATCAATGGTTGTCCAAATATCAGCAGCCGACTCACATCCAATGATGTGATCAAACAGTTCCGGAGACACGGCTCTCTTCAGAATGAACTACGCCTTAGCATTTGTTCTTCTCCAGAGCCTAACCTGCTCAGCAGTACCGAAAGCAGCAGTGACTTCCTGTCTGTCGTCACCACCGACGACTTCCCACAGCTCCTCGCCAAGAAGATAACTCTTCATGCACGACTTCCACTTCTTGAAGTTAGTCGGCGTTAAGAGTTCAATGCCAAGACCTCTTGCAAAACTCCCTTCCATTGCAACACCTGTTGGCAACCTTTCAGAAGCTCCGAGCAACAACACAGGTTGATCACCACTCAATCACTGAGTAACAACACTGGCTGACTTCCGCTCACGCAACAGAACCTCAGTAACCTCGCTCTGATACCATGTTAAATTTTCTCAACGTGGTCAGCAAGATAGCCCAAACACCAAATTAATATCTTCGGAACTACCCAGTTCTCACGTTGAACCAGCGGAACCAAGGAACAGAGGTTAATCCCACCAAACAATGGAAGCACAAGCAGGTCTATTATTCATTCACTTCTTTACAACGCGAGGCATACATAGCGAGACATGATTTCGCTAGTATAACAGCTGTAAACAGAAAGCACAAAAAAAACAAGCCGGGCGGACAGCACCGGAGTCCGCCGAGACCGCGAGGTCGCCGAGGTCGCCGAATCCGCTGAGCTCGCCCACGCTACGCTGCAATCCGCCGAATAGCACGGAGTCCGCCGCAGCCGCGAGGCCGAGCAGGACACACCGTTATTCGCCTCCTGCTGAACCTGAACTGAGGAACACCACTACCCTCCTGAAGCCGGCGGACAGGTTATTGAAGCTGGCAAAGATGAAACAGAGCTGACAAGCCGCAGAGCGACCTCCTGCTGAGTCCGCAGAGACCGCACACTTCCAAGTACTTGACCGAAGTCACAGCCAAACTCCTGGCTCCTTGAAGCTACCCGCGCGACCTGCACACAGCAAACGTCAGCACTGAAACAATCCGCGCGGACTGACAAACAGAGACCGCAACACTTCGCTCAACCCAACTTACTGTTCACTCAAGTTACTTAGGTTACTGTAGATGTGCCAGGGGGTGTCCTATTTATAGTCAAGGTGAGGAGTGTGGTCACCGCCCAAGAGATAGCGTCACCACCCCAGCCCGCGCGATAGCAAAACCCGTCCGCCGAGTCCGCATGGACTTAGCCGGATACCAAGGAAAACCGCCAGGAGCAAGGCAACCATTGACGAACCCTCTCCAGTCCGCCCAAGCTATGCGGACAAGGCATCAGCCCGCAAAGCTCCAACCACTGCAGGACAGCAACCCCCTTTAATGGCAGTCCGCACCAACCCGAGGCAGTCCGCAAGACTCACACCTCAATCCGCCACAAGTCCACGACCAAAGGCAGACAACAACAGTCCGCCCGGTCACAGCGGACTTGGCGAATACTGCGGACACCATGGTCTTGGCACAAAGTGTGACCAAGTCCAAAACCATCAAAGGCCAATGCGAGCATGGCGGACACAAACTCCCATCCGCCAAACACCCTAGCACAGACCGCCATCAGTCCGCGAGCTCCTCGCACTCCTGTCCAACGCAGCAGCCATCCCCGGACTCCAAAACCAGTCCGCCAATCGATCTCCACAGCAAATCGCCTGCTGTGCCACCAGAGCTCGACAAGGCCTCAGCCAAGCTCTAAGCTCAGTCCGCAACAGCCCAAACCGCGGAAACACCAGTCCGCAAGCTTCCCGCGAACATGAGCCAACCCGCCTATCAGCACAAACTTGCACCCGCGGCCACTGAGCAATGCACCAGTCCGCAAGCCTTCATCTGCTCAGGCCGCTCATTGTCAAAGCCAATCAACAAACACCCTATCCGCAGAAACCAGGCCGCATAGTCCGCGGACTCCATGCAACAAGCCGCTCAGAAGATAGCCGGCTTTCCACTAGACCTTCCACTAGGCCGCACATCACAGTCCGCCGAGTCCGCCTAGTCCGCCAAAGCTGTCCTCCCCAGGCCGCCCGACCTGTCCCGTCACCCACTTCCACTTCACAAATTTCAACAATAATATTTATAATATCATATATAATATCTTTAGATTATCTACAACTATTTAATATATATTATGATAATTTTAATTTATTTGCATTACTAATAGTCCATATAAAAACTGCGACACAAATGAAACATGTAATTCTTCATGGCCTAAAGGATAAGACTTGTGATTGTGAAAGTGATGGTCAATAGTTCAAGTCTCACCAAAAGGATCTTTTTTTAATATTATCTCCAAAATTTTAATATAGATTTAGATCGCTATCCTAGGTTTAGGAGACCTAGGAAAAAGTGGAGAGAGAGGGTGTGATTTGATCATATGGCTTATGAAATATCAGGATAGATCTGACGATCACGATGACTTGAATGAATTTAAAATTCATAACAAAACTATTTCTTTTATAGTGGTTTATATATATATATATATATATATATATATATATATATATATATATATATATATATATATATATATATATATTATTCTAAAAAGATATATGATTGTCTGCCAATAAAAATGAGTTCGAAAATAGGGAAAAAACAAGTGTCGTTGGATTACACTATTTTGATCCAAAAAGATGTTGGATCTGGGGCTGCAAAAAACCTATTTGTTCTAGCAAAAAAGACCCCAAAAAATATCCCTCATTCTCTCTCCTAAAACCCGACTACCATTTTTGCTCCTCCCCCACGCCATTTCCGCTTCTTCCCAAATCACGATCATCTCTAGCGCCGCCGGTGACCCCTGCCGGGGTCGTCACTTACGTTTTTTTATTAATTTTTTTTTAATATTATAAATATAGAATTTAAAATAATGACAAAAAAATTTTATATAAAAAAAACAACCACGGCGTCGGGGCGGGCGACGCACGCCGCCGCTGGCTAGGTACTGTCGCGCGGAGCCGTAGGGCCGGATGTAGGCGAATCCCGTCGGGGATTCGTCGGGGGGGGGGGGGGGGGGGGTTGGGCGATGCAAGGGGTATTGTCATCAGGGGGCGGACGAAGCCTGACTTTGCCGGCCGGGTACTGTAGCGCGTGGTCATCGGGCTGAAGGCCCGTACCCTAGATCTGCGGATTGCTCACTCTTTCTTCGGAAACCACGCTCAGTCTTCCTCTCCCACAGGCTCTCTCGCTGGCTCTTTGCTACCTTCCATCCATCACAAACCCCCAAGAAAGAGTTATTACCGCTGCACGGAGGATCTACTTTTCCTTCCCCAAAACAAGCGTTCTCTAGTTCTTTTGGAGTTCGAGGCTCGAAAATGATGAGCCTTCTCCAGTTCTTCACAAAGGAATCAACAATGTTTGAGTTTTCAGTGCGAATTGCGATCGTCCGGCGTTCGCTCCTTCCACTGCTCCACTTCTAATATGGCTGCTAGGGTTATTCTTCCCCAAACTCACGCTCACCTCTCCAATCTCATTTTCAGTATCCACTTTCGTAAGACCCCTTTTTAAAAAAAAACACCGGGGTCTTAGGCCTAGAACCGCCGCTTTGTGGTGACACCTTTGCACCCAGGAAGGTCATCACCACAAATCGCCGATCCTGCAGGCCAAATCGATCACAGGAAATGTAGCAAAACTGTTAGAGTAAGAATAAAACTCAACAAGTCCACCAGAATCACATGTATTTAAATAAATCTCCACAAAGAGAGTGTCCACAGAAATAATAAAAGCAATAAGTCTTGGGCTCATGCCCAGTACATCAAATCCTCACTACATGTCACTCAACACGAAAGCAAAAATAAATATATCTACCAGCGATCATGACTCACTGTCCCTGCTGTCTGAACTCTGGTGCTAGACTGCCCCATCTCCAAGCATACCGACCTACGGGGCTGCTCCTCCATGCCGGGCTCCATGGTCCCCAAAAATTATGTGGTTTGAAAACCGTTAGTCTAAAAGACTAAGTCCTATCATCCCCCGCCCCTTCCCCCATGGCTCCTAGGCACCGAGCGGGGAGGAGGAAAGGAGAGGACAAGAAGGTAGAGAGTAACAAATAAGCAGGTGGCGGCGGAACTAATCTAGCAGTTGTATAATATAAATGGTTGTAATAAAGGTATAAAGCTGAATAAGAAAGTAACCTTATCTTATATGAAAACATATAAGCTAATGGATCTTTTGCAGGGCTCCTATCATATAAAAAATCTCATATCTATTTATACGATAGGGTGTCAGTTTTACAGTAAGCATATACATGTAACACTGAATAATAACCTTAACTTATAAGCACGCTCGCACGAACTTATAAACCAAGGGGTCATTTTGCAGGGCCTATTGTATAAAGCGTCCCATACCACTTTATACATTAGGTGTCAGGGTTGAATGTAATGTTTATGCTATGAAATACAATTATGCCATGCTGTGAACATGCAAGTGCAACAAACCCACCCGAATCTGTGTACACAGACCTTTAGTTCCCCCTTTCTGGAGCCGAACCTCCCAGGATACCTCCGTAGTGGCAAATAGAAGCGGTCGGTCGGGCCTCGCCCACCTCTAAACCAGTAATTGCACTACCAGTCAGACCTAACGTACACATCAACTCTGGTGCACTAAGCGAAGCTCCTGCGTACTCTTACCGGCTGGCGCACCGGACTTTACCAGGCCAAGTGCTAAACCACACTTGCCGAGTCAACGTATTAGCGTCGATGCATCGACCCTCCAATACCGAAGACCCACCACCTTATACTTTATGCACATGCAACCTTATGTATCAGCACCAAGCTAAAGCTCGCCGGGCCAACCTGCCCATCACAAATAACAACCGAGCCAAAGCTCGTCGGCCAAGCTGCCCACCGCCAAATCCACCGAGCCTACCGCCCGAGTGACACAACCTAACCCCCACAAATTTGGGGGTGTGTGAGTGCAACCCTAGTTTTACTAGTTACTCTTGTAGTCCGATTTTAGCCTACAGTTTAGGTTAGCCTAGGACTGCCCAAGGTATACCCCATGAAGGGCTCTCAAAGGCACTAGGAACTACGATGAGATTACACCCGAAGCTCCCTTTCGCAAGGCACTTACAGTTATCGATTGCTATTAGATTTTGCACACCCTTACTTGTTGTTGGATCTATCCCTAATTATTTTGATACTTCCTTCTGATGAGTCCATTTTATATACCTATTTTCGGACTCATCTGAGCTTGTTTTCTCGTTGTTGCACTTCACTTTAGAGCTTTATTTGTTCATATTTGTTATTATGTCCTTTTTATGAGTAAGTGCACAATTATGCTCATGGTTTTGTATTTTGTTACTTTTATTGTTTGTACTCCTTTTTGTGATTGCTTGGAATGTCTGCACAGATTAGTGATTTGTTTTTCCTATCAGTATAGGGGTCGTGTGCTTGTTCCGGTATGGTTGTGAAATAGGAATACTGCGCACGATCATGGGATCTAATGCATACGACCACTGGTGGTGCGCCCCTGATCGTGCGCACTACTCTTTGTTTTCCAAAATCTGCCTGGGGTAATCGCACGACCACTGGATCTAGTGCGCACGACCACCGGTCGTGTGCCACTGATCGTGTGCATTGATTCCTCTTTTCTGGAGTCCTGTCTGGGGTAATCGCACGACCATTGAACTTAGTGCGCACGACCACTGCTCGTGCGCCACTGCTCGTGCGCGTTATCCCAGTTCTTCTTCCTAATCTACCATGCCAGTGCGCACGACCACTGGACATAGTGCGCACGACCACTGGTCGTGCGCCCCTAATCGTGCGCATTTTTCATTTTTGTTTTCTATAAATATGCAGCTCTCGCCCTAAATCGCAAAAATAATTGATCGCTCGACATTTCTCCGCCATTTTCATCTCTGAGGAAGGGTTCCGCCGTTCCCCTTAATCTTCCATCGTAGGGAGGTGATCCGGGCAAGCTTTCACCGCCAAATCCAAGCCGGAGCTCCTCTCGGCCTCCTCCTTCATCTTTGAGCTTCAAGAAGAGCTTGACCTAGCTTTCTCCTTCAAGCTAGGAGAAGTTGTGCAATCCTCCACCGGATCGTGACACGAAGAAGACGTGTCATTGGAAGGTGGTGATAGCCCTTCACTACCCCGGACGCAGTTGAGGACCGAGCTTGGATGCAGATTGACAACCCGACGATTCCAACCGTGAATCCTCAACAAGACTTCGGATCCGGTCAATTTCACACACTCTTTTCTTGTTTGGTTGTCGAATGTGTAGTTGAACTCTTGTATATGATGAAGTATACTTAGTTTGTAAAATGTTTTTATACAATCATGTCTATGTGATTTTGTATTTTCGTTATTTGCTCGAGGTGCGCCATATTCCATCCACCATCCATCAGCCCTTGCAGCACTAGCAATTACTAGTGGCGTGCGCAGCGAAGAGGTGCTCACGACTCTCATTCCGCCATTCTAACCACCTCATTCCGCAAGCCTACTCGTCCATTCGCCCAGCGATTCGGTGAGTAGGGCCCGACTAGTCTTCCATCCCGCCTGGCGAAAGCATCGCATAGCGGCGTTGCATAGGAGTAGTTGTTAGGCTTTTATTTTCTTTTTCCGCAAATATCAAAACCCCCCTTAGTTAACTCCGACCTAAGGACTTCAATCTCAAGTCCTCCTCGAAATTAACTCCACCTTACTGTGTTACATGAGAGATCGATACTTGGAAAAACTCGCCCATTTTATATTACTTGTGCGACCGGTTCACCGTCGTGATCTTTAGCATCACCTTCCCACGGGAAAAGACGATCTTTCGTCGATCCCGAACACCACCTAACACTAGCCAACACAACATCCTACTCATCCTATCTTTCAATGGTGAACTTCTTTTAACCTATCCAAACCAGCCAACCACTAATCCCAACTCATTTGCTTAAATTATACATCCAACGTAGGTTCTGCAGTTTTTACTATATGTAGACCAACCTAAGCTACATGAAGTGTATAGTGGGAGGTACACAAAATAATCACCAAGTACCCCTAAAATAATTATTGGAAGGCTATAATGACATTTTTAGCCTAAACCCAGAAATTCATAATTTTCCTATTTTATCTATTATTTATATATGTATTCTAGTAATCCAGAATTCCACGTTTGATCATGAAGTACCCCTTTTTGACAAGTAATTGCACTATAAATATATGATAAAATCACTATTACTAATTAACATAAAATTCAGGGTCTCACAATGTTTTTCCAGCAAGAAATAAGCTCTGAATAAATTAAATACCAAATTCCCAAAATTATGAATTTGTAAAGGAAATACTACAAATAATCATCCAAAACTTATGATTTAATTCCTCCAAGTAGTTACTGACCTAAAACTATAAGAGACCCAATTTCACAATGTTTCCACAAGTAAATTGCTCTATATAATTTATTGACCATAAATATGTCTTTTTAAAATTTGTGAAGGAGGTACTAAGATTCTTCAAGAAAAATTTATGACAAAATTCAGGAATACTTATATTGACATAAAACTTCTCCTGCCTAAATTTCATGAGTTTACAATGTACTGAGAGATTCAAAATAAATAAAATACCATTTAGGGTCTCATCATGTATAACAAGGGGGTACTAGTAATACAACTCATAAAATTCCAATAAATTCACCAGAGATCCTATTTAACTTAGAACTATTGCTACCTAAGTTTCATACCCTTTCTGTGAGTTTTGGTGACCTATTCTACACAAGGAGTGGTTATGCCCTAAACTAGGGTTAGGGGTTTGAGGGGTCTATCCATCTCCTAATCCTCTAAGATTCAGGCCAATGGAGTTGGGATGCCCTAGCATCAATTCAACCAAGTTGCAAGCCCACACAAGGGCATTTGACCCCATGCCCTTCACAACACCCAAAAGCCCCTCTTTAGGGTTTGAGTTTCGACCCTAGGCCAATACTACCCTAGGCCACCCCATAATCCCCATGAGGGTGTTAAAGGTAATTTCAAGTTAGTGGCCAAAATCTCAGCCCCTGATGAGGTGATTTGACCACTCATCCTCAAGGTGCACTTTTTTACTTGAGAACCCCTCATTAAGGTAAGTTAGGGTTAGGTCATTCCCCATCCAAAACACCTCAAAATGAGGTAAACATTTACACAGATACATAGCATGAGGCCAGGGACCACTCACCAAAATTAGGGAGGGTTTGGAAGTAATTTGACAACCTAATTAATTAACCCTAGTATTATTAAATAATAGAGAAAACTATAGGCAACGTATTTCAACAAATTACCATTTTTGGACAGACCCTAGGTCTAGATAAGGGCGACCCCCTGCCCAAATTTCAGCTCATTTGGACAAGGGATGAAGAGTGGGCACCCTTTTAAATCTCAGGGTAGCCCTAGGTATAGGTCCCACCAAAATGGATGCCCTAGTCCAACCAGAGGCCCAAATTGGTCCAAATTAATTTTGAAATAAAGTAGACACCTAGGATACAAATTTCATGTTGCTGACTTTTTCAGTAGAGGAGCCTAGGTATTTTTAAAAATTAAAAACATTTACTGTGAATAGTGTGACAAAAAAAGAGAAATAAAATGAAATTATAATGATTTAATCAAAACCAACGCACGATTCTTGGCGCAGATCCAACGCCCCGGGGTGATCGTCTACCTCCAGCCAACTGCTGAGATATCCCGAGCCTGGAGCCACTTCCAAGCATTGCCGCCGGCGATTCGACCCCTTCCCCGGCCGGCCATCGCCACCACCACCTCCGTTGAGGTGGTGGCTGTCGCTAGGCGGCGGCACAGCCGCCGGAGAGGCGGAATCCGGCAGTTTTAGCAAGAAAATTCTGGGCCGAAAACCATGAAAACAGGAATTGGTTCGGGCTCAATTGAGCCCGAACTTGGAACCTAAACGCTGCTATGATCTATCCATGAGACAAGGAGAGGAGGAGGACCTTGCCGGCGGCATGGAGTCGAGAAGATCGCCGGGAAGCCATCTATGAAGGCGGCGCCACTCGGTTTCTGCAACTGCACAGTGGGGAGGCTTGGTTTCTTCAGGTAAGGATTGGAAAATCTTCTCTCGAGCCACTGATGGTGTTTAAAGCCTCAGATGGGGAGAGGAGGGGCTGGTTCATCAATAGCCATTAAGGCCATTAATGGCTATGCTCGGCCATGGTGAAGGGGGATGAACCAGACCCTTGGTGGCCAGGGAAATGGCTGGAAACTTCTCCACTTCCCTGGGGGAGTTGAATTCAGCCATTAAAGGACGCCTTTGGCCTCCCCTGGGCCGAGCCCCTTCCTTCCCTCCTCTTTTATTTTTCTCTCTCCTCCATAATCATGGAAATGGAGCTCACCCTCTCTCCTAGTCACCAAGTTGACTTAGTCAATCTGGAGGACTTTTGGCAGCCCATACATGCACATTATCTCCTAAGGAAGCCACATGAAGAGGTTTGAGCTTGGGCTAGCCTATTTGGGCTAGGTTGCCCCAAGGTCGGCTTGGGTTGACCTTGGTCTTTTTGACCTTTTTGGTTGCCCCTAACGAGTCCCTGGTGATCCATTGATCTCCCCTAAGGCCTAGGTAGGGTTGGATAGGCTGACTTGGCATCTCGAAGGTCACTTGTCCCTTGGTAAGGGCACTTTGACCAAATTAAGGTTAGGGTTGACTTTGGTCAATTTAGCAACTAGGGCTGACCCCAATGGGTCCTTGGTGACCCAAGAACCTCACCTTAGGGTTAGGGGGGCATAAATGGGGTCCACATGGCCATGGGATGGTCAATTGACCAAATATAGTTCAGTTTGACCCATTTAGGGCTAGAGTTGACTTTAGTCAACCTAACCACCTTGACTACCCTCCAAGGGTCCTTAGTAACCCCTTGACCCAATTTTAGGTCTAGGAAGACCCTTGTGGGGTTAGTTGGGCTAACGTACGGGCGCACTGCCCTTAATTAGGGCACCTTGCCCAATTTAGGCCTAGAGTGGTCCTAGATCAACTTGGCCACCCTGAGTCGACTCCAATGAACCCTTAAGGTTCAGATGAACTTTACAATAGATTGGTGAGGCCATGGTGGGGTCTTGAATTCTTGGTGCAGGCCCCTGATCCTTTTGAATAAGGGTTCATAATTCTACTATTTGCATACCATTGTTGTCTCACCTACATCCCTAGGTTTACTTGGCCTTCTTGGGCTTACTTGGGTTTTGTCATGACCTAGTCATGACAAAACCACTCCTAGGGGTCTAGTTGTTTGAGGGATGTTACAAATCCCAATTTATAACAAAATAATTTCGTCCTCGAAATTCTAGTTAGGCCTACGGGGTTTCAAATTTGTAAGAAAAATTATAACATCCCGAGTGGTTGTGAGTAATACCTGACTGAAAAGCTCTGGGTACCTTTGTTGAATCAAGTCCTGAGGCTCCCAAGTGTACTCCTCTCGCCAGTGATTCCTCCACAGGACCTTGACCAATGGTACCTTCTTGCGGCGCAAGACTCCTATGCCCTTGTCATCAATCTGGACCGGTTCTAGATGAACCGACCGATCAGATGCTATCAGACCATTAGTGGACGTAATCCGCTACGCCAGGCGTAGTAGATCCCTCCTGAGAGAGGATACATGAAACATGTCGTGCAGGTTTGGCCAACTCCGGTGGCAGCTCCAGGCTGTATGCCAAGGGACCAATCCGCTCCCGGACACTATAATACCCCATATATCTTGGGCTGAGCTTCTTCTTCTGGCGGCGTACCCGTTAAACCCAATGCATTGGTTGGATCTTCAAGAACACCTGGTCCCCCACCTGGAACTCCACCTGACGATGCCGAGCGTTGAAATACTTCGCATGTTGGCTCTATGCCTCTAGCATCCTGTCCCGTATCATCCTCACCTGAGCCTCGGTGTCCTCCACAAACTCCGAACCCAAAGCCTTCGTATCCTCATCTTGTATCCATGATAGTGGAGTCCTACACCTCCGCCCATATAGGGCCTCATAAGGTGTCATCCTTATGGTGTACTGGTAGCTGTTATTATAGGAGAACTCGATCAATGGCAACAGCTTCTCCCAAGGCTCACCGCGATCCAAAATGCAAAGTCGCAGCAGATCTTCCAGAGTCTGATTGGTGCATTCCGTCTGCCCATCAGTCTGGGGATGAAAAGCTGTACTAAATGTCAGCCGCATGACCAAGTAAGCCTGCACAGATCTCCACTCCCTAGACGTGAACCGTCCATCCCGATCTGATATAATTGACATGGGTACACCATGATAATGGATGAACTGTTCCTCAAACTTCCGAACCAGCACACCAACCGAGTCATCCTTCCTGATCGGAATAAATTTGGATACCTTCGTCAGCCGGTCGACAATCACCCAGATAGAATCATTTCCCACCGCGATCGGGGAAGCCCATGTATGAAGTCCATCGCAACATCGTCAAACTTCCACTCCGGCACCGAGAGTCGCTGCAATAGTCCTGCGGGATTCCTGCACTTTGCCTTCACCAACTGGCATGCCTCGCAGTGGGTCACGAAGTAGGTGATATCCTTCTTCATGCCTGACCAGTACATGGTCTTCTTTAGATCCGCAGTCATCTTTGTAATCCCCGGGTGTACCGAATACCGACTGCAGTGGGCCTCCATCATAGTATCCTCCTGGAGCTGGCCTCCCTCTGGTATATACACGCGACCTCTGAAGCACACTACGCCATCCCTCAGTGAGTAATATCCAGCAGTGCCTGCTTCTAAGGCCCAGAATATCGGCTCAAGCTGGGTATCTGTTGGGTACATTGGAAAATGTGTACCAGATTTGGAGAAGTCTTTCCTAACTTAATGATATGCATCAAGTTGTATTTGATATTGTGTTGAGTTATCGTGTGCAGGTTAAGTAAATGTAAAGGAAAATTCTCTAAGTATAAGTGTCGACACTTGGGAACGACTGTGTCGACACCAAGGGCCAGATTGAGTCGACACCCAGAATTTGTTTCGACACACAGAAAATCTGTCGACAACACTGTGTCGACACCAATGGATAAATTGTGTCGACATCCAGAATTTGTGTCGACACACAGAAAATCTGTTGACAATGTAGTGTCGACACTAAGGGCCAGACTTGTGTCGACATTATCAGAAGCTGTGTCGACACACAGAGAAGCTGTCGACACATTCCAGAATTCTGTCGACAACGACTGTGTCGACACACAGAACTTGTGTTGACACACACCAGAATTCTGTCGATACCAACTTTGTCAAGACAAGGAGTGTTTGTGTCGACACACAGGACTTGTGTCTACACATTCCACAGAAGCAGTGTCGACAACAATAAGACTTATGTCGACACATGGACTATGTGTGTCGACACATATGAATAATTCAGTCGACATTCTCTGCTGCTGAGTCAAAGTCCAATGAAGGCTGAAGTAATATAACTAAAGACTTGACAACTATCATTACTGACATTGCTGTCACATTTGTCAGAAGTGTCAGATGACTGTTTGAAACCAAACAGCCAGTTATCTTGGATGAAGCCTATATGTAGATATGCTCTCTCAACAATTGAACAAGAATAACAAACACAAGAACAATAGATACAGAACAGAGAGAAGTTATTCAAGCCAATCAATTATAATCTCTGAAGGATTGAGAATCCAGAAGAAGAGAAAGAAACAGTCAACAGATTGTAGAGAGAGAAAAATAAGGAGAGAAGTTCTCATCCAGTGAAGGCAGATTCTGAACAGTCTGCGTGAAGAATTTAGATTAATTTCTGAAAGAAGGTTATTGAAGATCAAGTCCAACATCAAGAAGATCAACCCTACTATGTTCAGATTCAAGAAGCTTTGAAGAAAGCTAAGTCAGGTTGATCCTTAAGAAATCAGTTCTATCAAGAACTGATCAAGAAGCCTTCAACCAATTCTCTCTCCATCTAGTTGAAGATATCAACAACTTTTCATCATTAATTTTTATAGGATCTGTCACAGATCTGAGTGTAGGAGATTTACATCTCTGAGTTGTAAGCCTAAATTATAAAGGCTGAGGTAGGGCTGAGTGCCTGAGGTAGGGGAATCTGTTCTCTGAGTTGTAGGCATGTGAAAGAGGCTGAGGTAGGGCTGTTACCTGAGTTGTAGAAGTGGGATGTCACTCTGAGTTGTAGGTATATGAAAGAGGCTGAGGTAGGGCTTGTGCCTGAGTTGTAGGAGTGTGGATTCACTCTGAGTTTTAGGAACCTGTCTTAGTTCTGAGCTGTAAGATCTGCGGATCTTAGAAGAAGGAACGAAGTTAGGCCGAATATAATACACTATTAGATAGGCGAAGGGGGAAAGTGGATGTACCTATCATTTGGGGAACCACTATAAAACTGGTGTGCAATCTGTGAATGCTGTGTATGTGAATATTGTGTTGTACTTTCTGCTGAATACATTACTGTACTAGATATGATTATCTGCCTAAGTTAGAAAAAGAATTGAACCTATTCACCCCCCCCCCCCCGCTAGGTGTTTAGAACATCTTGAAACCAATTCTTTCAAGTGGTACCAGAGGGAGGTTACTCAAAGAATAGACCTAACCATCTGATTAGATCTCCAAGACAGAAATCTATTAGGTAAAATGGGTTCCATTGAGAATCATAAGGAGTTTGGTTCCATGAAGTTACCCATATGCAGGAAAGACATTTTTGACATATGGAAAGAAAGAGTTAAATTGTTTATGGAAGCTTCAGATCCAAGAATCTATATGACTGTCAAAGAAGGGCCATTCATTCCAATGAAAGTCTTAGTTCTTGATGCAAATCTGAGGACACCAAAGGAATATTCTGAAATGACAAAGGATGAGATCATCTTGGCTACTATAGATAAGAGAGCACAAAATATAATAGTCAGTGCCATAGATGATTCAACATTCCAAAACTTGATCCACTACAAGACCTCTAAAGAAATGTGGGACACCGTTATTGTCTACATGGAGGGTTCAGAAGAGGTGAGAGAAGATAGAAAGTCTATGCTGAATCAGGAGTATGAGAGTTTTAGATAATCTAAAACAGACATCATAACTCAATGTTACAAGAAATTCTTCAGAATGGTTAATGAACTGATGTCATATGGAAGAGTATTCAGTACATATGAGTTAAATGATAAGTTTCTGAGATCATTGACTAAAGACTGGGACACTAAGATATGTGTCATTAGGGAAGTGGCCAGACTAGCAGAAATTTCACCTCCAACATTATTTGGCAAACTGCTTTCATATGAAATACAGCTGATGGTTAGAAAAGAGGAGGAGAAAAGTAATAAAATTGATTATAGAGATAAGTTAGTGGCTTTCAAGACTGAAGTCATAAGAAAGGATAGGAGGATGTCTCCATCACCTCCTAAAAAGCTGCAGAAGTTGTTTCAGAAAGTTCTGACAGTCACACATCAAATAGTCCAAATTCTGATGAAGACTTAGCAGCTTTCTGAAAACAATTTCAAAGGTTTTTGAAGAAGAAACAATGAAGATCCAAGTCATCCTCTTCACAATCCAAGGATGATTACTATCAAAAAAAGAAATCATCTAGGAAGGACAGGTATAGCTCCAAACCTAGTAAATTATCTTCAACTAAGATTGTTTGCTATTGCTACAACAAGCCAGGACATGTGGTAGCTGATTTTACTGACAAAAGGAAAGAATCTAATGATAATAAGAAACTAAAAATCAAGGGCAAGAATGAGAAATCCCCTGTTGCAAAGAAGCAAAAAAGTTGGTCAGATTCTTCATCATCAGATTCTGAGGCTGAAGCTGAAGCTGAAGCATATATAGGACTGTTGGCAACTGAAGAGGATGTAGAAGATGCTGAATTCTTGAAGTGGCTGGATTCAGTAAATGAAATTGAAGAAACTTATTGTAAAGGGTTGATGGCCTTGAAAGAAGAAGATCAGTGCCAGGATCAGCCTTTACCTAGTAAAGTAAACAATTCTTCAATAGGTTCTGATTACTATACCAGTTCTGAATCAGAAGCATCTGCATCAAGAGATGTAGATGAATTTGAATCTGAAGGAGATGTTCATCAACTTATTGATGAATATGGTGACCTGCTGCAAGCACTTAAGAAAAGCAGAATCCTTAATAAAGCACTGACCAAGGAAATTGCTGATCTTAAGCTGGCTGCATTAGATTCAGAAAAATTGCTGGATCTAAAGATGAATGAAGTAGCCAAACTGAAAAACATAACTGTTATTCAGATGGGTACTATTACATTCAAGAATGATCAAATCAAAAGTTTGGAAGTCAAACTTCAGAAGGAAAAGGATCTAGTGGCTAAGTTCTCTAAGCCAAAATCAGTTTTACCTTTAATTGATGACTTTATTCCTAAAAGGGTAAGACTGGATTGGGCTTTGAGGGAAATGCAAGGGCTGCCAATTCCAAAAGAAAAGGCAATGCCCCAGTACATTCTCTAGCCTTCAAACCCCCCATTTCCTTCAGAAAAGTATGACAGCCAACTAATAGATGTGATCATGATATCATACATGGTTTTGGTAAGTCTGAAACTCTGAATGACAAGGGTGTAGCTCCAGCACTCAAGCAAAGAACTACTGTACCAACAGTGTTAAGAACAGCTGACAACAATGCTGTTAGAACTGTACCTAAAAAGAGGTATAATATATATGATTGTTGGTGTTGTGGTAAGATAGGGCATTATGCCATGGATTGCTGGCACAACACCAGTGTCAGGAAGAATGCCAACTTACCTGTGAGGAAGGCTGCTGGTAAGAATATTAAGTTTCAATCTAACTTGAACCTAGAACCCAAAAAACATTGGGGTTCTAAGGTAAATTAATTTTATTTGCTGCAGGTGGGTCCAAGTTGCCATACCCGTATATGGTACTTGGATAGTGGATGTTCCAGGCACATGACTGGAACAAGAAGAATGTTGAAGGACTATACTTCCATAGAAAATGGACCCAAAGTGATCTTTGATGGATCAGAAAAAGGGGTCATAAAAAGGTTTAATAATATTTCTTCTAGTTCTATAATAATCACTCAAGTGGCTTATGTAAAAGGTTTGAAACATAACTTGATAAGCATAAGTCAGCTGAGTGATCTTGGATATGACATTTCATTTATTAAGAATGGGTGTCAGATCAAAAGGACAAGTGATCAGACGATGATCTTGTATGGTTATAGAAAAGGGAATGTTTATTATTTAAATTTTGATTATGAAGACATGAACTCTCCTATATGTTTAGTTGCAAATGAGAAAGCATCTCAGTGTGTCCAATGGTAAAAGAGGCTAGCTCATATGAACTATAAGACTATAGGCCAGCTCTAAAGTATAGAGTTAGTGAGGAATGGTCCTTAATTTAAGTGCATAAAAGAGGGTATATGCTCAGCTTGTCAAAAAGGCAAGCAGACCAAATCCTCTTTTCATAGTCTTGATACCAAATACTCTATGAGGTGCGTGTACCTCTTGCATATGGATCTATTTGGTCCTATGTCAGTTCATAGTCTAGGTAGGAAATTCTATACTTTTGTGGTAGTAGATGACTATTCTAGATATACATGAGTGTTCTTTTTGAGGCAGAAATCTGAAACCCCAAATATCTTTCATAACTTTGTTATATAAATTCAGAATGAATATAACAATTCAGTGGTCAAAATCAGAAGTGACCATGGAACTGAATTTTAGTCTGAGTGTATGATAAGGTTTTGTGAAGAACTAGGGATTCATCAGAAATTCTCCTCACCTAAAACACCTCAGCAAAATGGAATTGCTGAAAGAAAGAATAGAACTCTGATTGAGGCTGGTATAACTCTACTGAGTGACACTTCACTCCTAGAATATTTCTGGGCTGAGGTAGTAAATACTGCTTGTCATGATCTCAATAGAGCATCTATAACTAAGAACCACAAAAAAACTCCCCATGAGATTTTGAAGGGCAAAAAACCAAACATATCCTACTTTAGGATCTTTGGTAGCAGGTGTTATGTGCTTAACACTAGGCAAGTCTCACCTAACTAAGTTTGCTGCCAAATTCCAAGATAAGATATTTGTTGGGTACAACAATAACAGTAAGACATATAGGGTCTACAACTTGACTACAAAAGTTGTAGAGGAATCAGTTCATGTAGTGTTTGATGAGTCTGAGCTAATTAACTGTGAGTTGTCTATCAATCCGTTGTAGCTCAACAGGTTTAAAAGAAAAGTTGGATATGCTGACTATTAATAAAGACCAAACTGCAAGGTAGGATGTGGAAAATGATGGTTGCTGTCCAGGGGGAGTACAAGATCCACATGCTGACATTGAAGACAATGAAGTTCAGCATGATGAAGAAATTCAAATTGCTGATAGAATGCCTCCAGCAATAAGGAATCTAAAGGATCATCCTGCACACCAAATCGTTGGTGATCCCAGACATGGTGTGAAAACAAGAAGCAAACATATGAACACAGTGCTTTGCTCAAGTTTGCTGTCACAGTTGGAACCAAAAAGATTTGAAGAAGCCATACAAGATTCCAACTGGATTGATGCAATGCAGAAGGAGCTGAATCAATTTAGAAGGTGTAAAGTATGGGAACTGGTTCCAAAACTAAAGGATCATAACATTATTAAGACAAAGTGGATCTATAGGAACAAACTGGATGAAAATGGCATAATAGTGAAGAACAAAGCAAGATTGGTTGCCAAAGGTTATAGACAGGAAGAGGGCATTGACGTTGATCAGACCTTTACCCCAGTGGAAAGGTTGGAAGCAATAAGGCTATTCTTGCCTTTGCTGCTTTCCAAGGCTTCAAAGTACACCAAATGGATGTCAAGTTAGCTTTCCCAAATGGTAATTTGAAAGAAGAAGTCTATGTTCATCAACCCTCAGGTTTTGTTGATCCACTTTTTCCTGATTTTGTTTATAGACTTAAGAAAGCCTTATATGGTTTGAAACAAGCCCCTAAGGCTTGGTATGAAACTTATCTACTTTTCTCATTAAAAATAAATTTTCAAGGGGGAAAATAGACAAGACTCTATTTCTTAGGGAGTCAAAGGGCAAGTTGATCCTAGTACAGATTTATGTTGATGACATAATCTTTGGATCTACAGAAAACAACCTTTGTATGAAGTTTGCAAAACTTATGCAAGGGAAGTTTGAGATGAGCAGTATGGGTGAGCTCAAATTCTTCTTGGGACTCCAAGTAAGACAGACTGATGATGGTGTTGGGTACATTGGTTCTAATGTACCTGATTTGAAGAAGCCTCACCCAACTCAATGATATACATCAAAATGTATTTGATGTGTTTTGAGTTTACTTGTGCAGGTTAAGTATTTGCAGGAAATGATGAAAAAGTTTCTAAGTCCATGTGTCGACACCTAGAGGGAAAGTGTCGACACTTAAGAAGACTTGTGTCGACACCCAGGCAAGCAGTGTCGACACTTGGAGTCATTGTGTCGACACCAGGGATGCAGAGTCGACACCAGACAGAAAGTGTCGACACAAAGAGCTGTGTCGACACTCAGTGAAGACAAGTGCAGTGAAGCAGTGTCGACACTTACCAGTTGTGTCGACACCCAGAGAAACTGTATCTACATCAGAAAGTGTCGACACTTGGAGGCTATGTCGACACTCAGCAAAAGTCAGCAGAGACTAAGTAAAAGTGTCGACACAAGGAAGAATGTGTCGACACTCAGCAGAAGACACAACACTTGAAGAAAGTGTCGACACCCAGAACAATGTGTCGACACTCAGCAGATGAGTCAACACTTGAAGTAAGTGTCGACACCCAGAACAATGTGTCGACACTCAGCTGAAGACTCGACACTTAGCAAAGTTCAAGTATATTCAAGTACAAGTGTTGACACAAAGGAGATGTGTCGACACTCAGCTAGAGTCTTAACAGAAGAAATATGTGTCGACACAAGGAGCTGTGTCGACACTTAGCAAGTATCAACACTAAAGACATGTGTCGACACCAAAAAGCAGTGTCGACACTGACAAGTTCAACACATGAAGATGTGCTGACACAAAGGAGATGTGTCGACACTTACAAGAATTCAGCAATTTACTGAAGTACAAGTACTTATATCGACACACATTATCAGTGTCGACACATGAAGAAGAAGCTGTGTCGAGATATAAAATCTACAACACAAGGAGTTGTGTCGACACCTTGTAGGATAGTGTCGACACTTAGACAACTTGTGTCGACACTTGGTCTATAAGTGTCGACACTTAAAGACAGACAGTCTCGACACTTTCAGATAGTTACAGAATTTTCAAAAACTGACTGGATGACTTGACAGCTGCCATTCCAGCCGGTCTACTGCACCTGTCAGAGTTGTCAGAAATCAGTTATGAACCAGACCAGCCGGTTACCATGAAGAAGGCCTATAAATAGACTTATGCTGTCTACAGTAAGTTGTTGTCCAAGTTGTTCAAGTAATTAACAAAGAAGAAGATCTAGTTATTCCTTGAAGAATCTAGTGAAGATCTAAGTAGTTGGAGAGAGAGAGCTTCATCCAAGAAGTCAGCCGTTGGAACCAGGCTGAGAAGAAGGGTTCAGATTTATTCTGAATCTTAAGTAGCAGAGATCAAGGATCAACTGCAGAAGAGGTCAATCTAATTGAGTTCTACATTCAAGAAGCTTTGTAGAAAGCCAAGTCAGATTGATTTCAGCTGAGTTCTTCCAAGAACTCATCAAGAATCTCACAACTCTTCTCTCTTGTCTCTGAGTTGTTGAGTTACAATTATTGTATTCATATTATCTTGTAGGATCCTTAGGGATCTGAGTCTTTGTAAGCCTGTAATTATAAAGGCTGAGTGTAGGGCTTGAGTGCCTGGGTGTAGGAGATTTGAATCTCTGAGTGTAGGCATATTGTGGCTGAGTGTAGGACTTGGTGGCTGAGTGTAGGCCTTGGTGGCTGAGAGTAGGCTTTGTGAAGAAGCTGAGTTGTAGGGCCTTGGGCCTAAGATGTAGGAACCTGTTTTGGGGTTCTGAGATAGTGGAGAAGTTTGGCTGAATCTAGTTCTCTACTAGATAGGCGAAGGGGGAAAGTGGATGTACCCAAACCTTGGGCAACCACTATAAAACTTTGTGTCTACTGGTTGATTGTGTAATTCTGTAATAGCTGCTTGTGTGCTGTGATAAAATAACTAGAACTCTGTGATATTATCTGAATTCTGCCTAAAAAGTGAAAAAGATTTAAGTCACCTATTCACCCCCCCCCCCTCTAGGTGATTAGGTACAATATCTTTCAAATGGCTTGTCCATATCACAGTCTAAGTTCACCAAGGAGTTAATTAAGAAATATGGTATGGAGTCATCCAATACCATGCGAACTCCTATGGGGACAAGTATGCCTTTAGGCAAAAATGATGCAGGAAAACCTGTAGATGAGTCTTTGTATAGAGGGATAATTGGCTCCCTCCTATACTTAACTACTAGTAGACCAGACATTATGTATGCTACATGTGTCTGTGCTAGGTACCAAGCAAGCCCTAAAGAATCTCATTATACTACTGTTAAAAGAATATTGAGATATCTTAAGGGCACCTCTAATCTTGGTCTTTGGTACCCTAAGAATAGAGACTTTCTACTAACTGGTTTTTCAGATGCAGACTTTGTAGGCTGCAAAGAAGATAGAAAGAGTACCACTGGTACCTGCCACTTTCTAGGTGGTAGATTGGTATCATGGAGTAGTAAGAAGCATACTAGTGTGACAATTTCCACTACAGAGTCTAAGTATATTGTTGCAGGCAGCTGCTGTGCTCAGCTTCTATGGATTCAACATTAACTTGAAGAATATGGTCACAAGGTAAGTAGTACTCCACTATTTTGTGATTCTACAAGTGCTATTTCTATTGCTAAAAACCCTGTATCACATAACAGAACAAAGCATATAGAAATGAGATTTCACTTAATTAGAGAGCATGTTGAAAAAGAAGATATTTATTTGGAATTTGTCACCACAAATAATCAAATTGCTGACATGTTTACTAAACCACTAGATGAAACTAAATTGAATTAGGCATGTTAAACCTTGAGTAACTTAGTAATTCTGGCTACATAAGTCAATGTTGACATATAAAAGTTTATGTCGACACAAAAGGAAATCTGTGTCGACATATAAAAGTTTGGGTCGACACTTCAGGTAAGTTGTGTCGATACAACAAAGTAGTGCTGAGATAGTAGTGTCGACACTCAGAATTATGTGTCGACACATAGAAGTTCTATCATTTAGATAGTTGTGTCGACACATATAGAAGTCTATGTCGACACACATGTATTAGAGTCGACTATTAAGAAGTCTGTATCGACACATCGCAAACTATGTCGACACATAGTGTTGTCTGACTCTGTCGAGATATTAGAAGTCTGTGTTGACACAATCTCTACAGTGTCGACACATTAAGTATCTATTATCCCTCCTTTTGGCCTTCTGTGTTGACAAACATATAAATAGGTCACAGAACAATTTTTTCGACTAAGCTCTCAACATTTTCGAGACCCAAACCTTGAGTCGACAAACCTTCATCTCTCTTCTCCTCAAATTTCTTGTCATCAATGGCGCCAAAGTTGGAGACCAACATCAACGAAGGCTATGAGTTAGTGCGCAATGCCTTTGAGAGTGCAGCGTCTGAGATTAGAGATGTAATAACCATAAGCCAAGAAAATGGTTTAGAATATCTAGTTTCAGAACCTACTAAGATCTAGAAGACGAAGATTCTTGAATTCTATACAAAAGCAACCATGGATTTAACTGGATTGAAGATTAGGTCATCAATTCAAGGCTGCAAGGTTAAACTTACCCAAAAGCGTCTGAGGAAATCACTTCAATTGCCCAGGACTCAGGAAGATGATGAAGTTACATCTTCAATGACTAAAGAAGCTCTTCAATGGTGTGGCCTGGATCCCACACTAAGATCGAATAATCCATGCGAAAGAAAGGAATGAACTCACATGGAAAATTTCTCTCAGAGATTGTGGGAAAAGTAATTCTCTGCAAACCAGGTGGACATGATAGGATCTCAGCCTATATGTTCAACTTGATAACCAAGATTATTTTCAGAATCAAAACTAACTGGTCTGCAATGATTTTTGAGAAGATCAAGGAAAGCCTGAAGAAACCTACTTTAGGTAGAATTCTGAGCCTGTATCTGGCAATAAATATTCTTGAAGTGTTGATCCACACCACTGGATCTAGAATAAATCACATGAGAAGGATGGATATGAAAAACTATCCAGGTGGGAAAGAGTTTTGACAAAAGATGGTTCTACACCACAGAAACAACCACCACTTCCAAAGAAAAAGACAATCCTCAGAATGCCTGAATCTTCTAGTGATTCAGAAGAACAAGTAATCTTTAGTTCAGATGAGGACCAACAAGAATCTACAAGGAAATCATCTGCTCCTATGAATATAGATGATAGTCAGATGCAGGGGGAGTATATTCCAGAAACACCATCCCACTGAATCAATGTTAGGATGTGCCTCCTCAAGGGGGAGCCAATGAACTTTCTCCAGTTCAACAAGAAGTCTTGCCTCCAAAACATGCTCCAGAGAAAGAGCAAGCTGCCTTAGAGAGTGAAACAGCCACTCAAACAATTCTTGAGGTAATTGGTGATATTAATCAATCTATACTAGATAATGAGCCAGATACATTAACTATGCTTCTATCTGATGTTGAATAAACACAACATGACAACATCCCTGCACAGAATATATCTATGGATAATACATCTGCATTAGATGATACTCCATTAAATGTTCAAGATACAGATATTCCTCCAGCTCACCTACAACAAGAATTTAATCTTGAGGAATTATACCCTGATTTACAAGAAGTAAGAACTGAGGAAGTTGTGCCAAGAACTTAGGGGGAGGAGCCAGGGACTCAGGGGGAGTGGCCAAGAGCTGATAAGGAGCTGCCCTCAAGTCCAAAGGACACAGTAAATCTAGAAAGTTCTTCTGAATCTGATGATGGAGAAGCACAAAGAGCTAAGAAGAGAAAATTGATGGTTTACAAGAAGAAAATCTCAAATTATAAAAAAGCTTTACAGACTGCTTCACAACCCTCAACACCAACAATTGATTTCAGTTCACTGTTAGTTGCTCTGCAAATTAAAATGGATGAGCAAAGAGCAGCCATGGAGAAATATATAGATGAAAGCCATAAGGACCTTCAATTCACTCTGGCTCAAGACATAAAATCAATCAGATTTGAAGTTAATCAGAATAAGAAAGAAATGACAAATTGCTTCCATAAAGGAGGTAATGGTGTAGTTTTTCTGGCCAAACAGCAAAAAGAAGCAAGGACACAGATTGATGATATAGTGGTCAAGCAAGGATATGTCCTGGAAAATCAGATAAAGATGAATGATAATCTTACTGAATCACATAATGTGATTATTACTGAATTAAAGAATAAATCAATTGCATTAACTGAGGAAAGGGCTAAAGAGAAATCAAAGTTTGATAAGAAACTTCAAGAAGATTAGCCACTTTCCAATCTGCAATTCAAGCCTCTCAGAGAATCATATCTACTAAGCTACAGAAGTTTAAAGCCTATTATACAGAGGGAACCAATCATCTGGTTAATCAAATAAGGTTCCAAAATAATGATCTAATGGATCATATTGAAAGAGAAGTCATAAAGGGGGAGAGATTGATAGTCAATGCTAGTTCAGAGCATGCTAAATGGATCACAAATGCTGCTAGAGCAACTCTGGGATATCCACCCCTATGTGATGATGATAATACAGCTGAGTCAGGTATTCAAGCTGGAGGATTTGAAGGGGGTCATCATGAGGTAGCTCAAATCATATACCCCCCTTCAAACTTTGAGGAAATTCATCACCTGGTTCACCAGATGTATAGTACTTCAGAGGCTACTAAGAATGTTATCTTTGAGAAAGGGTACATGTTAGAAGCAACACTAAATAAAGAGCAAGAAGCTTAACTCTCAAAGAAGAGATTTAGAGAGCAGGCTGAACTGAAGCTTGATTTTGAAAGATGGAGTCCAACCTCCAGAAATATAATACTCACTGCCTGGCAAGCTGTCAAAGACAAAATGCATGATAGAGGCAAGTGGTATTCTGAAGTTGAGTGGAATAAATATCTGCAAATACAAGATGTTATTCAGCAGTTCAGAAGGGATCACAAGGCTGGGAAACTACCTGCTACAGCTATAGAGCCCAGTAAATATTTTCCCAAGGCTTTTCACTATTTTGAAAGGCAAAGAGTTAAGGCTGAAGAACTTAAGAAGAAGGATCTCAAAGGCAAGAAGCTAATTGAAGATACTGAAGCTCCAGTACAAGCAAAGATCCAGTCTGGAAAAGGCATAGTGATCAAGGAGCCTGATCAGCCTTAGGATAGATTGACTAGATTATAAAACATTGTAATTTTCAGTTTTAAACTCCATGTATTCTATTGTCAACAAACTATTGTGAAATTTAAACAAAACAATGATTCATGCTTGTTATTGTTATATCATATTCTGTGATGATATTATTTACTTATTTTGTTTATATGTTTTCCTGTCATTGAATGTTTTTATACATCATATTGTTAATTTTATTATAAGTGATGTATATCATTGACTAAGGGTTATGACTTCTCCAAATAGGGGGAGATTGTTGGGTACATTGGAAAATGTGTACAAGATTTGGAGATGCCTTTCCTAACTCAATGATATGCATCAAGTTGAATTTGATATTGTGTTGAGTTATCATGTGCAGGTTAAGTAAATGGAAAGGAAAATTCTCTAAGTACAAGTGTCGACACTTGGGAACGACTGTGTTGACACCAAGGGCCAGATTGTGTCAACACCCAGAATTTATGTCGACACACAGAAAATCTATCGATAATACTGTGTCGACACAAAGGGATAGATTGTGTCGACATCCAGAAGTTGTGTCGACACACAGAAAATCTGTCGACAACGCAGTGTCTACACTAAGGGCCATACTTGTGTCGACATTATCAGAAGCTGTGTCGACACACAGAGAAGCTGTCGACATATTCCAGAATTCTGTCGACAACGACTGTGTCGACACACAGAACTTGTGTCGACACACAACAGATTTCTGTCGACACCAACTTTGTCAAGACAAGGAGTGTTTGTGTCGACACACAGGACTTGTGTCGACACATTCCACAGAAGCTATGTCGACAACAACAAGACTTGTGTCGACACATGGACTATGTGTATCGACATATATGAATAATTCAGTCGACATTCTCTACTGCTGAGTCAAAGTCCAATGAAGGCTGAAGTAATACAACTGAAGACTTGAAAACTGTCATTACTGACATTATTGTCACATCTGTCAGAAGTGTCAGATGACTATTTGAAACCGGAACAACTGGTTACCATGGATGAAGCTTATATATAGATATGCTCTCTCAACAATTGAATAAGAACAACAAACACAAGAACAACAGATACAGAACAGAGAGAAGTTATTCAAGCCAATCAATTATAATCTCTGAAAAATTGAGAATCCAGAAGAAGAGAAAAAAATAGTCAACAGATTGTAGAGAGAGAAAAACAAGAAGAAGAGAAGTTCTCTTCCAGTGAAGGCAGATTCTGAACAGTCTGCCTGAAGAATTCAGATCAAGTCTGAAGAAGAATTCAGATTAATTTTTGAAGGAAGCTAATTGTAGATCAACTCCAACATCAAGAAGATCAACACTACTGTGTGCAGATTCAAGAAGTTTTGAATTAAGCTAAGTCAGGTTGATCCTTAAGAAATCAGTTCAATCAAGAATTGATCAAGAAGCCTTCAACCAATTCTCTCTCCATCTGGTTGAAGATATCAACAACTTTTCATCATTAATTTTTGTAGGATCTGTAACAGATCTGAGTGTAGGATATTTATTTCTCTGAGTTGTAAGCCTAAATTATAAAGGCTGAGGTAGGGCTGAGTTCCTGAGGTAGGGGAATCTGTTCTCTAAGTTGTAGGCCTGTGAAAGAGGATGAGGTAGAGCCGTTGCCTGAGTTATAGGAGTTGGGTGTCACTCTTAGTTGTAGGCCTGTGAAAGAGGCTGAGATAGGGCTTGTGCCTGAGTTGTAGGAGTGTGGATTCACTCTGAGTTGTAAGAACCGGTCTTGGTTCTGAGCTGTAAGATCTGCGGATCTGAGAAGAAGGAAGGAAGTTAGGCCGAATCTAGTACACTGCTAGATAGGCGAAGGGGGAAAGTGGATGTACCCATCATTTTGAGAACCACTATAAAACTGGTGTGTAATCTGTGAATGCTGTGTATGTGAATGCTGTGTTGTACTTTCTACTGAATACATTGCTGTACTTGATAGGATTATTTGCCTAAGTTAGAAAAAGAATTGAACCTATTCTCCCCCTTCTAGGTGTTTAGAACATCTTAAAACCAATTCTTTCAGTATCCTGCCTCTGCCCATCCTGGACTCAATCTCCAATATCACCTGGAGCAATCAACGATGCCAGGTACTCCCTATACAGCTCTGGGTGATCCTCGGACACAAAGGATATCTGCATCTTTTCTAACGTCTGGACCAAATCCAAAGCCATCATTTGCGATCCTGCTGCAGGGGCTGTAGCCTCCGATTCAGCGCATCTGCCACCATATTCGCCTTCCCTGGGTGGTACTGCATCTCGTACTGGTAATCTGCTAAGAATTCCACCCATCTTCTCTGTCTGATATTCAGCTCCTTTTACGTGTCCACATACCTCAAGTTCTTGTGATCAGAGTAGATATCGCAGTGGACACCATACAGATAGTGCCTCCAGACTTTCAGCGCAAATATGACCGCTCCCATCTCTAAGTCATGAACTGGGTAGTTCTGCTCATGCTTCTTCAGCTGCCGAGAAGCGTATGCTATCACGTGACCATTTTTCATCAGCACCATACCCATGCCCTTGTAGGAAGCGTCAGTCTAGACCTGGAATCCTTCTTTCCCTGATGGAAGGGCCAGTATAAGAATCGAGGTGAGTCGATTCTTTAACTCTTGAAAGGCCACCTCGCACTGCGGGGTCCAGATAAAGGGCACTTCTTTCTTTGTCAAGGATGTGAGAGGAAGGTCAATATGTAAAATTCCCTCCACGAACTTCCGGTAGTAACCGACAAGTCCTAGAAAGCTCAACACATCTGAGGCCGACTTTAGCTGCGGCCAATCCTGAACTGCCTGAATCTTGGCCGGGTCCACTGCCAACCCAGAACCACTGATGATATAGCCTAGGAAAGCCACCTCCTTCAGCCAGAACTGGCATTTGCTAAACTTCGCATAGAGCTGGTGCTCCCGTAGTCTCTCTAGGGTCAGCATCAGATGTCAGATCCCGACAATGGTACCTTCTTGCTGCTGAAGACTCGTATGCCCTTATCATCAATCCGGACCGGTTCCAAATGAACCGACCGATCAGATGCTATCGACCCATCAGTGGATGTAATCCGCTGCTCCGGGCATAGTAGAGCCCTCCTGAGAGAGGATACATGAAACACGTCGTGCAGGTTTGCCAGCTCCGGTGGCAGCTCTATCATGTATGCCAAGGGACCAATACGCTCCCGGACCCTATAAGGCCCCATATATCTTGGTCTGAGCTTCTTCTTCCGGCCGTATACCCGTGAAACCCCATGCATTGGTCAGATCTTCAAGAACACCTGGTCCCCCACCTGAAACTCCACCTGATGATGCGGAGCGTCAAAATACTTAGTCTGTCGTCTCTGTGCCACTAGCATCCTGTCCCGTATCATCCTCACCTGAGCCTCGGTGTCCTCCACAAACTCCGAACCCAACGCCTTCGGATCCTCATCCTGTATCCATGACAGTGGAGTCCTACACCTCCGCCCATATAAGGCCTCATAAGGGCCATCCTTATGCTGGATTGCTAGCTGTTATTATAGGAGAACTCGATCAATGGCAACAGCTTCTCCCAAGGCTCACCGTGATCCAAAATGAAAAGTCGCAGCAGATCTTCTAGAGTCCGATTGGTGCGTTCCGTCTGCCCATCAGTTGGGGAAGAAAATTTATATTGAATATCAGTCGCGTGACCAAGTAAGCCTGCACTGATCTCCACTCCCTGGATGTGAACCGTCCATCCCGATCCGATACAATCGACCTGGGTACACCATGATAATAGATGAACTATTCCACGAACTTCCGAACCAGCACACCAACCGAGTCAACCTTCCTGATCGGAATAAATCTGGCTATCTTTGTCAGCCGGTCGACTATCACCCAGATCGAATCGTTTCCCGTCCGCGATCGGGGAAGCCCATGTATGAAGTCCATCGCAACCTCGTCAAACTTCCAGTCCGGCATCGGGAGTGGCTGCAATAGTCATGCGGGGTTTCTGCACTCTGCCTTCACCAACTGGCATGCCTCGTAGTGGGTCACGAAGTAGGTGATATCCTTCCTCATGCATTGCCAGTACATGGTCTTCTTCAGATCCGCAGTCATCTTTGTAATCCCCGGGTGTACCGAATACCGACTGTAGTGGGCCTCTATCATAATATCCTCCCGGACCTAGCCTCCCTCTGGTATATACACCCGACCTCTGAAGCACACTAGGCCATCCCTCAGTGAATAATCTCCAGCAGTGCCTGCTTCTAAGGCCCGGAATATCGGCTCAAGCTGGGTATCCTTCTTCTGCCCATCCTGGACTCGATCTCTAATATCATCTGGAGCAATCAACGACGCCAGGTACTCCCTGTACAGCTCAGGGTGATCCTCGGACACAAAGGATATCTGCATCTTTTCTAACGTTTGGAACAAATCCAAAGCCATCATTTGCGATCCTGCTGCAGGGGCTGTAGCCTTCCGGCTCAGCGCATCTGCCACCACATTCACCTTCCCTGGGTGGTAGTGCATCTCTTACTGGTAATCTGCTAGGAATTCCACCGATCGTCTCTGTTAGATATTCAGCTCCGTTTGCGTGTCCATATACCTCAAGTTCTTGTGATCGGAGGAGATATCGCAGTGGACACCATACAGATAGTGCCTCCAGACTTTCAGCGCAAATATGACTGCTCCCATCTCTAATTCATGAACTGGGTAGTTCTGCTCATGCTTCTTCAGCTGCGGAGAAGCGTATGCTATCACGTGACCATTTTGTATCAGCACCACACCCATGCCGTGGTAGGAAGCATCAGTGTTGATCTGGAATCCTTCTTTCCCCGATGGAAGGGCCAGTATACGAGCCGAGGTGAGTCGATTCTTTTACTCCTGAAAGGCTACCTCGCACTGTGGGGTCCAGACAAAGGGCACTTCTTTCCTTGTCATGGATGTGAGGGGAAGGGCAATACAAGAAAATCCGTCCACGAACTTCCAGTAGTAACCGGCAAGTCCTACAAAGCTCCGCACATCTGAGGCCGACTTCAGCTGCGGCCAATCCCGAACTGCCTGAATCTTGGCCGGGTTCACTGCTAACCTAGCACCACTGATGATATGGCCTAGGTAAGCCACCTCCTTCAGCCAGAACTAGCATTTACTGAACTTCGCGTAGAGATGGTGCTCCCGTAGTCTCCCCAGGGTCAGCATCAGATGTCGTGTGTGCTCCTCCTCTGTCCTCGAGTAGATGAGGATGTCGTGTGGATGCTCCTCCTTTGTCCTCGAGTAGATGAGGATGTCGATTGAGTTAGTGCCAGAGGCTAGGACGGTGTCACGGCCTCCGTTTAGAATGACACCAAAAGAGTTGGCTGAGCTCAAAGTGCAGTTGCAGGAACTGTTGAAACAGGGCTATATCCGACCCAGTTCTTCACTGTGGAGCTCGTCGGTGTTGTTCGTGAAGAAGAAAGATGGTAGTATGCGGCTGTGCATAGACTATCGAATCTGAATAAATTGGCCATTAAGAATAAGTATCTGATTCCTCGGATAGACGACCTGTTCGACCAGTTGGCTGGGTCGGTGGTGTATTCAAAGTTGGACTTAAAGTGGGATACTATCATTTACGAATTCGTGACGAGTACATACCCAAGACAGCGTTTGGTACGATGTATGGTCACTTCGAGTTCTCGGTGATGCCGTTCGGGCTGACGAACGTGCCATCTGTGTTCATGGATCTTATGAATCGAGTATTTCGAGAATACATGGATTATTTTGTAGTTGTCTTCATTGACGACATCTTGGTGTATTTCAAATCGAAAGAGGAGCATGAGACCCACTTGAGAGTGGTCTTGCAGGTGTTGAGAGAGAATCAGATGTATGCAAAGTTCTCAAAGTGCGGGTTCTGGTTAACGAAGGTGGCATTTTTGGGCCACGTGATTAGTGAGGATGGGGTGGCAGTGGATCCAACAAAAGTGGAAGCCATTAGAGGTTGGCCGGTTTTGAGGAATGTGGCGGAAGTCCGAAGTTTTCTTGGACTAGCCGGGTATTATAGGAGATTCGTGGAGAATTTTTCGCGGATAGCTCTACCCCTCACCTCACTCACTCGTAAAGATCATAAGTTTGTGTGGACTCAAGAGTGCAGTCAAGCATTTGAGGCACTGAAGGAGAGACTGGTGATGGCTCCAATCCTAAGTCTACCACAAGTGACCGAGGGATTTCAGATCTTCAGTGATGCATCGGGATGCGGTTTGGGTTGCGTTTTGGTGCAACATGGCAAGGTGATAGCTTTTGGGTCTAGGCAGCTGAAGCTTCAGGAGAGGAATTACCCCGTCCATGAATTGGAGTTGGCGGCAGTAATTTTTGCATTTAAAATATGGCAACACTATGTTTATGGTGCAAAGGTGGAGATCTTCACGGATCATAAAAGCCTGAAGTATCTCTTGGATCAAAAGGACTTGAACATGCGGCAATATAGGTGGGTTGAGTTCCTTGGAGACTACGAGGTGGCAATTCAATATACACCAGGTAAAGCCAATATGGTGGAGGAGCCTTGAGTAGAAAGTACTCGGGGCAAGGGAATTGGATCGAAGCTCATGATGAGCGGTTGGTATGGGACTGGGAGTCCCTTGGCATGGAATGCATAGCGAGAGGCGAGTCTAGCATGGCTCGGTTGAACTAGATTGAAATCCAGAACGACTTGTCCGATCATATTCGGGAAGCGACCCGTTTGGATGTGGAGTTTCAACCGTTCGTGGTGGAGGCTCAAAAGGGCGAGATCAGCGCCTGGGAGATGATTGATGGGATCTTGAGGAAGGGCGGATGGATTTGTGTACCACAGTTCGGCTAGCTTCGTGAGGAGTTGATGTTTGAGGCTCACTTCCCAAAGTACTCCATTCACACGGGTAGTATAAAGATGTACTTGGATATGAAGAAATCCTTTTGGTGGCCTGGGCTGAAGCGGGACATAGCTTTGTATGTGAATCGATGCCAAACTTGTGCCTTGGTGAAGGCCGAGTGTCAGAAGCCGGGCGGGTTCCTGAAGCCTCTTCCAATCCCCGAGTGGAAATTCAATGATATCTCCATGGATTTTGTGCATGGGTTACCTAGATTATAGCAGGGTAATGATGCTATTTGGGTGATCATGGATCGCTTAACCAAGGTGGCCCACTTCATCCCAAATCGGAAGGAGGACAGCATGGAGAAGCTGGTGGAGTTGTATGTTCACAACATTGTGCGACTACATGAGATTCCTAAGAGCATAGTCAGCGATCGAGATGGACGGTTTACGTCCAAGGACTGGAGATTGGTTCAAAAGAGTTTGGGCACGAAGCTCAAGTTCAGTACAGCTTTCCATCCCCAAACTGACCGGCAAACCGAAAGAACGAACCGTACTATGGAAGACATGCTGAGAATGTGCATTCTTGATTTCGGCAAGAAGTGGGAAGATCACCTCTTGATGGTGGAGTTCACGTACAACAACAGTTACCAAGCAAGTATAAAAATGGCGCCATACGAAGCCTTGTGTGGGAGACGGTATCGAACGCCGATGTCTTGAGCAGAGGCGGGAGACACCAAACAGTTGGGAGAAGAGGTGGTAGCTGACGCTTGTGAGATGGTGCGGACCATTCAAGAGCATATGAAGGTGGCGCAAGATCGGCAAGCAAAGTATTTTAATGCTCGCCATAGGAAGCTGGAGTTTGCAGTAGGCGATTGGGTCTATTTAAAAATCAAGCCGTTCAAGGGCGTTTCACGGGTTCGCCGACTCAAGAAGTTGAGTCCAAGGTTTTTGTGACCTTTCAAAGTTGTTGAACAGGTGGGAGAAGCAGCGTACCGGTTGGCATTGTCCGCAGAGCTGAGTGTATTACACGACGTCTTCTATGTCTCCATCTTGAGGAAAGCTTTGGTAAAGGCTAGTGTGGTGATCGAGCCGGCATCGATGCTGATATAGGAAGGCTTGAGGACGCGAGTACGTCCAGTCGCCAAAGAGGATTCAGAGATTCGGCAGTTGCGGAACAAAGAGGTGAAACTCATTAAAGAACGATGCGACAACTATGGTCATGAGGAGCTCTCTTGGGAGTGAGAGCAAACCATGCTGGAGGAGTATCCAGAGTTTTTTCGTTCAGATACCAATTAAGCTTTTGTCCCCTTTTAATTTTTTGTAATTTCGGGACGAAATTCTTTTAAGGGGGAGAGAGTTGTAATGCCCCAATTTCCATAAGAGGAACGATCAACGTTTTTGTCCAGGATTGGGTCTTGGTAAGGGGTGACACGGCCAAGGACACGGGCGTGTCCAAGGCCGTGTCTCGGTCGGGTTCATCAAAGAGCCCGGGAGGTCTTCAATTTGAAGTCGACGAAGTGTGGTCGAGTCTGCGCTCGACGATCCGTGTCGAATCTGCGTTCGACGATTTTGGTTCGACGATCTCGCCAGAGATCGTCGATCTCGTCAGAGATCGTCGATCTCTCCAGCGATCGTCGATCCGGCCAGCGGCCGACAATCTTGGGTCGACGATCAAGCTAGCGATCGTCGATCTGGCCAGCACTCGATGTTCTGGCCAGCGCTCGACGATCTGCGCTCGACGATTTGCGCGATCACCGATTTTGGTTCGACGATCAGGCCAGTGATCGTGGTTCTTGCCAGCGCTCGACGATCTGTCCTGCGATCGACGATCTGCGTTCGATGATCTGGCTTGCGCTCGACGATTTTGCACTCGTCGATTTGTGCGTTCGACGATCTTGCTTCGACGATCGTCGAGCGGCGTTCTTGGAGGATTGGTTTGATGCAGAGTGTTTGACATTCTGTTTTTCCAGGTCAGACCCGTATCGCAGCCGTGCATTCCTTTGTGTGGATCCGAAGGCTGGGGGTTTTTTTGTTTGGGATATACCTAAGAGTAGGGTTTCAAAATCCGGATTGTTTCAGTTATTGTTTCTCCGTCTAAGATCTAGAGAGAAGGGAGAGCGCGGAAGATGGTGAAGGAGACCCGACCATTAGAGAGGCTTCGGTGCTCCAAATCGCGAGCCGAGTTCGGATCCATGGGGGTAAGATCGTTGTGAAGGTTTTCATCCGGCTAAGTTTCCATGGCTAGGAAGAGGGGTCGGAAGGTAACAACACTTCTCCTCTTGGTTTTAGGATGCGTGTCTTGCATCTCTTATTTCCATGGTTTTGGGGCACCAATCTCTCATATGAGAGGGGTTTTGGTCGACAAGGTTCAAGAGAAACCTCCGGGTCGATTGAGTCCGTCCCCGACATGATTTTGCATTAGAGATCCGCTTCATTAGTGTATTAGGCATGGTGGGTGAAGCCGTGGTCGCGACCATTAGTCCGACCCGGTGATGTTGCATACGAGCTATATGGTTTTGGTAGAAACCCGTTGCGGCAAGAGGCCATTTATGATGTTTGTGATGCTTTCCCCGTTTTCTCGTGTGAGTACGTGTAGCCGGAACCAGACAAGGTTAGATCCGCATTGGCGGTAGATGGTTTCCTTGGTGGACAAGGTTAGCTCCCCATTGGCGGTAGATGGTTTCCTTGGTGCGCGGGAACAATGCAGTACGAATGAGGGATTATGGTGGAACTGGCTTGGTTTGTGATGTGCCAAGGCATGGCTGTGTCTTTGTGGTCGGCTGGCTATCCCATGACGTGCAAGTCATGTGTGGAAAGTGTCCCGGACAGACTAGTCCCCTTTTTGTGAGACTGACAAGAACGCCGAGCATGGGGCAAGCCTGGGCAATGTCACAACCCGCATTTCCTCAGCAAGCACGTCGTATCACACCAAGAGGAAAGACGGGTTATGATGCCACGTCGTGCAGGGGATAACTGCACACGCTCAGGCAAACCTATACACTTACTAGACTAGATTAAAATCATCAGTTATATGCAAGAAAACCGTAGAGTTTGATGGTCGTATCCCTCGGCCTAGTAGAGCAACATGTGGTTGTACGCAGCGGAAAATAATTTACGTTAGTTTTGATTTTTCCTATATGCACTCTAGATGTATTATACCATAGGAAATCGTCTATTTTTACGTGGTTTGGACATACGTCTTAGTTTACCAAAACATGTATGCATGACATAGAATAATAGGTTTGTTTTAACTTTAAACTATCTAATGCAACCTAGCATAAATCCTTCCCAAGAGCAAGTAGACATCATCTCATCCAAATGATTCATATTAGCAGTCTAGCATTCATATGTAGCAAGTAAAGAAAGCCACCAATGGGCGCCAACAAGCTGACACGAACCCATTGGGGCCTATGTATGTCTGTACAATAAAGTAAAGAACTACCTCGCCCAACAAGCTCGGCAAGCTCCAAGTAAACTTCACCAAACTCTAGCCGCTCAACCGGCTACAACCTGCACCTGAGGAATTCAAGAAAGAACACCTCAGCAATCATCAAGGCTACAACATAGAGCATTAAGGTCATAAAACATGACTAAGGGGCTTACCGACCCCATAGCAATTTTCATATAAAATGAGTGGAAATAACAGGGTGGAAAAGAAGTGTCAAACACTTCCAACCCAACGAGTAAAACACACCAAGTGCGTATAACAATCCTCATGCCCTGCCGAAACCTGCAGTAGCAACAAGACGACATATGCCAACACCATAACCGTATAACCTCAGACGTCTAACACGTGCACTTGTGGTAGTGGTAAGTCATCAGTACTCAAGGGCTCAACGGTGGTAGCCCAGAAGTGCAACACACCGGGCCAGATTGGGCCAAAACAGGTGCAACGCACCACAAAGCACAACCCCCCTCTGGGGCAATAAACGGTGGACACCAAGGCATTACCACACCACCCCTCACAGAGCCAGCAAATGACACCACACACCAAACGCACGACGCGAGCTCAAACCTCTTCATAATCCAACCTCAACACACTCACTACATCGTTCCCAAACATGACCACAAATCACCCAAGGTATATCAAACTTGATAGAGTTTGGGTATCTACTTCACCATAAGCGAACTCCATAAGGAACAACGCTGACCAAACCAACAAGTTTATCATAACATGACTATGACATGAACAAGAAGGAATCACATGAACAAGCAAAAAGCACATGAATGAGAAAGGTAAGGCTACATGAATAAAATTAAGAATTACAAGCATATGGAAATTAGATAATTAGGCAGTAAGCATATAATACTTGAAGGAACAAGAGGATTCATGCTTGTGAGTACTAAACAAAAGTAAGAGTAACAAGGCTAAAATATTTAGACAAAAGTGAGGTGCAAAACAAGAAGAACAAGCTAGTAAAATTGAAAGGGGAAAGCTAGCTAAACTTGCATAATCAAAGAACAAGAAAACAAGATTGGCAAGGGTGAAGAACACCGCTTGCCTGAACCGAGACGACACCGCGACGACTGCTCCTCTCTTTCCTTCCCTTGCCTTTGCTTTTCTCCCTTGCTTTCTCTTTGAGAATGAAGGAGAAGGTGAAGAAAGGGATAAGTGAGGAGGAAGAATCTCTTTCTCAGTCTTATATCTTCAAGGACAGAGCTGGACCATTTGATCCAGAATCAGAGAAACGAACGGCACAAAAAACTAAAAAAGTCGATATTTTTGGCCCTGACACGCCGTGTGACACGCCCGTGTCACAGGACGTGTCCCCTTAAGCGGCAGTCAAACGACTCAGTCCAGCCAAAACACGGCCGTGTGATATGGCCATGTCACGGCCGTGTCCACTGACACGCCCGTGTCTGAGGCCGTGTGCATCAGGCTGCACACCAGCAAAAGTACCCGAGACTCACACAGCCCTGGCACACGCCCGTGTTCCCGGCCGTGTGCACTTGGACACACCCGTGTCCCGCAAACACGCCCTAGCTCAAATCGTCGAGTTGAGTTCGAGGACCACTGACACGCCCTGTGACACGCCCGTGTCATAGGCCGTGTCCTCACTCGACACTCGACACTCGACGACCGTCGAGCAAAATTCGTCGGCCGCACGACTCGACACAACCCAGGCATGACACGCCCTGGGAAACGGCCGTGTCGGGGGGGGGCGTGTTCCTCCTGAAACTTCGTCGAACGAAGTTTGACCACCACAAAGACAAAACACATCACAAGCTAAACACGCCCTGGGACACGCCTGTGTCCCAGGCCGTGTCACTCAAAACTTTGACCATTTTTCACTATTTTGAAAAGTGTTCCTAGACC
Source organism: Platanthera guangdongensis (assembly GCA_039583875.1). Taxonomy (NCBI): domain Eukaryota; kingdom Viridiplantae; phylum Streptophyta; class Magnoliopsida; order Asparagales; family Orchidaceae; genus Platanthera; species Platanthera guangdongensis. The sequence continues at coordinate 7,305,246 of CM077149.1, read as the reverse complement.
ATTTCTTCCTTCAGGACGTTTTACCCTTTTTTGTTGTCAAAACCAGGAAACATGTTTTCATCTACTAACTCCACATCTTCCATACAAAATCAACCCGTTTTGAGCAACACGTCTCAGGCTCGAGAAAGTGCATGCATTCCCTAAGAGGCCTCACAGAGTCCCCAAAACTAGACTCCGGCTTGCTGGGGAACCGTGCAACTAGGATACCAAAACAGCCACTCGAAAGCCCGCGTGAAAACCATGCTCAAACAACGGTCAGAGCCAACGCAATGCCCATCAAGCGTATGCAATCATTCAACGAAAAAAAAAACAATCCGGGTGTTACAGTCACTCCCCCTAACAAAAGTTTCGCCTCGAAACTTTTCAATACTTCTTATATCAAGCAAAGAAGTAAGCAAACAAAAACACCAATTCACATACCAGCTTAATTTACGGGAACAAATGAGGGTGAGCCGCCCTCATCGTTGACTCGAGCTCCCACGTCGCGCTTTCCAGATTCTGATTTTTCCATAGCACCTTTACCATAAGAATCTTCTTTTTCCGCAACACGCGCTCTTGGGAGTCCAAAATACAGATGGGCATCTCCACATAAGAAAGGTTCGGCGCCAACTGCGACACAAAGTCCAAAACTTGCTTGTCATTCCGCACACACTTTCGAAGCTGGCTGACATGAAACACGTTGTGAACACCAGGAAAGTTCACGGGTAATTCTAGTTTGTAAGCGGATGCACCAACCCGCGCAAGAATCTTGAAAGGACCCACAAATCTTGGGTCTAATTTACTCTCTTTTCCAAACCTCTTGATTCCAACCATTGGGGAGACTTTCAGGAAGACGAAATCTCCCATAACAAACTCTAACTCCGACCATCCCCGGTTGGCGTACTTTTCATATCGCTCTTGGGCGATCCGAGGCTTCTCCCGAATAAGTCGTGCGGAAACTTCCATGTCCTCGAGCGCCTCTGGGCCCAACAAAGGCCGCTCGCCAACCTCAGCCCAAAATAAGGGAGTCCGACATCGTCGCCCATATAAAGCTTCGAACGGAGACATTTGCAAGCTTTCTTGATAGCTGTTATTATATGTGAATTCCATAAGCCACAAACGTTCATCCCATGCTCCGCCATACTCAAGAATATAGCATCGAATCATATCTTCCACGATTTGGTTTACTCATTCCGTCTGGCCATTCATCTGAGGGTGGTAAGTAGTGGAATACCTTAAATCTGTCCCCAAACCCTCTTGTAGACTCTTCCAGAAACGAGAAGTAAATCGGGAATCCCGGTCTGAAATAATATTTACTGGCACACCATGCAGTCAGATGATCTCGTTCAAATATAGCTCCGCTATTGTCTTCATCGGGTAGTTGATCTTAAATGGTATAAAGTGAGCACACTTGGTCAACCTATCCACGATCACCCATACAGAGTCATGTCCTCGTGGAGATCTTGGTAAGCCTGTAATAAAATCCATTGAAATGCTTTCCCACTTCCATGTTGGAATCTCAAGGGCATCAACTTGCCACCAGGCCTCCCATGATCAGCTTTCACCCGCTTGCAGGTATGACATTCATATACAAATTGCGCTATATCTCTTTTCATTCCATACCACCAGACAATTTGTTTCAAGTCACGGTACATTTTAGTTGAGCCTGGATGGTAGGCCATACTTGAACCATATGCTTCCCTACACAACATATCTCAGATGTCTCCAATGGCGGGGATACAAAATCGACCGCGGTACTTTAACGTGCCCCATCATCAATAGCGAATTCTGGTAATTCACCCTTTTCAGTCCGAAGAAATAAATGTAAAAGATCAGGATCATCCTTTTGATGTTGCCTTGCAAGCACCATCCATGAAGGTTCTTCTACCTCCGAATGACTTTGCGGTTCATATCTTCCCACGGAAATGTCCATCAATAGAAAGTCCTCCACTAGACGGTCGGCCGAAAGATTAAATAATTTACCTGTCTTCCGACTCAAAGCATCGGCCACAACATTAGCTTTCCCGGGATGATACTGAATCTCCACATCATAATCAGCTACATATTCAAGCCATCGCCGTTGGCGCAGATTAAGTTCCTTTTGCGTGAAGACGTACTTCAAACTTTTATGATCCGTAAAGATTTTACACTGCGCGCCATAAAGCAAGTGTCTCCACAACTTCAATGCAAATATCACCGCTGCGAACTCCAAATCATGCGTCGGGTAGTTCTTTTCATGACTTTTCAACTGCCGAGACCCATACGCAATCACCTTTTTATCTTGCATTAAAACACATCCGAGTCCAACGTGCGATGCATCCACAAAAACATCATAATCTATCCCTTCTGTCGGCAAGACCAACACAGGAGCGGTACATAACCTGTTCTTGAGTTCAAGGAATGATGCCTCACACTTGTTATTCCAATCAAACGCCACATTATTCTGGGTTAAGAGAGACAAAGGTGCAGCTAAGGTAGCAAACCCTTCTACAAATCAACGATAATAGCCGGCCAATCCCAAGAAGCTCCGAATCTCCTTGGGTGTCTCTGATCTCCTCCACTCCATGACTGCAGCAATCTTTTCGGGATCAACTGAAATCCCATGTTGATTAATAACATGACCCAGAAATGCAACCTGAGGCAACCAAAACTCGCATTTGCTTAGCTTGGTGAACAACCTTTGGTCTCGCAAAGTGGTCAATACCAATTGCAGATGTTGTTCATGCTACTCAGCACTGTGGGAGTAGACGAGAACGTCGTCAATAAAAACCACCACAAACCTATCGAAGAAGTCCTTGAACACCCGGTTCATCATATCCATGAAGGCTGATGGTGCGTTGGTCAAACCAAACGACATCACAAGAAATTCAAAATGGCCATGTCTCGCTCGAAACGCAGTCCGCGGAATATCAGACTCCCGGACCTTTAGCTGATGATCGCCAGAACGAAGATCAATCTTTGAAAATACTGAACTGCCACACAGTTGATCAAACAAATCATCAATTCTTGGCAGTGGGTACTTATTCTTAATCGTCACTTTGTTCAATTCCAGGTAATCGATGCAAAGCCGCATCGACCAATCTTTCTTCTTCACAAATAACACAGGTGCACCCCAAGGTGATGAACTTGGCCTGATAAACCCCTTTGCCAATAAGTCATCCAGCTGGGTACGCAACTCTGCCAGCTCACGCGAGGCCATTTTATACGGCGCTTTCGCAATAGGCCGCGTACCCGGCTCCAAATCAATGACAAACTCGACATCACGATCAGGTGGAAGACCAGGAAGATCAGTAGGAAAACATCTGGAAATTCAAGCATAACGGGAATCTCCTCCAAACGCGGCAAAATAGCACTAGTCCCCACAACTGAGACGAGACAAGCAAAACAGTAGGAAATAAACAACGTCCGAACACATACCGCCGAAATTCCTGGAGAATCCTGGCATGAATCACCATAAACACTTCCCGGCTGACCATTGTCCTTGATAAAATCCAAGCGCTTTCCTTTGCACTGGATAACGACGTCATAGCGGGATAACCAGTCCATGCCCAAGATAACATCAAAATCTTCCAAATCGATCACCTTTAAATCAGCCTTCGCTAAGAAATCCCCCAACAAAATGGGACAACCAAGAAGACCCCAGTCTGGAACCATAGAAGCACCGGAAGGTAACCTCACCAAAAAGGCATTCCCCACTCGATCTGGTGTTAAACGATACTGATCCACAAAGGTTCGAGCCACAAAAGAATGGGTCGTGCCAGAATCGAAGAGAACATGCGCCCAACGGTTCTTTACCTTAAATTTTCCTATAAGGGTACATATGTATCTAAGAACTACGCTTAAAAGTCATAAACAAAACGTGGACAAAAGGACAGAATCGAACCTGAGATAACCTGAGTCGACGTCTGCGCTTCCTCAGACGAGATCACATTTAACTTCCCCTTTCCTTTGTACACCGGCTGCGTTGGAGGCAAGGCCTGGAGTGGTACGGGGTGCAAAACAGGTTAGATCTGCGGGCACCTTGCTCTGAGATGTCCTTGTCTGCCACACTGATAACAGGCTTTCTCTTTGGCCCAGCAACGGGCAGTATCATGCCCCTTTCGTCCATATACTGCACACTCCAAATCTCTGGTTTGCGCACCCTGAATGGCGTGCACCTGCTCCTTCTTCTGCATTCCCAACCGCTTGAAACATCTCTCAAACGGGTAACCTGACCGGCCACAGAAGCTATACGTCTCCTTATTCTTCTTTCTCCCAGCAGCTTCTTGGGAGCTTTCCCCTTCCACGAGCTTTCTCTTGTCCTTCCTCATCAACTGCCCTCTTTGTTTTACATTTTCTATAGCTTCAAACTTCAAAGTAGCCTAAACCACACTGGTATAACTCGTCGCTCCATAAGCGCTTGCGAATTGCTGAACATCGCTCCGGAGTCCGCCAATAAATCTCTTCACTCGGTCAGCTTCCGTAGTCACCAAGCTCGGAGCGAACCGACTTAGCTTGCTAAACTCAATTTCATACTCACTAACTGTGAGTTTCCTCTGCTTCAGGTACAAGAAGTCATTCATCAGGCGGTCTCTTTCAACCGACGCCAGAAATTTGCGTCGTAGCATTTCTTTGAAGACTTCCCATGAACATCCCGCCACTAAGCTTTCCTTTTCTCGCAACCACCAACTTTTTGCCAGTCCTTTTAGTTGGTAGGCGGCAAGCATCACCTTCTGGTCCTCGGTAATGCTAGAATAGACAAACATCTCTTCCAACGTGATCACCCAATCATCCAAGATCACAAAGTCCGCATTTCCATTATAGGTAGGTGGTCCAAGTCGCTGAAACTGCGAGATAAAAGTCATCGCAGGAGGAACCACAACTGGGGCTATCAACGCCACGGAAGGAGTAGAAACAGCTGGATCCACGGCAGGCTCCTGCACTCTGGGTGCCAGCCCAGACATCACTGATGACATAGCTTGGAGTTGGGACTGCACATCCTGCACCTGCCTAGTCAAAACCTCATTAATTTGTCGTAGGCTATCCATCATGGCATTATTTTGCGCGCCCGAAAACTCGCCCTCAGATTGGGGAGTCTGCCTTATCACTGGACGCTTCGACATCCTATAAACACGTTCACCTTCATCAAGCTCAAACCCAACAAAACACACAACTACTATGTACAGACAATACATATATAAATATGAACATCAACTGCTAACTTGCTCTGGGAGTTTAAGAATGATGTTTTGTCTAGCCTAAGATGACTCACCGTCATCCCACTAACTTGTGCCTAAACTATGAATGCATGAATGTATGTAACCAAAAACCATGTGTGTACAGGTGTCATCATGTAAATCTTTAGCTTGGCATGTTGTGCTCATGCAATGTTATGTTATGCGTGCTGTGCTATGCATTCTAGAAAAGGTCTTAATGCATGCCATGAGCGGTCGTACGCATCACAATGCTATGCATCCCATACTACATAACATTGCATGGAATAAATAAAAGAAAACGTGCTAGTCGCATCCATGTGGTGAGGTTATGCATCCCATACTACATAACCCTCACATGTTGCCCCTATGGTGGATCCATATACAACCACATATTATGCATCCCATACTACATAATATGCCCCGTATACTTCTGTTCATGCCATGAGTGTAGTGTTCGTACTTCGGCCAAGACGTACTGATGGCACCTCGGTGTGTGTATGATATGATGAGTAATATGTATTACAAAAAAGAAAGTTTGCCCGACCAATTGTCAAGCAAACCTCCCTCTGATACCAACTGTCACAACCCGCATTTCCTCAGCGAGCATGTCGTATCAGAGCAAGAGGAAAGACGGGTTATGATGTCACGTCATGCAGGGGATAACTGCACACGCTCAGGCAAACCTTTACACTTACTAGACTAGATTAAAATCATCAGTTATATACAAGAAAACCGTTGAGTTTGATGGTCGTATCCCTCGGCCTAGTAGAGCAACATGTGGTTGTACGCAGCGAAAAATAATTTATGTTAGTTATGATTTTTCCTATATGCACTCTAGTTGTATTATATCATAGGAAATCGTCTGTTTTTACGTGGTTTGGACATACGTCTTAGTTTACCAAAACATGTATGCATGACATAGAATAATAGGTTTGTTTTAACTTTAAACTATCTAATGCAACCTAGCATAAATCCTTCCCAAGAGCAAGTAGACATCATATCATCCAAATAATTCATATTAGCAGTCTAGCATTCATATGTATCGAGTAAAGAAAGCCACCAATGGGCGCCAACAAGCTGACACGAACCCATTGGGGAATATGTATGTTTGTACAATAAAGTAAAGAACTACCTCGCCCAACAAGCTCGACAAGCTCCAAGTAAACTTCACCAAACTCTAGCCGCTCAACCGGCTACAACCTGCACCTGAGGCATTCAAGACAGAACACCTCATCAATCATCAAGGTACAACATAGAGCATTAAGGTCATAAAACATGACGAAGGGGCTTACCGACCACATAGCAATTTTCATATAAAACGAGTGGAAATAACAGGGTGGAAAACAAGTGTCAAACACTGCCAACCCAATGAGTAAAACACACCAAGTGCGTATAACAATCCTCATGCCCTGCCCAAACTTGCAGTAGCAACAAGACGACATATGCCAACACCATAACCGTATAACCTCACACGTCGAACACGTGCACTTGTGGTAGTGGTAAGTCATCAGTACTCAAGGGCTCAACGGTGGTATCCCAGAAGTGCAACACAGCGGGCCAGATTGGGCCAAAACAGGTGCAACGCACCACAAAGCACAACCCCCCTCTGCGGCAATAAACGGTGGAGACCAAGGCATTACCACACCACCCCTCACAGAGCCAGCAAATGACACCATACACCAAACGCACGACGCGAGATCAAACCTCTTCATAATCAAACCTCAACACACTCACTACATCGTTCCCAAACATGACCACAAATCACCCAAGGTATATCAAACTTGATAAAGTTTGGGTATCTACTTCACCATAAGCGAACTCCACAAGGAACAACCCTGACCAAACCAACAAGTTTATCATAACATGACTATGACATGAACAAGAAGGAATCACATGAACAAGCAAAAAGTACATGAATGAGAAAGGTAAAGCTACATGAATAAAATTAAGAATAATAGGCATATGGAAATTAGATAATTAGGCGGTAAGCATATAATACTTGAAGGAACAAGAGGATTCATGCTTGTGAGTACTAAACAAAAGTAAGAGTAACAAGGCTAACATATTTTGACAAAAGTGAGGTGCAAAACAAGAAGAACAAGCTAGTAAAATTGAAAGGGGAAAGCTAGCTAAACTTGTACAATCAAAGAACAAGATAACAAGATTGGCAAGGGTGAAGAACACAGCTTGCCTGAACCGAGACGACACCGCGACGGCTGCTCCTCTCTTTTCTTCCCTTGTCTTAGCTTTTCTCCTTTGCTTTCTCTTTGAGAATGAAGGAGAAGGTGAAGAAAGAGATAAGTGAGGAGGAAGAATCTCTTTCTCGATCTTATATCTTCAAGGACAGAGCTGGACCATTTGATCCAGAATCAGAGAAACGAACGGCACAAAAAACAGAAAAAGTCGATTTTTTTGGCCCTGACACGCCCTATGACACGCCCATGTCAAAGGTCGTGTCCCCTTAAGCGGCATTCAACCGACTCAGTCCAGCCAAAACATGGCCATGTGACACGCCCGTGTCACGGCCGTGTCCACTGACACGCCCTCAGACACGCCCGTGTCTGAGGCCGTGTGCATCAGGCTGCACACCCGCAAAAGTACCCGAGACTCACACGGCCCTGGCACACGCCCATGTTCCCGGCCATGTGCACTTGGACACACCCATGTCCCGCAAACATGCCCTAGCTCAAAACATCGAGCTGAGTTCAAGGACCACTGACACGCCCTGTGACACGCCCGTATCACAGGCCGTGTCCTCACTCGACACTCGACACTCGACAACCGTCGAGCAAAATTCGTCGACCGCACGACTCGACACAACCCAGGCATGACACGCCCTGGGGCACGCCCATGTCGGGGGGCGTGTTCCTCCCGAAACTTCGTCGAACGAAGTTCGACGACCACAAAGCCAAAACACATCATAAGCTGGAAATGCCGTGGGACATGCCCGTGTCCCAGGCAGTGTCACTCAAAACTTTGACCATTTTTCACTATTTTTAAAAGTGTTCCTTTCCCATCCTAGACCATTTCTTCCTTCAGGACTTTTTACCCTTTTGTTGTTGTCAAAACCAGGAAACATGCTTTCATCTACAAACTCCACATCTTCCATACAAAATCAACCCGTTCTGAGCAACACGACTCAGGCTCGAGAAAGTGCATGCATTCCCTAAGAGTCCTCACCGAGTCCCCAAAACTAGACTCCGGCTTGCTGGGGAACCGTGCAACTAGGCTACCAAAATAGCCACTCGAAAGCCCGCGTGAAAACCATGCTCAAACAACGGTCAGAGCCAACGCAACGCCCATCAAGCGTATGCAATCATTCAACGAAAAAAAACTGTCCGGGCATTACAGGCAATGAGGCCATAAGTGGGTGGGGTCCAGCAAGGGTTCTTAGAATCAGTCAGTGTGTTGGATGGAATCCTGACATGAGAAGTCAGAGTTTGTCGGCAAGCCCGGGTCTACGACTGTGAGCGGGTGGGGCCTTGGCAAGAGTTCTGTGTGGCGGCTTGTATGTCGTTGGGGGATTGTGGTTCCCCTTTGTTTGCGGCTTTATGCCAATGGGGAAATGATGAGTACCCAAATGATGTGATGTTGTGTTAGATGGATACGCTATAGGGTGCCTTGGGTGAAACCCGAGTGTTGCATTCATGTTGCATAGTAGTCCCTTTTATTATATGCTCAATAGTAGAGAACATGTATGATGTTTGAGACATCCAAGCCTATTTCCTTTGTTGCTTTTCTTGCTTATGAATATTGCATACGAAGTGCTAACTTGCAGGTTGGAGGAGTACCCCGGGGTCCGTTAGGGGCGGCCGGGAGGAGATGTGTTTGTTACACAGTTTGAGGTCAGCCTTTGCTGACCCACGTTACCACAATTTTTTACAGGACAAGGATCGCAAGCAAGAGCTAGCTCGCCGGCTAAAAAGGCCTAAGCCTCATAAAGAGTACCACTTTGCTTTAGCTTTACTTATTTGACATTGTATGTTTGATGGTCATGTATTCCGGCTTGCATGCCGAGGTAGTTTAGGGGTGCTGATACACGTTCTTGACTCACTTTTGTTGTAAGGCCTTAAGGACATCTTTAATCTCCTATATGTGTGGATATCTTCTAGTCTCTTTGATGTTTCCGCTATGTTGTGTCTTGAGTTTTGAGATTGGGTAGTTATATCATCTTATAATACTAAAGCTGTGGAGTCTGTATGTTGTGGGGCTCCGGCCGGACCCATATTATACGGTCATTATATGGGAGGTGTTACATGCCTCAACTTGAAGTTCAGCACAGCCCGTATGAAACTTATGCACTTGGGAAATCCCATCGACAGCCTTTCTACTCCTCATAACAGCAAAGCAGTCATCCCCTGGAACATCTCCACTGTGACTTATGGGGGCCAACCTCAACATCTTCCCTCAATGGCAAGAGGTATTTCTTCCTTATTATAGACGAGTTCACCACGTACTCCTGGATTTACTTCTTAACACAAAAGTCAGAAATTTTCTCTACTTTCCTGGAATTCAAGAGAGAGATAGAGAAGAGATTTGAGAAAAGTATTAAAATGATTTGAAGTTATAATGGGGGAGAGTTCACCTCTCATATCCTAAACCATTTCTTCGTAAATCAGGGGATAAGGCATGAACTGACTATACTAGGGAACCCCCAAGAAAACGGGGTGGTTAAAAGAAAGAATCGAACCATTGTTGTAATGTTTCAATCACTCTTAATACATATAAAAATCCCAAAAGCTTACTGGGCTGAAGATGCTAGTACATCAATATACATTTTAAACAGGGTACCAACGAAATCTCTTAAAGATACCACACCCTATGAGAAGTTATTTGAGAAGAAACCAATGTTGGAACACCTCAGAACTTTTAGGTGTGTTGCCTTTGCACACATCTTAAACAAAAAAAAGGATAAACTAGAAAACACAAGTATCAAATGCATCTTTATTGGCTACAGCCAGAACAAGAAGGCATACAAACTTTTTAATCCAATTACTGAACAACTAATTGTCGCAAGAGATGTGATTTTTCATGAGGCTGATTGCTTGGAATTGGCATCAGAGTCATTGGACTGCCCCACTCTTCAGAGTGCCCCGGTTGAGCCAGTTTCTGACCCCATCTTGGAGACATAGTTTGATGATGTGGGATTACTGCAACATGATGCAGTGCAATATTATGAAAGTGAAACTAAAGATGACTTCGTTTCAGTGAAAAGTGATTCCTCACCGCCCAAAAAACTGAGTTTTCTTTCAGATATCTAAGAGGATTCTGCAGCAGTTTTATTTCACAACACTCCAGCAACATTTAAAGATACAACTGACTCAAATGAATGGCTTCAAGCTATGAAAGAAGAGATAGAATTAGTAGAAAAAAAATAAGACTTGGACTCTGGTTCCCAGGCCCCCAAACAAGGATGTAATTGGCTTGAAGTGGGTGTACAAGATAAAGCATAATGAGACTGGAGAAGTGACCAAACACAAGGCAAGAATTGATATCAAGGGCTACAACCAGAAGTTTTGAAAGGACTTCAGTGAAACCTTTACTCCAACTGCTCGCATGGAGACTGTAAGACTTGTTCTAGCAATTGTTGCCAATAAAAGCTTCTCTATACATCACGTGGATGTCAAGTCAGCCTTTTTGAATGACTACTAACTGAAGAGATATATGTTGAACAGCCTAATGGCTTCAAGTAAAAAGGAAAAGAGAATCATGTCTGCCTATTACACAAATCTCTGTATGGCATAAAATAGGCACCTCGCACTTAGCACTCAAATATATCATCATATCTCTGTCTGCAAAGCTTTGTCTCAAGCAAAAATGAACCTTCCCTCTTTATAATAAGTTATCTTGAAGGATTTGACCTCATCATCTACCTTTATGTGGATGATCTTTTGATCACCAGAGGCTCAGAGCAGTCAATAAAAGAGTTCAAAAATAATATGAATTCTAGGTATGAAATGTCTGACCTAGGATTACTGAAATTATTTCTAGGCATGCAGGTCAAACAGGGACCTGATGCAATCTTCATTTCACAAGAACTCTATGCAACAGAGTTACTCAAGAAATTCAACATGGCCGACTACAATCCTTGTATGACTCCTATATGCCCTGGTGAAAAACTCTGCAAATCTAAAGACGATGATGACCTTGTTGATGAAGAACACCACAGGAGACTGGTTGGATCTCTATTGTACCTCACCCACACTAGAACTGATATAGAATACAATGTGAATCTAGTCTCTAGAATTGTTAGAAAGCCAAGTAAAGTTCATCCTTTTACAACAAAAAGGATCTTACGATATGTGTAAGGAACCAAGAAGTTTGGGTTCAACTTTACAATGAGCAAGAATCCATCCCTGACTGGCTATTATGACGCAGAATTGGGGACGATCTCTTGATGATAGAAGAAGCACTGGAGCTCACATCATTTTCTATGGATGTAGCCCTATTGCTTGGAGCTCAAGAAAACAACAAACCGTGGCCACCTCGACCACGGAGGCAGAGTACATTGATATAACTTCTACTATATGTGAAGGAATTTGGCTAAAGATAATGTTAAAAGAATTAATCAAAGAAGAAGTTGGTGTCATTTCTCTCAGGTGTGACAATATCTCCGCTATATCACTCTCGAAGAACCCTGCTTTTCATAATAGGAGCAAGCATATTGAAATCAAATACCATTTCATTCGACAGAAGATAAAAAGCAAAGAAATCACCATCATGCACTGCCCTACTAATGTTCAGCTCGTCGACATATTTACCAAGATTCTCCGCAGAACTCATTTTGGTGAGTTAAGGATGAATCTGATGGTTTGACACACATCGGTTCAAGAGGGGGTGTAGGAAATTAAACCTGGTGGCAGTGTTCTGTGCCGGTTTTATTTATCTCAGAAGTCTAAGTGTCATTAGCTTTAACCTCTGCCTTAATTAAGCTTTCTCCCAATTACCCGTTTTTATGTCTTCTTCTTGTTATAAAATTTTTGAGATGTATCCGTTCAAATTAAGTATGAATGAATGAATTATGCATTGTTGGGTGCTTCCCATTTTTCTCTTCACTATTCATCTTCTTTTGTTTAGGTATCTTCTCCACCTGCAATTAGTGGTTGACAAAAAGACTAGGCCTGGAAAGGCTTCCTGGGCTTGGCCTGACAAAAGTCTGGTTAGGCCTCGGCCCGGGCAGGTCTGGTCTAGGCCCAAGACGGTCCTGAGAGGCCTCAAAAGGTCCTAATATTAATGCGCTGCCCGGCCCGGTGCCTGGCCCGGGCCAGGCCCACGCTAGGACCGGTCCTTGGCTAGGACTGGGCCCGGTCTCAGGCTATAACTGGGCCTGGCCCATGACTGGACAAGGACCACGCGGGCCACGCGCAACGTCTCTAATTAGAGATGTTGAAGCAGCCTGTTGCAACGTCTCTAAGAAGAGGCAGAAGAGACGTCAGGAGGCTGCTGACAACCTGACAGTGCATTATTGCACAATTGCAATAATGCATTATTATATTAATATATTTATATAATTATAATATATAATATATATTATATATATAATTATATATATAATTATATATATATATAATATTATTTTTGTAATTTATTTTACTATCAAACTATATATATATATATACAAGTGCCCGACACGGGGCTCCGCCCCTACGGCCAAGTGCGAGAGTACCCAGCCGCCCACGGCGGGCTTCGCCCGCCCACCCGCCCGAAGCTGGCCCCAGCCCACCGGGTCGGGCTTCGCCCGCCCACCCGCGCGAAGCCAGCACCAACCCTCCCGGCCCAGCCGTAATTTTCATGGCATAAGGGTGAATCACCCTTTGGTGCAAGGGCAAAATTGGAAAGCTCAATGTTGCACCAAAGGGGGTTTCTTCCTTATAGAATAGTATAGATTATGTAAAACAATATACATATCTGAAGGCACAACAAGCTTTTATTTTTGGTCGTTCGATCAAACTGCATGAAACAATTCTGTCCCCACGATCTCCTGCATCCAACCTTTATAATCACTGTATTTTAAAAAATACAGTGTTCAGAATATTAAAATCGGTGTGCTGGAGGTGTAGAATCTGAAGTAGCAGCATGCTCAGCGGCACGCTATCCGTCTAATCCGCCGAAAGCACGCTGGCAGGCAGCAGACCCACCTCTTATCTTCTGATAGCAGCAATAGTAGCTCTCCCTGACACTTCTCCTCCCATCCCCCATAGGCCAAATCGATGGTAAAAATCCCCCTCCCACTCCTACACAGGTCAAATTGATGTCACAAATCCCCCTCCGGCTTCATTCTTCCTCCCGCAGATGCATCTATAGTTCTAAACCCTCCTCCCGCAGAAGCATCTGAATCTTCCTCCGGTAAGCTCCTATTTTGTGTTTTTTTCCAAACAACACTAAAATGTGCAGCTTACTATTTTGCCGCATCAGCTTCCTCTGGTAAGCTCATATTCTGCGTAGATTGGCATTGGAACTGGCCCCTACTTCCTCTTTGTGCTGGTGCAGCCTCCTCCTCCATAGGTAAACTTCTTCTTTTTTTAGTTTTCCTCCGCTGCTGCACCTCTCTGCTTCCTGCTCTTCTTGAGTTTGGGTGCTCCATTTTTCGGACTTTTATCCTGAGTTTGGGTTCTCCATTTTTATTTTGCTGCTGTAGATTATATACTTCTTCAACTTTGGTACGTTGGCGCCTCTTCCAGCATCCTGCAGCAATTCCAACATCCTACAGTAGTTTTAAGGCTTTGCACTACTCAGGATCATCCACTCCTTGCTCCAATTGATTTCATCCACAGGTATCATCCTGTCCTCCCACTACTATGTATTTACCTGTAGATAAACTTTTTGAACCACCTCTAAGTGGTTGTTTGTCAAGTCAACCTCAAAATGGAGGACCTTTATATGTGTTGCAAATATAGTTTATCCGGCAAGTTCATGCAGATTATTAGTGCACAAAATACCTATAGGGAAATGAAGGACACTTGCTATATGTCGATGCAGGGAGGTACTCTGCTTTTGGGAGATGCGTCACTTGCAGGTTATTATTCTTATTCTGAGATCTCAAGTAAGCAAATGAAAAAACTCCCAATAGTGCACTAAAATTTACATACAATAAAACTAATAGAAAAAAATCATAATCAAAACTAATATTATTAATTACCATCTAATTTTACAATAGTTTTATGAGAGTACCACCACTAATTTTATGAACCATAATTTTATTATAAAGTTTATAGTTTTGATTTCATAGTTTTATGAAAAAGGCATCTCCTGTACAATAGTTTTACTAAGTTCTAGAAGAAATCAAAACTAAAATTTACAATAGTTTTATTATAAGGTATCATCGAGAACACCCTATTTTTTTCATTTGCTTGGTTGCAAGTGACGCATCTCCTGACCTAATATAAAATTAGATGGTGAGGTTGCAGGTATCATCCTCTACTCCCACTACAATTTGCATGAACTTACACAGAATAGGAGCATCGATTATTAGAAAAAAAAATCAGTAAATTGCAATCTCAGAATAAAACTAATAATCTGCAAGTGATGCATTTTCCAAAATCGGAGGAAGGTGTCGGGACAGTGAAGGTTTTATTTGAGGTCTCCTCCAGTACTTCATAGTTGTTACCAAAAAAATGTTGATAGGTGTTGGGGCCTTGAAAGTTTTCTTATGAGATGTTTGATTTCCTTTCCATTAATTAGGATCAGACTAAGAATAAGTTTACACTGCTCATTTTTTAAAAGTAGCAATCTTGGCTCATATCCCATGAGACTGAAGCTTTGATGGGATATCCAAATGCTGGAACAAATTTAAAATTCCTATGATTTGTTGAAGATTCATCGAATCCGCCCTTTGATAGTACCTGAATGAAATCTATTTTTGCATCAGAAGGGGATGCTAATATTTTGATATGAATTCAACTGCGAGATTATGATATTATGATATTTTGTTAATGTTAGTCTGTTATGTGGATCTCGCATGCTCATGAATTTTCCATTGCGAAATGTTTTTCTGGTATTATTTTAAAATGTATTGCCTTCTGAGATTTTTTTCATTGCAAGCATGAATTTTGTTCTGAGCTTTTTTACATTACAAGTATGAACTTTGCATGTATGTGTGTTACCTGCAGATGTATATATTACAATCATATTCCTAGGGATGTACTTCTTAAAAATATTTCAAAATAAGGTTCTGAGCTTTTTTCTGAGCTTTGTTGAAGTATGAACTTTGCATGTATGTGTGTTACTTGCAGATGTATGTGTTAATATCATATTCCTAACGTTGTACTTCTTAAAAATAATTCAAAATTAGGTTCTGAGATTTTATCTTCCTGTTGTAAAATAATGTTCTCTATCAAGGGCCTATGATGGTAAGGTTGAAGTGCTACGTATACGAAATGAGAAATTGGAGCTTATCCCAAAGGACTATTTGCCTAAAAAGGTCTAATCACAATGTCCTTCATTACACTTTTTCTATTTTTTTCTTTCTACATCACTTGCTGATTGACATAAGTTTATGTCAATGCTAATATATTACATGGTGGTATTTGTAGAGTTCGAGAAGCCAACACATCTCATTACATGATCAACTATGAGGCCTAACTATGTAGTTGTTTTATTGGCTTACATTATACTCTTTGGATACTTCTTTTACACTTATCGTCTTTGGTGAACTCTTTAGATACACTATGAATGTGTATAGCATAGATACAACACAATTTAATCTTATTTACATATGTGGTCGCCCACAAACAATGTCGTCTCGTGTGTAATGTCGCCACCCATGACCAATATTGGTGCAACGACCAATATCTCCACCCACAACACATGTTATCGCCCACGACCAAAGTCGTTTGTTTATGGGCGAAGCCCACAACATCGCATTAAGAACGGGCAAAGCCCGTTCCAAAATTGTTGTCGCCCACGAACAATGTCGACGCCCATGAACATTGTTGCCACCCATGAATAATATTGCCGCCCACGACCTATGTCGCCACCCACGACAAATGTCACATCCACGACTAATATCGATGCCCACCACACATGTTGCGCCCACAATCAATGTCGTTGGTTTGCGGGCGAAGAACGTTCGGATGTGGGCGCAACCCGCAACCCTGCATCGAGAATGAGCACTCAAGACGAATGTCACCGCCCCCCAAATAATGTTGCCGCACCTGCACAATATCGCCGCCCCTGAACATTATCGCCACCCCAAAACATGTCTACGCGCACGAACAATATCGCCGCCCACGAACAATATCGACGCCCACGACAAATGTCAGCACCCGCGATAAATACCGCACCCGCGACCAATATCACCACCCACGAGACCTGTTGCCGCACAAGACCAATGTTGTTGTCAAGTGGGAGAAGCCCGCAGCGACGCATCGAGAACAAGAGAAGCCCGTTCGAAGATGCTAGTATATATATATATATATATATATATTTGTAATTTTAAATTTTTTTTGTAACTTTGAATTGTTAAACCATATATATACTATATATATTACTATTCGATTACTATATTATATATACTTTAAAAGAGATGAACGTTCGTCGAACAGAAATCAAAGTTCATAAAATACGATTCAACGAACGTCGATCTCTGTTCGATTACTATTCCATTACTATAATTATATATATATATATATATATTACTATTCGATTACTATTCGAACGACGATCACTATTCGACGAACGTTGAATCGTATTTTATGAACGTCGATCTCTGTTGGACGAACGTCGATCTCTGTTCGACGAACTTCTATCACTATTTGATTACAACAAACCCCTATATCTTATTGCGTCGAACCCCTATAATCATAATGCATTATTAATAACTATATATTTAATGTTATATAATATTATAATATAACAGCTCTATAGAGAGCCGTTGGAAACAGCTCTCTATAGAGCTGTTTTTTAGTTAACTTTTTTTTTTATTTTTTTATAATATTAATATTATTATTAAAATACTCATTTTTTTCTATAAATAGGTAGTCTTTCTAGATAAAAAAATTTTAAATTTCATTCATAACTTAGATTCTCATAATTTTTCTTCTACTTTGAATTTTAGTTTGAAATTTTGATCAATAGCATCTTCATCTAGTAATGTTCCCGAAATTGTCGAGCACAAACAAAGTGCTCCAATCTGTGAGCACTTCGATAAAGTCCGTATCGGCAATGATTTTAAAGCGAAGTGCCGACATTGTTCAAAGTTGCTGACTGCGGCCGGAAAATCCACACTCGTGAGACACATCAAATCAAGTGTTGCAAAGCAAGCTCCAGAATTCAGTCAAGCACAACTATCAGCGGCCGGACAAGTTTGGACTTACGATCAAATGCGGCAAAGAGAAGCACAAATGACGAACATCATCGGACGCGGATTGTCGTTTAATCACTACGACAATGCCCGTGAGACCGCTTATGTTCATCGAGCTCTTCAACCAAAATATCATCAAGTAAGTAAACTACAATAAGGCGTGACGCATATAAAACTTATATTAAAGCAAAAAAAATTAATTAAATATTTTGACAATTTAGAAAGTAGGATTAGTTTAACTTGTGATGTTTGGAGTAGCGGTATATAATTAGGATATTCTTACATTTGCATTACAAGTCATTGGATAGATCCTACTTCATGGGATCATCCAACATCCAACAGTAGTTTTAAGGCTTTGCACTGCTCAGGATCATCCACTCCTTGCTACAACTGATTTCATCCACAGGTATCATCCTGTCCTCCCACTACTATGTATTTACCTGTAGATAAACTTTTTGAACCACCTCTAAGTGGTTGTTTGTCAAGTCAACCTCAAAATGGAGGACCTTTATATGTGTTGCAAATATAGTTTATCTGGCAAGTTCATGCAGATTATTTGTGAACAAAATACCTATAGGGCAATGAAGGACACTTGTTATATGTCGATGCAGGGAGGTGCTCTGCTTTTGGGAGATGCGTCACTTGCATGTTATTATTCTTATTCTGAGATCTCAACTAAGCAAATGAAAAAACTCCCAATAGTGCACTAAAATTTACATACAATAAAACTAATAGAAAAAAAAATCATAATCAAAACTAATATTATTAATTACCATCTAATTTTACAATAGTTTTATGAGAGTACCACCACTAATTTTATCAACCATAATTTTATTATAAAGTTTTATAGTTTTGATTTCATAGTTTTATGAAAAAGGCATCTCCTGTACAATAGTTTTACTAAGTTCTAGAAGAAATCAAAACTAAAATTTACAATAGTTTTATTATAAGGTATCATCGAGAACACCATATTTTTTTCATTTGCTTGGTTGCAAGTGACGCATCTCCTAAACTAATATAAAATTAGATGGTGAGGTTGCAGGTATCATCCTCTACTCCCACTACAATTTGCATGAACTTACACAGAATAGGAGCATCGATTATTAAAAAAAATCAGTAAATTGCAATCTCAGAATAAAACTAATAATCTGCAAGTGACGCATTTTCCAAAATCGGAGGAAGGTGTCGGGACAGTGAAGGTTTTATTTGAGGTCTCCTCAAGTACTTCATAGTTGTTACCAAAACAATGTTGATAGGTGTTGGGGCCTTGAAAGTTTTCTTATGAGATGTTTGATTTCCTTTCCATTAATTAGGATCAGACTAAGAATAAGTTTACAATGCTCATTTTTTTAAAAGTAGCAATCTTGGCTCATATCCCATGAGACTGAAGCATTGATGGGATATCCAAATGCTGGAACAAATTTAAAATTCCTATGATTTGTTGAAGATTCATCGAATCCGCCCTTTGATTGTCGCTGAATGAAATCTATTTTTGCATCAGAAGGTGATGCTAATATTTTGATATGAATTCAACTGCGAGATTATGATATTATGATATTTTGTTAATGTTAGTCTGTTATGTGGATCTCGCATGCTCATGAATTTTCCATTGCGAAATGTTCTTTTGGTATTATTTTAAAATGTATTGCCTTCTGAGATTTTTTTCATTGCAAGCATGAATTTTGTTCTGAGCTTTTTTTCATTACAAGTATGAACTTTGCATGTATGTGTGTTACCTGTAGATGTATATATTACAATCATATTCCTAGGGATGTACTTCTTAAAAATATTTCAAAATAAGGTTCTGAGCTTTTTTCTGAGCTTTGTTGAAGTATGAACTTTGCATGTATGTGTGTTACTTGCAGATGTATGTGTTAAGATCATATTCCTAACGTTGTACTTCTTAAAAATAATTCAAAATTAGGTTCTGAGATTTTATCTTCCTGTTGTAAAATAATGTTCTCTATCAAGGGCCTATGATGGTAAGGTTGAAGTGCTACGTATAGGAAATGAGAAATTGGAGCTTATCCCAAAGGACTATTTGCCTGAAAAGGTCTAATCACAATGTCCTTCATTACACTTTTTCTATTTTTTTTCTTTCTACATCACTTGTTGATTGACATAAGTTTATGTCAATGATAATATATTACATGGTGGTATTTGTAGAGTTCGAGAAGCCAACACATCACATTACATGATAAACTATGAGGCCTAACTATGTAGTTGTTTTATTGGCTTCCATTATACTCTTTGGATACTTCTTTGACACTTATTGTCTTTGGTGAACTCTTTAGATACACTATGAATGTGTATAGCATAGATACAACACAATTTAATCTTATTTACATATGTGGTCGCCCACAAACAATGACGTCCCTGGTGAAATTTGTGAAGTGGAAGTGGGTGACGGGACAGGCCGGGCGGCCTGGGGCGGACAGTGTTGGCGGACTAGGCGGACTGGGCGGACTGTGATGTGCGGCCTGGTGGTAGGTCTAGTGGAAAGCCGTCTGTCTTCTGAGCGGCTTGTTGCATGAAGTCCGCGGACTATGCGGCCTGGTTTCTGCGGATAGGGTGTTTGCTGATCGGCTTTGCCAAGGAGCGGCCTGAGCGGATGAAGGCTTGCGGACTGGTGCATTGCTCAGTGGCCGCAAGTGCAAGCTTGTGCTGATAGGCGGTTTGGCTCATGTTCGCGGGAAGCTTGCGGACTGGCGTGTCCGCGGTTTGGGTTGTTGCGGACTGAGCTTAGAGCTTGGCTGAGGCCTTGTCGAGCTCTGGAGGCACAGCAGGCGATTTGCTGTGGAGGTCGATTGGCGGACTGATTTTTGGAGTCCGGGGATGGCTGCTGCGTTGGACAGGAGTGCGAGGAGCTCGCGGACTGATGACGGTCTGTGATAGGGTGTTTGGCGGACGGGAGTTTGTGTCCGCCATGCTCGCATTGGCCTTTGATGTTTTTGGACTTGGTCACACTTTGTGCCAAGACCATGGTGTCCGCGGTATCCGCCAAGTCCGCTGTGACCGGGCAGACTGTTGCTGTCTGCCTTTGGTCGTGGACTTGTGGCGGATTGAGGTGTGAGTCTTGCGGACTGCCTCGGGTTGGTGCGGACAGCCATTGAAGGGGGTTTGCTGTCCTGCAGTGGTTGGAGCTTTGCGGGCTGATGCCTTGTCCGCATAGCTTGGGCGGACTGGAGAGGGTTCGTCAATGGTTGCCTTGCTCCTGGCGGTTTTCCTTGGTGTTCGGCTAAGTCCTTGCGGACACAGCGGACGGTGGTTGCAGGTCGCACGGGCTGGGGCGGTGTCGCTATCTCTTGGGCGGTGACCACACTCCTCACCCTGCCTATAAATAGGACCCCACTGGCACATCTACAGTAACCTAAGTAACTTGAGTGAACAGTAAGTTGGGTTGAGCGAAGTGCTGCGGTCTGGGTTTGTCAGTCCGCGCGGATTGTTTCAGGCTGACGGTTTGCTGTGTGCAGGTCGCGCGGGTAGCTTCAAGGAGCCAGGAGTTTGGCTGTGACTTCGGTCAAGTACTTGGAATTGTGCGGTCTCTGCGGACTCAGCAGGAGGTCGCTCTGCGGCTTGTCAGTTCTGTTTCATCTTTGCCAGCTTCAATAACCTGTCCGCCGGCTTCAGGCGGGTAGGGGTGTCCCTCAGTTCAGGTTCAGCAGGAGGCGAATAACGGTGTGTCCGCGCGGCCTCGCGGCTTCGGCAGACTCCATGCTATTCGGCGGATTGCAGCTAAGCTTGGGCGATCTCAGCGTACTCAGCGACCTCGGCGACCTCGCGATCTCGGCGGACTCCTGTGCTGTCCGCCCGGCTTGTTTTTTGGTGCTTTCTGTTTACAGCTGTTATACTAGCGAAATCATGTCTCGTTATGTATGCTTCGCATTGTAAAGAAGTGAATGAATAAAAGACTTGCTTGTGCTTCCATTATTTGTTGTGTTTAACCTTTGGTCCTTGGTTTCCGCTGGTTCAACGTGAGAACTGGGTAGTTCCGAAGATATTAATTTGGCGTTTGGGCTATCTTGCTGACCACGTTGAGAAAATTTAACATGGTATCAAAGCAAGGTTTCTGAGGTTCAGTTGCGTGAGCGGAAGGCAGCCAGTGTTGTTACTCAGTGATTGAGTGGTGATCAACCTGTGTTGTGCTCGGTGCTTCTGAAAGGTTGCCAACAGGTGTTGCAATGGAAGGGAGTTTTGCAAGAGGTCTTGGCATTGAACTCTTAACGCCGACTAACTTCAAGAAGTGGAAGTCGTGCATGAAGAGTTATCTTCTTGGCGAGTAGCTGTGGGAAGTCGTCGGTGGTGACGACAGACAGGAAGTCACTGCTGTGTTCGGTACTGCTGAGCAGGTTAGGCTCTAGAGAAGAACAAATGCTAAGGCGGAGTTCATTCTGAAGAGAGCCGTGTCTCTGGAACTGTTTGATCACATCGTTGGATGTGAGTCGGCTGCTGATATTTGGACAACCATTGATGAGTTGTTCAATAGGAAGAATCTGGCGCGACTTCAGTTCCTGGAGAATGAGTTGTCCAGGGCAACTCATGGAGACCTTTCCATCTCCAAGTACTTCTTAAAGATGAAGAGCTTGTGTGCTGAGCTGTCGGCACTGGATCCTGATGAGCCTATCTCTGAGGCAAAGATGAAAAGGCACATTATCCGCGGCTTGCGGAAGGAGTATGTGGCATTTGTCACATCTGTTCAAGGGTGGGCTACTCAGCCGTCGTTGCTTGAGCTGGAGAATCTGCTTGCCTCGCAGGAGAGCTTAGCAAGGAAGATGGCTGGAGTGAATCTGAATCAGGAAGGCAGCGAAGCTCTCTTCTCAGGCAAGAAGAAAGGATGGGAAGGGAAGAAGAAGAAGAAGGTGTAGGTCGTTGGTGAGAAGGAGACTTCAACTTCATATCCGCCGGAGAGGAGCAATGCTCCTAAGGACTGGAAGAAGAATCTGAAGTGCTACCGGTGTCATCAGTGAGGGCACTTCAAGCGGGACTGCAAGGTCAAACTGCAGCCTGGGCATGCTACGGGAAAGGAGGAAGCTTGCTCGAGAAGTGAAGAAGCAGAATGGGGCGGAGCTTTCATGACGGGCACTTGTGTCCGAGCCTTGTCTGCTGAGGACTTCAACGGCGAGTGGATCGTGGACTCCGGGTGTGGTCATCACCTCACTGGAGACAAATCGAAGTTCACCTCCATGCAGGCTTACTCAGGTAATGAAGCTATTATCACTGCTGATAATACTATTTATGCAGTAGAGAAAGAGGGGGTCGTGTCTTTGGGTAGTGATCAGGGGCCACTCACGTTAAGGAGTGTGTATCACATGCCGGGCTTGAAGAAAAACCTCTTCTCGGTGACCAATGCGGTGGACGCTGGGTATCACGTTCTGTTTGGGCCAACAGACGTGAGGTTCCTTCGCAACATATCAGCGGTAAAGGCTGATGTTGCTCATGTTGGGAGGAGGGTGAAGAACTTGTTTATTCTTTCCACCAGTGCTTATGTTGATAGAATGAGGGCTAATGATAGCGCTGCTATCTGGCATGAGAGGCTGGGGCATGTTGGCATGGACAAGCTGAAGGCGATGGCGAGTAGAAGTTTGGTGAGGGGGTTGCCGAAGTTGTCCTCCTTTGGTGATGGGCATGTTTGTGCGGGCTGTCAATACGGTAAGGCACATCGCCTTCCGTTTGATAAATCACAAACAAGGAGCAAGAAACCATTGGAGTGTGTTCATGGCGACCTGATGGGACCAACGGTTACTGCCAGCCTTGGTAGAAGCAGATACATGCTTGTCTTGGTTGATGACTACTCAAGGTATACTTGGGTGTACTTCTTAAAGGAGAAGTCGGAAGCTTTCCGTTTGTTCATGGAGTTTAAGGAGTTGGTAGAAGGCCGGCTTGGCTTGCGGATTAAGAAGCTTAGAACTGATAACGGGGGTGAGTTTTTCTCCTCCGAGTTTTCTAACTTCTGCAGGAAGTACGGGATCCAACGGGAGCTTACTTGTGCTCACACTCCACAACAAAATGGGGTAGCGGAGCGGAAGATCCGTCATCTGACGGAGACCTGCAAATGCTGGCTTCATGCGAAAGATGTCCCAAGGTCCTTTTGGGCGGAAGGTATGTCTTGTGCTGCCTATGTTATCAACCGGATGCCACTCAGCCCTATCAACATGAAGACTCCTATTGAGCTGTTGCTGAAGGAGAAGCCGAGTGTGGGACACCTTCGGGTGTTCGGTTCAACTTGCTATGTGCATGTCCCGGATGCTTCACGGACAAAGCTGGATGCGAAGGTAAGGAAACTTGTCTTTGTTGGCTATGATGAGCGGAAGAAGGGATGGAAATGCATGGACCCTGTGACGAAGAAGTTTGTGGTGTCAAGAGACGTTGTCTTTGACGAGCTAACATCATATGGAGGTGGCTCGGTGGAGCTAACCGGAAGTAGCAAGGTTGATGAAGCACCGGTGGAGGCTGCTGAAGGCTTGGAAGAGGAGCTTGCTGTTTCACCAGCAGCTCCTGTTGCTTCTAACTCCGAGGCTGAGCCTTCTGGCTCAGGAAGCAGGGGGAGCACTGCTCAATGCTTGCCCCAGGTAAGAGTGGAGCCCAAAGAAGCAACGGAAGCCGTGAGCAAGGAGCCATGTCTTCGGAGATCGAAGAGGGTGGTTAAGCCACCGGCTCGGTACTGTGATGGGAATGCAGTGAGCTTTGTATCCTGCTTCTTTGCAGGTCCTCTGGATGAGCGAGAGCCTGCAAACTTCAACGAGGCCACTGGAGTAAAGGAGTGGGATGATGCCATGAAAGAAGAGATTGATGCTCTGAAGAAGAATGAAACCTGGGACCTTGTGCACAAGGTTGATGGCATTACTCCGGTTACTTGCAAGTGGGTGTATAGGTTGAAGAAGAAGGCTGATGGGAGCATTGATCGGTTCAAGGCTAGCCTGGTCGCTAGAGGATTCTCACAGCAGTATGGATAAGACTATGAGGAGACATTCAGTCCAGTTGCGAAGATGACTTCTGTAAGAGTGGTGATCGCCTTGGCTGCTAGCAAGGGATGGAGGTTGTGGCAACTCGATGTGAAGAATGCCTTTCTTTACGGAGAGATTGACAAGGACATCTTCATGGATCAGCCACTTGGTTTTGTCTCTAAAAAGCATCCGGACTATGTCTGCAAACTCAGGAAGGCTCTCTATGGGTTGAAGCAAGCTCCTAGAGCGTGGTATGGGAAGATTGCAGAGTACTTGCAGTTCTGTGGATACCTTGCTTCCAACTCGGATTCAAGCTTGTTCGTCAAGAAGAAGGGGGAGCTACGTGTCTTGGTCCTACTGTATGTGGATGACATGATCATCACAGGGAATTCGGAGGGGGAAGTAGCAAGGCTCAGGGCTGATCTTGCTATACGCTTCGAGATGAAAGACTTGGGATAGTTGCATCACTTTCTCGGTCTGGAAGTGGAGAGGAAGGAGTGCGGGGTTCTCATTAGCCAGAAAGGGTATGCTGATCGCATTGTGAAGCGGTTTGGCATGGGCGAAGGGAAGAAGTGCTCTACTCCACTGGAATCTGGGTTGAAGCTTCGACGAGATGAGGGAAGGGTCTTCATGATCCCTTGGTGTTCAGGGTCTTGTTGGGAGCTTGATTTACCTGACGATTACAAGGCCGGATATTGCTTATGCTGTTGGCCGAGTAAGTCGGTATATGGCTGAACCAAGGCAATCTCATCTAGTGGCGGCAAAGGGAATTCTGAAGTATGTCAAGGCTTCTTCTGACATGGGACTCCTCTATAGAAGGGACGCGGAGTTTGCATTGCTCGGGTACACGGATGCTGACTATGGCGGTGTTTCGGATGATCGAAGTTCTACTTCAGATTATGTGTTCACTTGCGGTTCAGCTAGCATCTCGTGGTGTAGCAAGAAGCAGGACTCGGTGTCGGTTTCAACCACGGAGGCGGAGTATAAGGGTTCGGCCTTGGCTGCTCGGGAAGCCGTTTGGTTGAGGAGGCTTATAGAGGATGTTCATGAAGAAGTGCAAGGGCCTACTTTACTCCGAGGTGACAATGAGAGTGCTCTCAAACTGGTAAACAATCCAGTGTGTCACGCCAGGACCAAGCATATAGAGATTGATCACCATTTCATCAGGGAGAAGGTATTGGAGGGGTCTCTGCTGGTCAGGCATGTTCGGAGTGAAGATAATCTTGCCGACATCTTCACTAAGCCACTGTCGAAGGGGCCCTTTGAACGCTTGCGCAGCTTGCTGGGCTTGGTCACCACTTTGCACTTCAAGGGGGAGTGTTGAAATTTGTGAAGTGGAAGTGGGTGACGGGACAGGCCGGGCGGCCTGGGGCGGACAGTGTTGGCGGACTAGGCGGACTGGGCGGACTGTGACGTGCGGCCTGGGGGTAGGTCTAGTGGAAAGCCGGCTGTCTTCTGAGCGGCTTGTTACATGAAGTCTGCGGACTATGCGGCCTGGTTTCTACGGATAGGGTGTTTGCTGATTGGCTTTGCCAAGGAGCGGCCTGAGCGGGTGAAGGCTTGCGGACTGGTGCATTGCTCAGTGGCCGCGGGTGCAAGCTTGTGCTGATAGGCGGTTTGGCTCATGTTCGCGGGAATCTTGCGGACTGGCGTGTCCGCGGTTTGGGCTGTTGCGGACTGTGCTTAGAGCTTGGCTGAGGCCTTGTCGAGCTCTGGTGGCACAGCAGGCGATTTGCTGTGGAGGTCAATTGGCGGACTGATTTTTGGAGTCCGGGGATGGCTGCTGCGTTGGACAGGAGTGCGAGGAGCTCGCGGACTGATGACGGTCTGTGCTAGGGTGTTTGGCGGACGGGAGTTTGTGTCCGCCATGCTCGCATTGGCCTTTGATGTTTTTGGACTTGGTCACACTTTGTGTCAAGACCATGGTGTCCGCGGTATCCGCCAAGTCCGCTGTGACCGGGTGGACTGTTGCTGTCTGCATTTGGTCGTGGACTTGTGGCAGATTGAGGTGTGAGTCTTGCGGACTGCCTCGGGTTGGTGCGGACAGCCATTGAAGGGGGTTTGCTGTCCTGCAATGGTTGGAGCTTTGCGGGCTGATGCCTTATCCGCATAGCTTGGGCGGACTGGAGAGGGTTCGTTAATGGTTGCCTTGCTCCTGGCGGTTTTCCTTGGTGTTCGGCTAAGTCCTTGTGGACACAGCGGACGGTGGTTGCAGGTCGCGCGGGCTGGGGCGGTGTCGCTATCTCTTGGGCGGTGACCACACTCCTCACCCTGCCTATAAATAGGACCCCCCTGGCACATCTACAGTAACCTAAGTAACTTGAGTGAACAGTAAGTTGGGTTGAGCGAAGTGCTGCGGTCTGGGTTTGTCAGTCCGCGCGGATTGTTTCAGGCTACGGTTTGCTGTGTGCAGGTCGCGCGGGTAGCTTCAAGGAGCTAGGAGTTTGGCTGTGACTTCGGTCAAGTACTTGGAAGTGTGCGGTCTCTGCGGACTCAGCAGGAGGTCGCTCTGCGGCTTGTCAGTTCTGTTTCATCTTTGCCAGCTTCAATAACCTGTCCGCCGGCTTCAGGCGGGTAGGGGTGTCCCTCAGTTCAGGTTCAGCAGGAGGCGAATAACGGTGTGTCCGCGCGGCTCGCGGCTTCGGCGGACTTCGTGCTATTCGGCGGATTGCAGCTAAGCTTGGGAGATCTCAGCGGACTCGGCGACCTCGGCGACCTCGCTGTCTCGGCGGACTCTGGTGCTGTCCGCCCGGCTTGTTTTTTGGTGCTTTCTGTTTACAGCTGTTATACTAGCGAAATCATGTCTCGCTATGTATGCTTCGCATTGTAAAGAAGTGAATGAATAAAAGACCTGCTTGTGCTTCCATTATTAGTTGGGTTTAACCTTTGGTCCTTGGTTTCCGCTGGTTCAACGTGAGAACTGGGTAGTTCCGAAGATATTAATTTGGCGTTTGGGCTATCTTGCTGACCACGTTGAGAAAATTTAACAGTCCCGTGTGTAATGTCGCCACCTATGACCAATGTTGGTGCAACGACCAATATCTCCACCCACAACACATGTTATCGCCCACGACCAATGTCGTTTGTTTATGGGCGAAGCCCACAGCATCGCATTAAGAACGGGCAAAACCCGTTCCAAAATTGTTGTCGCCCACGAACAATGTCGACGCCCATGAACATTGTTGCCATCCATGAATAATATTACCGCCCACGACCTATGTCGCCACCCACGACAAAAGTCACATCCACGACTAATATCGACGCCCACCACACATGTTGCGCCCACAATCAATGTCGTTGGTTTGCGGGCGAAGCACGTTCGGATGTGGGCGCAACCCGCAACCCTGCATCGAGAATGAGCACTCCAGACGAATGTCACCGCCCCCCAAATAATGTTGCCGCACCTGCACAATATCGCCGCCCCTGAACTTTATCGCCACCCCAAAACATGTCTACGCGCACGAAAAATTTCGCCGCCCACGAACAATATCGACGCCCATGACAAATGTCAACACCCGCGATAAATACCGCACCCGCGACCAATATCACCACCCACAACACATGTTGCCGCCCACGACCAATGTTGTTGTCAAGTGGGAGAAGCCCGCAGCGACGCATCGATAACGGGCAAAGCCCGTTCGAAGATGCTAGTCTATATATATATATATTTGTCATTTTAAATTTTTTTTGTAACTTTGAATTGTTAAACCATATATATACTATATATATTACTATTCGATTACTATATTATATATACTTTAAAAGAGATCAACGTTCGTCGAACAGAAATCAAAGTTCATAAAATACGATTCAACGAACGTCGATCTCTGTTCGATTACTATTCCATTACTATAATTATATATATATATATATATATATATATATATATATATATATATATATATATATATATATATATATATATATATATATGTATATTACTATTCGATTACTATTCGAACGACGATCACTATTCGACGAACGTTGAATCGTATTTTACGAACGTCGAACTCTGTTGGACGAACGTCGATCTCTGTTCGACGAACTTCTATCACTATTCGATTACAGCAAACCCCTATATCTTATTGCGTCGAACCCCTATAATCATAATGCATTATTAATAACTATATATTTAATGTTATATAATATTATAATATAACAGCTCTATAGAGAGCCGTTGGAAACGGCTCTCTATAGAGCTGTTTTTTAGTTAACTTTTTTTTTATTTTTTTATAATATTAATATTATTATTAAAATACTCATTTTTTTCTATAAATAGGTAGCATTTCTAGATCAAAAAATTTTAAATTTCATTCATAACTTAGATTCTCATAATTTTTCTTCTGCTTTCAATTTTAGTTTGAAATTTCGATCAATGGCATCTTCATCTAGTAATGTTCCCAAAATTGTCGAGCACAAACAAAGTGCTCCAATCTGTGAGCACTTCGATAAAGTCCGTATCAGCAATGATTTTAAAGCGAAGTGCCGACATTGTACAAAGTTGCTGACTGCGGCCGAAAACTCCACACTCGTGAGACACATCAAATCATGTGTTGCAAAGCAAGCTCCAGAATTCAGTCAAGCACAACTATCAGCGGCCGGACAAGTTTGGACTTACGATCAAATGCGGCAAAGAGAAGCACAAATGACGAACATCATCGGACGCGGATTGTCGTTTAATCACTACGACAATGCCCGTGAGACCGCTTATGTTCATCGAGCTCTTCAACCAAAATATCATCAAGTAAGTAAACTACAATAAGGCGTGACGCATATAAAACTTATATTAAAGCAAAAAAAAATTAATTAAATATTTTGACAATTTAGAAAGTAGATTAGTTTAACTTGTGATGTTTGAAGTAGCGGTATGCAATTAGGATATTCTTACATTTGCATTACAAGTCATTGGATAGATCCTACTTCATGAGAGTTATCCAAGTGCATCATTTATTTTAATAGTTTTGAAGTTCCACATAGCAGAACAACAATTTATCAATTAATTATGAATTGTATACCCGAATTTAAAATAAAAGATAAAATTATTAGTATTTTTTGATAACGCTAGTAATAATACCGCGACTATTGGTAATTTAAAAAGAGATTTTGTGCATTTTGTAAGTTCGGGTAGTTTTTCTCAGGGTTGGTGGTCGACCCGTTTGTATGTGTTGTAATATTTTTTTTTAATATGGAATAAAATATATCTTTTATCTTATTAAGTATTTAAAATTTTAATACATATATTTTACATAATATGTTTATATTAATTTTTTTTAAAATAAAAATTCTTTTTTTATTTGAAAAAATCGGCCTTAGGTAGGACTGGGCCTGGTTAGGCCTGCTTGGGCCTGGTTTAGGCCTTGACAAGAAGGCCCTGCTAGTCCCCATTCATAGAGAAGTCCTGGGCCTGGGCCTGGCTATTGCTAGGTCTGGGCTTGGGTATGGACATAAAAAGCCTTGGCCTGGCAGACCCAGGCCTAAACTGGGCCTGCCGGGCTTTATGTGCACCACTGCCTGTAATGTATAAGAAGGACATTTTAGTTCTTATTTTTTAACAGTTGTTGCTACTGAATTTTACTTGTCTTCGGTAGAGATTGAGTGTTCCTACAACCTCGTTTTCAGTTTCCCGTAGGAATTTTCACATGGGCAACCTTTATTTTTCGGATAGACTGGCCGATGGTTCAAGTCCAATGAAGTGAGTTGTATCATAATTTCCCTATGAAATAAAAAGAAAACTTTCTGTAAAAAAAAACCAATCCACTACTTCCAAGTTCATGATTCTTGGTTTCCTGGTTCGGGGAGCATTTGATGGAGGGCATGGTCTTCTTTTTGTCAAGGTATTTTTGGGACTAATCTTGGACCAACACTTTGGAGTTTCTCGCATTGCATGCACTCTATAGCTCAGAATTATTTTTACAGCACAATGCATACGCTCTATACCTTAAAATTATTTGTTGCATCAACTTTTTTGTGTGTGATGTGCGCTGAACCTTTTTGTGTGATAATTTTGTCGGAAACGTACGTCGGCACACACACACACACATACAAGCACCCGACACCCTATTCAAAATCTAGCGAGATCTACTCTGGCGGGGGGAACTACCCGGCGAGACGGGGGTGCTCCGGCGAGACGAGTGATCTCCCGGCGACAAGCTTCCAGGCGAGACTACCACACCCACGCCGAGATCCACCACTCGGCGAGAGCTACGGGCGAGATGCAACCCGGCGAGAATGGACCTGGCGAGACCAGCTTCGACCACGACAAGATCAAAATCTCGGGGTGCTCACACACTCTCTGTCTCACCCACTCTCCTACGGCTGCGAGAATAAAAATCCGAAAAATGAACAAGACAAAACACCCAGTGCTGCAGCACTCTACTTTAGAAGGAAGACAAAAAATTTCTATATCATCAATCACAAAAGTTCTACATCCAAGTCTTTATATAGGCTAGCACAAAAAATAAAAATTTGACATGAGGATCCACATTAAATGCCACCTAAACTATCTTCTCTCTCCTCCGCCATTAACAAAATCAATACATAAAAAAATAATTATGACTTGTTGACCCGATCAACTCAGAAAAGTCACCAACAAATTTGTGATTTGTGAAAGAAATTTTTTTTGACTCCCTTAGAGAGATATTCAGATTTATTCCCGCACTTTCAATCTCTGATAACATACAATCATCCTCAAGCTCTGATATCATGTGAAACTTGAAAGAAGAATCAAAACAAACGTGTTGAAAATTTATTCTTATTTTTCCGAAATCAAACCAACCGGAGCGAATACATCTTTATTATACCCATACAGACGATTATGCCTCCGTTTGGGGGGACTTATTTTCACCGGTTTTTTGGTCTCATTCATGCGGTTGTAACCGCTTGACCCGTGAAAATAAGTCCCCCAAAACGGAGGCTTAGAAAAGAAACCATCAACACTAGAATCGGTATTACATACCAATTTGCGGAAAACTAGTATTGGGTCTTGGCCTTTTATTCCAAAAGCGGTTGGGATTCTTATAAATAGTTCGATCCCTGGTACAAATGATACATGCACACATCCTCACCGAATCGCAAAAAAACAAATCCAAGAAGACAAGACTTTGATCGATTCGGTCAGTACATGCATTTTGGCAAAGTGGTCTAGTGCAGGTTGTTCTACGACCCGAGTCATCCCACACTTCTGTGAATTTCCAAAAACATCGTTTCCCTGCCGTCATCGGATTTACCCTCATCGGATTTTCCATCGACATTACTGCTTAAGGAAAGAAACCATCAACACTATTACTCAGTTAGTAAGTTAAAATTTTATTATTATTAATAAAACGCAAGCATATCTACAACCCCGTACATAGCCGGTTCTGAACTTAAGATGAAGCTGCAGATAGAATATTTAGACTCCGTTTGGCAGGGTGGCAGCGATCATCAACGCATGAGTTAAATCGTCATTCGTTAAGAATCACTTAACAACATCATCCCTTTGAACATAAAAGTGGATGAAGTTTTTTAGGTGGGCGTTAACAAATGACAATTTAATCCCCCATATTCATGGCCGCCGCCACCATGTCATACTGAGCCTAGCTTCCGTTTCATTTTGAGGGAGAGAGAGGGAGGAGAGAGAAAGAGAAAATAGAATCATCACCTAAGTTTAAGAGAGAGAGAGAGAGAGAGAGAGAGAGAGAGAGAGAGAGAGAGAGAGAGAGAGAGAGGGAGGGAGGGAGGGAGAGAATAGAATTGTTACCTAAGTTTGGTAGCACTAGAAGGAGAATGCCCAGAGCAATTATTTTCCTGGAGAACCCCATGCCATTGTTAATGCTCAGAGGAAAAGCTAGAAATGTTCCTACACACGTTGAAGTATTAGAGACTTGCCTCGTTTATATAGCATGAAAACCTGTAGCTCTTTCTTCGAAGGATTTTACAAAATATACCGATTTAGAATCAAACAAATGACAGACTGTGCATGATTAATTAGTGTAAAATAGTTCAAATGATAAAGCAAAAGATAAACAAAAGCAAAATAGTGAAATAAGCCCACCAAATTGTCCTATTCTATGAAATTGTTTTTGTTGATTTTGGTTTAAAACTTTACATTTCTATTGAAATGACCATTTTAATATAAATGTGTAGAATTGTGATTCCTTGCCATAAATGATAGAATGGAACCTAGAAACAAGTTGGAAATGACGTGTATGGGAACAAAAGTGTTAGCTGATTTCTTACAATATGATTAGCTTTGGGAATAAAATAAGTTTAATTTATTTATTAAAAAATGCTCCCGGGGACTCAGTCGCAATATTTTTGTTGGTTTTACTATGAGAAATTATTAGGGGAAAATGAATACAAAACAAGGTGTGAGGATCACCCTAGACACTTCGTCAACATTGATCATAAACCTTATTATCTCAGCAATATTAAAAGGGAAAAAATTGGAGATGTTCATGATCTTGCGCACTCTGGATTCTTCATTTGAATTATCGAGAAAAATTGGGATTGTTTGTGTTGGCGGAAGTATTTGAATTAGCCGAAATCTGGTCCGAAAGGTTGCTGGATCAAATTTTAAAATTTATTATTATTATATTCATTTTGACCCAGCAACCTTTTCGGGCGATATTCCGTCCAAAGCATTCAAATTTTGGAAGAATGTTCAACATGAAAGTTTTAGATCTCGTTCTTGGCTATAAAATTTATATATTACTTATCTAATTTCGACATATATTATGGGAGAACAAACTCGAGATTTTTTATGATTAAAATTAATTAGAGCTTTATATATTATTGCATTATATTTATATATATATATAATATATATATATATATATATATATATTATATTATATATATATATATATATATATATATATATATATATTTAGATATATATATATATATATAGTACTACTCTTAAAAAATATATGGTGGTTGTCAATAGCTTAAGTTCGAAATCGAGAGAAAATAGGTGGCGTCGGATTTGACTGTTTTAAACCTCATCGTCGTTTGGATCTTGGGCTATAAAAATATCTGATTTGGTTTGCATATAAAAAAACACCCAAAAAACCCGACACTCCCTCTCCTAAAACCCGACCAAAAAAACACTCCCCCAAATTCGGCCTCCCCCACCGCCGCCGGCGGAGCCGCCGGTGGCCTGACTTGCGACCCCAGTAGGTTCGCCGGGAGCAGGAGACATGCCGGCGGTGATCCGGGGACTCGGCGGCCTCCGGGGGGCCACCGCGGCGGTGGGCCCGCCGGAGCGCCATCGGATCACCGCCGCAGTTCGCTGATCCCGGGCGAACCTGTTTAGGGGTTGCCGGTCAGGCCACAACGGTGTGGCGCCGCAAAATAGCGGGGGGGGGGGGGGGGAGCGGTTTTATATTTAAAATTGTATTAAAATTAATTAAAAAATATATAAAATAAATAAATTTAAAAAATTAAAAATAATTTAAAAAGAACAAATATAAAAAAGGCACCACGTCGTCCAAGGGTGCGGGCGGAGCCCGCCGGGGGGGGGGGGGGGGGCGGTGCGGCAGCTGCCAGGAGTGGTGGGGGGGCGAAGCCCGCTGTCGCCGGCCAGGTACTGTGGCGCTGTGGCCATGGGGGAGGCCCGTGCCTGTACTCGTATATATCTTTATTATATAATAATACAATATGCATATTTGAAGCACACATAAAAGTGATCGCGACGTCCGATCTCCAGGAAATTAAATCGGGCCATTGAATCCTAATATCTGGCTGCTAATATCCACATTCCAGGCCTGCACTGTTCATCATGAAGAAAATCACGATACCATCCGCCCCTCAAGGACTACCTCGCCTCCGCGGCGGGCTGCGGAGGCGGCCCACCGGCGGGTTCTCCGCCCTCTGGCAAACCCATCGGGGGTTGGTCGGCGGCGAGCGCAGGGACCGCCGGCGGTCTGCCCGCTCGCCGCCGGACAACCCCGGCGTGTTCGCCGGAGGCCGGCGAACCCGCCGGGGGCGCCGGGCAGGACGTCGCGCCGCCGGCGCGGGGCGCGGGCAGGATGCGGAGCGGAAGTGCGTTTCGTTTTAATTTTTTCTCATTTTTTGGGTATTTTATTAAATAAATTAATATTATTTTTGTGTTCATTTTTTTTATTTTTATTAAATAAAATTGTATTAATTATATAATTATAATTTGATTTTTTATAATTTGGTCGGCTGAAGGGCGGGCTTCGCGGTGGCGGGTGGAAACCTTCCGCGGGGGGCGGGACTTCGCTGCGGCAGGCACAGCCAAATAATTGATTATTTAAATTTTTTTATTTAATTTGATTTGTTTTTAATTTGTACGCCGAAGGGAGTGCTTGGTGGTGGGCGAAGCCCGCCGCGGGGCGGTAGCGAACTTTGCGGTGGCGGGCGAAGCCCGCCTGATTGGCAAGCGGGTGAAGCCCGTAGTGACGTCATCGAGTCGTTGAGGGGGCGGGATGCATTTTTTTTACTTTTTTTTTATTTAATAATTAACTTAATATTTTATATTTTTATAATTAATAAAATTATTTTAAAATCCTTTTAAATGCGACGCATCTTGTCTTCGACGGGGGGCGGATTAGGGGGCGAAGCGCGCCGGGGGGGGTGGGGGGGGGGGGGGGGGGCGAAGCCCCCCGGGGGTTCATGCGAGGCGGAAGCCCCGCAGCGCGCATTGAGAACGGGCAGAGCCGTTCATATATGCTATATATATATATATTATATATATATATATATATATATATATATTATTTATATATATATATATATTCTAAAAGGATAATGGTGGTCTGTCAATAGCGGGAGTTCGAAAATAGATGGAAAATAGGTGGCTGTCGGATTTGAGTGTTTGATCTATAAAGTTGGTCTGGGGCTGGCAAATAACAAATTTGATTTGCAAATAAAAAACCAAAAAAACTCCCTCTCTCTCTCTCCTAAAACCGATCCAGCATTCCCCCCCCCCATAAAAAAATAATTGACGCACACAAACTTTCTCTCGGCCGGTAGCCTGCCCGTCACAAACCAGCGGACTAGCGGAGGCCGGCGAGGACACGATGGGTGCCGCTCCGGCCGCCGGCGGGCTCGCGCCTGCTGGGAGGAAGCAACTTCGTGCGGCACGGGCCGGAGCCCGTGCCGCACGCAGTTTATATATTTTTTGAATTTTACAAAAAATTTATAATAAATAGATTTTAATTTCTAATAATTTAAAATTAAATTTAAATTATTTATTTTAAATTATAAATTTAAAATATAGATTATTAATTTAAAATAATTAAAACAATCTGCCGGGGGCGGACGGCGAAGCCCGTGTGAGGGGCGGGCGAAGCCCGCAGCTACGGGTCATGTACTTTCACGCTGGGCCACCGTGGGCCGGAGGCAGGGTACTGTGGTGCGTGGCCATGGCTGGAGGCCCGTGCTTGTCGCTCGTGTGTATATTATATATATATTATATATATAATATATAAGTGAGAGGCACGGGCCTCCTCGGCCGGTGGCTACGCGCCACAGTACCCGGCGGCGACGGCGGGTCCTCGCCCGCACCGAGCGACTGTACCCGGTATTCGGTGGCGGGCTACGCCCGCCCGATGCCGTGACACATTTTATGTATTATATTTATGTATTTTAAACGATTTGTTAATATTTTTAATATGATTTACCAATTAATTTTAATTAATATTGAAAACATTTATTAATTAATTAAATTGTTATTAACTATTAATTATTTAAAAAATATTAATAAATTATATGTTAATTTAAAAAATTTATTGAATGAAATTAAAAGCAAGCGGAGCTTGGCCAATCTAGCCAATCTCCGCCTGCTTTTAATGTTATTTAATAATTGTAATTAACATTTAATTAATTAATTATTTAACTAATTCAAACATGAATAACATGCCTCTTTAGTCCCACATTGCCCGTTTGAAATTAAATCTGTGTGTTTATAAGGCATATGCAAGATGTCTTATTTGAAATTATTTTGAATGGCCAGACTGGGCCTTTCTTATGTTGAGTTGGCCCGGCTGGGGCATTCTTTTCAGAGCGTGTTATGCGAAGCTGTGGTCCATAGTCAGCTTGCCCGGTTTCAAGTCAACCTTCCATTATTTTTAGAGTTATATATGGGCGAAAACGTAATTTTACATATGTTTAGGACAACCTAGTTAGTAGGTTTATGAGACCTACTAAAATGTGAAGAGATGGTACAGTATGATTGAGTTTGATCGGACGGCAACCGAATTATCAAAACATGATCGGACGACCATTCTAATTTCGAACTCATGAATTTATATTTCCTTTATATTAGTAAATATATATATTATATATATATATATATATATATATATATATATATATATATATATATATATATATATATTACACATGAGTGCCCGACACGGGGCTCCGCCCTTATGGCCTTGGGCGACGGTACCGACCTACGACGACGGGTTTCGCCTGCCCCATCAAGGGGAATTTCGCCCGCAACATATACATATGCGTACTCAAGATGACCGTAAAAATATATATAAATATTATAATTTTTATTTTGTAAAACAATATAGGTTTTGAATTAAAAATATTAATTTTGACTTTAATAAATTTGTTTGATTTAATGTCATCACCTCGAAAATACCACTGATATGCCCAATGATAATCTTCCTCGAATAGAACGCTGACATGCCTAATGACAACCTATTATAGTAGGTGTAGTAGCTCAACTAAATGTTTTTTTGAATTTAAATGGATTTTCATCATAACTTTTAATTTTTTGATAATATAATTACTTGAATGGACATTGTATTTTATTTCTTTGAAATAGATTATAATATATGTCAAGTCATTAAAATATAAAAATGAGAACATAATTGACATTTTTGAATGTTTCACCAAAAACAACTTTTCTCTTATAATAGTGAAAATTATATATATAAACTATAAACAATGAGCTATGTTATATCATGTGTAACATTTAAATCCCATAATATCCCCATAAAATAAGCTTATGTGAGTTAATTGAGTGTTATTTTGGTCATTTGACGAGATCAAAGCTTATATATATACGAGTGCCCAACACGGGGATTCGCTCCTATGGCCAAGCGCGACAGTACCCGCCCTCGCCTCCTAGTCTACCCTCCCCGCACCCTGATGTGTCCACTACCTCCCCACTGCGTGCCCGCCCCCGACCCCAGCGTGCTCGCCCGCTCCCCCCGTCAAGTTCTACTAATATAATATATAATAATATTTATAATATCATATATAATATCTTTAGATTATCTACAACTATTTAATATATATTATGATAATTTTAATTTATTTGCATTATTAATAGTCCATATAAAAACTGCGACACAAATGAAACATGTAATTCTTCATGGCCTAAAGGATAAGACTTGTGATTGTGAAAGTGATGGTCAATAGTTCAAATCTCACCAAAAGCATCTTTTTTTTAATATTCTCTCCAAATTTTATATAGGTTTAGATCGCTATTCTAGGTTTAGGAGACCTAGGAAAAAGTGGAGAGAGAGGGTGTGTGATTTGATCATACGGCTTATGAAATATCAGGACAGATCTGACGATCTTGATGACTTAAATGAATTCAAAATTCATAACAAAACTATTTCTTTTATAGTGGTTTATATATATATATATATATATCTAAAAATATATATTATTGTCTGCCAATAAAAATGAGTTCGAAAATAGGGAAAAAATAAGTGCCGTTGGATTACACTATTTTGATCCAAAGCTGTTGGATCTAGGGCTGCAAATAATCTATTTGGTCTAGCAAAAAAGACCCCAAAAAATCCCTCATTCTCTCTCCTAAAACCCGACTACCATTTTTGCTCCTCCCCCACGCCATTTCCGCTTCTTCAAATCATGATCATCTCTGGCGCCGCGCCGGAGACCCCTGCCGGGGTCGTCACTTACGTTTTTTTATTATTATTTTTTAATATAATAAATATAGAATTTAAAATAATGACAAAAAAGTTTTATATAAAAAAAACAACCACGGCGTCGGGGCGGGCGACGGCGCACACGCCGCCGCTGGCCAGTACTGTGCGCGAGGGCCGTAGGGCCGGATGTAGGCGAATCCCGTCGGGGGGGGGGGGGGGGCACGCAAGGGTACTGTCATCAGGGGGCGGACGAAGCCCGTCGTCGCCGGCTGGGTACTGTGGCACGTGGTCATCGGGCTGAAGGCCCGTACCCTAAACTGCGGATTGCTCACGCTCTCTTCGGAAACCACGTTCAGTCTTCCTCTCCCGCAGGCTCTCCCGCTGGCTCTTTGCTACCTTCCATCCATCACAAACCCCCAAGAAAGTGTTATTACCGCTGCACAGAGGATCTACTTTGCCTTCCCCAAAACTAGCGTTCTCTAGTTCTTTTTGGATTTTGAGGCTCGAAAATGATGAGCCTTCTCCAATTCTTCACAAAGGAATCAACAACGTTTGAGTTTTCAGTGCGAATTGCGATCGTCTGGCGTTCGCTCCTTCCACTGCTCCACTTCTAATGTGGCTGCTAGGGTTATTCTTCCCCAAACTCACGCTCACCACTCCAATCTCATTTTCAGTCTCCACTTTTGTAAGACCCCCATTTTTTAAAAAAAAACACTTGGGTCTTAGGCCCAGAACCGCCGCTTTGTGGTGACACCTTCGCACCCGGGAAGGTCATCACCACAAATCGCCGATCCTGCCGGCCAAATCGATCACAGGAAATGTAGCAAAACTGTAAGAGTAAGAATGAAACTCAAGAAGTCCACCAGAATCACATGTTTTTAAATAAATCTCCACGAAGAGAGTGTCCACAGAAATAATAAAAGCTAGAAGTCTTGGGCTCATGCCCAGTACATCAAATCCTCACTACATGTCACTCAACACGGAAGCAAAATAAATATATCTACTAGCGGTCAAGACTCACTATCCTTACTGTCTGAACTCTGGTGCTGGACTGCCCCATCTCCAAGCGTACCGACCTACGGGGCTGCTCCTCCATGCTGGGCTCCATGGTCCCCTAAAATGATGTGGTTCAAAAACCGTTAGTCTAAAAGACTAAGTCCTATCATCCCCCGCCCCTTCTCCCATGGCTCCTAGGCACCGAGCGGGGAGGAGGAAAGGAGAGGACAAGAAGGTAGAGAGTAACAAATAAGCAGGTGGTGGCGAAACTAATCTAGCAGTTGTATAATATAAACGGCAGTAATAATGGTATAAAGCTGAATAAGAAAGTAACCTTATCTTATATGAAAACACATAAGCTATGAGATCTTTTGCGGGGCTCCTATCATATAAAAAGTCTCATATCTATTTATACGATAGGGTGTCGGTTTTACAGTAAGCATATACATGTAGCACTGAATAATAACCTTAACTTATAAGTACGCTCGCACGAACTTATAAACTAAGGGGTCATTTTGCAGGGCCTATTGTATAAAGCGTCCCATACCACTTTATACATTAGGTGTCAGGGTTGAATACAATGGTTATGCTATGAAATACAATTATGTCATGCTGTGAACATGCAAGCGCAACACACCCACCCGAATCTGTGTACACAGAGCTTTAGTTCCCCCTTTCTGGAGCCGAACCTCCCAGGATACCTCGGTAGTAGCAAACGGAAGAGGTGGGTTGGGCCTCACCCACCTCTAAACCGGTAATTACACTACCAGTCAGACCTATCGTACGAGTCAACTCTGGTGCACTAAGCGGAGCTCCTGCGAACTCTTGCCGGCTAGCGCAACGGACTTTACCAGGCTAAGTGCTAAACCATACTTGCCGAGTCAATGTATTGGCATCGGTGCATCGACCCTCCAATACCGAAGACCCACCACCTTATACTTTATGCACATGCAACCTTATGTATCAGCACCGAGCTAAAGCTCGCCGGGCCAACCTGCCCATCACAAACAACAACCGAGCCAAAGCTCGTCGGCCAAGCTGCCCACTGCCAAATCCACTGAGCCTACTGCCCGAGTGACACAACCTAACCCCCAAAAATTTGGGGGTGTGTGAGTGCAACCCTAGTTTTACTAGTTACTCTTGTAGTCCGATTTTTGCCTACAGTTTAGGTTAGCCCAGGACTGCCCAAGGTATACCCCATGAAGGGCTCTCAAAGGCACTAGAAACTACGATGGGATTACGCCCGAAGCTCCCTTTCGCAAGGCACTTACTGTTATCGGTTGCTATTAGATTTTCCACACCCTTACTTGTTGTTGGATCTATCCTTAATGATTTTGATACTTCCTTCTGATGAGTCCATTTTATATACCTATTTTCGGACTCATCTGTTGGGTACATTGGTTCAAATGTACCTGATTTTAAGAAGCCTCACCCAACTCAATGATATACATCAAAATATATTTGATGTGTTTTGAGTTTACTTGTGCAGTTTACGTATTTGCAGGAAAGAAGAAAAAGTTTCTAAGTCCATGTGTCGACACCCAGAGGGAAAGTGTCGACACTTAAGAAGACTTGTGTCGACACCCAGGCCAGCAGTGTCGACACTAGGAGTCATTGTGTCGACACCAGGGATACTGAGTCGACACCAGACAGAAAGTGTCGACGACAAGGAGCTGTGTCGACACTCAGTGAAGAAAAGTGCAGTGAAGCAGTGTAGACACTTAGCAGTTGTGTCGACACCCAGTGAAACTGTGTCTACACCAGAAAGTGTCGACACTTGGAGGCTGTGTCGACACTCAGCAAAAGTCAGCAGAAACTAAGTACAAGTGTCGACACCCTGAACAATGTGTCGAAACTCAGCAGAAGAGTCAACACTTGAAGAAAGTGTCGACACAAGGAAGAATGTGTCGACACTCAGCTGAAGACTCACACTTGAAGAAAGTGTCGACACAAGGAGCTGTGTCGACACTTAGCAAGATCAGCAAAGTTCAACAAAATATTCTAAGTACAAGTGTCGACACTAAGGGAATGTGTCGACACTCAGCCAGAGTCTCTACAGAAGAAGAATGTGTCGACACAAGGAGATGTGTCGACACTCAACAAGTATCAACACTGAAGACATGTGTCGACACAAAGAAGCTGTGTCGACACTTAACAGATTCAACACATGAAGATGTGTCGACACAAAGGAGATGTGTCGACACTTATAAGAATTCAGCAAAATACTGAAGTACAAGGACTTGTGTCGACACACATTATCAGTGTCGACACATGAAGAAGAAGCAGTGTCGAGATATAAAATCTACAACACAAGGAATTGTGTCGACACCTTGTAGACTATTGTCGACACTTAGACAGCTTGTGTCGACAATTAGTCTATAAGTGTCGACACTTAAAGACAGATAGTCTCGACACTTCTAGACAGTTACAGAATTTTCAAGAACTGACTGGATGACTTGACAGCTGCCATTCCAGCCGGTTTACTGCACTTGTCAAAGTTGTCAGAATTCAGTTATGAACCGGACCAGCCGATTACCATGAAGAAGCCCTATAAATAGGCTTATACAGTCTACAGAAACTGTTGTTGAAGAGATCAATTGAACACAAGTACAGGTGATCAATATACAAAGAAGATCTTGCTATTCCTTGAAGAATCAAGTGCAGATCTAAGAAGTTGGAGAGAGAGAGCTCCATCCAAGAAATCAGCTGTTGGAACCAGGCTGAGAAGAAGGGTTCAGATTTATTCTGAATCTTAAGTACCAGAGATCAAGGATCAACTGCAGAAGGGATCAATCTTATTGAGTTCTACATTCAAGAAGCTTTGAAGAAAGCCAAGTCAGATTGATTTCAGCTGAGTTCTTCCAAGAACTCATCAAGAAACTCACAACTCTCCTCTCTTGTCTCTGAGTTGCTGAGTTAATATTATTGTATTCATATTTTCTTGTAGGATCCTTTGGATCTGAGTCTTGTAAGCCTGTAATTATAAAGGCTGAGTGTAGGAGATTTAAATCTCTGAGTGTAGGCCTTGGTGGCTGAGTGTAGGCCTTGGTGGCTGAGTGTAGGCCTTGGTGGCTGAGTGTAGGCCTTTATGGCTGACTGTAGGCTTTGTGAAGAAGCTGAGTTGTAGGGCCTTGGCCCTGAGGTGTAGGAACCAGTTTTGGGTTCTGAGATAGTGGAGGAGTTTGGTGAATCTAGTACACTGCTAGATAGGCGAGGGGAAAGTGGATGTACCCAAACCTTGGGGAACCACTATAAAACTGAGTGTCTACTGTGTGCTGTGTGATAAACTGTGATTGCTGTGTGATTGCTGTGATAAAGTAGCTAGAAATCTGTGTTAGATTCTGTATTCTGCCATAAAAATAAAAAGATCAAGTCACCTATTCACCCCCCCCTCTAGGTGTTTAGGTACAATATCTTTCAAGTGGTATCAGAGGCAGGTTACTCAAAAGGGGACATAACTGTCTGAGTAGATCCTGTTGGCAGATTAAGTGTAAGTCACATTACAGAATCAAGAAAATCAAGAACCATGAGTTCCACTGAAAATCACAAGGAATTGGGATCCATGAAGTTACCCATATGTAGAAAAGAGATCTTTGGTATCTGGAAGGAAAGGGTGAGACTCTTTATGGAAGGCTCAGACCCTAGGATTTATATCACAGTAAAGGAAGGGCCATATGTGCCCATGAAGGTGTCAGTCTTGGATACAAATCAGAGAACACCTAAGGATTTCTCAGAAATGACAAAGGATGAAATTGTTCTAGCCACAATGGACAAAAGGGCTCAGAACATCATAGTGAGTGTCATAGATGATGCAACTTTTCAGAATCTGATACACTGTAAGACAGCTAAAGAAATGTGAGATACTCTTATTGTGTATATGGAGGGTTCTGAAGAAGTGAGGCAAGATAGAAAATCCTTGCTAAACCAAGAATATGAAAGTTTTTGACAAGGTAAGGCTGATAGCATAACTGAATGCTATAAAAAGTTCTATAGGATTGTGAATGAGCTCATGTCCTATGGCAGAGAGTTCAGTAATTATGAACTCAATGATAAGTTTCTAAGGTCCCTAACAAAAGATTGGGACACAAAGATCTGTGCCATTAGGGAAATGACAAAGTTGGGAGAAATTCCTCCACCAACACTGTTTGGCAAACTGCTGTCCTATGAAATGCAGTTAATGGTGAGGAAAGAAGAGGAGAAATCAACAAGAAGTGAACACAAAGAAAGGACAGTTGCCTTCAAGACAGAAGCCCCCAGAAAGTACAGAGGTAAGTCACCAACTCCACCACCAAAAGCAGCTGAATCTGAGTCAAATGAGTCAGTCAGCAAAAATCTGAAAGCAGTGAAAGTGATGAGGACTTTGCTGCCTTTACAAGACATTTTCAGAAGTTCTTAAAGAAGAAACAGTGGAGGACAAGGCCTTCTACTTCATAGGGAAAAGAAGACTATTATCAGAATAAAAAGTCTTCAAAGAAAGACAGGAAAAAGACTAAGTCTAGCAAGGCAACTCTTTCAAAAATAGTATGCTATTGCTGTAATAGATAAGGTCATGTTGTTGCAGATTGTCCAGAAAAAGAGGAAGGAGTCTAGTGACAAGAAAAGGACTCAATACAAGGGCAAGAAAGAAAAGTCTTTTGTTGCCAAAAAGGACAAGAGCCTGTCAGAGATTTCTTCATCAGAAACTGAGTCAGATGCTGAGGCATATATAGGACTGTTTGCTGAGGAGGAGAAGAAGAGAGTTCATGCAG
This sequence comes from Platanthera guangdongensis, assembly GCA_039583875.1. Lineage (NCBI taxonomy): Eukaryota > Viridiplantae > Streptophyta > Magnoliopsida > Asparagales > Orchidaceae > Platanthera > Platanthera guangdongensis. The sequence goes on along the minus strand of CM077149.1, from coordinate 7,261,224 downwards.
ATTATGAATTCTATATATGAACAAGAGGACAGTCAATGCCAAGGGCTAATGGCATTGACAGAAAGTGACAGAATCCTAGAGCAGCCAGGACCTAGTAAGGTACAACATTGTTCTTTTAGTTCAATTTCTTGTGCCAGTACAGAATCAGATTCATCATCATCAAGTGATGAGAGTGCATCTGAGTTGAAGAGGATATTCATCAGTTGATAGATGAATACAAAGTTCTGTTGCAGCTAAAAAGAGCAAGTCCTAGCTAAAAGTCAGGCAAAGGAAATTGCTAATCTCAAAGCTGCTGCAACTGATTTTGAGAAGTTATTTGATCAAAAGCTTAATGAGATAGCCAGACTGAAGCACATAACTGTGATTCAGATGGGAACTATATCATTTAAGAATGATCAAATCAAGAGTCTGGAGATTAATCTTCAGAAGGAGAAAGACTTAGTTGCTATGTTTTCTAAACCTACTCAGTTCTACCCTTAATTGATGAATTTGTTCATCACAAGGTAAAGCTGGACTGGGATTTACTAGACCTGCAAGGACTGTTCAGTCCAAGTCTAAGTCCAAAGGCAAAGCCCCAACTTCAACAAGTTGCTGTAGATAAAACAGTAAAGACAGTACCTAAGCAAAGGTACAATAAGTTTGAGTGTTGGTGCATTGTGGCAAGGTAGGCCACTTTGCAATGGACTGTTGACACAATGCTAGTGCCAAAGTGAGTAGCAAACTGCCTGTGGAAAGCCTGCAAGTAGCTTTGTTAGGATGCAAACTAACCAGTACCAAGGACCCAAAAATTCTTTGGGTTCTAAGGTTCACTAATTGTTTTGCAGGTGAGTCCAAGTGGCCATGCCCCAATATGGTACTTGGACAGTGGATGTTCAGACATATGACTGGAACAAGGGAATTGCTAAAGGACTACACTCCAATCAAAGATGGTCCTAAAGTTACCTTTGGTGTTCTGAAAAAGGAATCATCAAAGGGTTTGGTAACATTTCTAGTAACATAGTTACCATTACTCAAGTAGCTTATGTTAAAGGTTTGAAACACAATCTAATTAGTATAAGTCAATAAGTGATGTAGGATATGACATCTCATTTGTTAAGAATGGTTGTCATATCAAGAGATCAAATGATCAAGAGATCATTTTGACAGGTTATAGAAAGAGGAATGTCTACTGCCTAGACATTATGTGTGAGACCAATGGTTCTCAAGTGTGTATTATAGCTGATGAGACAGTCTCTCATTGTGTCAAATGACACAAGTGGCTTGCCCATCTAAACTACAAGACAGTTGACAAACTCTTTAGTAAAGAGTTAGTGAGGAATGGTCCTCAAGTTAAGTGTATTAAAGATGGTATTTGCTTAGCTTGTCAAAAGGGCAAGCAGACTAGATCCATCTTTAGAAGCATTGAAAACAAATATGCTGTGAGGTGTTTATACCTCTTGCATATGGATCTCTTTGGTCCAATGCCAGTTCACAGCCTAGGAAGGAAGGTCTATACCTTTGTAGTTGTAGATGACTACTCAAAGTTTTTCTGGGTGTTCTTTCTTAGACAGAAATCTGAAACACCCAATGTCTTCTATAGCTTTGTTAGACAAATTCAGAATGAACTAAATAGTACAATGGTCAAAATAAGAAGTGACCATGGTACTGAGTTTCAGTCTGATAGCATGACAAAACTATGTGAAGAATTTGGGATATTTCAAGAGTTTTCTTCACCAAGAACACCTCAGCAAAATGCCATTGCTGAGAGGAAGAATAGAATCTTGATTGAGGCTGGTAGGACCCTATTAAGTGATACATCTCTACCAGAATACTTCTGGGCTGAGGCAGTGAATACTGCATGCCATGTTATTAATAGGGGTACCATTACTAAAAGCCTCAACAAGACCCCCTATGAGGTTGTGAAAGACAGAAAACCAAATCTATCCTACTTCAGGATCTTTAGTTGTAAGTGCTTTATACTTAACAATGGAAAGTCTTACTTGACTAAGTTTGCTGTCAAGTCCCAAGAGGGAATTTTTGTTGGGTACAGCAACAACAGTAAGGCTTATAGAGTCTACAACTTGACTACACAAGTTGTAGAAGAATCTGTACATGTAGTATTTGATGAAACTAGACTTATTAACAATGAGTTGTCTAGTAGTGTATGCAGCCCCACAGGTTTAACAAAGAAGATGGACAAGCTCACTATAGAAGAAGAACCTACTGCAAGACAGCAAGTAGAAGACAGTGGCTGTTGTCCAGGGGGAGTACTACTTGTACCTAATGCAGATGAAGTTCAAGGAGTACAGCATGATGAAGAAGTTGAAGAAGTTCAACCTGAAGTCAGGATGCCTCCAGCCAATAGGCATCTTAGAGATCATCCAACTGAGCAAATCATTGGTGATCCAAGACTAGGGGTACAAATAAGGAGCAGAAACCTAAATGCAGCAATCTACTCCAGCTTTCTATCCCAAGTGGAACCAAAGAAGTTTGAAGAAGCCATCCTAGACCCTCATTGGATTGAGGCAATGCAAGAAGAGCTTAATCAGTTCAAGAGGTGCAAGGTCTGGGAGCTTGTTCCTAAACCAAAAGACCACAATATAATTGGGACAAAGTGGATCTTTAGGAACAAAATGGATGAACATGGAGTCATCATTAAGAATAAAGCAAGATTGGTTGCTAAAGGATATAAGCAGGAAGAAGGTATTGAGTTTGATCAAACCTTTGCTCCAGTAGCCAGACTGGAAGCCATAAGAATGTTCCTGGCATATGCAACCTTTCAAGGATTCAGAGTTTACCAAATGGATGTCAAGTCAACATTTCTGAATGGTAATCTTAAAGAGGAAGTGTATGTGGAACAGCCATCAGGTTTTGTTGATTCAACTCTACCTAATCATGTCTATAGACTTAGGAAAGCTTTATATGGGTTAAAGCAAGCCCCTAGGGCTTGGTATGAAACCCTGTCTAGTTTCCTCATTGAGAATAAGTTCACAAGGGGGAAAATAGACAAGACTCTATTCCTTAGGGAATCTAGAGGCAAAGTGATACTAGTCCAAATATATGTAGATGACATTATATTTGGGTCTACTGAAAGTAGCCTTTGCAAAAAATTTGCAAAACTAATGCAAGGTCAATTTGAGATGAGTAGTATGAGAGAGCTTAAGTTCTTCTTGGGTCTCCAAGTAAGACAGACTGAGAATGGTTTATCCATATGCTAGTCTAAGTTCACCCTAGAACTCATAAGGAAGTATGGTATGGATTCATCCAGTACCATGAAGACTCCTATGGGGTCAATTATGTATCTTAGCAAGGATGATGCAGGGAAACCTGTAGATGAAACCTTGTATAGAGGGATAGTTGGCTCCCTATTATATTTGACTGCAAGTAAACCAGATATCATGTATGCTACATGTGTCTGTGCAAGGTATCAAGCCTTCCCTAAAGAGTCTCATTTGACAGCAGTCAAAAGAATATTGATATATCTAAAGGGCACTCCTTATCTAGGCCTCTGGTACCCTAGGAATGAGGATTTTGAACTAACAGGTTATTCAGATGCAGACTTTGCAGGATGCAAAGAAGACAGAAAAAGCACAACTGGAACCTGTCAATTCCTAGGTGGAAGACTGATTTCTTGGAGTAGCAAAAAGCAGACAAGTGTGGCTATCTCCACTGCAGAATCAGAATATGTGGCTGCAGGAAGTTTCTGTGCTCAACTTCTGTGGATACAACATCAGCTTGAGGACTATGGATTTCAGGTAAGTAGAACTCCACTCTTTTGTGATTCTACAAGTGCTATATCAATTGCACATAATCCTGTTTCCCATAGTAGAACTAAACATATTGAGATTAAATATCATTTTCTTAGGGAGCATGTAGAGAAAGAAGATATTTTACTGGAATATGTTAAGACTGATAATCAACTAGCTGATATGTATACTAAGCCCTTAGAAGAAACTAAGTTCAATAGGTTTAAAATTGAACTAGGAATGATAAACTTATAGTAAGTTTATAGAATTGGAAATGGCTAAGTAAAAAGGTGTCGACACACAGACATCTCTGTGTCAACACAGAAAAGAGGTGTCGACACATCAGTGAAAAGGTGTCGACACATCTAGGGAGTTGGTGTCGACACTTCAGAAAATTAGTGTCGACACATGACAAGTAGGTGTTGACACATCCAAGGTGGTGTCGACACTTAGGTTTTACTCAGAATTGTCTAAGTAAAGTCTCGACTATGTGTCGAGTTAAGTGGTGTCGACACATAAACAAGTGTCGACACATATAATCTGTTGACTAAACTTGTGTCGACACATAAGTGTCGAGACATTATAAGTCAGTGTCGACACTTATCGACAGTGTCGACACAATTTAAGTTAGTTAACCCGCCTTTTCATCTTCAAACCTAGAAAGGTATAAATAGGATTTCGCCTTTGTTTGTCGACACGCTTTCAAAAGTTTCGAGACCAGAACTTGTGTGTCGACTCCTCACTTCTCTCAGTTCAAATTCTTCAAACCCTAATGGCGCCAAAGCTTGAGGAGAACGTCAATGAAGGGTATGAACTGGTGCGCGACGCGTTTGGTGATGCAGACCAAGAAATCAAGACTGTGATAACCCTAGTTGCAGACTCAGGGTTGGAATTTCTTGTTTCTGAACCCACAAAAATCTAGAAGAAAGAGGTACTGGAATTACTCAATGGGGCTGAAGTGGACGAATCTGGATACAAGATCAAATCCAGAGTTCATGGTGCAAAGGTTAAGGTTTCACCAAAAAGTCTGAGAAAGGTACTTCAGTTGCAAAGAACTAAAGAAGAAGATGAAGTTCCTGCTTCAAAGACCAGAGAAGCTCTAACTTGGTGTGGACTAGATTCTAAAATGAAAATTGGATCTGTTTTCAATAGAAAAGGCATGAACAGCCAAGGGAAATTCAAGTCAGAAATTGTTGGAAAAGTGATTTTAAGCAAACCTGGAGGGCATGATAGGGTATCTGCCCATATGTTCAGCATTATGACCAGGATAATCTTCAATCTGAAAACTGACTGGTCTGTAGTGATCTTTGAGAAGATCAAGAAAAGCCTGAAAAAGCCCAACTTGGGCAGGATCTTAAGTCTATACCTTGCTGGTACTATACCAGAAGTTATGGGTCAGGCTGCTGGAACAAAAATAAATCATATGAGGAAAATGGATATGAGGATATTCTCTATATGGGACAGGGTGTTGTCTAAAGAGATGCCAACCCCTGAGAAGATAGTTCCTGAAAAAGTATCACCTCAAAAGAAGAAGAAGAAAGCTGCCCCAATGGCTCAGGTTTCATCTAGCAGCTCTGATAGTGAAGAGCAAGTTGTCTTCACACCTGATGAGCATGAAGAAAGGACTGTTGAAAAGACTCCAGCTCAACAAGTAGTAGCTGAAAGGCAGGGGAGTTACCACCAGCTAGCCCCTTACAACAAGATCAAATCCAGGGGGAGCCACTAGTTGTGGAAGAACCCACTCCTCTTGAGAGTGAGCAAGCAACCAACATCATCCTAGAGGTAATCACTGAGCTTAATGCTTTAGATTTCCTTAAAGTGGATACCGTTTTATCTGATCCATTAAGTAATGTTAATCAGCTAACTCAGCTGGATAGCCAACTCCCAGATGTTGTCATGGAAGACACATCTGCTGAAGTTCAAGTTATATCTGATCCTGTTGTAGATGAGCCAAGAATTTCTCCAGCTCATTCTCCACAAGAAATTACAATGGAAGATTTATTTCTTAATCTGGATCAAGAAGATTTTGACAAGGATACTGCTGCTGCTGAAGAGGAGACTGCTCCAGTTGAGGGGGAGCAAGTAGTACATGTTGAAGAGCCTGCAAGGCAAGAGACTGAGAAGGCACCAGAAGTGCAGAAGGAGTTACCTCAAAGCCCTAAGCAGAGGGTAGATATAGCAAGTACATCTGCATCTGAAGATGAGGAAGCTTTAAGAGCTAAGAAAAGAAATTTCAAGTATTTAGAAGAAGGAGCCAGAGTTATAAGAAGGCATTGCAAACTGTTGCTCCACAGCCTATATCACAGCCAGCACCTACTGTTGATTATAGTGCTCTTATGGTTGCTATGCAGATAAAGCTGGATGAGCACAGGCAAGCCATTGAAAAGTATGTAGATGAAGGGCAGAAATCATTGCAGTTTGATTTGGCCCAGGATATTAAGTCAATAAGATTTGAGATGAATCTTAATAACAAGGAGATGACTGACTGCTTCCACAAGGGTGGGAATGCAGTAGTCTATCTTGCAACTCATCAAGAAAAAATAAAAGCTCAAGTAGATGACATTGCACAGAAGCAAGAGTATATTTTAGAGAACCAAATCAGAATGAATGACAATTTGACACAATCTCATAATGCAATTGTCACAGAAATGAAAAACATAGTTGCTGGCCTGACAACCTCTACTGCTACTGCTAAGGCAGATTTTGATAAAGCACTGCAAGAGAGCTTAACTGATATTACAACTGCTATTCAAGACTCTCAGAAGATGATCTCTGAAAAACTCCAAAGGTTAAGACCTTTCTACAGGGATAGAGTCAATTATCTAAATGCCCAAATCAGATTTCAAAAAGATGATTTAAGGGATCACATCGAAAGAGAAGTCATAAAGGGGGAGAGGGTCTTAGTCAAAGCTGGCTCTGACCATGCAAAATGGGTTTCTAATTCCATTAGAGCCACTCTTGGTTATCCTCCTCTTTGTGATGATGATAATGTAGCAGAATTTGGAATTAACCCTGCATATCTTGGAGGTGAGCAACCAGAAGTAGCTCAAGTGATCTATCCTCCACCAGATTTTGATATGATTCATGCTGATATTCAGACCATGTATAGTCCACTTGATGGTACTCAGAAGGTTATTCTTGAAAAGGTGGTTCAGCCTGTCTCTGAAGCTTTACAGGAAGCTATCTTGAAAGAGAAAGCAGAAGAATAAACTAGATTGTCAAAGAAGAGGTTCAGGGAGCAAGCTGAACAAAGACAGGACTTTGAGCAGTGGAGCCCCACCTCTAGGAACATTATTTTGACTGCATGGAAAGCTGCAAAAGATAACATCCATGACAGGAATAAATAGTTTTCTGAGGCTGAATGTAGAAAGCATGAGTCAAGGCAGGAGGCTATAGTCCAATACAGAAGAAAGGCCAAGATGGGAAAGCTACCTCCTACTGCTCAGGAGCCTAGCAAGTACTATCCCAAGCTTATCATTATTTTGAAAGGCAAAAGATTAAGGCTGAGGAACTTAAGAAGAAGGAGCTGAAAGGAAAGAAGCCTGTTGAAACAGAAGATGCTGAAGCTCCTGTGCAAGCAAGGATAAAATCTGGAAAAGGGATAGTGATCAAAGATGCTGATCAAGAATAGCATAGAAATTTTCTTAAGTTTACCTTGTAATCTTTTATTGATAAACATTCTTGTAAACTTTTGGAAAATGTATATGACTAGCTGTTAAGAACAATGAGATGTGTGATAAATTTGCTATGTGATAAATTTATTTCATAATTGTTCTGTGATGCTATCTATGTGTACATGTTTGTTTAATACATGTTTATGTTTGCCCTGTTATATATTCCTGCTATACATCATGTTATGATTTTATTCTGTATGGTGTATATCATTGATTAAGGGTTATGACTTCTCCAAATAGGGGGAGATTGTTGGGTACATTGGTTCAAATGTACCTGATTTGAAGAAGCCTCACCCAACTCAATGATATACATCAAAATGTATTTGATGTGTTTTGAGTTTACTTGTGCAGGTTAAGTATTAGCAGGAAAGAAGAAAAAGTTTCTAAGTCCATGTGTCGACACCCAGAGGGAAAGTGTCGACACTTAAGAAGACTTGTGTCGACACCCAGGCAAGCAGTGTCGACACTAGGAGTCATTGTGTCAACACCAGGGATATTGAGTCGACACTAGACAGAAAGTGTCGACACAAGGAGCTGTGTCGACACTCAGTGAAGAAAAGTGCAGTGAAGCAGTGTCGACACTTAGCAGTTGTGTCAACACCCAGTGAAACTGTGTCTACACCAGAAAGTGTCGACACTTGGAGGCTGTGTCGACACTCAGCAAAAGTCAGCAGAAACTAAGTACAAGTGTCGACACCCTGAACAATGTGTCGAAACTCAGCAGAAGAGTCAACACTTGAAGAAAGTGTCGACACAAGGAAGAATGTGTCGACACTCAGCTGAAGACTCAACACTTGAAGAAAGTGTCGACACAAGGAGCTGTGTCGACACTTAGCAAAGATCAGCAAAGTTCAACAAAATATTCTAAGTACAAGTGTCGACACTAAGGGAATGTGTCGACACTCAGCCAGAGTCTCGACAGAAGAAGAATGTGTCGACACAAGGAGCTGTGTCGACACTCAACAAGTATCAACACTGAAGACATGTGTCGACACCAAGAAGCTGTGTTGACACTTAACAGATTCAACACATGAAGATGTGTCGACACAAAGGAGATGTGTCGACACTTAGAAGAATTCATCAAAATACTGAAGTACAAGGACTTGTGTCGACACACATTATCAGTGTCAACACATGAAGAAGAAGCAGTGTCGAGATATAAAATCTACAACACAAGGAATTGTGTCGACACCTTGTAGACTAGTGTCGACACTTAGACAGCTTGTGTCGACACTTAGTCTATAAGTGTCGACACTTAAAGACAGATAGTCTCGACACTTCTAGACATTTACAGAATTTTCAAGAACTGACTGGATGACTTGACAGCTGCCATTCCAGCCGGTCTACTGCACTTGTCAGAGTTGTCAGAATTCAGTTATGAACCGGACCAGCCGGTTACCATGAAGAAGGCCTATAAATAGGCTTATACAGTCTACAGAAACTGTTGTTGAAGAGATCAATTGAACACAAGTACAATTGATCAATATACAAAGAAGATCTTGCTATTCCTTGAAGAATCAAGTGCAGATCTAAGAAGTTGGAGAGAGAGAGTTTCATCCAAGAAATCAGCTGTTGGAACCAGGCTGAGAAGAAGGGTTCAGATTTATTCTGAATCTTAAGTAGCAGAGATCAAGGATCAACTGCAGAAGGGATCAATCTTATTGAGTTCTACATTCAAGAAGCTTTGAAGAAAGCCAAGTCAGATTGATTTCAGCTGAGTTCTTCCAAGAACTCATCAAGAAACTCACAACTCTTCTCTCTTGTCTCTGAGTTGCTGAGTTAATATTATTGTATTCATATTTTCTTGTAGGATTCTTTGGATCTGAGTCTTCTAAGCCTGTAATTATAAAGGCTGAGTGTAGGAGATTTAAATCTCTGAGCGTAGGCCTTGGTGGCTGAGTATAGGCCTTGGTGGCTGAGTGTAGGCCTTGGTGGCTGAGTGTAGGCCTTTGTGGCTGAGTGTAGGCTTTGTGAAGAAGCTGAGTTGTAGGTCCTTGGGCCTGAGGTGTAGGAACCAGTTTTGGGTTCTGAGATAGTGGAGGAGTTTGGCCGAATCTAGTACATTGCTATATAGGCGAAGGGGGAAAGTGGATGTACCCAAACCTTGGGGAACCACTATAAAACTGAGTGTCTACTGTGTGCTGTGATAAACTGTGATTGTTGTGTGATTGCTGGGATAAAGTAGCTAGAAATCTATGTTAGATTCTGTATTCTGCCATAAAAATTAAAAAGATTCAAGTCACCTATTCACCCCCCCCCCTCTAGGTGTTTAGGTACAATATCTTTCATCATCTGTGCTTGTTTTCTCGTTGATGCACTTCACTTTAGAGCTTTATTTGTTCATATTTGTTATTATGTCCTTTTTATGAGTAAGTGCACATTTATGCCTGTGGTTTTTTATTTTGTTACTTTCACTGATCGTGTGCATTGATTCCACTTTTCTGGTGTCCTGTCTGGGGTAATCGCACGACCATTGAACTTAGTTTGCATGACCAATGGTCGTGCGTCACTGCTCATGTGCTTTATCCCAGTTCTTCTTCCTAATCTGCCATGCCAGTGCGCATGACCACTGGACATAATGCGCACGAGCACTGGTCGTGCGCCCGTGATCGTGCGCATTGTTCATTTCTGTTTTCTATAAATATGCAGGTCTTGCCCTAAATCACAAAAATAATCGATCACTCGACATTTCTCCGCCATTTTCATCTCCGAGGAAGGGTTCTGCCGTTCCCCTTCATCTTCCATCGTATGGAGGTGCTCCGGGCAAGCTTTCACCGCCAAATCCAAGCCGGAGCTCCCTATTGGCCTCCTCCATCATCTTTGAGCTTCAAGAAGAGCTTGACCTAGCTTTCTCCTTCAAGCTAGGAGAAGTTGTGCCATCCTCCACCGGATCGTGATACGAAGAAGACGGGCCATTGGAAGGTGGTGACATCCCTTCTCTACCCCGGACGCAGTTGAGGACCGAGCTTGGACGCGGATTGACAACCCGACGATTCCAACCTTGAATCCTCAGTAAGACTACGGATCCGGTCAATTTCGCACACTCTTTTCTTGTTTGGTTGTTGAATGTGTAGTTGAACTCTTGTATATGATGAAGTATGCTTAGTTTGTAAAATGTTTTTATACAATCATGACTATGTGATTTTGTATTTTTGTTATTTGCTCGAGGTGCGCCATATTCCATCAACCATCCATCCACCCTTGCCGCACTAGCAATTACTAGTGGCGTGCGCAGCAAAGAGGTGCTCACGACCCACATTCCGCCATTCTAACCACCTCATCCGCAAGCCTAATCATCTATCCGCCCAGCGATTCGGTGCATAGGGCCCGACTAGTCTTCCATCCCGCCTGGCGAAGCATCGCATAGCGGCATTGATAGGAGTAGTTGTTAGCCTTTTATTTTCTTTTTCTGTAAATATCAAACCCCCCCCCCCCCTTAGTTAACTCCGACCTAAGGACTTCAATCTCAAGTACTCCTCGAAATTAACTCCAACTTATTGTGTTCCTTGAGAGATCGATACTTGGGAAAACTTGCCCTTTTTATATTACTTGTGCGGTCGGTTCACTGCCGTGATATTTAGCATCACCTTCCCACGGGAAAAGACGATTTTTCGTCGATCCCGAGCACCACCTAACACTAGCCAACCCAACATCCTACTCATCCTATCTTCCAATGGTGAACTTCTTTTAACCTATCCAAACCAGTCAACTACTAATCCCAACTCATGTGCTTAAATTATACATCCAACGTAGGTTCTGCAGTTTTTACTATATGCAGACCAACCTAAGCTACATGAAGTGTATAGTGGGAGGTACACAAAATAATCATCCAGTACTCCTAAAATAATTATTGAAAGGCTATAATGACATTCTTAGCCTAAACCCAGAAATTCATAATTTTCCTATTTCATCTGTTAATTTATATATTTATTCTAGTAATCCAGAATTCCACGTTTGATCATGAAGTACCCCTTTTTGACAAGTAATTGCACTATAAAATTATGATAAAATCACTATTACTAATTAACATAAAATTCAGGGTCTCACAATGTTTTTCCAGCAAGAAATAAGCTCTGAATAAATTAAATACCAAATTCCCAAAATTATGAATTTGTAAAGGAAATACTGCAAATAATCATCCAAAACTTATGATTTAATTCCTCGAAGTAGTTAATAACCTAAAACTATCAGAGACCCAATTTCACAATGTTTCAATAAGTAAATTGCTCTATATAATTTATTGACCATAAATATGCCTTTTTAAAATTTGTGAACGAGGTACTAAGATTCTTCAAGAAAAATTTATGACAAAATTCAGGAATACTTATATTGACATAAAACTTCTCCTGCCTAAATTTCATGAGTTTACAATGTACTGAGAGATTCAAAATAAATAAAATACCATTTAGGGTCACATCATGTATAACATGGGGGTACTAGTAATACAACTCATAAAATTCCAATAAATTCACCAGAGATCCTATTTAACTTAGAACTCATGCTACCTAAGTTACATACCCTTTTTGTGAGTTTTGGTGACCTATTCTACACAAGGAGTGGTTATGCCCTAAACTAGGGTTAGGGGTTTGAGGGGTCTATCCATCTCCTAATCCTTTAAGATTCAGGCCAACGGAGTTGGGATGCCCTGGCATCAATTCAACCAAGTTGCAAGCCCACACATGGGTATTTGACCCCATGCCCTTCACAACACCCAAAAGCCCCTCTTTAGGGTATGAGTTTGGACCCTAGGCCAAAACTACCCTAGGCCACCCCATAATCCTCATGAGGGTGTTAAAGGTCATTTCAAGTTAGTGGCCAAAATCTCAGCCCCTGATTAGGTGATTTGACCACTCATCCTCAAGGTGCACTTTTTTACTTGAGAACCCCTCATTAAGGTAAGTTAGGGTTAGGTCACTCCCCATCCAAAACACCTCCAAATGAGGTAAACATTTACACAGATACATAGCAAGAGGCCAGGGACCACTCACCAAAATTAGGGAGGGTTTGGAAGTAATTTGACAACCTAATTAATTTACCCTAGTATTATTAAATAATAGAGAAAACTATAGGCAACGTATTTCAACAAATTACCATTTTTGGACAGACCCTAGGCCTAGATAAGGGCGACCCCCTGCCCAAATTTCAGCTCATTTGGACAAGGGATGAAGAGTGGGCACCCTTTTAAATCTCAGGGTAGCCCTAGGTATAGGTCCCACCAAAATGGATGCCCTAGTCCAACCAGATGCCCAAATTGGTCCAAATTAATTTTGAAAAAAAGTAGACACCTAGGGATACAAATGTTATGTTGGTGACCTTTTCAGTAGAGGAGCCTAGGTATTTTTAAAAATTAAAAACATTTACTATGAATAGTGTGACAAAAAAAGAGATAAAATGAAATTAAAATGATTTAATCAAAACCAGCGCACGAATCTTGGCGCAGATCCAATGCCCCGGGGTCATCGTCTACCTCCAGCCAACGGCTGAGATATCACGAGCATGGAGCTGCTTCCAAGCATTTCCGCCGGCGATTCGACCCCTTCCCCGGCCGGCCACCGCCACCACCACCTCCGTTGAGGTGGTGTCTATCGCCAGGCGGCGGCACAACCGCTGGTGAGGCGTAATCTGGCAGTTTTAGCAAGAAACTTCTGGGCCGAAAACCATGAAAACCAGGAATTGGTTCGGGCTTAATTGAGCCCGAACTTGGAACCTAAATGCTGCTATGATCTATCCATGAGACAAGGAGAGGAGGAGGACCTTGCCGGTGTCCTAGAGTCAAGAAGTTCACCGGGAAGCTATCTCTGAAGGCGGCGCCACTCGATTTCTGCAACTACACAGTGGGGAGGCTCAGGTTTCTTCAGGTAAGGATTGGGAAAAGCTTCTCTCGACCCACTGATGGTGTTTAAAGCCTCAGATGGGGAGAGGAGGGGATGGATCATCAATGACCATTAAGGCCATTAATGGCTATGCTCGGCCATGGTGAAGGGGGCTGAACCAGACCCTTGGTCGCCAGGGAAATGGCTGGAAACTTCTCCCCTTCCCTGGGGGAGTTGAATCCAGCCATTAAAGGAGGCCTTTTGCCTCCCCTTGGGCGAGCCCCTTCCTTCCCTCCTCTTTCATTTTTCTCTCTCCTCCATAATCATGGAAATGGAGCTCACCCTCTCTCCTAGTCACCAAGTTGACTTGGTCAATCTGGAGGACTATTGGCAGCCCATACATGCACATTATCTCCTAAGGAAGCCACATGAAGAGGCTTGAGCTTGGGCTAGCCTATTTGGGCTAGGTTGCCCCAAGGTAGGCTTGGGTTGACCTTGGTCTTTTTGACCTTTTTGTTTGCCCCTAATGAGTCCCTGGTGACACATTGATCTCCCCTAAGGCCTAGGTAGGGTTGGATAGGGCTGAGTTGACATCTCGAAGGTCACTTGTCCCTTGGTAAGAGCACTTTGACCAAATTAAGGTTAGGGTTGACTTTGGCCAATTTAGCAACTAGGGCTGACCCCAATGGGTCCTTGGTGACCCATGGACCTCACCTTAGGGTTAGGGGGCATAAATGGGGTCCACCTGGCTAGGGGATGGTCAATTGACCCAATATAGTTCAGTTTGACCCATTTAAGGCTAGAGTTGACTTTAGTCAACCTAACCACCTTGACTACCCTCCAAGGGTCCTTAGTGACCCCTTGACCCCACTTTAGGTCTAGGAAGACCTTGGTGGGGTTAGTTGGGCTAAAATAGGGCACACTGCCCTTAATTAGGGCACCTTGCCCAATTTAGGCCTAGAGTGGTCCTAGATCAACTTGGCCACCCTGAGTCAACTCCAATGAACCCTTAAGGTTCAGATGAACTTTACAATGGATTGGTGAGGCCATGGTGTGGTCTTGAAGTCTTGGTGAAGGCCCCTGATCCTTTTGAATAAGGGTTCATAAATCTACTATTTGCAGACCATTATGGTCTCACCTACATCCCTAGGTTAACTTGGCCTTCTTGGGCTTACTTGGGTTTTGTCATGACCTAGTCATGACAAAACCACTCCTAGGGGTCTAGTTGTTTGAGGGATGTTACAAATCCCAATATATAACAAAATAATTCCGTCCTCGAAATTCTAGTTAGGCCTACGGGGTTTCAAATTTGTAAGAAAAATTGTAACATCCCGAGTGGTTGTGAGTAATACATGACTGAAAAGCTCTGGGTACCTTTGTTGCATCAAGTCCTGAGGCTCCCAAGTGTACTCCTCTCGCCAGTGATTCCTCCACAGGACCTTGACCAATGGTACCTTCTTGCGGCGTAAGACTCGTATGCCCTTGTCATCAATCCGGACCGATTCCAGATGAACCGACCGATAAGATGATATCGGCCCATTAGTGGCCGTAATCGCTACTCCGGGCATAGTAGATCCCTCCTTAGAGAGGATACATGAAACACGTCGTGCAGGTTTGCCAGCTCCGGTGGAAGCTCCAGGCTGTATGCCAAGGGACCAATCCGCTCCCGGACCCTATAAGGCCCCATATATCTTGGGCTGAGCTTCTTCTTCCGGTCGCGTACCCGTGAAACCCCATGCATTGGTCGTATCTTCAAGAACACCTGGTCCCCCACCTGGAACTCCACCTGATGATGCCGAACGTCGAAATACTTCTCCTGTCGGCTCTGTGCCTCTAGCATCCTATCCCGTATCATCCTCACCTGAGCCTCGGTGTCCTCCACAAACTTCGAACCCAAATCCTTCGTATCCTCATCCTGTATCCATGATAGTGGAGTCCTACACCTCCGCCCATATAGTGCCTCATAAGGGGCCATCCTTATGGTGGAATGGTAGCTGTTATTATAGGAGAACTCGATCAATGGCAACAGCTTCTCCCAAGGCTCACCGCGATCCAAAATATAAAGTCGCAGCAGATCTTCCAGAGTCCGATTGGTGCGTTCCATCTGCCCATCAGTCTAGCGATGAAAAGCCGTACTGAATGTCAGCCGCATGCCCAAGTAGCCTGCACAGATCTCCACTCTCTGGACGTGAACCATCCATCCCGATCCGATACAATCAACATGGGTACACCATGATAACGGATAAACAGTTCCACGAACTTCCGAACCAGCATACCAACCGAGTCATCCTTCCTGATCGGAATAAATTTGGCTACCTTCGTCAGCCGGTCGACAATCACCCAGATAGAATCATTTCCCGTCCGCGATCGGGGAAGCCCATGTATGAAATCCATCACAACATCGTCTAACTTCCACTCCGGCACCGGGAGTGGCTGCAATAGTCCTGCGGGGTTCTTGCACTCTGCCTTCACCAACTGGCATGCCTCGCAGTGGGTCTCGAAGTAGGTGATATCCTTCTTCATGCCTGGCCAGTACATGGTGTTCTTCAGATCCGCAGTCATCTTTGTAATCCCCGGGTGTACCGAATACCGACTACATTGGGCCTCCATCATAATATCCTCCCAGACCTAGCCTCCCTCTGGTATATACACCCGACCTCTAAAGCACACTAGGACATCCCTCAGTGAGTAATCTCTAGCAGTGCCTGCTTCTAAGGTCTGGAATATCGGCTCAAGCTGGGTATCTGTTAGGTACATTGGAAAATGTGTACCAGATTTGGAGAAGTCTTTCCTAACTCAATGATATGCATCAAGTTGTATTTGATATTGTGTTGAGTTATCATGTGCAGGTTAAGTAAATGGAAAGGAAAATTCTCTAAGTACAAGTGTCGACACTTGGGAACTACTGTGTCGACACCAAGGGCCAGATTGTGTCGACACCCAGAATTTATGTCGACACACAGAAAATCTGTCGACAACACTGTGTCGACACCAAGGGCTAAATTGTGTCGACATCCAAAATTTTTGTCGACACACAGAAAATCTGTCGACACGCAGTGTCGACACTAAGGGCTAGACTTGTGTCGACATTATTAGAAGCTGTGTCGACACATAGAGAAGCTATCGACACATTCCAGAATTCTGTCGACAACGACTGTGTCGACATACAGAACTTGTGTCGACACACACCAGAATTCTATCGACACCAACTTTGTCAAGACAAGTAGTGTTTGTGTTGACACACAGGACTTGTGTCTACACATTCCACAGAAGCTGTGTCGACAACAATAAGACTTGTGTCGACACATAGACTATATGTGTCAACACATATGAAGAAATCAGTCAACATTCTCTGCTACTGAGTCAAAGTCCAATGAAGGCTAAAGTAATACAACTAAAGACTTGACAGCTGTCATTACTGACATTACTGTCACTTCTGTCAGAAGTGTCAGATCATTGTTTGAAACTAGAACAGCCGGTTATCATGGATGAAGCCTATATATAGATATGCTCTCTGAATAATTGAACAAGAACAACAAACACAAGAACAACAGATATAGAATAGAGAGAAGTTATTCAAGCCAATCAATTATAATATCTAAAGGATTGAGAATCCAGAAGAAGAGAAAGAAACAGTCAACAGATTGTAGAGAGAGAAAAACAAGGAGAGAAGTTCTCATCCAGTGAAGGCAGATTCTGAACAGTCTGCCTGAAGAATTCAGATCAAGTCTGAAGAAGAACTCAGATTAATTTCTGAAAGAAGGTTATTGAAGATCAAGTCCAACATCAAGAAGATCAACCCTACTGTGTTCAGATTCAAGAAGCTTTGAAGAAAGCTAAGTCAGGTTGATCTTCAAGAAATCAGTTCTATCAAGAACAGATCAAGAAGCCTTCAACCAATTCTCTCTCCATCTGGTTGAAGATATCAACAAATTTTCATCATTAATTTTTGTAGGATCTGTCACAGATCTGAGTGTAGGAGATTTACATCTCTAAGTTGTAAGCCTAAATTATAAAGGCTGAGGTAGGGCTGAGTGCCTGAGGTAGGGGAATCTGTTCTCTGAGTTGTAGGCCTGTGAAAGAGGCTGAGGTAGGGCTATTGCCTGAGTTGTAGGAGTGGGGTGTCACTCTGAGTTGTAGTCCTATGAAAGAGGCCGAGGTAGGGCTTGTGCCTGAGTTGTAGGAGTATGGATTCACTCTGAGTTGTAGGAACCAGTCTTGGTTCTGAGCTGTAAGATCTGCGGATCTGAGAAGAAGGAAGGAAGTTAGGCCGAATCTTATACACTGCTTGATAGGCGAAGGGGGAAAGTGGATGTACCCATCATTTGGGTAACCACTATAAAACTGGTGTGCAATCTGTGAATGCTGTGTATGTGAATGTTGTATTGTACTTTCTGCTGAATACATTGCTGTACTAGATATGATTATCTGCCTAAGTTAGAAAAAGAATTGAACCTATTCACCCCCCTCTAGGTGTTTAGAACATCTTGAAACCAATTCTTTCAGTATTCTGCCTCTGCCCATCCTGGACTCGATCTCCAATATCACCTGGAGCAATCAGCGATGCCAGGTACTCCCTATACAACTCAGGGTGATCCTCGGATACAAAGGATATCTGTATCTTTTCTAATGTCTGGACCAAATCCAAAGCCATCATTTGCGGTCCTACTGCAGGGGCTGTAGCCTCTGGCTCAGCACATCTGCCACCACATTCGCCTTCCCTTGGTGGTACTGCATCTCATACTAGTAATCTGCTAGGAATTCCACCCATCTTCTCTGTCTGATATTCAGCTCCTTTTGCGTGTCCACATACCTCAAGGTTTTGTGATCGAAGTAGATATCGCAGTGGACACCATACGGATAGTGCCGCCAGACTTTCAGTTCAAATATGACCGCTCCCATCTCTAAGTCATGAACTGGGTAGTTCTGCTCATGCTTCTTCAACTGCCGAGAAGCGTATGCTATCACGTGACCATTTTGCATCAGCACCACACCCATGCCCTGGTAGGAAGCGTCAGTGTGGACCTGGAATCCTTCTTTCCCCGATGGAAGGGCTAGTATAGGAGCCGAGGTGAGTCGATTCTTTAACTCCTGAAAGGCCACCTCGCACTACGGGGTCCAGATAAAGGGCACTTCTTTCTTTGTCAGGGATGTGAGGGGAAGGGCAATACGTTAAAATCCCTCCACGAACTTCCGGTAGTAACCGACAAGTCCTAGAAAGCTCCACACATCTGAGGCCGACTTCAGCTGCGGCCAATCCCGAACTGCCTGAATCTTGGTCGGGTCCACTGCCAACCCAGCACCACTGATGATATGGCCTAGGAAAGCCACCTCCTTCAGCCAGAACTGGCATTTGCTGAACTTCGAGTAGAGATGGTGCTCCCGTAGTCTCTCTAGGGTCAGCATCAGATGTAAGATCCCGACAATGGTACCTTCTTGCTGCGGAAGACTCGTATGCCCTTGTCATCAATCCGAACCGGATCCAGATGAACCTACCGATCAGATGCTATCGACCCATCAGTGGCCATAATCCGCTGCTCCGGGCATAGTAGAGCCCTCCTGAGAGAGGATACATGAAACACGTCGTGCAGGTTTACCAGCTCCGGTGGCATCTCCAGCCTGTATGCCAAGGGACCAATCCGCTCCCGGACCCTATAAGGCCCCATATATCTTGGGCTGAGCTTCTTCTTCCGGCCGCATACCCGTGAAACCTCATGCATTGGTCGGATCTTCAAGAACACCTGGTCCCCCACCTGGAACTCCACCTGACGATGTCGAGCGTCAAAATACTTAGCCTGTCGGCTCTGTGCCTCTAGCATCCTGTCCCGTATCATCCTCACCTAAGCCTCGGTGTCCTCCACAAACTCTGAACCCAAAGCCTTCGGATCCTCATCCTGTATCCATGACAATGGAGTCCTACACCTCCGCCCATATAAGGCATCATAAGGGGCCATCCTTATGCTGGACTGGTAGCTGTTATTATAGGAGAACTCGATCAATGGCAACAGCTTCTCCCAAGGCTCACCATGATCCAAAATGAAAAGTCGTAGCAGATCTTCCAGAGTCTGATTGGTGCGTTCCGTCTGCCCATCAGTCTGGGGAAGAAAAGCTGTACTGAATATCAGCCACGTGACCAAGTAAGCCTGCACTGATCTCCACTCCCTGGACATGAACCGTCCATCCTGATCTGATACAATTGACCTGGGTAGACCATGATAACAGATGAACTATTCCACGAACTTCCGAAGAAGCACACCAACCAAGTCATCCTTCCCGATCAGAATAAATCTGGCTACCTTCGTCAGCCAGTCGACGATCACCCAGATCAAATCGTTTCCCGTCCGCGATCGGGGAAGCCCATGTTTGATGTCCATCGCAAACTCGTCAAACTTCCAATCCAGCAACAGGAGTGGCTGCAATTGTCCTACGGGGTTCCTGCACTCTGCCTTCACCAACTAGCATGCCTCGCAGTGGGTCACGAAGTAGGTGATATCCTTGTTCATGCCTGGACAGTACATGGACTTCTTCAGATACGCAGTCATCTTTGTAATCCCCGGGTGTACCGAATACCGACTGTAGTGGGCCTCCATCATAATATCCTCCCGGAACTGGCCTCCCTCTGGTATATACACCCGACCTCTGAAGCACACTAGGCCATCCCTCAGTGAGTAATCTCCAGCAGTGCCTGCTTCTAAGGCCAGGAATATCGGCTCAAGCTGGGTATCCTTCCTCTGCCCATCCTGGACTCGATCTTTAATATCATCTTGAGCAATCAACGATTCCAGGTAATCCTTGTACAGCTCAGGGTGATACTCAGACACAAAGGATATCTGCATCTTTTCTAACGTCTGGACCAAATCCAAAGCCATCATTTGCGGTCTTGCTACAGGGGTTGTAGCCTTCCGGCTCAGTGCATCTGCCACCACATTCGCCTTCCCTGGGTGGTAGTGCATCTCATTCTGGTAATCTGCTAGGAATTCCACCCATCATCTCTGTCTGATATTCAGCTCCTTTTGCGTGTCCATATACCTTAAGTTCTTGTGATCGGAGTAGATATCGTAGTGGACACCATACAAATAGTGCCGCAAGACTTTCAGCGCAAATATGACCGCGCCCATCTCTAAGTCATGAGCTGGATAGTTCTGCTCATGCTTCTTCAGCTGCAGAGAAGCGTATGCTATCACGTGACCATTTTGCATCAGCACCGCACCCATGCCGTGGTAGGAAGCGTCAGTGTAGACTTGGAATCCTTCTTTCCCCGATGGAAGGGCCATTATAGGAGCCGAGGTGAGCCGATTATTTTACTCCTAAAAGGCCACCTCACACTGCGGGGTCCAGACAAAGGGCACTTCTTTTCTTATCAGGGATGTGAGGGGAAGGGAAATACGAGAAAATCCCTCCACGAACTTCAGGTAGTAACCGACAAGTCCTAGAAAGCTCCGCACATGTGAGGCCGACTTCAGTTGCGGCCAATCCCGAACTGCCTGAATCTTGGCTGAGTCCACTGCCAACCTAGCACCACTGATGATATGGCCTATGAAAGCCACCTCCTTCCGCCAAAACTGGCATTTGATGAACTTCGCGTAGAGATGGTGCTCCCGTAGTCTCCCCAGGGTCAGCATCAGATGTCGTGTGTGCTCCTCCTCTGTCCTCGAGTAGATGAGGATGTCGTCAATAAATACAATGATGAACACACCCAGATATACCTCGAACACCCGATTCATGAGGCTCATGAATGCCGATGGTGTATTCGTGAGCCCAAAGGGCATCACAGTAAACTCGAACCGCCCATATCTGCAACTGAAGGTAGTCTTCGGTATGTCCTCCTCCAGGATCCGCTGCTGATAGTAGCCCGACCTAAAATCCAGCTTTGAAAAGAAATGCACGCCCTCCAGCTGGTCAAATAACTCATCTATCCTTGGCAGTGGATAGGTATTCCGGACTTTCAGTCGATTCAGTGCCCGGTAGTCGATGCACAATCTGAGTGTCCCGTCCTTCTTTTTGACAAATAATATCGGGGACCCCCATGGTGAAGAGCTTGGCCGGACGAAACCGGCTTCCACTAACTCCTGCAGCTGGCTCCAAAACTCTGTCAGCTCCTTCGGGGCCATCCGATAAGGGGCTCTGGATGCGGGCTTAGCCCCCGACACTAGCTGTATCCAGAAATCCTACTCCCGGTGCGGGGGTAGGCAGCTTTACTGGGAATACATCCGCAAAATCTCGCACCATCAGAATATCCGAGATGGAACCCTTTGCCTCAGCCATTTCGAACAACACTTCATAGACTTCCTCCCCCTGCAAGTGGGCCTTGACGACCTGCACGGATGACAACAAGAGAGGGGAATAGGTCTAATACCTTCGATGGTGATGTAGGAATCTCCATTCCTCAGAGTAATTATAACGCCCCCACCTGTCACATGACATATAACGGTGAGTCCGGTCGGGGCCCCACGCCATATAGCACAGACAAGCAAAGGAATCACGTGTGGAAATCAAAATCTATGCGTGTCCTTAACTCATTCCATTCTAGCGCAACATTTTTCTTGTTAACATGAACTCAAACCAGAATGTCCACCAAATATAAATACCAGATTTATATATAACAACACCAGGAATGTATACAACTCACACACCCTGGCCTTATGGCCTTACAAGTTCCTCTTTCACATCAATGGTTTCGTACATCGGCACGCAGACCGGCCACACATGAAATCCAACCACGAATCTTCACATAGCCTTCAAGGACTACGAACACCAGGCTAGCCAATCCACTTATTATGTCCAAACCGCAGCACCTGCAATTCATCATCCAAACCAACACAGAAAACAAAGTAACGGTCAACATTGCTGACCCATTATAACGACCCTACCCCTTACCCGGGGTAGTGGTTCCTTCCCTGTATACAGTGCTTCCTTTCTCACCAAGCATCAGCAAACATCACCAAATCACATCATAGCTAGATTATTCTCTTTATTCCACTATCTAACAAACACATCACATCACAAACGCTGGAGTCCACCAACGCTCCGTGCACTCAGGGCACCTTCTTGGCGCACCGAAATCCACCGTCGTACACCGCTGTCTCTCGAGGTTTTCACTTGTTGGTTGACCGGCCCTAGTCCACCAGCTCGCAGGCTGGCGACATCCCGCCCAAGCCATTCAGAGGTCCATCCTCACAGCATCACAAACAGAGCAGACCGACCCACACTCCGTGGTGTAGCAAGCCGGGTTTATCTAAGCTCCCCAGGCATTGTCTACCCATCGATCCCCCTCCTAATCCGATCAACCCACACCATGTGGTGCAGCAACCCGGGTTTAACTCGGCTCCCCTAGCATTGCCACCCATCGATCCCTTCCTTAACTGGATCAACCCACCCTAGTGGTGTAACAGTCGGGTTTATCACGAGCTCCCCAGGCATGTTACCAATTGATCATATCACAACCAGGAGCTTTACCAAAGCCTCCTCACAATCATCACATCCATACATTCATCACAACAGAAATCCGTTTTGCACAGCATCAAAGCCACGGAGTCTTCTCCGGTTTACCCATGAACATCACCAATCCAGACTACCGGTCCAGATGGGCTTCACACAGCATGCCTACTCCGTACTTCATAATTCCGGCTCTAGATGCAGACTCAACAAAGGAATCACTTCCGCGATCCACCTCTTGGTGGAGGATTCCAAGCACATGATAAAGGAAGGACTTCAATGTCCAAAAAGGAGATCGTTACCCTTGAAGATCGCTTCGGCGCCATGAAGTAGCCGGATGGAAATCACCGCCTCGGCCTTTCTTCACGAATCCGCTCTCGGATCTTCGATCCGCACTCCGCAGCTCCTACAGCAGCTGGAAGACTCCTCCCTTTCCCTCTTGCCTTGGCCTTTCTTCTTCCTCTCTTGAAATGAAAATGAAGAAGAAGAAGAAGAAGATAAGAGAATTTATCTTCTAATTCTCGACCTCCTAGACACCTGGACAAAGCCTAGCCCTTGGATCCAGGAAGAGGGAAACAAACGGCTCAGATCTGGCCAGAAAACCCTGAACACGGCCTGACACGCCCTGTGACACGCCCGTGTCACAGGCCGTGTCCCCCTAAGCGGCAGACAACCGACTCAATCTAGCCAGTACACGCCCGTGTGACACGCTCGTGTCACGGCCGTGTACCCGATACGCCCTCAGACATGCCCGTGTCTGAGGCCGTGTTCCTCAACAGAAATAATCCCAAATCAACCCGAGACTTCACACGGCCTGGCACACGGCTTGGCACACGCCCGTGTTCATGGCCGTGTGCACCAGGACACACCCGTATCCCGCAAACACGCCGTAACCCGAGACGTCGAGCTGAATTTGACGCCCACTGACACGCCCTGTGACACGCCCGTGTCACAGGCCGTGTCCTCACTAGAACTCGATACTCGACGATCGTCGCGTAACACTCGTCGAGCATGTCGACACGGCATCCGACACGGCCGTGTCCTGGGCCGTGTGCCTCCTCTCGACGATGCCGAGCGAAAATCGTCGACACCAAGGCCGATCGTCGACACAACCTCGACACGCCCTGCGACACGCCCGTGTCGCAGGCCGTGTCAACTGACACGCCCGTGTCCCAGGCCGTGTCACCCATGCCTGAACCCGATTTTGCTCAAATGATCCTCTTGACTTCGGGGTGTTACAATCCTCCCCCCCCCCCTTCAAATAATTTCGTCCTCGAAATTTGACTCCAAACAGCCAATTGGTCACAACATCACAAAATCATAGCCTCCGCACACACTAACAAATAGACAACACAACAAACATCCCTAACTTCCACTTGTGCACATTCAGCCACATAAACATAGATATAAACATCATTTACATCAGCCAAAAGTGATATACATCAGCTATTATTCATCAAAACATAGTTTACATACACAGCTTTCAGAGCATCGACATGATTCACATCACAGTTCACTTCCGCTCAGCCTCCCGATGTTTAAATTCACGATTTAAAGATAAATGAAACGCTCGAGGCTGAATTTCACCAACTGAGCTTTGCGGCTCTTGCACTTCCATCGCATGCAAGCGAGGTTGCGTCCGGGGTGCAGATGATTCGGCCACTGCTTTCCCTTTTTCTTCATATGACGCACCTGTCTTTTTCTCACTCCCTGGAGGGACATTCCAACAGAATTTTGCGATGTGTCCTTGATGCCCACATTTATAACATATACGTGTATCCACACATCCTGGCCCATACGTCGCCCCCCAAGAAACAGTCGACGGAGCTACGTCCACCGGCCTAAATCTTTTCTTCTCTTGTCAGCGAAACTCCGATTGATCTGGTGGTGACATTTTAAACTCTGACTTTTCCCTTGTCAGTCTCTTATTCTCTCGCACTCGCTTCATATCCTTCTCCAAGGCATGATAAAGGAAGGACTTCGATGTCCAAAAAGGAGATCGTTACACTTGAAGATCGCTTCGGCGCCATGAAGTAGCCGGATGGAAATCACCGCCTCGGCCTTGCCTTCACGAATCCGCTCTCGGATCTTCGATCCGCACTCCGCAGCTCCTACAGCAGCTGGAAGACTCCTCCCTTTCCCTCTTGCCTTGGCCTTTCTTCTTCCTCTCTTGAAATGAAAATGAAGAAGAAGAAGAAGATAAGAGAATTTATCTTCTAATTCTCGGCCTCCTAGACACCTGGACAAAGCCTAGCCCTTGGATCCAGGAAGAGGGAAACAAACGGCTCAGATCTGGCCAGAAAACCCTGAACACTGCCTGACACGCCCTGTGACACGCCCGTGTCACAGGCCGTGTCCCCCTAAGCGGCAGACAACCGACTCAATCTAGCCAGTACACGCCCGTGTGACACGCCCGTGTCACGGCCGTGTACCCGACACGCCCTCAGACATGCCCGTGTCTGAGGCCGTGTTCCTCAACAGAAATAATCCCAAATCAACCCGAGACTTCACACGGCCTGGCACACGGCTTGGCACACGCCCGTGGTCATGGCCGTGTGCACCAGGACACACAGTTGTCCCGCAAACACGCCCTAACCCGAGACGTCGAGCTGAATTTGACGCCCACTGACACGCCCTGTGACACGCCCGTGTCACAGGCCGTGTCCTCACTAGAACTCGATACTCGACGATCGTCGCGTAACACTCGTCGAGCATGTCGACACGGCATCCGACACGGCCGTGTCCTGGGCCGTGTGCCTCCTCTCGACGATGCCGAGCGAAAATCGTCGACACCAAGGCCGATCGTCGACACAACCTCGACACGCCCTGCGACACACCCGTGTCGCAGGCCGTGTCAACTGACACGCCCTGGGACACGCCCGTGTCCCAGGCCGTGTCACCCATGCCTGAACCCGATTTTGCTCAAAATGATCCTCTTGACTTCGGGGTGTTACAATCCTCCCCCCCTTCAAATAATTTCGTCCTCGAAATTTGACTCCAAACAGCCAATTGGTCACAACATCACAAAATCATAGCCTCCGCACACACTAACAAATAGACAACACAACAAACATCCCTAACTTCCACTTGTGCACATTCAGCCACATAAACATAGATATAAACATCATTTACATCAGCCAAAAGTGATATACATCAGCTATTATTCATCAAAACATAGTTTACATACACAGCTTTCAGAGCATCGACATGATTCACATCACAGTTCACTTCCGCTCAGCCTCCCGATGTTGAAATTCACGATTTAAAGATAAATGAAACGCTCGAGGCTGAATTTCACCAACTAAGCTTTGCGGCTCTTGCACTTCCATCGCATGCAAGCGAGGTTGCGTCCGGGGTGCAGATGATTCGGCCACTGCTTTCCCTTTTTCTTCATATGACGCACCTGTCTTTTTCTCACTCCCTGGAGGGACATTCCAACAGAATTTTGCGATGTGTCCTTGCTGCCCACATTTATAACATATACGTGTATCCACACGTCCTGGCGCATACGTCGCCCCCGAAGAAACAGTCGACGGAGCTACGTCCACCGGCCTAAATCTTTTCTTCTCTTGTCGGAGAAACTCCGATTGATCTGGTGGTGACATTTTAAACTCTGACTTTTCCCTTGTCAGTCTCTTATTCTCTCGCACTCGCTTCATATCCTTCTCCAAGGCACGAGCTGTATCGACCAATGCTTGGAAGCCTTGGCTCACTGAACTCGGAAGTGCCAATCTCAATTCATCCCGCAATCCTTCATAAAACCTATTTGTCTTTCGCGCTTCCTCCGCAAAGGTAGATCCCGCATATCTCCCCAATCTTGTAAACTCATGCAGGTAGGTATCAATATCTTGCTCACCCTGCACCAAGCGGAGAAACTCATTTTCCATCGCAATCCTCTGCGACACTGGCACATACTTGGCTAAAAATATTTGGGAGAATTCCTCCATCGAAATCTCCATTAAACCTCGACCTGCCAAGTGGTGCACTTCAATTTCATCCCACCACAATCTCGCATCTCCTTCCAACAGAAACGTGGCCAACATCACTTTCTGTTCCTCTACCGTCCTGATTGCAGTTAAGATCCTTTTTACTCTTGCCAACCAATCTTCCGCCTGCGTTGGTGAAAGCGCTCCACCAAACGTCGGTGGATGAAAGTTCATAAAACGTGACAAAAAGTCGTCACTTGCTTGCACTTCCACCACCTCGGCAGCATGCTCTTGCCTTGCACCAAGCCTTGCCTGTCCAGTTGGATGTGCTTGTAACACTGCAAGCACTGTCTCCGTCATCACCCGTATAGCTTCTGCCGAGGGAGGCATAGGCACTTCCACGGGTGCTGCACTCTCATCCGACCGCTGGGGCTCAGACGGCCCAGCTCCATCCCTCGCCACCTATCAATGTACAGAACACCATTAAATTCTTCCAAATCATAACGGTACTGGTACATTGACTACACACGCACGCACATCATGTGCATGACATACATTCCTAGTGGACATTCATGAGTTCAATTATGTTCTCTCCTCCCAAACAATCTCAACCTGGCTCTGATACAACTTTGTAACGCCCCCACCTGTCACATGACATATAACGGTGTGTCCGGCTGGGGCCCCACGCCATATAGCACAAACAAGCAAAGGAATCACGTGTGGAAATCAAAATCTATGCGTGTCCTTAACTCATTCCATTCTAGAGCAGTATTTTTCTTGTTAACATGAACTCAAACCAGAATGTCCACCAAATATAAATACCAGATTTATATATAACAACACCAGGAATGTATACAACTCACACACCCTGGCCTTATGGCCTTACAAGTTCCTCTTTCACATCAATGGTTTCGTACATCGGCACGCAGACCGGCCACACATGAAATCCAACCACGAATCTTCACATAGCCTTCAAGGACTACGAACACCAGGCTAGCCAATCCACTTATTCTGTCCAAACCGCAGCACCTGGAATTCATCATCCAAACCAACACAGAAAACAAAGTAACGGTCAGCATTGCTGACCCATTATAACGACCCTACCCCCTACCCGGGGTAGTGGTTCCTTCCCTGTATACAATGCTTCCTTTCTCACCAAACATCAGCAAACATCACCAAATCACATCATAGCTAGATTATTCTCTTTATTCCACTATCTAACAAACACATCACATCACAAACGCTGGAGTCCACCAACGCTCTGTGCACTCAGGGCACCTTCTTGGCGTACCGGAATCCACCGTCGTACACCGCTGTCTCTCGAGGTTTTCACTTGTTGGTTGACCGGCCCTAGTCCACCAGCTCGCAGGCTGGCGACATCCCGCCCAAGCCATTCAGAGGTCCATCCTCACAGCATCACAAACAGAGCAGACCGACCCACACTCCGTGGTGTATCAAGGCGGGTTTATCTAAGCTCCCCAGGCATTGTCTACCCATCGATCCCCCTCCTAATCCGATCGACCCACACCATGTGGTGCAGCAACCCGGGTTTAACTCGGCTCCCCTAGCATTGCCACCCATCGATCCCTTCCTTAACTGGATCGACCCACCCTAGTGGTGTAACAGTCGGGTTTATCACGAGCTCCCCAGGCATGTTACCAATTGATCATATCACAACCAGGAGCTTTACCAAAGCCTCCTCACAATCATCACATCCATACATTCATCACAACAGAAATCCATTTTGCACAGCATCAAAGCCACGGAGTCTTCTCCGGTTTACCCATGAACATCACCAATCCAGACTACCAGTCCAGATGGGCTTCACACAGCATGTCTACTCCGTACTTCATAATTCCGGCTCTAGATGCAGACTCAACAAAGGAATCACTTCCGCGATCCACCTCTTGGTGGAGGATTCCAAGCACATGATAAAGGAAGGACTTCGATGTCCAAAAACGAGATCGTTACCCTTGAAGATCGCTTCGGCGCCATGAAGTAGCCGGATGGAAATCACCGCCTCGGCCTTGCCTTCACGAATCCGCTCTCGGATCTTCGATCCGCACTCCGCAGCTCCTACAGCAGCTGGAAGACTCCTCCCTTTCCCTCTTGCCTTGGCCTTTCTTCTTCCTCTCTTGAAATGAAAATGAAGAAGAAGAAGAAGAAGATAAGAGAATTTATCTTCTAATTCTCGGCCTCCTAGACACCTGGACAAAGCCTAGCCCTTGGATCCAGGAAGAGGGAAACAAACGGCTCAGATCTGGCCAAAAAACCCTGAACACGGCCTGACACGCCCTGTGACACGCCCGTGTCACAGGCCGTGTCCCCCTAAGCGGCAGACAACCGACTCAATCTAGCCAGTACACGCCCGTGTGACACGCCCGTGTCACGGCCGTGTACCCGACACGCCCTCAGACACGCCCGTGTCTGAGGCCGTGTTCCTCAACAGAAATAATCCCAAATCAACCCGAGACTTCACACGGCCTGGCACACGGCTTGGCACACGCCCATGTTCATGGCCGTGTGCACCAGGACACACCCGTGTCCCGCAAACACGCCCTAACCCGAGACGTCGAGCTGAATTTGACGCCCACTGAAACGCCCTGTGACACGCCCGTGTCACAGGCCGTGTCCTCACTAGAGCTCGATACTCGACGATCGTCGCGTAACACTCGTCGAGCATGTCGACACGGCATCCGACACGGCCGTGTCCTGGGCCGTGTGCCTCCTCTCGACGATGCCGAGCGAAAATCGTCGACACCAAGGCCGATCGTCGACACAACCTCGACACGCCCTGCGACACGCCCGTGTCGCAGGCCGTGTCAACTGACACGCCCTGGGACACGCCCGTGTCCCAGGCCGTGTCACCCATGCCTGAACCCGATTTTGCTCAAAATGATCCTCTTGACTTCGGGGTGTTACAGTAATTCTCTTGGACAGGCAGTCAATCTGAGCACAGTTCCAGTGTAACCATGTCATGTCGAGGATCAAGTCGAAGACTGGCATCTTCAGGACCATCGTTGACGCTTCAAATATCTTTCTGTCGATCTCCGCCTCCAGTTGCAATGAACGGTGGTGGATAACTCCGACCCGTCAGGTAGCCGTATACTCGTCATCAGGCTTGTGAATCGCTCCACGCCTTCCAGCCCTTCCAGGAAGGATTCTAACACGAATGAGTGTGAAGCTCCAGTATCGAACAGCGTATAGGCGGGCTTGCCGCTGATGAAGACTATGCCTGGGGTGGTTTAGAGTCTTAGAAATCTAATTGTGGTTTTCTTTCCTAGTTTAACAATTCTATATCCAAAATTCTAATATTTAGGAAAGGGAAAACTTTAATTTAACTGGCGTACCTGTAATCACTTGCTCCAGATTCCGTCGTTGAGTTAGATCCAGTGCATATACTTGCTCCCTTTCCTGCTTGTGATCTCTACCCTGGTATCCACGACCTCGGCCACATCCTCGGCCTCCAAAATACTGAGCTGGAGGGGCTGCCGGAGGTACTGGTGGTGGTGCCCCCCTCATGGGGCAGTTCCTTCCGGATGTGCCCCACCTGGAGGCAGTTGAAGCACTTTGGCGGGGGATATGCCAGACCCCCGGGTCTCTCCACCTCCCGCATCTGGGGTGGTCGAGGGGGCACTACCACTGGTTACCTCTGCTCCTGTCTCACCTTCTGATGAGGCTGATCTTCTGCTCTTCTTCCGTCAATGATGCGGCCCTGCCGCTGATCATTTCGGGCCCCCCGACCCTGATCCTCAGTTGGCCGCTTCCGGCATCGGGTAGTATGCCAATCCGCCTCGATCCTTTTCGCCATCTCCAATATCCAAGGAATAGGCCCGTCGGATACGAACAACAGAGCTTCCCTCAGATCCTCTCGCAGGCCCTTATATAACCTATTCGTATAGCCTGCCTCATCCAACTGGTAAGAATCTGCAAATCGGGCTAGGTGGTTAAACTCCCGATGATATTCCACCACTGTCTTGTTTCCCTGTCTCAACTGTAGAAATCTATCCTCCAGCTCATCTCTGGCTGCCTGCGGGACAAAGTGCTCCAGCTGTGCATCCCTGAACTCCCCCCAAGCTATCTCAGCAACCTCTCTGTCAGCAAACGTCGTGTCCAGCGAAGTCTTCCACCATCTCTTGGCATGAGACTCTAAGTAAGAGACAACCAAGGACACTCTTTCCTCCCACTGGCATCGAATCTTGGTCAGCATCTCATACATAATATCCAGCCACTCCTCCGTCCGAACGGCCGACTCAGTCCCCAAGTAGGATGGGGGAGCAAGTCCTCGAAAAATGCTCAGCCAGTTTGCCCCCGGGTTTTGCTACGGAGCCGGAACCTATTGAGCCCTAAAAGTCTCCAAGATGGCTGTCATAGTCTGTCCCATCTCTGACTGTAGGAATGGAGTGGGGACCGGGGGAGGTGGTGCATGGTTCAGAGTCTGCTGGGCTCCGCCTTGTGGCGTAGGCTGAGCTGGGGGCTGCAAAAAAAAAATACATTAGTAAGCAATCGACTCAACCCTAACTAAAGTGGACAATTTACAAGTGATCCCTCATATGGGCACACCACTGCTTTGCTTCTTAGTTTGTCCCCAAACTAAACTCGCGCGGTGGTGACCCAGGGGTTATGAACTGCTCGTTTCGATCGAGGTCTCCTCTGATACCACTTATAAGACCCCCCCCCCCTTTTTAAAAAACACCGGGGTCTTAGCCCAGAACCGCCGCTTTGCGGTGACACCTTTGCACTCGGGAAGGTCATCACCACAAATCGCCGATCCTGCCGGCCAAATCGATCACAGGAAATGTAGCAAAACTGTAAGAGTAAGAATGAAACTCAACAAGTCCACCAGAATCACATGTATTTAAATAAATCTCCACGAAGGGAGTGTCCACAAAAATAATAAAAGCATCAAGTCTTGGGCTCATGCCCAGTACATCAAATCCTCACTACATATCACTCAACGTGGAAGCAAAATAAATATATCTACTAGCGGTCAAGACTCACTGTCCTTGCTATCTGAACTCCGGTGCTAGACTGCCCCATCTCCAAGCGTGCCGACCTGCGGGGCTGCTCCTCCATGCTGGGCTCCATGGTCCCCTAAAATGATGTGGTTCGAAAACCATTAGTATAAAAGACTAAGTCCTATCATCCCCCGCTCCTTCCCCCATGGCTCCTAGGCACTGAGCGGGGTGGAGGAAAGGAGAGGACAAGAAGTTAGAGAGTAACAAATATGCAGGTGGCGGCGGAACTAATCTAGCAGTTGTATAGTATAAACGACAGTAATAAAGGTATAAAGCTGAATAAGAAAGTAACCTTATCTTATATGAAAACACGTAAGCTAATGGATCTTTTGCATGGCTCCTATCGTATAAAAAGTCTCATACCGATTTATACGATAGGGTGTCGGTTTTACAGCAAGCATGTACATGTAACAATGAATAATAACCTTAACTTATAAGCACGCTCGCACGAACTTATAAACCAAGGGGTCGTTTTGTAGGTCCTATTGTATAAAGCATCCCATACCACTTTATACATTAGGTGTCATGGTTGAATGCAATGGTTATGCTATGAAATACAATTATGTCATGCTGTGAACATGCAAGTGCAACACACCCACCCGACTCTGTGTACACAGACCTTTAGTTCCCCCTTTCTGGAGCCGAACCTCCCAGGATACCTCCGTAGTGCAAAACGGAAGCAGTGGGTTAGGCCTCGCCCACCTCTAAACTGGTAATTGCACTACCAGTCAGACCAATCGTATGCCTCAACGCTGGTGCACTAAGCGGATCTCCTGCGTACTCTTGCCGGCTGGCACACCGGACTTTACCAGGCCAAGTGCTAAAAGACACTTGCCGAGTCAACGTATTGGCGTCGGTGCATCGACACTCCAATACCGAAGACCCACCACCTTATACTTTATGCACATGCAACCTTATGTATCAATACTGAGCTAAAGTTCGCCGGGCCAACCTGCCCATCACAAACAACAACTGAGCCAAAGCTCGCCGGTCAAGCTGCCCACTGCCAAATCCACCGAGCCTACTTCCTGAGTGACACAACCTAACCCCCAAAAATTTGGGGGTGTGTGAGTGCAACCCTAGTTTTACTAGTTACTCTTGTAGTCCGATTTTAGCCTACACTTTAGGTTAGCCCAGGACTGCCCAAGGTATACCCCGTGAAGGGCTTTCGAAGGCACTAGGAACTACGATGGGATTACGTCCAAAGCTCCCTTTCACAAGGCACTTACTGTTATCAGTTACTATAAGATTTTCCACACCCTTACTTGTTGTTGGATCTATCCCTAATGATTTTGATACTTCCTTCCCACGGGAAAAGACGATCTTTCGTCGATCCCCAGCACCACCTAACACTAGCCAACCCAACATCCTACTCATCCTATCTTCCAATGGTGAACTTCTTTTAACCTATTCAAACCAGCCAACCACTAATCCCAACTCATGTGCTTAAATTATACATCCAACGTAGGTTCTGCAGTTTTAACTATATGCAGACCAACCTAAGCTACATGAAGTGTATAATGGGAGGTACACAAAATAATCACCCAGTACCCCTAAAATAATTATTGGAAGGCTATAATGACATTCTTATCCTAAACCCCAAAATTCATAATTTTCCTATTTTCTCTTTTAATTTATATATTTATTCTAGTAATCCAGAATTCCACGTTTGATCATGAAGTACCCCTTTTTGATAAGTAATTACACTACAAATTTATGATAAAATCACTATTACTAATTAACATAAAATTCAGGGTCTCACAAATTTTTTCCAGCAAGAAATAAGATCTGAATAAATTAAATACCAAATTTCCAAAATTAAGAATTTGTAAAGGAAATACTGCAAATATTCATCCAAAACTCATGATTTAATTCCTCTAGGTAGTTACTGACCTAAAACTCTCAAAGACCCAATTTCATAATTTTTCAACAAGTAAATTGCTCTATATAAGTTATTGACCATAAATATGCCTTATTAATATTTGTGAAGGAGGTACTAAGATTCTTCAAGAAAAATTTATAACAAAATTCAAGAATACTTATATTGACATAAAACTTCTCCTGCACAAATGTCATGAGTTTAAATGTACTGAGAGATTCAAAATAAACAAAATACCATTTAGGGCCACATCATGTATAACAAGGGGGTACTAGTAATACAACTCATAAAATTCCAATAAATTCACCAGAGATCCTATTTAACTTAAAACTCATGCTACCTAAGTTTCATACCATTTTTGTGAGTTTTGGTGACCTATTCTACACAAGGAGTGGTTATGCCCTAAATTAGGGTTAGGGGTTTGAGGGGTCTATCCATCTCCTAATCCTCTAAGATTCAGGCCAGTGGCGTTGGGATGCCCTAGCATCAATTCAACCAAGTTGCAAGCCCACAGAAGGGCATTTGACCCCATGCCCTTCACAACACCCAAAAGACCCTCTTTAGGGTTTGAGTTTGGACCCTAGGCCAAAACTACCCTAGGCCACCCCATAATCCCCATGAGGGTGTTAAAGGTCATTTTAAGTCAGTGGCCAAAATCTCAACCCATGATGAGGTGAACTGACCACTCATCCTCAAGGTGCACTTTTTTTAATTAAGAACACCTCATTAAGGTAAGTTAGGGTTAGGTCATTCCCCATCCAACACAACTCCAAATGAGGTGAAAATTTACACAGATACATAACATGAGGCCAGAGACCACTTACCAAAATTAGGGATGGTTTGGAAGTCATTTGACCACCTAATTAATTTACCATATTATTATTAAATAATAGCGAAAACTATAGACAAAGTATTTTCAAAAATTCCCATTTTTAGGCAAACCCTATACCTAGATAAGGGTGACCCCCTGCCCAAATTTCAGCTCATCTAGACAAGGGATGAAGAGTGGGCACCCTTTTTAATCTCAGGGTAGCCCTAGGTATAGGTCCCACCAAAATGGATGCACTAGTCCAAC
Organism: Platanthera guangdongensis; assembly: GCA_039583875.1. Classification (NCBI taxonomy): domain Eukaryota; kingdom Viridiplantae; phylum Streptophyta; class Magnoliopsida; order Asparagales; family Orchidaceae; genus Platanthera; species Platanthera guangdongensis. The sequence goes on along the minus strand of CM077149.1, from coordinate 7,226,679 downwards.
CAGCGGCTCAAATTGGTCCAAATCAATTTTGAAATAAATTAGACACATAGGGCTACAAATTTCATGTTGGTCACCTTTTTAATAGGGGAGCCTAGGTATTTTTAAAAATTAAAAACATTTACTATGAATAGTGTCACAAAAAAGAGAAATAAAATGTAATTATAATGATTTAATCAAAACCGGCACACGAATCTTGGCGCAGATCCAATGCCCCGGGGTCATCATCTACCTCCAGCCAATGGCTAAGATAGCCCGAGCCTGGAGTTTGTTCCAAGCATTACCGCCGGCGATTCGACCCCTTCCCCGGCCGGCCACCGCCACCACCACCTCCGTTGAGGTGGTGGCTGTCGCCACGCGGCGGCACAGCCGCCGGAGAGGCGGAATCCGACAGTTTTAGCAAGACAATTCTAGGCTGAAAACCAGGAAAACCAGGAATTGGTTCGGGCTCAATTGAGCCGAACCTGGAACCTAAACGCTGCTATGATCTATCCATGAGACAAGGAGAGGAGGAGGACCTTGCCGGCGGCCTGAAGTCGAGAAGATCACCGGGAAGCCATCTCTGAATGTGGCGCCGCTCGATTTCTGCAACTACATAGTGGGGAGGCTCGGTTTCTTCATGTAAGGATTGGGAAAAGCTTCTCTCGAACCACTGATGGTGTTTAAAGCCTCAGATGGGGAGAGGAGGGGCTGGATCATCAATGTCCATTAAGGCCATTAATGGCTATGCTCGGCCATGGTAAATGGGGCTGAACCAGACCCTTGGTGGCCAGGGAAATGGCTGGAAACTTCTCCCCTTTCCTGGGGGAGTTGAATCCAGCCATTAAAGGAAGCCTTTGGCCTCCCCTTGGCCGAGCCCCTGCCTTCCCACCTCTTTCATTTTTCTCTCTCCTCCATAATCATGGAAATGGAGCTCACCCTCTCTCCTAGTCACCAAGTTGACTTGGTCAATCTGGAGGACTATTGGCAGCCCATCCATGCAAATTATCTCCTAAGGAAGACACATGAAGAGGCTTGAGCTTGTGCTAGCCTATTTGGGCTAGGTTGCCCCAAGGTTGGCTTGTGTTGACCTTGGTGTTTTTGACCTTTTTGGTTGCCCCTAATGAGTCCCTGGTGACCCATTGATCTCCCCTAAGGCCTAGGTAGGATTGAATAGGGCTGACTTGGCATCTCGGAGGTCACTTGTCCCTTGGTAAGGGCACTTTGACCAAATTTAGGTTAGGGTTGACTTTGGTCAATTTAGCCACTAGGGCTGACCCCAATGGGTCCTTGGTGACCCATGGACCTCACCTTAGGGTTAGGGGGTATAAATGGGGTCCACATGGCTAGGGGATGGTCAATTGACCCAATATAGTTCAGTTTGACCCATTTAGGGCTAGAGTTGACTTTAGTCAACCTAACCACCTTGACTACCCTCCAAGGGTCCTTAGTGACCCCTTGACCCCATGTTAGGTCTAGGAATACCCTGGTGGGGTTAGTTGGGCTTAACTAGGGCACACTGTGCTTAATTAGGGCACCTTGCCCAATTTAGGCCTACAGTGGTCCTAGATCAACTTGTCCACCCTGAGTCAACTCCAATGAACCCTTAAGGTTTAGATGAACTTTACAATGGATTGGTGAGGCCATGGTGGGGTCTTGATGTCTTGGTGCAGGCCCCTGATCCTTTTGAACAAGGGTTCAGAAATCTACCATTTGCAGACCATTGTGGTCTCACCTACATCCCTAGGTTTACTTGGCCTTCTTGGGCTTACTTGGGTTTTGTCATGACCTAGTCATGACAAAACCACTCCTAGGGGTCTAGTTGTTTGATGGATGTTACAACTTTAACTCTCCGGTAGTGCAAATGGGTCGATGGATCGCTCCCACGATAAATGTTGGAGCAAAGGGGTCATCACTCCCACGATAAATGACGCTCCCACGATAAATGTTGCATCCCGTGACAAATGTCGCACCCATGACATATGTCGCCTCCACAACAAATGTCGTACTCACGACAAATGTTGCACCTACGACAAATGTCGCAATCACGACAAATGTCGCTCCCACGCCGAATGCACCCCGGGCCGGAGGCCCATGCATGTCATTCATATATATATATATATGGAAGATATAATATGCGGGAAATTTTATGTGCGGGCGTACGAACAATGAAAAAAGGGGGTCAAGATGACTTTAAATAGAAAAGTGATCAACATGAAAGCTGTAGATATCATGGATACGAACAACTTGATATATATATATATATATAAGATATAATATATATTGTAGATATCTTTTATATATATAAGATAAAATATATATGATATATATAAGAAATTGACCATAATAAATGGCATGAAAATTAAGGTGGTAGGCAAATAGGCGTGAATAAATAAGCAGATGTTGGCAGTAAATGAATGACCACGTGGAAGTTCCTCATTTGTTGGCATTGACTATAAATAGGCTGATATCGAGTTAAGTTCGAGCATTTTAGCTCGGCTCAAAATCAAAATTTTTGACTCGAACTCGGCTTGAAATTGTCTCGAAATCGATTTCTAGTCTAGTCGGCTCGACTCAAATTGCTTGAAATTAAGCAATTTTTCTATTTATTCCTAGTTGGCTCAAAATTAAATTTGACAACCTATAAATTTAGCAAATGAAACACTTAAAGCTTTCATTCTTTTTTATTTAGGTTCAAATTTGATCATTTTTTATTTTAAAATGAGAATATATTAATAAATACATAATATTTTTAATTAAATAGAGTTGATTCGAATCATATTTCGAGCGATTCAGGGTTGACCTGAAATTGACTTGAAATCGGATTCGCATCAAATTGAATCGACTCAAATTGAGTCAAATCTATTTTAACCGATTCCGATTCAGCTCAATTTTCGAGCGATTTTCGAGCAACTTTCGACTTTCAAGGTAGAGAACAGGAAGGAAGAGGAAGAAGCCGTGAAGGAGGCTGTGGTAGAATGACCCAAGTTTAATGTTACAACTGTAACAGGTTTGGGCATATGAGCTATGACTGTAGAAGATCGACGAGGACAGAGGAAGCTAACCACCATGCAGAAGCAAGAAACACAGGTGGTGATCCAATGATGTTCTTGACTTGCAGATGTACTGAAGGAGGAAGAAATGAAGTTTAATATTTGGATAAGGGAGCCTGCAACCACATATGCGGTGAGAAGGAGATATTCACTAACCTCGAACCAAGTGTTGGTGAGGTTAGCTTTGGTGATGTTTCGAAGATCTCAGTAGAAGGCCAAGTGTTGAAAGTGGTTTCACTCAATGGCGAGAATGTGCATCTCAACGATGTCTTCTATGTCCCAGACTTGAAGAGTAACACCTTAAGCTTTGGGCAGTTGGTGGAGAAAGACTACTGCATTCAATTGAATGATGGTTCGTTGGCTATGCAGAACCATCAAAGAAAAGAGGTGGTGAAAGTAAAGATGACGATGAATTGTCTTTTTGCATTGAAGATGGATGTCGAGTAGACGACATGCCTAGCAAGAACTGAAGAGGAAGCAGAGGCTTGGTTGTGGCACCATATGATGGGTCATTTAGGCTTTGTGGTCTGAAGCATCTATCATATGCGGAGATGGTGGAAGGTTTTGTAAGGCCCCCCCAAACTTTGCCAGGTTGGGGCTGGAGGAGATCTTACTTGACCAAGACGTCCACCCAGTTCTCCTCAAGGGGTAATGACCCACACTACTAAGCACTAGTTGGACGCATTGCTCAGCTTGAATCAATACATTCACATCTCATCATAGATTTCTGCAAAAGCATTAACAGGAAGCCATAACAAATCTATATAATGATATATATTTAAAAGGAAATGCAAAATGTCATAGCCATTATTTATACACGAGGCCTGTTGGCTATAAAAGTACTATAACTAACAACTCCTCACTCTCTCAATTCTTCTCGCTAGTACTCACGTCTCGAAATTCTGGAGATGATAGGGGTGCCTCTACTCGGGTAGTCCTATCAACTGATGTATCGTCCTGCAGTAGCTGGTCGCTACGGTGCTCCATTTCCTGTGAATGATTATTAAAATAATCGTTAGTCACAGAGCTAAATGGAAACAAATCTTCTCCCCGGATCAATATCTCGGGGATGAGCGCACGCACCGAACAAAAGTAGATAGCCGAAGAAAGAGAGAGTTAGTACATCATTTCATATATAAGCTAGGAGCAACCATAAAAAGAGGTGCAACATAGTATAACTAGAAAACCAGCAACAATATACGTCAGTTATAATTTAAGTTCTACTAGCACAGTAACACATCAGGTATTCACAACCCGTATTCGTACCACAGACATTCACAACCGCATACACATCACAAACATTCACAGCCGCATACAACACCCTATGTCAACATAGTATGGACTGCTTCTTTTCAAGCAGGGTATTGAGCCCCGCGAGCCTCACCGATGTGGCCGTCGGTGACAGTGGATAGTCCCGCACTTCTGATGGTTGTCATACTGCACACCAAAGGCCATAACGTACAACCCCGTGTACTCTTGAATGCGAGCGACATCCGACCATTCAACATTTTGGCCGATTAGCGGAGGAAACCCAATGCGGAAAACATAACGGCCGGTCACCCGTGGTACTCATCTTGATGTCACATTGAATCGTCAAACTTCCGGCACAAGTACGATCGGTATGTGGAAGTGAATGACCCGACACAATTTACCGCAAGTAATTTAAAAGAAAACAAGTAAAAAATAATTTTGCTAGCATTCACCAAGTCTACAAATGACTCCCAATCGCTTTTCCCATGGAGCTCGATTTATAAGATATAAGGGTAAAATTTTTTCGAAACAACAAGATTCGTTGCAAGTTGATTTCAATATAAGAAAGATCTCAATAAAACTCATTATATACTCCTTGTGTGATCTCGCCGTATACACATTTGCAAATCAAAATTGATCTCTTCATAGTCATGAAGTTTCCTAAGATGATCATGATGTTATTAATGTATGTGTCCCGGTTCTTGATGTCATAATCAACGGGTCATACCTATGTGTACAACTTTAACTAATCATCCACCCCATTCCAATTTGTTGAGTCGTTACCTTTCCAATGTCATGTCTTGACAAATTAATCTTTTATTTGCTCGAATTTCAACTTAGGTATGCTAGTATAAATTTTCCTATACATATTCATATAGTTATCTATAATAAATAAGTGTGGGTGAATACCCATCCTAAACCATTATACTCATGAAATTAGCTCAACTGTGTGTGGAATATGTATAAGTAACCTTCAATCCAACCTCCAAAAATTATGGCATGGTAGAGACTATTATTTCTCAAAGTTCAAGAGTTATCACCACTTACATACACCAAAAATATATAATTCACACTATGCAAGGTTGAATTTATTCATTCCTTTGTGCGTAGGATAGCTTGCATTGTCTATTCATGATAAAATTTTCTAAGTTCACTAAGCATGATAGTGCGTTTGTAACTCGTAAAGTTGGCATTTAAAATTCTTCAAATTATTATAGTATTTAATTCTAAGGACATTAGTACATTCATAATCAAGATTTGCTCTCAAAATCTCGAATATTCCTGGAGGCGATTATTATATCATCAAAAACATTTGTTTTGATTCTTGTGATCATCAGAGTCACATCCAAAGGTTCATACATATAATATACATCTTCCAATTTAGTATGATTTTTCACTTCATTATAAGTTTTTCGGGGTCATTATACCCCCAATGTTATAGAAATAATTACTCAACCATTTTGAATTCTCACTCTATGGGCTTTAATCACAAAACGGTTAAGTCCCGCCATTACTCCTTCATACTACCATGACGTTACCCTATCTCAATCTGTAAGTTTCCAACGTAATGACCTGGGTATGTCAGGTTGGTGTGGATAGCAGTGGTCAGTCATCGTTTTTTACTTCTTCTAATTCTACCCATTTAATATATGATAGTCATGGTCACCATCCTAAGATCCCTAGCTAAACAAAATTTCCAATTATCATTCTGACTTGTACTGAATTCTCAATTCACATTGGCACTTTCTTGCAATATATCTGAGTTCATTAATCAAATCTTTAATCGACAATATATTCATTAATCGTGTGTTACATCGATTGGGTTAAGGTGTTAGAGAATTTAAGAACGTGCTTTGTTCAGGTAACACACTCCTTTAGTTATACGTAGAGTCTTTGTGTCATCAATACTGCTTTGCTTTTAGTTTTTCAGAAAGCGATTTCTTCGAATTCTTGTGGATTGTACACAGCTTGTTTCGTTCTTTGAATATAGCATGTCATTAGGCATCAATGAAATTACGATCTCTCTTTAAGTTGTGCCAAGTAATCATCTGAATCACAAGCTCGAGAAAGTTTCTAATGTCTCATGCTGACTTTCAGGGGTTGTAATATATCCAAGCGGGCAACCATTGTAACGACCCGGCCCTTTAAACCAAGGCCGCTCGGCCCACCAGTAGCACATGGACCTTTAGACCACGAACCACGGTGGTACAGCCGGAATATACAAAGGCCTGCAGGCCGTACACCCCAATGCCTCTCTGGCCTGTTTCTCAGCAAACAGCGCGTTGTTGGCGCAGGGATTCGAACCCGCAACCCTTGATAAGAAACCTTCAACAGTTCTCATCACCAACTGAGCTGTCATCACCAACTGAGTTGCAGCTCAGTTGGTGATGAGAACTGTTGAAGGTTTCTTATCAAGGGTTGCGGGTTGAATCCCTGCGCCAACAACGTGCTGTTTGCTGAGAAACAGGCCAGAGAGGCGTTGGGGTGTACGGCCTGCAGGCCTTGGTATATTCCGGCTGTACCACCGTGGTTCGTGGTCTAAAGGTCCATGGGCTACTGGTGGGCCGGGCGGCCTTGGTTTAAAGGGCCGGGTCGTTACAACAAAGTGCCTGTTCGTGTCGACACTGGGTGTTGCGCTTGTTTTGGGGTCAGGGAGACTCGGGGTTGGTTTTGGTTAGGTGTGCAAGGCCGCGTCGGTTGGACCCGACGTTTTTCCTTGGGTTCGTGTGTTTCTTAGGACTGTTAGTGGGACTTTTCCGTAGGAGGGGGGGGGAATTGGGTGTTCGGCTAATTTCTGCATGCCGACTCTTGGATTGTGGCAGGTGGTCGAGTTTTGGTGGCCTCTGGAGGGGTGGTTTTATGTGGAGAGCTGTGGCCACCGCATTTTGCCCCGGTTTGGGTTGGTGTGTGTGGGACCCTAAAGCTGCCACTGTTTGACCCCTTAGCCCTTTTTGGGTCTGATTTTGGTTATGTATTCAGACCCATGTTTTGACCACTGCCACTTACCCACATGTTAGGACTGTTAGTCCCCTTTCCTGTTTATGCTTCTTTTCTTTTGGCATATGTTTATGTCTTGATGCTGTTGCAGGCTCTCTTGGTAAGGCATATTGGTTTTATTGCTCGCACTTGGCGTGCTCTGCGGTGTTTTAGACAGTATTCTTTTCTTACTGTCATCCCCTTTTCTTTTGCTTGTTGCAGTTTGTTGTCGGGTTGGTAAACCCTTCTTATTTGCTAATTAATTTATTGCTCTATTTTACCTCTTGATTGTTTCCTTGCTTAGGTGTTCTTTTCTTGAATGCCTCAGGTCCAGGTTGTAGCCAGTTCAACGGCTAGTTCTTTTGGAGGGGCTGTTGGTGGCCTCTAGGGTTGCTGAGATAGCTGATCCCCGTTTTGTTGTGAGGTAGTTCCTTACTTTTCTGTATAGACATACATACTCGCCAGTGGGTTCGTATCAGGTTGTTGACGCCCACTGGTGGCTTCTTGTGATGCTGGATATGAAATTAAACTGCTGATTTTGCCTTTATGTGGTTGGTTACTTGCTTCTGGAAAGGATTTATGTTAGGTTGCATGTTAGATATTTTAAACCCTAAAAGTATTTTTATATGTACTTCATGCATAACATGTTTTCTAAAACAAAGACACTATTTTTCCTCAGCGTAAAACACTATCTTTTATACCTATAATATTCACCTTAGAGTCGTGCATACCATGAGTCACCCCCCGGGGACTCTCGTGCTTATTTAGGATGTCAACTTAATTGAACCAAAGTATTTTCTGCTGCGTATAGATATAATTTTAACTGTGGACTAGCTGATCCACTGTGCCGAGGGATACGGCCATTCAACTTAACTGATTTTCTTTCATATTTAATCAACGTTTTCCCTTAAAATCTAAGGTCTGGAGTTTTGCCTGAGCGTGTGCAGTTATCCCCTGCACGATGTGGCATCACGGCACGTGTTTTCTCTTACTCTGATACGATTTTACCATTGAGAAAATGCGGGTTGTGACAACCATCTACGCATATCCCAAACTTCTAGGGAGGCTCAATCATCTTACCAATTATCCATGCACAGTCTCGACTTTCCTCTGGATAATGTTTTGAATGTGCATTCTTCAAGATCACTATGTTTGTGACACAACGTTTTATGAATAGGGTCTAGAGAAATTCAACTCATTACCAATTTAGCCCAATAAACAAAATGATAAGCCCACATACATTTTGGGCTAAATTTCTTTAACATCCATAGTGCATTTATATTGTATATGCACTCAATCCTTGGGGCTAGCAACCTTAAGCTTGGAGTTCCACATTGAGATTTATTGATATGCTATATACTTTAGACCCTTAAGGTCACTATTTATGACAATCTTCTCAAGGTCAACAGGTGACCCAACCAAAAATGGGTCTCTTCTGAAACTTAAATTCTTTTTAGACCTCTGGTATTTATCACAGTGGTTATCTCAACGTAATCAAGTCATCGGTATGAGTGTTAATTTTACGAGTACCCTACCATTCCATTAATCTAATATAGTCACCAGTTCTCCTTGAGGCGATCCTATCAGCTTGGATAGGAAGTCATAATATCACTCGATGGGTGGAGTAGGGACATCGAAGTTTAAGTCTTAAGCAGTGACTCTTGTGTTAAATTCTATCCTTACTAAATTTGGGTATCATCGTACCTTGACTAATTTATATCCGAGGTCGATTTTAGACTAGGATATGACACAAAAATCCTCTTGGTAAGTCAAACCAAAGTGGTGTATTAATTGGGGTGGCCTAACTCATTATTTAAATGGACTATTTTCTGTGACTTTTTACACATGGGCATACCAATGCTTCCGCTGCATAGTATGTTCGCAAACTAAACCTCGAGCGTGGGTGAACCAGTGTTGTGGACTTCTTTCTTAATGATCGTTAGTTAATTGATACCAGTTTGTAAGACCCCTCCCCCTTACCAAGGAGGTTACCCAGTCTTATGCCCAGAACCGCCGCCATACGGTGACACTAACACACAGGTTAGTCACCACCGTATGACGCTGATCCTGCCAGCTAGTATGATCATTTTTAACATGTTGGACAAATTAAGAATAAAAGCAAAACCACAAATATATAACATGTCCACCATGTAACGCCCCCGATTTTTCAATGATTAGTTAATCCTTTTATTCGGCGTGTTTATGCCATCAGGGCGTTACATTGGTGCGTGTTTGTGTTAGATCATGGTTTTAGCTCTTAGGTTTTTGTGTGTGGCTGAGTTTTAGCATGTTTGCAAGATTCCCTAGCGAGTCGGGTTTGTTTTGGTGACTCGGTGGAGCCTCTTTGGGAATGCTTGTGTTTTGGCTTCAGGAGGTGTTTGCCCGAATTTGGGTTGTCAGATTTCGATTTCGACTTCGCCATAAATTTATAGCGTCGGTATTTAGTTACTAGGTGATTTTCGTAGAAATCCGTGTTGGGGTGAATTTTGGGTCGTTTGGACCATTATTTAATAATAAACTATTATTGTAATACTTATATTTACAAGTATAAATTGCCCGTGAATAGACAGAACCGTATTCATTGTCTTCTTCCCGAAGCCATATGACTATTTTGCGTAAGGGGAAGGCGACTGTCTTTGGAGAGCCTTCAACCGTCGATTTTAGGAGCTCCGGTGCTCGAAATCATCGTTGGAGAGTAGAACCGGTTAGTTCTCACCTAGATCTATGTTTCTACTATAAGTTTTTCCTGTTTCGTGGAGTTTTAACCATTAGGGTTTGCGATTTTAACCTTCTTTTCTCTCAAAAGGTTTCAGGTTTTGCTGCTTAGGAGTTTCTGCGGCCAGATCTGTGAGGTGGAGTGCGGGTTCGATAAGGTTTGAGGCAAGTGGTGGTTTTTCCCCCTGTTTATTATTTGTTTCATATTATCTTGCTTCTTTCAATGTACAAAAATTGAGATTAGGGTAGGTTTCCCACTTGTCGGATTTTCTTGTCTACTTTAGGCTGTGTATTACTTAGTATAATAGTTAGTTTTTTTGTTGTTGTTTGTGCTTCCCCCTTATTGTGTTGCTGTAGAGCCTTCCTCTTGTGTTTGGGCTCTTATTTTGTCTACTCACTTTCCTTATTTTCTGGAATTTTTCTGGGTCTGAGCTTGAGTTTAGTTAAAAAGAGTTGAGTGAGTGTCATACGCTCAACTCGGCGTTGAGTGAGCTAAATGCACTAAACGCCATCCTGTAGAATTCTGTCTAAGTTAAAAAGAGTTGAGTCTCAACTCGACATTACGTGAGCTGAATACACTCAATGCCATCCTGTAGAATTCTGTCTAAGTTAAAAAGAGTTGAGTGAGTATCATACACTCAACTCGGAGTTGAGTGAGCTGAATACACTCAACTCCATCCTCTAGAAATCTGTCTAAGTTAAAAAGAAGAGTTGAGTGAGTGTCATACACTCAACTCGTAGTTGAGTGAGATGAATACACTCAACACCATCATGTAGAATTCTGTCTAAGTTAAAAAGAGTTGAGTGAGTGTCACACACTCAACTCAGCATTGAGTGAGCTGAATACACTAAACGCCATCCTGTAGAATTTTGTCTAAGTTAAAAAGAGTTGAGTGAGTGTCATACACTAAAATCTTAGTCGAGTGAGCTGAATACACTCAACTCCATCCTATAGAATTTTGTCTAAGTTAAAATGAGTTGAGTGAGTGTCATACACTCAACTCAGATTTGAGTGATCTGAATACACTCAACTTCATCCTATAAAATTCTGTCTTAAGTTTAAAAAAAGAGTTGAGTGAGCGTCATACACTCAACTCGGCATTGAGTGAGATGAATACACTCAATGCATCCTGTAGAATTCTGTCATAGTTAAAAAGAGTTGAGTGAGTGTCATACACTCAACTCGGCATTGAGTGAGCTGAATACGCTCAACACAATCCTGTAGAATTTTGTTTAAGTTAAAAGGAGTTGAGTGAGTGTCATACACTCAACTCGGAGTTGAGTGAGTTGAATACACTCAACTCCATCGTGTAGAATTCTATCTAAGTTCAAAAGAGTTGAGTGAGTGTCATACACTCAAGTCAGAGTTGAGTGAGCTGAATACACTCAACTCCATCATGTAGAATTTTGTCTAAGTTCAAAAAAGAGTTGATTGAGTGTTATACACCCAATACGGTGTAGAGTGAAGCCTCGCCTTCGCGAAATTATGAGGCTACGTCAAAAAGCGTCGACAACATTGGGTGGACTCAATGCGGTGTTGAGTGGACTCAACGCTGCGTTGAGTGGTTTGACTTTCCGTTGAGTTTGGCTGGATGGTGTCGAGTGCATTAACTGCACTAGACACGGTGTCGAGTGTACTCGACACTTTTCCCTCAGGCTTGATTTATCTCGCTGTTTCTTGTTCGATTCGTCGAGTTAGGTCCTTTGGGTATACTTTGGGTATTTCATTCTGTTTGATTTGTGCTGTGTTTAGACTTGGGTATTTCGATTTTATAGGATTTTTGTTGGTTTGTTACAGCTAGATTCAGCAGTGGATAAAGGGCCTCCAATTTGATGTTGTTGGGTACATTGGAATAAATGTACCTGATTTGAAGAAGCCTCACCCTACTCAATGATATACATCAAAATGTATTTGATGTGTTTTGAGTTTAGTTGTGCAGGTTAAGTATTTGCAGGGAAAGCTAAAAAGTTTCTAAGTCCATGTGTCGACACCCAGAAGTACAAGTGTCGACACTTAAGAAGGCTTGTGTCGACACCCATTGAAGCTGTGTCGACACTTGGAGTAATTGTGTAGACACCAGGAATGCAGAGTCGACACCAGAAGGAAAGTGTCGACACATATAGGCTGTGTCGACACACATTGAAGAAATGTCCAGAGACGCTGTGTCGACACTTAGAAGCAGTGTCGATACCCAGAGGAACTTTGTCGATATCAAAAGTGTCGACACTTGGAGGCTGTGTCTACACTCAGCAAAACTTCAACAAAGTTCAAGTACAAGTGTCGACACTAGGATGCTGTGTCGACACTCAGCAAGTTTCAACAAATTTTAAGTACAAGTGTCGACATAATGATGAATGTGTCGACACACAGCAAAAGTCTCAACACATGAAGAAAGTGTCGACACTAGGAGGCTGTGTCGACACTCAACAAATTTCAATGAAGTCTAAGTACAAGTGTCGACACTAAGAAAATGTGTCGACACTCAACAAGTATCAACACAGAAGGCATGTGTCGACACTAAGAAAATGTGTCGACACTCAACAAGTATCAACACAAGAAGATGTGTCGACACAAAGGAGCTGTGTCGACACTTACAAGAAATCAACTAAGTATCAAAGAAGAAGGACTTGTGTCGACACACAGGATCAGTGTTGACACATGTTGAAGAAGCAGTGTCGAGAAGTAATTTCTACAACACAAGGAGTTGTGTCGACACCATGAAGACTAGTGTCGACACTTAGTCTACTTGTTTCGACACTTGGTCTATAAGTGTCAACACTTAAAGACTGACTGTCTCGACGCTTTCAGACAGTTACAGAAAATTCAAGAAGTGACTGGATGACTTGACAGCTGCCATTCCAGCCGGTCTACTACAAATGTCAGAGATGTCAGAAAGTTGTTAGGAACCAGATCAGCCGGTCACCATGAAGAAAGTCTATATAAAGGCTTATACCTTCAACAGATAACAAGAGTTGGAAATCAATAAAGTGAAGAACAATACAACTAGAAGAAGACCTTCAAGTGAAGATCTAAGAAGTTGGAGAGAGAGAGAGCTCCTTCCAAGAAGACAGCTATTGAACCAGGCTGTGAAGAAAGTTTCAGATTGAGATCTGATTCTTAAGTTAGCAGTGATTGAAGATCAGCTGCATAGAGACTCAACCCTACTGTGTTCTAAATTCAAGAAGCTTTGAAGGAAGCCAAGGGAGGTTGATCTCAGCAAAGTTCTTTCAAGAACTCTTCAAGAAACCAGACAACTCTTCTCTCTCAATCTGAGTTGTGGTTATATTCATTGTAATTTTAATTTCTTGTAGGATCCTAAGAGATCTGAGTTGTAAGCCTGAAATTATAAAGGCTGAGTGGTAGGGCCTGTGTGCCTGAGTGTAGGAGATACTTTTCTCTAAGTGTAGGCCTTGTTGAAGGCTGAGTGTAGGTCTTTGTGAAGACTAAGTGGTAGGGCTGTGTGCCTGAGTTGTAGGAGTGGGATCACTCTGAGCTGTAGGAACCTATTTGGGGTTCTGAGTGTAAGATCTGAGGATCTGAGGCATAGTGGAGAAGTTTGGCTGAATCTAGTACACTACTAGATAGGCGAAGGGGGAAAGTGGATATACCCAGACCTTGGGTAACCACTATAAAATCTGTGTGTTCTCTGTGTGTGCTTTATTCCGTGATTGCTGTGCTGTATTGCTGTGAAAAATTGTTTATAATTCTGTGATTCTGCCTAAAAGTTTAAAAAGATTAAAGTCACCTATTCACCCCCCCCCCCTCACTCTAGGTGATTAGGTACAATTTCTTTCAAGTGGTATCAGAGGGAGGTTCCTCAAAAAGGACATAACAGTCTGAGGAAAAGATGTTGTAGGCAGTCTCAGCATAATCAAGAAAATCAAGAAAATGGGTTCAATAGAGAATCACAAAGAACTAGGATCCATGAAGTTGCCAATCTGCAGAAAGGAGATTTTTGGCATCTGGAAAGAAAGGGTTAGACTATTTATGGAAGCCTCTGACCCTAGAATCTATATCACAGTCAAAGAAGGGCCATATGTGCCAATGAAAGGATCAGTTCTGGATGCAAACCAGAGAACTCCAAAAGACTATTCAGAGATGACTAAAGATGAAATTATTCTGGCCACTATGGATAAGAGGGCTCGGAATATTATTGTGAGCGCAATAGATGATGCCACATTTCAGAATTTGATACACTGTAAAACATCAAAGGAAATGTGGGACACACTGATAGTGTACATGGAGGGCTCTGAAGAAGTTAGACAGGACAGAAAGTCTTTATTAAACCAAGAGTATGAAAGTTTCAGACAAGGCAGGTCTGATAGTATAACAGAATGCTATAAGAAATTTTATAGTATTGTCAATGAGTTGATGTCTTATGGAAGAGAATTCAGCAATTATGAGCTGAATGATAAGTTCTTGAGATCCCTAACCAAAGACTGGGATACCAAAATTTGTGTCATAAGGGAAATGGCCAAATTAGCAGACATTCCTCCTCCAACATTGTTTGGTAAACTGTTATCCTATGAGATGCAGTTAATGATAAGGAAGGAGGAGGAGAAGACTTCCAGAGTTGAGCACAAAGAAAGAACTGTGGCTTTCAAGACAGAAGCCACTAGGAAATATAAAAGTAAGTCTCCATCTCCACCTCCAAAAGTGGCTGAGACTGAGACAGATGAGTCAGAAAGCAAGAATTCTGAAAGCAGTGAGAGTGATGAAGATTTTGCAGCTTTCACTTGAAATTTTCAGAAGTTTCTTAAGAAGAAACAGTGGAGGTCTAAGCCATCCACTTCACAGAAGTCATCAAAGTATGACAAGAGAAAGCCCAAGTCAAGTAAAACTACATCTTCAAAGATAGTTTGCTATTGTTGTAACAAACAGGGACATGTTGTTGCTGACTGTCCAGAGAAAAGGAAAGAGTCAACTGATAAGAAGAAGACTCAAATCGGGGCAGAAAGGAAAGGTCCTTTGTTGCTAAAAAGGACAAAAGTCTGTCTGATATGTCTTCTTCAGAAACTGATTCAGAAGCTGAAGCTTATATTGGACTGTTTGTTGAAGAAGAGGAAGATGAGTTCATCCAGTTAATGAACTCTATATATGAGCATGAGGACAATCAGTGCCAGGGACTAATGGCCTTATCAGAAGGAGACAAAATCCAGGATCAGCCTGGACCAAGTCAGGTACAAAAGTGTTCTTCAAGTTCAATTTCTAGTGCTGGATCAGAATCAGATTCATCAGCATCAAGTGATGAGAGTGGATCTGAATCTGAAGGAGACATTCATCAATTAATTGATGAATATAGAGTAGTGTTGCAAGCTTTGAAGGAAAGAAAATCCTTGGCCAAGAGTCAGGCTAAGGAGATTGTTAATCTCAAAATGGCTGCAACAGATTTTGATAAGTTGCTTGATCAGAAACTAAATGAAATAGCCAGACTGAAGAACATTACTGTTATTCAGATGTGGACTATTACATTCAAGAATGATCAAATCAGAAATCTGGAGATTACTCTTCAGAAAGAGAGAGATATAGTTGCAAGGTTTTCTAAACCAAAGTCTGTTCTACCTTTGATAGATGAGTTCATTTCTCAGAAAGGTAAAACTGGATTGGGGTTTACTAAACCTGCCAGGACTGTTCAGTCCAAGTCTAAGGGCAAAGCCCCAGTACTCAACAATGAGCCTGCTGTAGATAAAACAGCTAGGGTTGTACCTAAACAAAGGTACAACAGATTTGAGTGCTGGTGTTATGGCAAGATAGGCCACTTTGCCATAGACTGTTGGCACAATTCTAGTGCCAAAGTGACTAGCAATCTGCCTGCTAGAAAAGCTACTAGTAGTTTTGTTAAGAGGCAAACTAACCAGCACCAAGGACCCAAGAATTCTTTTGGTTCTAAGGTTAACTAATATGTTTTGCAGGTGAGTTCAAGTGACCATGCCCCAATATGGTACTTAGACAGTAGATGTTCTAGGCATATGACTGGAACTAGGGGATTGTTGAAGGACTATACACCAATCAAGCATGGTCCTAAAGTCACCTTTGGTGGTTCTGAAAAAGGAATCATCAAAGGCTTTGGTAACATTTCTAGCAACCTTATTACAATTACTCAAGTGGCTTATGTTAAAGGTTTGAAACACAACCTCATTAGTATAAGTTAGCTGAGTGATTTAGGATATGACATCTCATTTGTCAAAGATGGTTGTCATATCAGGAGATCAAATGATCAAGAGATCATTCTGACTGGTTATAGGAAGAGAAATGTCTATTGTCTAGACATTATGTGTGAGAACAATATTTCTCCTGTGTGTCTTGTAGCTGATGAGAAAGTCTCTCATTATGTCAAATGGCACAAGAGGCTAGCCCATCTTAACTACAAGATAATTGACCAACTCTATAGCAAAGAGTTAGTGAGGAATGGTCCTCAGGTTAAGTGTAAAAAGGTTGGGATATGCTCAGCTTGTCCAAAGGGCAAGCAGACCAAATCCACCTTTAATAGCATTGAGAACAAAGATGCTGTGAGGTGCTTATACCTCTTGCATATGGATCTCTTTGGTCCTATGCCAGTTCACAGCCTAGGTAGGAAGGTCTACACATTTGTGGTTGTAGATGACTACTCAAGGTTTTCCTGGGTGTTCTTCCTTAAATAGAAATCTGAAACTTCAAGTATCTTATACAGCTTTGTTAAACAAATTCAGAATGAATTGGACAGTACAGTGGTCAAAATCAGAAGTGACCATGGTACTGAATTTCAGTCTGACAGTATGACAAAGCTATGTGAAGAATTTGGGATATTTCAGGAATTTTCTTCACCAAGAACACCTCAGCAAAATGGCATTGCTGAAAGGAAAAATAGAACCTTGATTGAGGCTGGTAGAACCCTATTAAGTGACACATCTCTCCCAGAATATTTCTGGGTTGAGGCAGTAAACACTGCATGCTATGTAATTAATAGGGCTACTATCACCAAAAGCCACAATAACACCCCCTATGAGATTGTGAAAGGCAGAAAACCAAATATATCCTATTTCAGGATCTTTGGTTGTAAATGCTATATACTTAACAATGGTAAATCTTACATAACCAAGTTTGCTGCCAAATCACAAGAGGGGATCTTTGTTGGGTACAACAACAACAGTAAGGCTTATAGGGTCTACAACTTGACTACTCAAGTTGTAGAAGAGTCAGTACATGTAGTATTTGATGAAGCTAGACTCATTAACAATGAATTGTCTAGAAGTATTTGCAGCTCCACAGGTGTGACTGAGAAGATGGACAAGCTCACTATTGAAGATGGTTCTACTGCAAGACAGCAAGTAGATGATAGTGGCTGTTGTCCAGGGGGAGTACTAGATACACCTGATGCAGAATAAGACCAAGGAGTGCAGCAAGTTGAAGAAGCTGAAGGAATACAACCTGAAGACAGGCTACCTCCAGCAAATAGACATCTAAAAGATCATCCAGCCAATCAAATTATTGGTGATCTCAGACAAGGGGTATAAACAAGGAGCAGAAATCTAAGTTCAATACTCTACTCCAGCTTTCTATCCCAAGTTGAGCCAAAGAAATTTGAAGAGGCCATCCTAGACCCTCATTGGATTGAGGCAATGCAAGAGGAACTGAACCAGTTCAAAAGATGCAATGTCTGGGAGCTAGTTCCTAAACCCAAGGACCACAACATTATAGGAACTAAGTGGATCTTTAGGAACAAGATGGATGAACATGGAGTTATTATAAAGAACAAAGCAAGACTGGTTACAAAAGGTTATAGGCAGGAAGAAGGTATTGACTTTGATCAAACCTTTGCTCCAGTAGCCAGACTGGAAGCTATAAGGATGTTCCTGGCTTATGCAACCTATCAAGGGTTTAAAGTATACCAAATGGATGTTAAGTCAGCCTTTTTGAATGGAAATCTGAAGGAAGAAGTCGATGTGGAACAGCCATCAGGTTTTGTTGATTCAACTAAACCTAATTATGTTTATAGACTTAGGAAGGCTTTGTATGGGTTAAAATAAGCCCCTAGGGCTTGGTATGAAACCCTATCTAGTTTCCTCATTGAGAATAAATTCACAAGGGGGAAAATAGACAAGGCTCTATTCCTTAGGGAATCCAGAGGCAAGATCATTCTAGTCCAAATATATGTAGATGACATCATATTTGGGTCTACTGAAAGTAGTCTTTGCAAAAAGTTTCCTAAACTAATGCAAGGACAATTTGAGAAGAGCAGTATGGGGGAACTTAAGTTCTTCTTGGGTCTCCATGTTAGACAGACTGAGGATGGTTTATCCATATGCCAGTCTAAGTTCACCCTAGAGTTGATAAGGAAGTATGGTATGGAATCATCCAGTACTATGAAAACTCCTATGGGGTCAAGCATGTCTCTAAGCAAAGATGATGTAGGGAAACCTGTAGATGAGACTTTGTATAGAGGGATAGTTGGCTCCCTATTATATTTGACTGCTAGTAGACCAGATATCATGTATGTTACATGTGTCTGTGCTAGGTACCAAGCTTGCCCTAAAGAATCTCATTTGACAGCAGTCAAAAGAATTTTGAGATATCTAAAGGGCACTCCTTATCTAGGCCTTTGGTACCCTAGGAATGGAGACTTTGAACTGACAGGTTATTCAGATGCAGATTTTGCAGGCTGCAAGGAAGATAGGAAAAGTACAACAGGTACCTGTCAATTCCTAGTTGGAAGGCTGATATCATGGAGTAGCAAGAAACAAACAAGTGTGGCTATCTTCACAGCAGAATCAGAGTATGTTGCTGCAGGAAGTTGCTGTGCTCAACTTCTATGGATTCAACATCAATTTGAAGACTATGGTATACAAGTAAGTAGAACACCTCTATTTTGTGATTCTACTAGTGCTATTTCTATTGCAAACAATCCTGTCTCCCATAGTAGGACTAAGCACATAGAAATAAAATACCATTTCTAAGAGAACATGTGGAAAAAGGAGATATTTCCCTAAAATATATTAGTACAGATAATCAGCTAGCTGACATGTATACTAAGCCCTTAGATGAAACCAATTTCAATAAATTCAAAATTGAATTAGGTATGATAAACTTAGAATAAGTTTTCAAAATTGGCTAAGTAAAAAGGTGTCGACACACAGAGTTGTCTGTGTCGACACATAGAAGTGGTGTCGACATTTCAGAGAAATGATGTCGACACATCTATAAAGTCTGTGTCGACACTTCAGAGAATCAGTGTCGACACATCCAGAGTGGTGTCGACACTTATGCTTTACTTAGAATTAGTCTAGTAAAGTCTCGACAAAGTGTCGAGCAAAGCGGTGTCGACACATAAACAAGTGTCGACATATATATTCTGTCGACTATACTTGTGTTGACACATAGTTGTCGAGACATTATAAGTAAGTGTCGACACTTTTCAACAGTGTCGACACAATTTAAGTATTTTGACGCGCTCTTTCATCTTCGATTCTAGAAAGGTATAAATAGGTTTTTGCCATTGTCTGTCGACACGCTCACCAATGTTTCGAGACCAAACTTGTGTGTCGACATCTCTCTTCTCTAGATTCAAATTTCTTCAAACCCTAATGGCGCCCAAGCTAGAAGAGAATGTGAATGAAGGATATGAACTCGTGCGACACGCATTTGATGATGCGGAACCCGATATCAAAGGCGTGATAACCCTAATAGCTGAGACTAGGTTAGAATTTCTTGTTTCAGAGCCGATCAAGATCTGGAAGAAGGAGGTCCTGGAGTTTCTGAATGCAGCAACACTAGATGAATCAGGACTCAAAATTAAGTCAAGAGTTCATGGGGCAAGGGTGAAGGTCTCTCCTAAGAGTCTGAGAAAGGTACTTCAACTACCTAGTACTAAGGAAGAAGAAGATGTTTCTGCTTCTAAGACTAGAGAAACATTAACATGGTGTGGACTGGACTCAAAAATGAAAATTGGATCTATTTTCAACAGAAAGAGAATGAATATGCAAGGCAAGTTTCTATCTGAGATTGTGGGCAAAGTCATCATGAGCAAGCCTGGAGGCCATGACAGAATCTCAGCTCACATGTTTAGCCTCATGACAAGGATAATATTCAAACTAAATACTGATTGGGCTACAGTTATGTTTGATAAGATTAAAGAAAGTATGAAGAAGCCAAATCTGGGTAGAATACTAAGTCTTTACCTAGCTGGCAGTATACCAGAGGTGCTGAGTCAAGCAGCTGGATCTAAGATTAACCATATGAGGAGAATGGATTTGAGAATCTTCTCTAGGTGGGATAGAGTACTGACCAAAGAACTGTCATCTCCAGTTAAGGATACACCCCAGAAGAAAAAGAAGACAGCCCCTGTGGCTCATGAATCCTCAAGCAGCTCTGAAGAGCAAGTTGTTTTTACTCCTGATGAGGAAGAAACTGGAAATGCTGGACAGTCTCTAGCTAGACAAGATGATGTAGAAAGGCATGAGGAGCTACCACAAGCTAGCCCAATTCACCTGGATCCACTCCAGGGGGAGCCCTTACTTGTGGAAGAGCCAACTCCACTAGAGAGTGAACAAGCTACCCAAACCATACTTGAGGTAATAACTGAAATACAACATTTGGATTTCCCTTTTGAGAATGAAGATATGACTGACAGATTATCTGATGTTAATCAACAACCTCAGATTCTTAGTCAACCTCAAGATGTTGTCATGGAGGACACATCTGTTGCAGATAAAGTAGTTGATGAGATTAGAGATTCTCTACCCCATCCTCAACAGGAATTTACTTTAGAAGAACTGTTCCCTAACCTTCTACAAACTGACTTTGAGAGAGAAAAAGCTGCTCCTGAGGGAGAGAAAGTAAATATTGAGGGGGAGCAAGTGGAGATTATAGAAGAAACTGCAGGCAAAGAAACTGAGAAGCCAAAGGAAGCTGAGCAACCACCAAGGACTGAGAAGGATTCACATCCTAGTCCTAAGGAAAGAGTTGATATTGCAAGCACATCTGCTTCAGAAGATGAAGAGGCTGCAAGAGCCAAGAAGCGAAAATTTCAAGTCTTCAAGAGGAGGAGCCAGACATATAAAAAGACACTGCAAACAATTGCTCCACAACCTGCCCCATCTACTTACTACAGTTCACTGATGGTGGGATTGTAGATAAAGCTGGATGAGCACAAACAAGCTATAGAAAAGTACATAGATGAGGGGCATAAGTCGTTGCAATTTGATCTAGCCCAAGACATCAAGTCAATCAGATTTCAAATGAATCTGAACAAGAAAGAAATGACTGACTGCTTTCATAAGGGAGGAAATGCAGTAGTCTATCTGGCCACTCATCAGGAGAACATCAAAACACAAGTAGATGATATTGCAGTGAAGCAAAGCTATGTCCTGGAGAACCAGCTGAGAATGAATGATAATCTCACTACTTCACACAATGCAATAGTAACAGAAATGAAGAATATAGCTACTGGTCAGACTACAGCAAGTGCTACAGCTAAGGCAGAATTTGATAAAGCATTACAAGAAGGTATCACTGCTATTACTTCTGCACTTCAAGATTCCCAGAAGCTAATCACTGAAAAGATCCAAAGGTTGAAACCTTTCTACAAGGATGGAGTAAACTATCTAAATGCACAAATAGGGTTTCAGAAAGATGATCTTAGGGATCACATTGAAAGAGAAGTCATAAAGGGGGTTAGTCAAAGCAGGCTCTGATCATGCAAAGTGGATTTCAAATTCCATCAGAGCCACCCTTGGATATCCTCCATTATGTGATGATGACAATGTTGCAGAGTCTGGAATTAATCCTGCATATCTTGGAGGGGAGCAAGCTAAAGTGACTCAAGTAATATACCCTCCACCAAACTTTGATGTGATACATCAAGATATACAGTCAATGTATAGCCCACCTGAGGGAAATCAGAATGTCATCCTTGAGAAAGTAGTTCAGCCAGCGCCAGAGGTAATACTGAAAGAACAAGAGGCTTTGCTGAAGGAACAAGAGACTCAATTGTCTAAGAAAAGATTCAGAGAGCAAGCTGAACTTAGGCCTGATTTTGAATAATGGAGCCCCACTTCCAGGAATATCATCTTGACTGCATGGAAGGCTTCCAAGGACAATATCTAGGATAGAAACAAGTGGTATTCTGAACTGGAGTGGAGGAAGCATGAGAACATGGAAGAGGCCATTGTGCAATATAGAAGAAAGGCTAAGATGGGAAAGCTACCTCCTACTACACAGGAGCCTAGCAAGTACTTTCCAAAGCCTTATCATTACTTTGAAAGGCAAAAGATCAAAGCTGAAGAATTGAAAAAGAAGGATCTTAAAGGATAGAAGCCTGCTGCTGCTGAAGATGCTGAAGCCCCTGTCCAAGCAAAGATACAATCAGGAAAGGGCATTGTGATCAAGGAGCCTGAGCAGCAATATCATAGAATTTTTCTTAAGTTTACTATGTGTAATCAGTTGTATTCAACTTTCTGTAAACTTTTGAATAATGAAAATGTTGAATTTGTTAGAACAATGTGATATGTGTTAATTCTATTACATTATTGTTCTGAGATATTTGTGTATACATGTTTTGCTTATACATGCTTATGTACTTACCCTGTTATATAATCATGTTCTTCATCATACTGTGAATTTGTTATGTATGGTGTATATCATTGACTAAGGGTTATGACTTCTCCAAATAGGGGGAGATTGTTGTGTATATTGGAATAAATGTACCTGATTTGAAGAAGCCTCACCCTACTCAATGATATACATCAAAATGTATTTGATGTGTTTTGAGTTTAGTTGTGCAGGTTAAGTATTTGCAGGGAATGCTGAAAGGTTTCTAAGTCCATGTGTCGACACCCAGAAGTACAAGTGTCGACACTTAAGAAGGCTTGTGTCGACACCCAGAGAAGTTGTGTCGACACTTGGAGTAATTGTGTCGACACCAGGAATGCAGAGTCGACACCAGAAGGAAAGTGTCGACACATACAGGCTGTGTCGACACACAATGAAGAAATGGCCAAAGAAGCTGTGTCGGCACTTAGAAGCAGTGTCGACACCCAGAGGAACTTTGTCGACATCAAAAGTGTCGACACTTGGAGGCTGTGTCGACACTCAGCAAAACTTCAACAAAGTTCAAGTACAAGTGTCGACACTAGGAGGCTGTGTCGACACTCTGCAAGTTTCAACAAATTTTAAGTACAAGTGTCGACATATTGATGAATGTGTCGACACACAGCAAAAGTCTCAACACATGAAGAAAGTGTCGACACTAGGAGGCTGTGTCGACACTCAGCAAATTTCAATGAAGTCTAAGTACAAGTGTCGACACTAAGAAAATGTGTCGACACTCAGCAAGTATCAACACAGAAGGCATGTGTCGACACTAAGAAAATGTGTCGACACTCAGCAAGTATCAACACAAGAAGATGTGTCGACACAAAGGAGTTGTGTCGACACTTACAAGAAATCAACTAAGTATCAAAGAAGAAGGACTTGTGTCGACACACAGGATCAGTGTCGACACATGTTGAAGAAGCAGTGTCGAGAAGTAATTTCTACAACACAAGGAGTTGTGTCGACACCATTAAGACTAGTGTCGACACTTAGTCTGCTTGTGTCGACACGTGGTCTATAAGTGTCAACACTTAAAGACTGACTGTCTCGACACTTTCAGACAGTTACAGAAAATTCAAGAAGTGACTGGATGACTTGACAGCTGTCATTCCAGCCGGTCTACTACAACTGTCAGAGATGTCAGAAAGTTGATAGGAACTGGATCAGCCAGTCACCATGAATAATATCTATATAAAGGCTTATACCTTCAACAGATAACAAGAGTTGGAAATCAACAAAGTGAAGAACAATACAACTAGAAGAAGACCTTCAAGTGAAGATCTAAGAAGTTGGAGAGAGAGAGCTCCTTCCAAGAAGACAGCTATTGAACCAGGATGTGAAGAAAGTTTCAGATTGAGATCTGATTCTTAAGTTAGCAGTGATTGAAGATCAGCTGCATAGAGACTCAACCCTACTGTGTTCTAAATTCAAGAAGCTTTGAAGGAAGCCAAGGGAGGTTGATCTCAGCAAAGTTCTTTCAAGAACTCTTCAAGAAACCAGACAACTCTTCTCTCTCAATCTAAGTTGTGGTTATATTCATTGTAATTTTAATTTATTGTAGGATCCTAAGGGATCTGAGTTGTAAGCTTGAAATTATAAAGGCTGAGTGGTAGGGCCTGTGTGCCTGAGTGTAGGAGATACTTTTCTCTGAGTGTAGGCCTTGTTGAAGGCTGAGTGTAGGTCTTTGTGAAGACTGAGTGGTAGGGCTGTGTGCCTGAGTTGTAGGAGTGGGATCACTCTGAGCTGTAGGAACCAATTTGGGGTTCTGAGTGTAAGATCTGAGGATCTGAGGCATAGTGGAGAAGTTTGGCCGAATCTAGTACACTACAAGATAGGCGAAGGGGGAAAGTGGATGTACCCAGATCTTGGGGAACCACTATAAAATCTGTGTGTTCTCTGTGTGTGCTTTATTCTGTGATTGCTGTGAAGAACTGTTTATAATTCTGTGATTCTGCCTAAAAGTTTAAAAAGATTAAAGTCACCTATTCAACCCCCTCTAGGTGATTAGGTACAATTTCTTTCAGATGTCGTATTTTTTATCATTACACATTGTAGTTTTGTTTTGGGTCTCCTTTTTTAAAGGCTTTTTTTATCGGTGTGTTGGACCGTGGGGCCTCTGAGACATTTAGGCCTGGCTGTTCGGTTTGGATAGTTTTGTCACTGACCTAGATCTGTGGTTTTACAAGTATTAATGATCCACATGTTTAGGACTGTTTAGTTCCTCTTCCTTTTATAGTTTTGGATTTTGTTGGCTATTTCCTTCTACGGGTTTAATCAAAGCATGGTAACATCTCGCACTTGGTGCACTTTTCTCGCTTTACTGGCGAGTACTTACTTTCTATCTCTGATTGATTCTTTTAGCTGAGGTTGTCAGCATTTTATAGTGGGGTTTGGTAAACCCCTTCCTGTTTTCACTTGATTATATCTATTGTTCCTTTGCCACTTGAATTTTCTTCCTGAGGTGTTCTTCTTTTGAATGCTTCAGGTTCAGGGCGATAGCCGGTTGAGCGGCTAGGTTTGGAGTTTTCTAGTGGACTTGTTGTGTTGTAGAGGTTTCCTCATCATTGTGAGGTAGTTTTCTTGACAGTACAAACATACTCTTTGTTTAGTGGGTTCATGTCAAGTGTTTTGACGCCCACTGGTGAACTTCTTTGAATGTTAAGTATTTTGCTAAGCTGCAAGTGTGCCTATTTTGTGGGTGTTTTACTTGCTCTCTGGGAATGTTTTATGCTAGGTTGCATGTTAGATATTTTAACTTATAAAAACACTATTACTAATATCATATACATGCTATCTTTTAAAAACTAAAGTACTATCTTCTAGTTAACGTAAAGACTGCTTCTGTACTTATAGTAAATCTAGAGTCTTGTATAACATGAGTAGTCCTTCAGGGATGTTTATACGCATGTAGGATGTTAAATCAACATAATCAAAGTTTTTTCCCATATCATATAAATATACTTTTACTTGTGGATTAGTTGATCCACTGTGCCAAGGGATACGACTGTCTAAACTTAAACTAATTTTCCTCTTATTAACTTAAGAATTTCACATAAGTTATAGAGTTTGAAGTTTTGCCTGAGCATCTGCAGTTATCCCATGTACAACGTGGCATCACAATATGTATTTTCTCTTACTCTGGTATTACTTAAATGATGGGCTAATGCAAATTGTGATAGTTGGTATCAGAGGGAGGTTGTTTGATAATTGGTCGAGCAACCTACTCTTGTTTAGTGTTAATTGTTTAGTGTAATTTCATACACACACCGATGTGCCATCAGGACGTTTTGGCTGAAGCATGAACACTACACTCATAAGCATGATAAGAAGTATATTGGTCATATTATGTCGTATGAGATGCACAATATGTGTTTGTATATGGATCCACCATAGGCGGCAACATGTGACGGTTGTGTAGTATGAGATGCATAACTGTCATCACATGAATGCCCATTAGCATGTTTTACTTTTTCGTTGCATGCGATATTATGTAGTATGAGATGCATAATATTTCATGTGTACGCCGCTCATAACATGCACTAAGGCCTTTTATAGAATGCATAGCACAACACGCATAGCATAACATAACATTAGCACACGTGTCAAGCTAAAGATTTACATGATGAGATATGTACACACATGGTTTTAAAGTAAGAAAAAATACAAACTCATGCATTCATGGTCTAAGCACATGAGTCAATGTGATGATGGTGTATCATCCTAAGGCCAGGTAAGCATAACATCATTATTGAAAATACCAGAGCAAGTTAGCAGCATGCGCAAGTACTTAAGTATGTTATGTCTGGATTGTTTGTTTGGTTCTACGGGTTGAGCTAGGTTTTGATTATTTGTTTGTTGTTCTTTTAGAATGGCACCTACACGTGTCGCAACTAGGTTGACTCCCCATTCAGAGGGTGATTCTTTGGGTGCGTAGAGCGAGGAGGTGATCGAAAGTATGTGGCAGAGATATGAGGCTTTGTTGAGGCAAGTGGTGGAGATGCAGTTACAGATCCAGGATTTGATATCCGTTGCATCAGGACAGCTTCCGAGAGTACAGGACCCTGCTGTGGGTCTAGCTGTTCCTGCCCCCTGCTCCTTTGGTGCCTCCGATTTTGTTGCCAACAAATATGACCTTTATCTCACATTTCCAGCGACTAAGTCCGCCTATGTATGATGATAGGGCAGATTGTTATGGCTTTGGATGATTGGATCATAGTCATTGAGGAGATGTTCTCATACTCGGGAGCTACAACGAACCAGAGAGTGATGATTGCTACGTACCAGCTCAAAGGTTTCGCAAAGAGTTGGTGGCTGAGAGAAAAGGAAAATCTAAAGGATGGATGTTCCTGAGAATATTTTAAGGAGCTACTGCTGAAGAAGTTTCTGCCATTGGTCGAGCGGGGCCGTATGATGAATGATTTTCTGCACTTAAAGCAAAGGCAACTCACGGTTAGTGAGTACGAGATTGAGTTTAGCAAATTGTGCCGATTTTCCCCTAACATGGTGTCCTCAGAATCTAGTCATGTTAAAAATATTTTGGCTGGTCTAAGGAGTGACATCCAGCAGCTAGCTAGTGCATACGGATCAACAAGTTATGCTGAGGTCGTGGAGGCCACTTTGAAGGTTGAGGCAATTGATAACGCCAAGAACCGAGGTCAACAAGTAAGAAAGGATAAAAGAAAATCTGACGAGGGTAAGATTATTCAAACATCTAGTACTGGTTCAAGGAAGATAAGTAGGGAGGTATGCAGCTTTTATGGTCGGTCGGGCCATCAATTTGAAAGATGTTACCAGAGATTAGGAGCTCAAAAGAAGGAACATGTTCATGTGATTCAGAGTGCTCCTAAAGGAGAATTAGTTTGTTCTGTATGTAAGCGGAGGGGACATGATGCTGCCCATTGTTGGGGAAATAAAAGAGGCTATTATTAGTGCAGACAAGAAGGACATTACAAGTCTTAGTGCCCGCAGTCTTAGCCCATACTGCAGCCAATTCTGCTTCAGGCTTTGCCATCACCACATCGATTGGACAAGGGAATGGGAAAGCTGAACGTGATATCTCTGGAAGAAACCCAGACATCTACCCAAGTGATTTCAGTTTAGATTTCGACCTAGTTTTGGTTTCTTTCTTTTTATCTCATATCTGTAGTGCACAACCCCCTATCCGGTGAGTGGGATGGACCAAGAACCAGGCCGACTAGCTCAAATCATCCAGACCCTAGGCGAGCTCGGCAGAGGCATCCGAGCCCGAGCTCGGCATTCGTCGACCGCGAGCTCGACATTCGCTGAGGCAAGCCAGGGTTCGTCGAGCTGAGGTCGAGTAATGAAGTCCAAATGATGGGCGAGCTCGCCGTCCTAGCTCGTGCTCACGCAAAGGGGATCGGCAGCAGCAGGCTAGCCGGATCTTCAGGGGTCGCTGAGCTCCCAAGCTCGCCCAGGTCTATAAGGTACTTTTTACTGTTTTGCCCCCGCCGGTCTGCCCATATCCCTTCAAAACAGCGGGGTTTGGCTGTTGGCAGACCAAAGCAGGGGGATGTTGGTAACTTCAGGTCAGTTCAGTTTGGTTATTGATAATTCGACTCCTAAAAACTATAAATAAGACCCAAGGGGTACCCCAGAAGATATTCACCCTGTGTTCTCTTGCTCCGGGTCTCAAGTGCTTTCTGAGGGTACCTTAGCTCGGCCTTTGGCTAAGGAGGGGAAGCACTCTCAGATCTTCCGGGTGTGTGGTGGGGCATCCCCGCCGAGCCCTTGGGTCAGTTCTTTCCTGTTTTCCTTGTTATTTTGCTTGCAAGAGCGAAGTAGGTGCATGATCACCCCTTCACCGAGGGTGAACTCCACAGGAGACCGAGAAATCGGTTTCAACATTTTGGTGCGGCGAGCGTGGAGAGTGATCAGCATAGAAAAGCCTTCAGCGAGCTCGATGATAGGAGGACAGGGATCTGACAGGTCGGACTTGCCTCCCCCAACCTCTAGCCATAGTGTGGATGTTCGAAGACTTCAGGAGCGAGGTGCTGAACCTTGTAAAGTTCTCACTCGGCATGTGGGCCGAGTGCTCGACTCCAGCTGTCCAGATTGCCGCTGCCCCATCTCTGGGGGAGGAGGCCCTGAAAGTGAGGTGTTAGATATGTAATACTCTAGAGGGGGGATATAGTATCCTTAAAATCTTTTACAACCTTTGCTGTAAATAAAAATAGCAGAATATAAATTAACAAAACAGAAACACAGCAGTCTTAGTTAGCACAGCCACATCAAGAACAAAAAGAAAGGGCAACCAAAACAACACAAGAAATTTATAGTGGTTCCCCAACCTGGGTACATCCACTCTTCTACCACCCTGGTAGGAATCCACTCAGATTTTTGATCAGGTGACTGACACCAATGAGCTTTTGATCAGGTGCTCAAAAGCAAACATCTAGTCTTTTGGTCAGGAGACTTGTAACCAAGAATAACTTTTGAAGGGAGTTAAGAACCCTTTATATAGTGGGGGGGTGAGAGATGATATTGTCTTCTCTTTCTCAATATACAACTGAGAACACTTGAGTGTATATGATGGTAGCAAATAGCTCCCCCTAAGATGTAGAATGGTTCAGGGAAACTAGAGCTTTGCTTCAGGGTGATAGGCCTTCAATCTTCAGCCTTGACCAGAAAGATATTCAGGAACTTCTTTGACAGATATATATGATGTTGTCCTTTGAGGTGTCCTGGAGAGTTGAAGGAAGAAGACTCTTGATATTTGATTTGATGTTCTTCATCTTCAGATGTTGATGTATTTCTAGTCTTGGGCTTGAGTTGCTATATCAGAGTTCTGGTCGAGAGAGAGCAGTGAAAATCCTTGATTCAGACTGATTGTGTATTCCTGTCTGATTGACTCACTTTTTTTTGGAAAAGAGAGAAAATGTCTTTTATATTTCTTGTCAAAAATTCTCTTTCGAAATTTGAATTCCTCTGCAATCAATACTGACGGCCTTGAGAATAAACTGCATTGATATATTTCCCCAACTGTCCCATGGAAAAACGACAAGCAATAATCCTGGAGAAGATCATAATTAATGCTCCGTCTAACGGTTATATTCAGAGAATATTTTTAGCATTAATTACTCAGAAATTATTGCATTAGGAAAGGGATAGAATGATGGAAATGACTAAGTCTGAAATCGTTGAACAGATAATAGAAATCGTCGAGCTGCGTCCACAGTTCGTCGAGATGAGAAGTTGTGTTCATCGAGCTTAGTTGCAAGATCGTCGAGCTAAAAACATAACTGCATTTCCAGACTTTTGCCTTTTCTGCACATCAAGATCGTCGAGCTGAGAACTCTATTCGTCAACCTGAGAACTGATTTCATCGAGCTGAGGACCACTAACTACTACTTGTTAACTTTTGTCAAAGTGGTCCAAGTTCGTCGAGCTGAGAATCTGACTTCTTCGACCAGAGTCCAGTCTGGACTTAGAATATTTCTGAATAAAATGTTGACGTAAAGAATCCAGAATTCGTTGACATGAGAATCAAGTTCATCGACCTGAGAACTTCTACCTATAATTGATAATTCTTGTCTAGACTGTGGTCCAAGTTCTTCGAGCTGAGAATCTAGTTCGTCGACTGGAGTAGGGTTCTGGACTTAAAAACCTTTGGAGTTTTCAGGACTTTAGATTGTTGAAGTAGTGTCCGAGATTTCGTCGAGTAGAGAACCCAGTTCGTCGAGCTCAACTCAGAGAATTTTCTCTGAGATCGTCGAGCTGAGCACGACTTTCGTCGAACTGAGTTCGATGAAGGTTGAACTCATTTTACTTAGTCTTGGAAATCTTTAAGTCTTTGACTCTCTGGCAGTCTTGTTGATAGCTGGTCCATGTGATGTTGTTTCTAAGGACTTGGACTAGACTCTAGGACACAACCATGACCCTGGCTATACATTGTGAGTCATATGAACCTAACTTAGTGAACCTAGCTCAAATCCAAATAGGGATCCAACAATCTCCCCCTATTTTGGTGAGGTCACTAATTAAAGACTTAGAAAAATTAAAAATAAATAAATAAAGTAGGAAAACACATATCTGGCAGAGAGAGTGAACACATGCAACAGATATATATATACAGATAAGCTTTGTATAAGAAATAGAAAGCAGTTATGACAGAAACTAAACAGTTCAGAAATCATTTCTTTTGCTTCTTTTCCTTGGGCTTTTCCTCTTTGCTCTTGTCTCCAGACTTGGTAAAAACAATTTCTTTGTTGGGGTCAGAAGCTTGCACCTTAGTCATGGTCATATCAGCAGCCCCTATAATCTTCAAAGATGTAGCCCTGGGGACTACTGCTTCTAGGTGTAATTTCATATAATCATCAACATTTAAAAACCTATTAGCTTTCTCAAACCTTTTAAGTTCTTCTTTCCTGTATTTAGACATGGTAGTGTATTCTGATGGATCCTTTCCTTCAGCCCTGGCTTTATTGATCATAGAAAGACAAACCAGTTCTTGGAACCTGGCCATCCTAGAAGTTGTTGCTGTTTCAGGATCTTCAAATGGTACAGGAGGAGAGGCTGGTCTCTTGGGGCTCTCAGCTTTTTGATCTTCAGAGAATGATTGATGTTGTTGTTATTGATGATGATGCTGTTGGGGTTGGTGCTTCTTGCTTGAGGAATAATATCTTTGCTGGCTGCTTCCAGAAGAAGATCTCCCTTGATTTCTCTAATATATCTGAAATTGGGAAGATCTTTGAGAGGAAGTGCCTGAAGCACCAGCAGCTGGAGGAGGAGGTGGAGGTGCATCTTTCCTATATCTCTAAGTTGGAGGGGGTGAGTATCTTCTGCTTTTCTTTCTTTCCTTTTGTTGATTCTTTGACATCCACATCCAAGCTGGCATGTGCTTGTAGGGAGTAATCTTTTGGAGTATGTAGTATGGTGTATCATTCTTGGAGCTTGGCTTTGGAGGAGGAGGTGGAGGAGCTTTCCTTTTCCTAGATACTTGCTTTTCCTTTGGTTCACCATCAGAATCCTCATCCTCATCCTCCTCCTCCTCCTCATCATCATATTCTTGAGGATTATCATATAAAGCATTCAAATCTTTCAGCGCTTCAACAAAAATAATGGGCTTTTCAGCCTGAGATGGAGCTGGAGAAGAAACTTCAAGAGGAGCTGGAGAACTAACTGTGACAGTGCTTTCAGCAACTGCCTTATTCTCTTCTTCAATATCAGCCAAGATCAAAGCATCAAGATCTGGCATAGGAGAGTCATCCATAACAAAAGTTGGAGTTGAAATAATTTCTGGGGGGATGGAATGACTATAGGTTCTGGAGCAGCAAAAGTGTCTCTGAGTTGCTTGGCAACTTTAGACTTATTGGAGAACAATAGGGAACAATAGCCAAAGATGGCTTAGTATAATCTGCTGGAGGGAAGCTCAAGTATGCAGTACCAAATTTTTTAATAAATTTACTAAATCTACTGTGGGATTCAGAATGAAATCACCAACAGTAATTATCTCTTCTGGTACTGACACTTTTATATCTATGTCAGTCTCAATAATGAATAAAATAAATAAAATCTGTATCATCTGTTGCTGCTGGCTCTGCATCTACTGGAGCTGGAGCTGCTGTTGCTGGAACTGCTGCTACTGCTGGAGCTACTGCAGCTTCATCATTAAACATCTCTCCCTGCCTTGTTTCAGTAACTACTGGAGCCAGGCCCCTAACTGAAGAGGGGGCAGCAGTGAGTGCAGAGATTTGAGCAAAGAGGGATGTGATGGAAGTAGCAAGAGGTGTAATGGCCTCTGCTATTATTGTTTTGAGGAGGGGAGTAATGAGGGTAATGATAGAGGAAATGGTGGAGGAGTCCAATATTGGATTGGCAAAAGGTGTTGCAGAAGGTGTGGAAGTGGGAACAGTTGCAGCGATGATGGTTAGTGGAGGGGATGGATGGATACTCTCATCAATAGAAAAGAGAGTATAGAGGGGAGAGGAAATTAGGTTGAATGAGGGTATGGAAGATAAATATGGGGGAGGAGGAGAGGATGGTGGTGTTGGAGCTGGTGAAGCATGAGGGTTGTGGGTTGGTGTTGCATGAGGGGATTGAGGTGGGGTAGGAAGATGAGTATGTGGTGGAGAGGTATGGATGGGGGATGATGGGGGTGTGGAAGTTTGAATGATGGTGTGGGCTGTGGATAGGATGTGGGTTTGGATAGCTGGAGGATGTACTGGAAGAGATGGTGGTGAGGGATGAATCTCTTCAGCTAGGTGGGGAGTGGCTGTAACAACCCTTGTGCTCTCAGAAGTTGTGGTGGCAGAGGATGAACCCTTAGAGGGCTTTGTTATTGTCCTCTCCCACCTGCCAAATAAGGCACATGTGAGTTTCTTGCTGGCATTGATGAATATGGTCGGGGAGACCAAGATTCAGTAGCCTTTTCTTGCAAAAAGATCCCTAGGATCCTTCCAAAACACACTTCCTTTGTGTTGTTATTTTTCTTGATTAGATCAAAGATGATCTGAGCCTAATTTACCTGTTTCTTATTGACAACTACACACATAACCAGAAATTGATGTCTTGTTATATTATCGTGGGCAGTGTGCTTGCCCAGCAATACTTTCCCAACAATATCTTCCAGAAACTAAAATTCTGCAGATAAATGTTTCTTCAATAATTTATTAGGGTTATCTCCAGAGTAACCCATCATGTTCAACATCATGTCGTATTCCTCATTATCAATTTCTAAATCATCTTCTCCATTCTTCAATCCAAATATCTCAGTTAATACGGCAGGGGAGAAAGTGATATCATTACCCGCAATTATTCCAATCATAGTATTCTCCTATGATGTGGAAGATGTATAGACCCATTCACTTATTTCTTTTCCAGATAGTTTAATCCTAATTGTCATCAGATTCTTCAATTACTGTTCTTCCAGAAGTTCCAGAATATTCAGAAATATCGGGTCTGAATGCTGAAATAAATAAAAGTCGACATCGAATCCTGTATCGAGCTTCATCGCAGTCAGTGTTCCCGCTGGAATCGCCATGAAATCATATGCAAGAGAGAAAAACGACGATCAAGTGCAAGGGAATAAAAAGCGCGGGATGGAGTCCGAAGAAAACCTAGATATAATGTTTTCCACAATATGAATCGACAAACTCTGTTCCACGAAAAACTAAAAAATTCTTCGATCTGAGTTCGACGAAATAATTTAGAGTTAAATAATTTGTCGAGCTCAGGCAAAAGATTTGAAGACATTTCGTCGAGCTTCGTTTGACGAAAGTTTTTTGAAGCAAGTTCGTCGATCTCCGGTCTACGAAAATTAATTTACTCACAGAGAGTTCGTCGATCGTCGTTCGACGAATATCTCACAAACTTTCCCTAGTTCGTCGAACTCCGTTCGACGAACTTTGAAAAATTCGTCGAGTCCAGACAGAAACTAAACTAAGTCTTCTCCATTCATCATTCCAAGCTGATTCACAAAGAATAAATGATTTCTCTCATCCAGAGGTTTGGTGAATATATCATCCATTTGTAAATCAG
Source organism: Platanthera guangdongensis (assembly GCA_039583875.1). Classification (NCBI taxonomy): domain Eukaryota; kingdom Viridiplantae; phylum Streptophyta; class Magnoliopsida; order Asparagales; family Orchidaceae; genus Platanthera; species Platanthera guangdongensis. Next base: position 7,192,644 of record CM077149.1, on the reverse strand, counting down.
TTTAGATATAAACAGGTTTAATTTTGTTTTTGTCTACACACTCTCTTTTGAAATGATGCCTAATATCTATATGCTTAGTCCTACTGTGATAGACTATATTTTGTGCTATGGCTATATCACTTGTTTTATCACAAAGTAGAGTTGAATTATTTAAGTTGAAACCATAGTCTAGGAGCTGATTTTGAATCCACAACATCTGGGAACAGCAACTTCCAGTTGCAATGTATTCTGCTTCAGTAGTTGATGTGGACACAGATGATTATTTTTTACAGAACCAAGACACAAGTCTCATACCAAGGAACTGACAAGTTCCCGAGGTACTTTTTCTGTCTACCCTGCATCCTGTAAAGTAAGCATCTGAGTATCCAATTAACTCAAATTCTGATTCAGTAGGATACCATAGGCCTAGACTAGGACAACTCTTTATATATCTTAAAATTCTTTTTAAGAAAACTAGATGACATTCTTTTGGGTTCACCTGAAACCTAGCACAAAGGCATGTGACAAACATGATATCAGGTATGCTTGCTTTAAGATATAATAGGGACCCAACAATGCCCCTATATAGTTTCTGATCCACAGGTTTCCTATGTGCATCAAAGTCAATCACAGCATTGGTAGCCATAGGTGTTTTCTTTGCTGAGGCATCAGTCATCCCAAACTTTTTAATTAGCTCTTTAGCATATTTAGCTTGGGAGATTAAGATGCCATCAGGGATCTGCTTCACTTGGAGACCAAGGAAGTAGGAGAGTTCACCTATGCTACTCATTTCAAATTTTGAATGCATGAGTTCAGAACGTCTTGCATAATTTGGAATCAGTAGACCCAAATATGATGTCATCCACATATATTTGCACTAATAATGTTTGGTCCTTATAATGTCTAGTGAATAAGGTTTTATCTACAATGCCTCTAATGAATTTATGCTCTATGAGGAAACTAGCTAGGGTCTCATACCAAGCTCTTGGAGCTTGCTTTATACCATAGAGGGCTTTATGTAATTTAAATACATGCAGAGGATGACTTGGAGAGACAAAACCTGGAGGTTGTTCAACATAAATCTCTTATTTTAATACTCCATTCAGGAATGCACTCTTCACATCCATTTGATCGACTTTGAATTTCTTATACGCATCATAGGCCAGGAAAATTCTGATAGCCTCTAACCTTGCAACTGGTGCAAAGGTTTGATCATAATATATTCCTTCTTCCTGCCTATATCCTTGAGCAACAGGCCTAGCCTTGTTTCTCACTATCACACCTTGGGCATCCAGCTTGTTTTTGTATACCCATTTGGTTCCAATGACTGGGTAGTCTTGGGGTCTTGGAACCAAATCCCAGACTCTACATCTCTCAAATTGGTTTAGTTCCTCTTGCATTGTAATGATCCAGTGGGGATCCTGCTCAGCATCATGGATGGATAGAGGTTCAACCTGAGAGAGAAAACAGGCATGTATCACATCTTGATTGCGTTGATGCCTTGTCTGTACACCTACTGATATGTCTCCAATCACTTGAGATCTTGGTGATCTCTTAGTGTGACTAAATCAGTGGGTGGAGTTGGTTGTGCAACAATATGTTGAATTAATTCCTCTGGTGGAATTGGGTTTGCTGCTGGGGGAAGTTCAATTTCTTCATTGCTTTCTTCTTCACTTTCTTCATTAACTTGTGGAGAAGGATGTATTGGAATCTCTTGAGTGACGCTTAGTCCATCCAAATTCTCACACAAGTGAGTTACCTGCAAAGAGTTACTAGTAGAAACTTCTTTCTCCTTACAATACATGTTAGCCTCATCAAAATTTGCATGAATTGATTCCTCAATTTTTAAGGATAATTTATTAAATACCATATAAGTCTTGCTTACTTGGGAATATCCTAGAAAGATTCCCACTTCAGCATTAGCTTCAAACTTTCTAATGTATTTCTTGTTGTTATTATGTATGTAGCAGGTACAACCAAATACTTTAAAATAATTGATTTTAGGTTACTTCCCTTTAAGTAATTCATAGGGAGTCCTATTCTTCAGTTTATGTATCAGGCTTCTGTTCAGGACATATTTTGCAGTGTTTACAGCCTCTACCCAAAAGGTTAGTAGCATGTAAGCATCTGCAAGCAATGTGCCTGTAGCTTCAATTAGTGTCCTATTTTACCTTTCAGCTACCCCATTTTATTGGGGAGTTTTAGGAGCTGAGAAGCATTGTCTGATACCTTCCTTCTCATAGAACACATGCATAAAAAGAGACTCAAACTCCGTGCCATGATCACTTCTGATCAATGCAACATGAGTAGAGTACTCAATCTGTATGGTCCTGAGAAAATCTGTAAGAACCTTAAAGGTATCTGACTTCGATCTCAGAAAGGACACCCAAGTGAATCTTGAGAAGTCATCAACAATAACCAAAGTGTAGGATTTCCCTCATAGGCTTTGTACAACAATGGGCCCAAAGAGATCCATGTGTAGCAGATACAAAATCCTAGGTGAATCACTTTTATTAACAGATTTAAAAATAGATTTAGTTTGCTTGCCTAGTTGACAAGTCCTGTAGAGGCCTTCCTTCTTGTAGGGACCAGAAGGTAAACCTCTAACAATGTTGTATTTTGATAGCCTAGCAATGTTTTTCAAGTTTACATGACCTAGCCTTTTATGTCAAAGTTCATTCTGATTACTAACAATATTAAGTAGGCAGATGTCAGAATTGGCAGAATAAAAATTAACTGAGTAGATGTTGACTTGTCTATTTCCAATTAAAATAGTTTGGTTTTCCTTATTAGAAATAATACAAGAGGTTGGGTTGAATTGTACTTGATAACCTTCATCACATAATTGGCTTATATAGATGAGGTTATGGTTGAGTCCTCTTACAAAAGTTACTTTCTTGAATGTAACTACTGTTATCTTCACTCCTCCAAAACCTTGAGACTGGCCACATTTGGAATCACCAAAGATTACCTTTGGCCCCAGCTTGGACTTGTAATTGATGAGATTGTCCTTGCTGCATTCATGTGTTTGGAGCAGCCACTGTCCAGGTACCATGGCTAATCCACCACTGAACAGCTCTTAACCTGCAATGAAAACAATTAAATGCTCTTGACCCAGGTTACCTTGGGTCCTTTATTTTGCTGACAAGAGAAACTGGATATAACAGAAAATTCAGGTTGAGACTTATATCCTAATGGGTGATTTCTCCTAGGTGGTATTAACCAATCAGCTAAAGGATTAAAAGCTTTCCTAGGTTTATTTAAGTTGCTGCTATGATTATAATTTTTGTTAAGTCTTTCTGGGTTCGATGAATTGATGTGAGTTCGTCGATCAGAGTTCGACGAATTCGGATGAGATCATCATTCTCTTCCCAGAGAATGAACATATTCATTTTTTTTGCCCCACGATCGTCGACCTCTGCTCGACGAATCATACAGAGTTCGTCGATCGCAGTTAGACGAATGATTATAGCTAAAATTTTCGTTCAGAGTTCGCCGATCTGGATTCGACGAACTGGCCCAATTTCGTCGATTTAAGCTCAACGAATTCTGCTGAACTTTATTTTTACTTGTGGTTTTCTAATTTTTGTTGTTTTGACCATTAGATTTTGGAATTTGTTCTAAGGTTGTTTTATGGTTTATTTTTTCTTTCCCTTTAGCTAAAACAAATTTGATAGGGGTTGTTAGAATATTTTTCTTGAGAATGGGGGGAAAACTTGATGAAGCACCCAAGCCTAGCTTACCATTTAGTCTGGCATTTACAGTGCTTGTGATGTCCATCAGCTTGAGGCTTCTCACATTGAGAGTTTCCTCAAGTTGTTTAGCCTCACACAACTCAGTCTTTAGCATTATAATTTGTTCATTAGCTATGGTTAATTCATCCTTTAACCTATTGTTTTCAGAATTAACATTATCTAGGTTTTCTAATTTTTCCCTAAGAGTCTTGATTTCTTTTTCTGAGTTAATTAAATCTATGCACATGGTTTTTAATTCAGATTTAAATGAATCAGAACTGTAATCAAAAGAAGATAATACCTGATCAGCTTTTGATTCTGAAGCTTCTTCATTGTCAGAGTCTTCTTCTTCTTAATGGCTCCTAGAGGCATCAATGGCCATTAAGCAAACTTCTTTGGCCCTTGACTCTTCCACTTCTTCACTGGAACTGGAAGATGATGATTCATCCTCAGTTTCACTCCAAGATTCAGCCAAAAAAACCTTTCTCCTTCTTCTTGTATTTGTTTGAGGAAGGCCTACTGCTGTGCTATCTTCTTGTGTATTTTTCTCTTCTCTTCTCCTTCTTCTGATTCTCTGGACACTTAGAGATGAAGTGTCCAGGTTTCCTGCAACCAAAACACACCACTTCTTTAGTTGGTGTTTTATCATACCTTGGCTTGTCATCCTGCATGGATGACTTTCTCCTGAAGTCTTTTCTTGCTATCTTGTAGAATATTTTGGCAAAAAGACTCATGAGCTCTTCATTAGTTGTTGGAGTCTCTGTTTCTTCAGCAGCCTTAAAAGAAATGTTGTGCTCCTTCCTTGCTGGTGGAGGTGTTCTTTGCCCAACTGCCTCTCTGGACTTGATCAGCTGTTCATAGGACTTAAACTTGCCTAAGAGAGATTCAGTGGAAATCTCATTTAGGCTTCTGGCCTCCTTAATGGGCCAGATCCTTGAATCCCATGAGCTTGGGAAGCACATAAGGATCTTATCATTCACCTCTGTGAGGGTGATGTCCTTGTCTAAGGTTTTTAGCTCATTGATGATTGAGCTTAACCTGTTGTACATATCAGCTACTGCCTCAGCTTCCTCCTTCTTGAAATTCTCATACAGTGATATGAGATTTAATCTCCTATCCTTCCTCTCATATGCTGATCCAACCACCATTTGATTTAAGGAGTCCCAGATGGCTTTGGCTGATTTTCATTCAGCCACCTTTTGAAAGATGTCATCTGACATAGTTTGGGGCAGAATGTTCATGGCCTTGGCATCAGCAATCTTTGCCTTCCTCTGGTCCTCAGTCCACTCAGGTGGTGGAACTGCAGTTGTGCTTGAGGATGTTGCAGTTGTAGATGCTTGAGGGACCTATCAATATGGAATTGTAGATATCTTAATCAATAAAGTTCATGTACAATTTGATTCTTGCCTTCCAGATGGCAAACCAATTCAGGTTGCAAACTGGAGGTCTGGTGTTTGCATAATCTTTGTTCTGTGTCATTGCTGTGTATATAAATCTAATAAAGTAAATACACTAACTCAGATCTAACACAAGACCTTTTGGTTCAAGGGTTAGCATGTACAACCAAAGGAACCATGCTCTGATACCAATTGAAAGTGAGGTGTTTGGTCTGGAATACTCTAGAGGGGGGTGAATAGAGTATCCTTAAAATATTTTACAGCTTTTGCTGTAAATAAAAATAGCAGAATATAAATTAACAAAACAGAAAAACAGCAGTCCTAGTTAGCACAGCCACATCAAGAACAAAAAGAAAGGGCAACCAGACAACACAAGAAATTTATAGTGTTTCCCCAACATGGGTACATCCACTCTTCTACCACCCTGGTAGGAATCCACTCAGATTTTTGATCAGGTGCCTGACACCAATGAGCTTTTGATAAGGTGCTCAAAAACTAAACCTCAATTCTTTTGGTCAGGAGACTTACAACCAAGAATAACTTTTGAAGGGAGTTAAGAACCCTTTATACAGTGGGGGGGGGGAGGGGGTGAGAGATGATATTGTCATCTCTTTCTCAATATATAACTGAGAAGACTTGAATGGATATGATGGTAGCAAATAGCTCCACCGGAGATGTCGAATGGTTCAGGGAAACTGGAGCTTTGCTTCAGGGTGATAGGCCTACAATCTTCAGCCTTGACCAGAAAGATCTTCAGGAACTTCTTTGACAGATAGATAATATGTTGTCCTTTGAGGTGACCTGGAGAGTTGACGGAAGAAGACTCTTGATATTTGATTTGATGTTCTTCTTCTTCTTCAGATGTTGATGTATTTCTAGTCTTGGGCTTGAGTTGCTGTATCAGAGTTCTTGTCGAGAGAGAGCAGTGAAAATCCTTAATTCAGACTTATTATGTATTCCTGTTTGATTGACTCATTTTTTTTTTGGAAAAGAGAGAAAATCTCTTTTATAGTTCCTGTCAAAAATTCTGTTTCGAAATTTGAATTCCTCTGCAATCAATGCTGACGGCCTTGAGAATAAACTGCATTGATATATTTCCCCGACTATCCCATGGAAAAATGGCAAGCAATAATCCTGGAGAAGACCATAATTAATGCTCCATCTAACGGTTATATTCAGGGAATATTTTTAGCATTAATTACTCAGGAATTATTGCATTAGGAAAGAGACAGAAGGATGGAAATGACTAAGTCTGGATTCATCAAACAGATAACAGAAATCGTCGAGCTGAGTCCACAGTTCATCGAGCTAAGAAGCTGTGTTCATCGAGCTGAGTTGCAAGATCGTCGAGCTGAAAACAGAAATGCATTTTCCAGACTTTTGCCTTTTCTGCACATCATGATCGTCGAGCTGAGAACTGGATTCGTCGACCTGAGAACTGATTTCATCGAGCTGAGGACCACTAACTGCTACTTGTTAACTTTTGTCAAAGTGGTCAAAGTTCATCGAGCTGAGAATCTGACTTCGTCGACCAGAGTCCAGTCTGGATTTAGAATATTTCTGAATAAAATGTTGAATTAAAAAACCCAGAATTCGCCGTCCTAAGAATCAAGTTCGTCGACATGAGAACTTCTAACTGTAACTGATAATTCTTATCTAGACTGTGGTCCAAGTTCGTCGAGCTGAGAATCTAGTTCGTCGACTGGAGTAGGGTTCTGGACTTAGAAACTTTTGAAGTTTTCAGGACTTTATATTGTTGAAGTAGTGTCCAAGATTTCGTCGAGTAGAGAACCCAGTTCGTCGAGCTCAGCTCAGAGAATTTTCTCTGAGATCGTCGAGCTGAGCACGACTTTCGTCGAACTGAGTTCGACGAATGTTGAACTCATTTTAATTAGTCTTGGAAATCTTTAAGTCTTTGACTCTCTGGCAGTCTTGTTGATAGCTGGTCCATGTGATGTTGTTTCTTAGGACTTGACCTAGACTCTAGAACACAACCATGACCCTGGTTATACATTATGGGTCATATGAACCTAACTTTGTGAACCTAGCCCAAATCCAACTAGGGATCCAACACGCCCCCAGCAGGCAAGCTGGGAAGGAGGTCGCCGAGGAGGGTTGGGGGTCCGAGCTCCCCGAGCGCGTGCTCTTCCCCGGCTCGGCAGGCGGAAGCCGGCCCGGCGAGCTGGGCTCGCGAGATGAGCCAGCTCGCCTAGTAGGGGGTGAAAACCCCTTCAGCGACTTGGTTTACTCTACCTCGGTTCCATAGCATTTCAGGGAACCTGAGATGTCCTACTACACCGGGAAGGGGGACCCGGTCCAGCACGTCCAATGGTTCGAAGACGTGGTTTCGATCCGGCAGATGTTGGATGGCTTCAAGTGCCGACCCTTCACCACCACCCTCAAGGAGAAGGCGAGAGAGTGGTTTCACCAGTTGCCGGCCAGCTCCATTTATTGCTTCGAGGACCTGCGCCGGGGATTCATGTTGAGGTTCACTACTTCGAAGAAAAGGAAGAAGGATTCAGAGTCCCTTTTCCACATCAAGTAGGGAGTGAATGAGACACTGGGAAGCTATGTTGACCGATTCCAAGAGGAGGTCACCCAGGTCCAAGAAATGCCAGGCCATAGCCTGATGATGGCCTTCACGTTGGGGCTGCAACATGGATTCTTCAGGATGGAGCTCAAGGGAGTCCCCCCTTGATGAAGTTTTTATAAGTTTTGAAAAATATCCAAACTAAACTCTCAACTAGGCAAGTGCACCTATCGAAATTTAGTATAGGAAATGTCGTATTTAAACTCGGGGACCGTTGAATATTTGTACTCACAAGGCCGAACTATTATTTTATCGATCGGAAAATTGGTTTTTGCGAAAACGAAAACAAACGTTAAATTAAGAGAAGAAATTCGATGAATAAAAGGCTAGCACTTGATCTGGAATCCCTTTGGGCTAGAATAAAATCCACGAAATTAAAGAGCACAATCATCTATATTATTAACTTCGACCGCGGAGGTTCCAAAGTTACGAAGCACCTCTCTCGAGAATACGCACTCGACTAACCTTAGGTAGATCGATTAAGACCTCTCGGCCAGTCGAAAGACCTAAGCTTGCTTTAGGCGGTGAACCTCACTAATGGAGTTGACTCCAAGGCGGAAGAATTTTGCGTTCCTCTCTCGAGGGGTGCAAGAAATTCTCTTTATCCTTGAGTGATCTACTCGTATCCACAACCTCTCGGTAAATCTAGGATACGAATCTAAGCTCGAATAAACATAATTTGCAACTTATGAATTCGAAGAAAATTTAAATCAAAGATAAACCAAAGTTTAGAAAATAGAATGCTTGCTAATTTGAGACAAAAATAAGAATTTTATTCCATTCCAAAGTTCATCATAATCAAGTGCTAATTGGAAAATTAGCTACTCATCATGATGGGAGAATTACATGAAAGCATAAAGAAAGACATGATTAAAGAACGACTTGAAAATAAAGCTTACAGTATGAAATGAAAATGCAGGAAAAGCAGTAAAGAAAATAGAATTAAGCTCCCAAAAAATCTCTCTCTGGCCATCTGAAGCTGTCTGGAATTTATAGAAAAAGTTGCTGGGTGGTCACGCCCCTAGGTCATGCCCGTGACCTAGGGCGTGTCGGTCTCGGAACCGTCGTCTTCAAGTCCTCTGAACGTTGGCGCGAAACCGCCAAAAGTCGTTAATTGGCGGGTCACGCCCGTGAACTAGGGCGTGTCTTGACGGTTGCATAAAAACGGCGGGAAGCAGAAACGGCGGGAATAACTCCGGCCGTTGTTGGATGGGTCACGCCCACGGTCACGCCCGTGACCTGGGGCGTGTCTCGAGAAAACTCCCTCCGCCTGAAACTGCAGCATTTAGTCGGCACGCTGGGCTGTCACGGGTTTCGTCACGCCCGTGACAAATTTGTCACGCCCGTGACATGTTGCAATTCAAAACTATCGTTGACTGGAAGACAGGGCAAAGCACTGGATGTCACGCCTGGAGTACACGCCCATGTGATGATAGTCACGCCCGTGACCTCTGGGCGTGTACTTTTAATTGACGTGGTAGATAGCTCCTTCCACGCGCCGGGTTCTCGTCAGGATGTCACGCCCGTGACCATGTCGGTCACGCCCGTGACGTTAGCGTGTCCTTTTGAACTTTCCCTGCTTTTGCGCAGTTTTGTCTCCTGATCAACCCTATAGACTGCAAATTGCGATTTGCAGCCCAGATTGCCCTGAAATAAGAAATTAGAAAAATTAAATAATAAAATTATAAAATATACCTATAAGTTAATTAATTATTAAATAAAATATATAAAAATACTTGGACAAAAATTAGAGTTATCACCCCTCTCCTACGAGGAGCTGATGGAGAGGTAGGCGAGAGAAGTTGACGGGGAGGCATCAAATCCAGAGTTTTCCCGAAAGCTGGCCATATAGTCCACGGAGGAAGAGAAGGAGCCGAGAGGCGGAAGGGTGTATGAGGAAATGAGAGCTGAGCTATGACAGAGGGTGCAGAGGAAGCTCCAGGGGCAGCAGCAGCCTAGGTGAGGGCGACAGGAGCCAGATCGTTGTTTGGGTTGGAGGCCCGAGTGGCAAGATCCGGGGCCATAAAGAGGGTACCAAGGAAGGGACCACCTCATAGGGGCAGGGTCAGTTCTACCCCCAGGGTTGGACGAAGGCGCAAAGGCCTCCCCTACCCGACCAAGAGCAGTCCATGGCCATAGCCCAGGGAAAGAGGAGGAGAGTGGTGCGAAGAAGGAGGAGAGAGGTCAGGGTGGTGTTGCCCTACTGCGACTTCCACCAGGAAGAGGGGCACGCCACGGCTACGTGCCCAGAGTTCCTGGAAATGAGAGAGAACAGGGAGCAGCAGCAACAACCAGGGTGCCAGGAGGTGCGGATAGAGGAGGTCCTGCCTTTGGTGGAGGAGGACCTGTGCGAAGGCCGGGCAGATGCGGCGACCCGGGGATGGATCAGAGTGATCCACGGAGGGGTGGGGGTAGAGGCCTCTCAGAGGGCAAGCCACTACACTATGTATCGTCAGAGCGTTGTCTCCACTTCCCAGATCTCACCTCCAGAAGAGAGGATTACCTTCACCAGGGGAGATATGTTGGATCACGAGGATCCATTTTGCGATGCACTGGTCATCCAGACAGCCATCAAAAACTTCACCATCTTCCGGATCCTCGTCGACAATGGAAGCTCCGTCAACGTCATCTTCAAGAATGCGTTTGACGCAATGAAGGTGGAGGCAAAGAGGGTGTTGGCCTCGCATGGGCCTTTGTTCGGGTTCTCGGGGGAGGTGAAGGAACTGGAAGGAGGAGTAGGGCTCCACGTCTCCCTGGGGGGGGGGGGGCAGTCCAGAAGCTGTATGTTTGTCATCGTGGATGCCCCCAGCAACTACAATGCCATCTTCGGGAGGCCCCTAATCAGAGCCTTCCGCTGCATCCCCTCATCCTTCCATCAATACTTAAAGTTCAACGCCGAGGGGACCCAGGTCTGAGTTCGGGGTGACCCCAAGGTAGCAAGCAGCTCCCCATATACTACGTGAGGTGGGTTCTGAGGAAGGCCGAGCTTCGGTATCCGATCTTTGAGAAGTTGGCATTCGCCCTGATCATCTCGGCCCGGAGACTCTGGCCCGATTTCCAGGCACACTCCATCCAAGTGGTGACTAACCACCCCCTCCGCAACATCTTTGAGTGGGTGGAGCATTCAAGCAGGTTGGCCAAGTGGTCGGTGGAGTTGAGCGAGTTCGACATCTCCTTTGTCCCCCGCCTCTTGATCAAGGCTCAAGCGATGGCTGACTTCTTGGCTGACTATGTGATCGAGAAGGCAGAGGAAGAGCTCACTCGCCCGACCCCATGGAAGGTAAAAGTAGACGGTGCTTCTGAGAAGCATTCCGTGGGGGTAGGCGTGATCTTGGAGAGCCCCAGGGAACCAGAATTGAGCAAACAGTGGTGGTACACTTCCCCATCATTAACAATCAGGCCAAGTATGAGACCATGATAGCAGGTCTGCGTCTGGATAGAGAGCTGTGGGTGTTGGACGTAGAGGTCGTCACTGATTCTATGGTGGTGGCTTCCCAGATCAACGGGGAGTTTGAGGTGAGGGAGACGACCATGCGACTATACTTAGCCAAAGTGAAGGGAGTCATCGGCACATTCAAAACCTTCTCCATCCGACACGTGCCCAGAGAAGAAAACGAGTTGGTTGACCAGCTCGCGAAGTATGGTCCCCGGGTAGGGAGCACCATCACTGACTTGTTCCGCCCTTCCATCAAAGAAGGAGAACTCATGGAGATCGACCAGCGGTCCTCGTGGATGGACCCGATTGCAACATTCCTCTCCACAGGGGAGTATCCGAAGGGGGTGTACAAGAAGAAGCTCAGGTACAAATCGGCCTACTACCTCCTACAGGATGGGCAGTTGTACAGGAAGACAATCTCGGGGATGTTGGTTCGTTGCGTGGCCAAGGGAGAAGTACAAAGGATCTTGAAGAAGTCAACACCGAGGAGTGTGGGAGTCACTCCGGGAGTTGGACCCTGGAAGGAAGGATCGTCAGGCAAGGGTATTTCTGGCCCACCCTGGGCCATGATGCGACTGAGTTGGCAAGAAGATGTCACAAGTTCCAGCTGTTCCCCCCTCTCCAGTTACAAACGGCTCAGCGACTCAAGAGTATCACAGCCCCCTGGCCCTTTGCCATTAGGGGAATGGACTTGGTTGGACCGTTCCCCCAGGCTAGTGGGCAGAGGAGGTTCTTGTTGGTGTTGATCGACTATTTCTACAAGTGGTTGGAGGTTAAAGTATTGGCCAAGGTAACCTCCCAGGTCATCAGAAACGTTGTATGAGGCGAGATCATCTGCCGCCATGGGCTGCCCCAGGCCATTGTCACGGAAAATGGGCCCCAGTTCGCTAGCGTAGAGATCACTAGCTTCTGCGAGCAGCTTGAGATCGACCTCAGGTTTGCCTCGGTCCACCACCCCAGGAGCAACGGATAGGTGGAGGCCGCCAATAAGATCATTGTTAGCCTCCTAAACAAGAAAGTAGAAAATTTGAAAGGGAGCTGGGTGGAGTAACTTCCTGCGGTCCTTTGGGCCCTGAGGACCACCCCCAACACAGTAACAGGGGAGACTCCTTTCAAGCTCTCTCATGGGTACGAGGCAGTACTCCCCGTGGAATTTGAAGTTCAAACGCCCCGAGTCGTCGCAATCGGGGAAGGCAGGGAAGAATGGCAACCCGAGAATGAGGAAGAATTGCGGCTCTCCCTAGATATGGCGAAAGAGGGAAGTAAAGAGGAGGATGACTATGTACTTCGACAAGCACGTCAGGGTCAAACAGTTCATAGAAGGGGACTTGGTCTTGAAGAAGGTGGATGCGGCAGGAAGATCGACAACCATGGGAAAGCTCAACCCCAGCTGGGAGGGGCCGTTCATTGTGAGAGAGGCATTAAGATCGGGAGGGTATCGACTCCAAAATGTGGAGGGTGAAACCCTGAGTCTCACCTGGAGTGGTGACGACCTGAAGCGCTTTTTTCCTTAAAATGCAAGTGGTGATTTGACGCTTAATAAATTTGTTGACATTCCAATTCCATTGCAATAGCTTATATGAAGGGATGAAGTATGCCTCTGGACCCCGAGCAGATCCCACTGTCAGGCTCTCACCTAACTGGCAGGGCAGGAAGTCACTCGGTGTCGGCCTTAGACCTCGAGCAGATCCCGCTATCAGGCTCTCACCTAGCTGACAGGGTAGGAAGTCACTCGATGGTGTCGACCTGAGGACCCCGAGCAGATCCTGCTGCTAGGCTCTCACCTAGCTGGAAGGGCAGGAAGTCACTAGGTGTCGGCCATAGACCTCGAGCAGATCCCTCTGTCAGACTCTAACCTAGCTGATAGGGTAGGAAGTCACTCGATGGTGTCGATCTCAGGACCTCGAGCAGATGCCGCTGCCAGGCTCTCACCTAGCTAGCAGGTCATGAAGTCACTCGATGGTGTCAGCCTCTAGACCTCAAGCAGATCCCGCTGCCAGGCTCTCACCTAGCTGGTAGGTTAGGAAGTCACTCGATGGTGTCAGCCTCTGGACCCCGAGCAGATCCCGCTACCAGGCTCTCACCTAGCTGGCAGGGCAGGAATTCACTCGGTGTCAGCCTTAGGACCTCGACCACATCCTATTGCCAGGCTCCCACCTAGCTGGCAGGTCAGGAATTCACTCGATGGTGTCAGCCTCTGGACCCCGAGAAGATCCCGCTGCTAGGCTCTCACCTAGCTGGCAGGGCAGGAAGTCACTCGGTGTCAGCCTCAGGACCTCGAGCAGATCCATTTGCTAGGCTCTAACCTAGCTAGCAGGTAGGAAGTCACTCAATGGTGTCAGCCTCTGGACCTCGAGCAGATCCTGCTGCCAGGCTCTCACTTAGCTGACAGGTTAGGAAGTCACTCGATGGTGTCAGCCTCTGGACCCCGAGCAGATCCCACTTCCAGGATCTCACCTAGCTGGCAGGGCAGGAAGTCACTCGGTGTCAGCCCTAGGTCCTCGAGCAGATCCCGCTGCCAGGCTCTCACCTAGCTGGCAGGTCAGGACGTCACTCGATGGTGTCAGCCTCTGGACCCCAAGATGATCCCGCTGCTAGGCTCTCACCTAGCTGGTAGGGCAGGAAGTCACTCGGTGTCAGCCTTTGGACCTCGAGCAGATTCCGCTGCCAGGCTCTCACCTAGCTGGCAGGGCAGGAAGTCATTCAATGGTGCCAACCTTGAACCCCGGGCAGACCCCGCAGTCAGGTTCTCACCAAGCTGACAGAGGCTGTAATTCACTCAGGGAAGTCCTACACTCTCAAGATAGTGTCTGACAAGCTTGGCTTTCCTTCTAAGAATGAGGGAGGGGAGCTCGGCATAGGTGAGTACGGGCTCGCCAGTTCGACACGGCCTCGGCAGAAGGATAGCGAGTCGGGTCCTGGGACATTGCTGAAGGGACGCGGATCCCGTCAAGAAGCTTCGCCCCCGCTTTGTCTTACTTGGAAAAATTTGGTGAATTTGATTTTATATCGATGAGGTTATGGGCAGCTCGCGAGCGAGCTGGGGGTGGCGCGCCCAGTATGGCGAGTAGTCCATCTCGGGTCACCTAAGAGTTGTCGAGCTCTCATAATATACTATCACACGAGCTCTAACGATTACCCTACTCGCAAAAATCTATCAACGCGAGGTCGCCAAGGGAACAGCTCGCGAGCGAGTCAGACACAGCAAAAACAGAAAAAAGATAGAAAAAAGTGAACAAGGTGATAATCAAAAATGTATTCCATTGAACCAGTAATGTTTACAGATGGAGCTCGTCTCGGCGAGAAAACAAAAAGAAAAAAGTACAGTGTCAGCTCTCGCCCCCATGTAACACCTCCCCTGTAATGGACGTATAATATGGGTCCGGCCGGGGCCCCACAACATACGAACGCCACAGCTTTAGTATTAAAAGTTGATATAGCTACCCAAACTCAAAACACTTGCACAACACAGCGGAAAACCAAGCACAACTAGAAGTTATCCACTAACCAAAAGAGTAAACAAAATGGCCTTAAGGCCTTACATCAAATGTCCAAAAGTAAACAGTACATCAAACATGAATGTGCATAGCACTCCTAGTCTACCTCGGCATGCAAGCCGGACAAAAGAGTCTCACAACAAGCATCATCCAAAAGTAGTGCTATAAAAGAGGGAAAAACACTTCATGGGGCTTAGGCCTTTTTGGCCGGCGTGCTAGCTCCTGCGTGCGATCCTTGCCCTGTAAAAATTAATAGTAACGTGGGTCAGCAAAGGCTGACCTCAAACTGTGTAACAACACATCTCCTCCCGGCCGCCCCTAACGGACCCCGGGGAACCCTCCAACCTGCAAGTCAGCACTTCATATGCAAATAAACATCTATAAATAAAAAAGCATTAAAACAGGCTTGGATGTCTCAATCATCAAACATGTTCTCTATTGGTTGAGCATATAAAGAAAAGGGCCTACTATGCAACATGAATGCAACACCCGGGCTTCACCCAAGGTACCCTACAGCGTATGCATCTAGCACAACATCACATCATTTGGGTACTCACATTTCCCCAATTGGCATAAAGCCTCAAACATTGAGGGAGACACAACTCCCTCACACGGCGCACAGGCCGCCACATGGAATTCTTGCCAAGGCCCCACCCGCTCGTGGGCTTAGCCCCGGGCTTGCCTGCAAGCTCTGACGTCTCATGTCAGGATTCCAACAACCACAGACTGACCGATTCTAAGAAGCCTTGCTGGACCCCACCCGCTCATGGCCTCTTTGCCCGGGCTTGCCCCAAGCTTGGCATTCTCGTCAGTCTCACAGAAGGGGACTAGTCTCGCCGAGACACTCTCCACACATGACGCAGATGTCACGGGATAGCCAGCCGACCACGGAGACATAGCCACGCCTTGGCACAACACAACCAAGACTAAACACATCGCAAACCCTCTTTGTACCGCAGCGTTCCCGCGCACCAAGGAAAACATCTCCAACTCGTGCGGAGCTAACCTTGTCCACCAAGGAAACCATCTCCATTCTCATACGGAGCTAACCTTGTCCCTCAAGGAAACCATCTACCGCCACGAGGAGCTAACCTTGTCCGGGTTCGACTACAAGTACCCTTTTCTAGCAAACGGTACAATCACCACCACAACACAAACGGCATCTTGCCGCAACGGAAATCTCTACGAATTTCTAAGTTCGTATGCAACATCACCGAGTCGGACTAACGGTCGCGACTACGGCTTCACCCACCATGCCTAATCCACTAGCGAAGCGGATCTCTAATGCAAAATATGCCGGGGACGGACTCAATCAACCCGGAGGTTCCTCTTGAACCTTGGCAAACCAAAGCCCCTCTCATTTGAGAGTTTGGTGCCCAAAAATCTAGAAGAAAACGATGCTAAAAACGTGCATCCTAAAGACCGAGAGGAGAGATGTCGTTACCTTCCGACTCCTCTTCCTTGCCATGGCAAACTAGCCGGATGGAAAACTTCGCAACGCTCCAAGCTTCACGGATCCGGACTCGGCTCGCGATTTGGAGCTCCGAAACCCTTCCTACAGCCCAAGAGTTCTTCTTCTTCCTCCTTGCTCTAGTTTCTCTCAAGAACTAAGAAGGAGAGGACTTGAAAAAGAATGAGGATCTGCAACCCTAAATTCGGACTTAACTTCCTAGGAGATGGCCTGAACCGTTGGATCCCAAAACCAGAAAAAGACTGGCTGCGATTCGCCTGGAAAATAAAAGACCTGGGCCGCACACGGCCTGGCACACGCCCGTGTCCAGGGCCGTGTGCCTCATTCGCCGTCTCAAATCGACGCGCCTGGAATCAGACACGGGCATTCGACACGCCCGTGTTCAATCTGACACGCCCGTGTCCCCAGTGACACGGCCGTGTGGCCTGCCGTGTGCCTCCAACGACACGGCCCCAACACCAACCCGAGAGGTGACACGGCCTGGGACACGCCCGTGTCCCAAGCCGTGTGCCAAGTCTCGACACCCGTCGACAGGCTTTGTGTCGACATCGCGGAAAAATGTCGAGCGAAGATCGTCGACCAAGCGGTACACGCCCTGTGACATGCCCGTGTCACAGGCCGTGTGCCCCAGTCTCGACACACTGTCGAGCAAAAGTGTCGACACTTGGGCCGAGTGTCGACACGGCCTCGACACGCCCTGCGACACGCCCGTGTCGCAGGCCATGTGCCCCACTCTCGACACTCTGTCGAGCACAAAGTGTCGACACTTGGGCCGAGTGTCGACACGGCCTCGACACGCCCTGCGACACGCCCGTGTCGCAGGCCGTGTGCCTCACTCTCGACACTTTGTCGAGCGAAAGTGTCGACACTTGGACCGAGTGTTGACACGGCCTCGACACGCCCGTGTCGCAGGCCGTGTGCCTCCTTCCAGAAATCCAAAAATTTTCCAGAACTGCCGACTGACCCTGCTGCAAAAACTGGGGTGTTACAACTCTCCCCCACTTAACAGAATTTCGTCCCGAAATTTCAAAACAAAAGAGTACAAAACTTAAATTGTACCTGACTTGAAGAGTTCTGGATAGTCTTCTAGCATGGCCTGTTCTCGTTCCCAAGAGAACTCCTCACGACCGCAGTTGTCCCATCGAACTTTCACGAGTTTGACTTCTTTATTCCGCAACTGCCGAATCTCCGAATCTTCTATAGCAATTGGAAGGACTCGCGTCATCAAGTCTTCCTCAATCGGCACCGATGCCGGCTCAATCACCACGCTAGCCTCCACCAAGGCTTTCCTCAACACGGAGACGTGGAAGACGTCATGTAATCCACTCAAATCTGCGGACAACGCCAACCGATAGGCTGCTTCTCCTACCCGCTCAACAATTTCAAAAGGCCCCAAAAACCTTGGGCTCAACTTCTTGAGTCGGCGAATCCGCGAGACGCCTTTGAACGGCTTGACCTTCAGATAAACCCAATCACCAACTGTAAATTCCAACTTCCGGTGACGAGCATTAAAATATTTTGCTTGCCTGTCCTGTGCCACCTTCATACGCTCTTGGATGGTCCGTACCATCTCACAAGCGTCAACTACCGCACCCTTTCCCAAAAGATTGGTGTTTCCCGCCTCTGCCCAAGACATTGGCGTTCGACACCGCCTCCCATACAAAGCTTCGTAAGGCGCCATCTTTATGCTTGCTTGAAAACTATTGTTGTACGCAAATTCTACCATGAAGAGGTGATCCTCCCACCTCTTGCCAAAGTCAAGAACGCACATTCTCAACATATCCTCCATAGTACGGTTCGTTCTCTCCGTTTGCCCATCAGTTTGAGGATGGAACGCCGTACTAAACTTTAGCTTCGTGCCCAAGCTCTTCTGAACCAATCTCCAGTCCTTGGACGTAAACCGTCCATCTCGATCACTGACTATGCTCTTATGAATTCCGTGCAGTCGCACAATGTTGCGAACATACAACTCCACCAGCTTCTCCACGCTGTCCTCTTTCCGATTTGGGATGAAGTGAGCCACCTTGGTTAGGCGATCCACGATCACCCAAATAGCATCATTCCCATGCTGCGATCTAGGCAACCCATGCACAAAGTCCATGGAGATGTCCTCAAATTTCCATTCAGGAATTGGAAGGGGCTTCAGGAACCCGCCCGGTTTCTGACATTCGGCCTTCACCAAGGCACATGTTTGGCAACGACTCACATACAAAGCTACATCTCGCTTCAACCCCGGCCACCAAAAGGATTTCTTCATATCCAAGTACATCTTTGTACTGCCCGGGTGAATGGAGTACTTTGAGAAGTGAGCCTCAAACATCAACTCCTCACGGAGATTGCCAAACTGCGGTACACAAACCCTTCCATCCTGTCTCAAGATTCCCCCGATCATCTCCCAGGTGCTGCTCTCGCCCGTTTGAGCCTCCAACACAAAAGGTTGAAACTCCACATCTAATCGAGTCGCTTCCCGAATACGATCGGACAAGTCGTTTTGCACTTCAATCCAGTTCAACCGAGCCACGCTGGACTCGCCTCTCGCAACACATTCCAATCCAAGGGACTCCCATTCCCGAACCAACCGCTCATCATGAGCTTCGATCCAATTTCCTTGCCCCGAGTATTTTCTACTCAACGCATCCGCCACCACATTGGCTTTACCCGGCGTGTACTGAATCGCCACTTCGTAGTCTCCAAGAAACTCAACCCATTTGCGTTGCCGCATGTTCAAGTCCTTTTGATCCAAGAGATACTTCAGGCTTTTATGGTCCGTGAAGATCTCCACTCTTGCGCCATACACATAGTGTCGCCAAATTTTCAATGCGAAGATTACCGCCGCCAACTCCAAATCATGGACGGGGTAATTCCTCTCATGAGGTTTCAGCTGTCTAGACCCAAAAGCTATCACCTTCCCATGTTGCACCAAAACGCAACCCAAACCTCATCCCGATGCGTCACTGAAAATTTGAAATCCATCGGTCCCTTGCGGTAAACTCAGGATCGGAGCCATCATAAGCCTCTCCTTCAGGGCCTCAAATGCTTGACCGCATTCTTGGGTCCACACAAATTTATGGTCTTTGCGAGTGAGAGAGGTGAGGGGTAGAGCTATCTTCGAGAAATTCTCCACGAATCTCCTATAATACCCGGCTAGTCCAAGAAAACTTCGGACTTCCGCCACGGTCCTCAACACCGGCCAATCTCTGATGGCCTCCACTTTCGCTGGATCCACTGCCACCCCATCACCACTAATCACGTGACCCAAAAATGCCACCTTCTCCAACCAGAACTCGCATTTGGAGAATTTTGCATACAACTCATTCTCCCTCAACACTTGCAAAACCATTCTCAAGTGGGTCTCATGCTCCACTTGCGATTTGGAATACACCAAAATGTCATCAATGAAAACAACCACAAAAGAATCCAAGTATTCCCGGAATACCCGATTTATCAGATCCATGAACACCGATGGTGCGTTCGTCAGCCCGAATGGCATCACCGTAAACTCAAAGTGTCCATACCTTGTACCAAAGGCAGTTTTGGGTATGTCCTCATCTCGAATTCGTAGCTGATAGTAGCCTGACTTCAAGTCCAACTTCGAATATACCATTGACCCTACCAATTGGTCAAACAAATCGTCTATCCGAGGAATCAGATACTTATTCTTGACGGTCAACTTATTCAGCTCTCGGTAGTCTATGCATAGGCGCATGCTACCGTCTTTCTTCTTTACGAACAACACCGGTGCGCTCCACGGTGAGGAACTGGGCCTAATGTACCCTTGCTCCAACAGTTCCTGTAACTGTACCTTAAGTTCCGCCAACTCCTTTGGTGTCATCCTAAAGGGAGGACGCGACACCGGTCTAGCCTCCGGCACTAACTCGATCGAGAAGTCGATCTCCCGCCGAGGAGGCGCTCCAGGAAGTTCATCCGGAAACACATCCTTGAACTCTGCCACCACAGGCACTTCCTCAATAGACAGTTGGGAGAGACGAACCTCCAGTAACGCTACAAGCGCTACACCACCCTGGTTAACCGCCCGCACCAACTGCATGGCCGATATCAGGGAACAGGCCACTCCACCAAGGCCCTCAAACTTGACTTCTGTTTGCCCTTTACTCCTTAAGGTCACCACCTTAGAAAGGAAATCAATACTGGCGCGCTGCTCTGCAAGCCAGTCCATACCCAAAATGACATCGAACTCTACTAATGGTAACACTGTCGCTTCCAGAGCGAAGACAACTCCGTCCAGCTCCCAACAAATGCGCCCTTTAGCCCCGGTGGTCATAGATGACCCATTGGGCATGCGCACTTTCAGCTCTGCTCCCGACGAGAAAGACTCAACTCCTATTCTCTGGATGAAGCTCTCCGCAAGAAAGGAGTGCGATGCTCCCGTATCAAACAATACCCTAGCGGGGTATCCGGAAACTAACACGAAGCCTACAACATAGACATTACACAAAAGTCTAAAAGGATGAAGCACAAAATTTGAACTTAAATTCTCTTCATACCTGTCACCACATTAGTTTGGCGGATCGCTTCTTGCTGTCCAAGGTTGTAAGCCCTTGGTTGCACCGGTTGGAACCGAGAAGCGCTCGACTCCGCCATCTTTCCCTTCTCTGCAGCACTGGGGCCGGAGCGCACAGTCTGCTCCTGCTTTGCCTCTTGCCCCGCACCCCCTTGCTTACAAGCACGGGCTATGTGCCCAACCTTCCCGCAGTTGTAGCACGTCGGCGGTCCCCTAGAGTGGGAACCCCCAGGCGTCCAGTTGCTCCTCTCTCCAGATCTGGAAGTGTGAGGCTTCTTCCTCCACCTACTCCCATCAGACTTTCCATGGGATTGGGAAGGCTTCCCTTCCCCTTGCTTGGGAGTAAAACCCTTACGGCGTTGGGTTCGCTCCAAATCATTCTCCAAACTCCTGGCGGCTTCAACTAGCTCATTAAATCCCGCCCTCTTCATGGAGATGAGGGGTTGTCTCAGATTCTCCCTCAACCCTTGGTAGAAGAGGTTATCCCTCTCTACATCATCCGCCATTGTCGTTCCCGCATAACGACCCAAACAGGTGAACTCTTGCACGTACTCATCCACTGTCTTGTCTCGCTGCATTAGATGCAGAAACTGCCTCTGCAGGGCCAACCGAGTTGAAACTGGGATATACCTCTTAAGAAAAGCGTCCCCGAACTCTTCCACTGACGGGGTGCGTCCCGGAAACTGGCGGCAGCTATGGCTCACCCACCACAACTTGGCGTCTCCTTCCAACATGAACGCCGCATACTCAGCTTTCTTTTCCTCTGGCATCTCTGCCGCCCTTAACAGTTCTTGAATGCGAACCCACCAGTCCTCCGCATCCGTTGGCGTTCCAACACCCTTGAAAGACGGGGGATGGAAACTCAGGAAATACTTCATGTGTCGGTCTCCATGTCTGACAACTACCCTCTCCGCCAAAGGCTCCACTCGCCTGGCTTCTGCTCCTGGCACGGCCGTTGCCGTATCTGGTGTGGCCGGGGCTGCCACCTGAGCCGCTGCTGCAGCTTGAGCTGCCACCATCGCTTCTGCAAGCATGCGGCAGAAGTCGGCCGGGTCTACACCCGTGCCCAAAAGACCTGGAGCAGCAGTAGCACTGCTCGCCGAGAGATCATCCCTTGCTCTTGAAGTTCCCGCCTCGTTGCTTGCACTCTTCAGGAAGACAAGAAATAAGGGATTAGTCTCCAATCTCAAGACTAAAACATAAGGACACTCATGGTCCCGCGTTACTCTTATGTGGATAACTTCTCTACAAACCGACGTCGAATCAAACCTGCCTCTGATACCAAATTGTAACACCTCCCCTGTAATGGACATATAATATGGGTCCGGCCGGGGCCCCACAACATACGAACGCCACAGCTTTAGTATTAAAAGTTGATATAGCTACCCAAACTCAAAACACTTGCACAACACAGCGGAAAACCAAGCACAACTAGAAGTTATCCACTAACCAAAAGAGTAAACAAAATGACCTTAAGGCCTTACATCAAATGTCCAAAAGTAAACAGTACATCAAACATGAATGTGCATAGCACTCCTAGTCTACCTCGGCATGCAAGCCGGACAAAAGAGTCTCACAACAAGCATCATCCAAAAGTAGTGCTATAAAAGAGGGAAAAACACTTCATGGGGCTTAGGCCTTTTTGGCCGGCGTGCTAGCTCCTGCGTGCGATCCTTGCCCTGTAAAAATTAATAGTAACGTGGGTCAGCAAAGGCTGACCTCAAACTGTGTAACAGCACATCTCCTCCCGGCCGCCCCTAACGGACCCCGGGGAACCCTCCAACCTGCAAGTCAGCACTTCATATGCAAATAAACATCTATAAATAGAAAAGCATTAAAACAGGCTTGGATGTCTCAATCATCAAACATGTTCTCTATTGGTTGAGCATATAAAGAAAAGGGCCTACTATGCAACATGAATGCAACACCCGGGCTTCACCCAAGGTACCCTACAGCGTATGCATCTAGCACAACATCACATCATTTGGGTACTCACATTTCACCAATTGGCATAAAGCCTCAAACATTGAGGGAGACACAACTCCCTCACACGGCGCACAGGCCGCCACATGGAATTCTTGCCAAGGCCCCACCCGCTCGTGGGCTTAGCCCCGGGCTTGCCTGCAAGCTCTGACGTCTCATGTCAGGATTCCAACAACCACAGACTGACCGATTCTAAGAAGCCTTGCTGGACCCCACCCGCTCATGGCCTCTTTGCCCGGGCTTGCCCCAAGCTTGGCATTCTCGTCAGTCTCACAGAAGGGGACTAGTCTCGCCGGGACACTCTCCACACATGACGCACATGTCACGGGATAGCCAGCCGACCACGGAGACATAGCCACGCCTTGGCACAACACAACCAAGACTAAACACATCGCAAACCCTCTTTGTACCGCAGCGTTCCCGCGCACCAAGGAAAACATCTCCAACTCGTGCGGAGCTAACCTTGTCCACCAAGAAAACCATCTCCATTCTCATACGGAGCTAACCTTGTCCCTCAAGGAAACCATCTACCGCCACGAGGAGCTAACCTTGTCCGGGTTCGACTACAAGTACCCTTTTCTAGCAAACGGGACAATCACCACCACAACACAAACGACATCTTGCCGCAACGGAAATCTCTACGAATTTCTAAGTTCGTATGCAACATCACCGAGTCGGACTAACGGTCGCGACTACGGCTTCACCCACCATGCATAATCCACTAGCGAAGCGGATCTCTCATGCAAAATATGCCGGGGATGGACTCAATCAACCCGGAGGTTCCTCTTGAACCTTGGCAAACCAAAGCCCCTCTCATTTGAGAGTTTGGTGCCCAAAAATCTAGAAGAAAACGATGCTAAAAACGTGCATCCTAAAGACCGAGAGGAGAGATGTCGTTACCTTCCGACTCCTCTTCCTTGCCATGGCAAACTAGCCGGATGGAAAACTTCGCAACGCTCCAAGCTTCACGGATCCGGACTCGGCTCGCAATTTGGAGCTCCGAAACCCTTCCTACAGCCCAAGAGTTCTTCTTCTTCCTCCTTGCTCTAGTTTCTCTCAAGAACTAAGAAGGAGAGGACTTGAAAAAGAATGAGGATCTGCAACCCTAAATTCGGACTTAACTTCCTAGGAGATGGCCTGAACCGTTGGATCCCAAAACCAGAAAAAGACTGGCCGCGATTCGCCTGGAAAATAAAAGACCTGGGCCGCACATGGCCTGGCACACGCCCGTGTCCAGGGCCGTGTGCCTCATTCGCCGTCTCAAATCGACGTGCCTGGAATCAGACACGGGCATTCGACACGCCCGTGTTCAATCTGACACGCCCGTGTCCCCAGTGACACGGCCGTGTGGCCTGCCGTGTGTCTCCAACGACACGGCCCCAACACCAACCCGAGAGGTGACACGGCCTGGGACACGCCCGTGTCCCAAGCCGTGTGCCAAGTCTCGACACCCGTCGACAGGCTTTGTGTCGACACCGCGGAAACACGTCGAGCGAAGATCGTCGACCAAGCGGGACACGCCCTGTGACATGCCCGTGTCACAGGCCGTGTGCCCCAGTCTCGACACACTGTCGAGCAAAAGTGTCGACACTTGGGCCGAGTGTCGACACGGCCTCGACACGCCCTGCGACACGCCCGTGTCGCAGGCCGTGTGCCCCACTCTCGACACTCTGTCGAGCACAAAGTGTCGACACTTGGGCCGAGTGTGGACACGGCCTCGACACGCCCTGCGACACGCCCGTGTCGCAGGCCGTGTGCCTCACTCTCGACACTTTGTCGAGCGAAAGTGTCGACACTTGGACCGAGTGTCGACACGGCCTCGACACGCCCTGTGACACGCCCGTGTCGCAGGCCGTGTGCCTCCTTCCAGAAATCCAAAAATTTTCCAGAACTGCCGACTGACCCTGCTGCAAAAACTGGGGTGTTACAACTCTCCCCCACTTAACAGAATTTCGTCCCGAAATTTCAAAACAAAAGAGTACAAAACTTAAATTGTACCTGACTTGAAGAGTTCTGGATAGTCTTCTAGCATGGCCTGTTCTCGTTCCCAAGAGAACTCCTCACGACCGCAGTTGTCCCATCGACTTCTAGATTGATGTTGTTGTTGTTTCCCCCGCGGAGCCAACAGGGCCCTCCTCAACTTTTTTGGTAATTGCTGGCGGTGTGGCGGGTTCGATCCCACATCCTCAGGCCGCCTCTTACTAGACGAGGTTTGGGAGGTGGGCGCCTCATCTCAGCAGGCCGCCGCCGCTTCCTTCTCGCGAGTAAGAGGGTCCGGGTACAACCCATAGTCCGCAAACGGCGGGTTCACGGGGATCAGCCGCTCTCCTGCATAAATTAACTTAGGAAAATTTCCTTGACACATAAGATGAGTTGAGTAGCAGATCAGACAGTACCTTCGCCAGGCAGGACGGGGAGAAGCGCGTTGAGGCCCCTTCGTAGGAAGGCGACCTCGAAATCTTTGTGGAAGTAGTACTTGTGGAGGTCGGCGTCGTTGCCAGACACGGTGGGGTGGGGGGTGGGGGGGGGGGGCGGTAGACCTCCTCGCCCTTCTGTTGTGGCGAGTACGGGATGTTGCCTAGATCGCCCTTGATGAAGGCGATCTTGGTCATCCAGTTATGGTTCTTGTTCGCGATTTTGCGAACTTTGATCAGTGAGCCCCCAAAATAGGCGACCCCATCTAGCGTCGCCTTGCAGGAAAAGCGTTTCCTAAATACTATCAGGTTGAACTCAATCCTCTCTCGACGGAGATAGCTCGCGAACGCCACCATCATGGTGATGGCGTTGGAGTTCAACTATGCAGGCACCGCGCCATAATATTTCAGAATCTGCCGGATCTCCGGCCAGAGGGGCAGGCGCAGCCCCACCTCAAAGTGTGAGATGGGGAAGGCGAGTTCGTCAGCATAGAAAGTATTGATGGCCTCCTGATGCCGGCTCGTCTCCCATCCCCTTGCCCGTTGATGCTAAGAGTGCCCGTGATCAGGTTGCTGTGGATGATGATCAAGTTGCTCGTGACCAAGTTGATGCGGCGCAACATAAAGATGCTCGATGACCTTCTACCGCGACTCATGACCTTGGTGGCTACAATCTTCGTTCGCGGCGGGCTTAAGCCCTTTCCTTATTTGCACCTTTATTTTCCTAGTTTAATGTTATCATTATTTCATGTTGTCTCTTATTTTGGACATGTTTAATTTTTGGTGTGCTCATAGCCATCCAATAGATGATAAATTGGATGGCTAGATTTATTTTGCTTGTTTTGGGACTTGCCTATATATAGGCTTAATTGATGAGAAATGAAGGCATGCTATTTGAAAACCTAAATTAATCCTCTCTTGATAATTTCGGCCACCTCCCTTTGGGATTGCCGCCCCCTCATCCTCCTTCTCCTCCTTGTTAGCCAATCGCTTGGGTGATCCAAGGCTTGTGAAACGCGGAGGCGGATGCTTCTCGGTGTGACTCCGGCGAAGAAGAAGGTTGCCGCTCGGTGTGACGCCAGTGGTGCGTGGACGTGTGACTCTTCCACTTTCCTTGTGTGATCTTCACCCCATCTTGGGGAGGGTAATATCTACATCTTTCCTTTGTGAGTTCTTGTGAGATTTGGAATGGATGCAATGGCTTTTTATCCGCGATCTTGAATACGATCTTTTGGATTTAATCGAAAACCTTCTTGCGTTTATTTTCGAAACCTTGCAAGAAGCCGGATCGGGTGGATCCTTTTGCTTGAGGAAGATCTTGGCATATAGTTATTGATCTTCCTCTCAAAAAGGTGTGGCGACCTTTGCTTTCGATCTTCAGTGGGAAAGGATTGGACTTTAATTAGATCGTCGCTTTTAGTCCACTCCCCTCCGCGTGTTTGTGCGGGATGACGGTGAATCGTGCGGCTAGAATGTTTGTGTTAAGGCGCGTTAGAACGTGTTACGTGGCTTGAGTTGTAAGAAATTCCGTACGCTATTTTAATCCGACAAATCCCTACATCAAATTCGAATTTCAAATTTCAAATTTCAAAATTTCAAATTTTAAATTTCAAATATCAAAAAAAATTCAAAATTCAAATTTCAAATTTCAAATTTCAACTTTCAAATTTCAAATTTTCAAATTTTAAATTTCAAATTTCAAAAAAAATTCAAATTTCAAATTTCAAATTTCAAAATTTCAAATTCTAAATTTCAAATTTCAAAAAAAAAAATTCAAAATTCAAATTTCGAATTTCAAATTTCAAATTTCAAAATTTCATATTTCAGATTTCAAAATTTCGAATTTCAAAATTTCAAATTTCCAAATTCAAAAAAAAAACAAAGAGAAAAATGCGCTCTAGCCTTTTGTTTTTAGGGTGTTAATGCGTACTCGGCACGGTACGGAGTACACGAACCCGTCTACCTCCACTATGGCTGAACACCCTGATGAGGAAACTAATCCTACGGCTATCACTGAGCTTAGGCAAGAATTAGGAGAGTTGAGGGGTTTGCTGACACAACTTTTGGCGAACCAAGCTGCTCAAACACCACCACCACCTAACCATGGACAAGTCCCCCGACCACCCCCGGTGCATGTGGCGGAACATGATGGGTACTTCCCCGGAGCAGCCCGTCAAGTTCCCGATCTGGAAAGAGAGTTCGATATAACAAAAGCGATTCGTATGGAGGCCCCCTCTTACGATGGTATGGGAGACCCCCAAGTCTTCCTTACATGGGTGGTTGACATAGAATGCTATTTTGATTGGTATCACCTTACCGATGAGCAAAAGGTTCAAGTAGCTCGTATGAAATTAAACGGGAGGGCCAAGACCTTTTGGTTAAATGAGGAGCGACGTTTAGGGACCGGTCATGGTGTACCCCTAGTTGGTTGGACGGTTATGAAAAATTTGCTCACCGACCAATACGTGCCCGCTTACCACCGGACTCAAATGTTCGACGATCTTGCCACCCTTCGGCAAGGTCCAAAATCGGTGGCTGATTACATGGGTGAGTTAAAGGATAAGATGGTGCGGTGTGAGATCCAAGAGATGCCAGAGGTTACGCTTTCTAGGTTCCGTAAGGGACTTAATACGGACATTCAGAAGAAGCTTCTTCGATATGGCCACACTGATATTAATACTACTTTCAATGCCGCCTTGGACATTGAAAAACATCTGGCCATGAAAACCCAACCCCGTTACTCCCAACAAAAGGGAAATGCCCCCATAGGCGCCCTTCCCTCCACTTATTATGATAAGGGTAAGGCGAAGGTTGGGGAGTCCAAACAAATTGTCGTGACTGCGAGAAACCCTAGGCAGCCTAATATTGAGAGAATCCCTATTGGCAAGGTGAGCAAGGCTAACACCACGTGTTACTTTTGCGGTATTCAAGGCCACTATGCCTATGAGTGCCCCACCAAGGCCAAGGCTACTTTAGCTCTTCTAAACGAGTCCACTAGTGACTTTGTAGATTTAGTGATTGAGGCAGATGAGGGTTATGAGACGGATGGTGTGCCTAGTGATATGGAGGATGGGCACCTACTTAGTGTTATGCGTTGTATTCTGACGACCCCTCGCCCGTTTGACGATTGGAAGAGGTCCACTATTTTCTCCCTCATCTTTAAGAGTGGGGAAAAATATTGTAAGCTCATCATTGACAGCGGCAGCTGCATGAACGTTGTTTCCGAGAACGTCGTTATGCGGATGCATTTGGCTACCGAGCCTCATCCTACCCCTTACCAAGTGGCTTGGGTCAACAAGGTAACCATCCCGGTCACCAAGCGTTGCCTAGTTCCACTTACGATCAAGTCATATACGAATGAGGTGTGGTGTGATGTCATCCCTATGGATTCTTGTCATGTGTTGTTAGGCCGCCCTTGGCTCTATGACCGTGATGTCACCCACTACGGGAGGGCAAACACTTATGAGTTCAAATATAATGGGAAGGTAGTCACGTTAAAACCCACGGCCCCAAAGGAACCCAATAGCCCGAGTACGGATACCACAATCCCAGTCGAGAAGAAATTGGTAAGCCTAATGGGTAGGAGAAAATTTGAGAGGGACCCCTTTGTGGATGGGATTATTTATGCATTGGTTCTTTTGAATAATAATAAATAAAATGGGATTTAGAAGATTTACCCAAAGAATTAAAAAAACTGCTGGAAGAGTATAAGGATGTCTACCCGGACGAGTTGCCCCCTACGTTGCCCCCTCTACGTGATATCCAACATGCCATTGACTTTATGCCGGGCGCCTCATTGCCTAATCAGCCCCATTATAGGTTGCACCCCGCAGCCCATGAGGAGCTCCAAGCCCAAATTTCGGATTTATTGGCGAAGGGGTTCATTAGGAACAGCAAGAGTCTGTGTGCGGTACCGGCTTTGTTGGCTCCAAAAAAGGATGGTACGTGGCGTATGTGTGTAGACAGTAGAGCCATAAATAAGATCACTATCAAGTATAGGTTTCCCATCCCTAGATTGGACGATCTTTTGGATATGTTGTCTGGTGCCTCGGTCTTCACGAAATTGGATTTGCGGAGTGGTTACCATCAGATTCGGATACGTGATGGGGATGAATGGAAAAATGTATTTAAATCTAAGGACGGGCTCTACGAGTGGTTGGTCATGCCATTTGGGTTGTCAAATGCTCCAAGCACCTTCTCACGCATGATGACCCACGTATTCCAACCATACATGGGACGATTTGTGGTAGTGTACTTTGATGACATATTGATTTATAGCACCACTTTTGACTCACATGTGTCTCACCTACGGATTATTCTATCTACACTTCGAGACGAAAAATTATATTTAAATTTAAAGAAGTGTATATTTTATGAAAAGGAAGTGGAATTTTTGGGCTACCTGGTTGGATCTGAGGGAATAAAGGTAGACCCCAGTAAGGTGAAAGCAATTCGAGAGTGGCCCGAACCCACAAGCTTGAGAGACGTTAGAAGTTTCCACAGGTTAGCCTCATTTTATAGACGATTTATTCGGGATTTTAGTACTATTATGGCTCCCGTGACGGAATGCATGAAAAGGGGTGAGTTTAAATGGATGCTAGCAGCTACCCAGGCATTCCAACACATTAAGAAGATGATGACTGAGGCTCCTATTTTGCGCTTACCAGATTTTAATAAAGTATTTGAATTGACATGTGACGCATCCGGAGTAGGAGTAGGAGGTGTCTTAAGCCAAGAGGGACACCCAATAAGTTATTTTAGCGAGAAATTGGCGGGTGCAAAACTTAATTATTCCAATTACGATAGAGAGTTCTATGCCATCATTAGATGCCTACACCAGTGGAGACACTACCTCCTTTCCAAGGAGTTCGTGATTCTCTATGACCATGATGCACTTAGGCACATTAATTGGCAATCTAAAATCAGCCCCCGTCATGCAAAATGGGTATCTTATCTGCAAGAGTTTTCGTTCACCTTAAAACACCTTAAGGGCACTGAAAATCGTGTGGCCGACGCGCTTAGTAGAGTGACACTTTTATTGTCGATCATGGAAGTAAAGGTTGTCGGATTTGAGAGAATAAAGGATGAATATGCCATGTGTCCTGATTTTGGAGAAGCGTATCTAGCGGCACACGATGACTCACCAACGATAGTGTCAGCATATGTATTGAGAGACGGTTATTTATTTCGGCACGCTAAGCTATGTATTCCCCGTACCTCCCTACGCCATCACATAGTATGGGAACTACATAGTGGCGGGTTGAGCGGCCATTTTGGGGGGGATAAAACGATAGCCTTAGTCGAGGAGAAATTCTATTGGCCTAAACTTCGCGTTTTAGTTGCGAAAATCGTGAGTAGCTGTCGGGTTTGTCAAGTGTATAAAGGGGGAAAGACTAATGCGGGACTATACACTCCGTTGCCTATCCCATCTAGACCTTGGGAGGACGTGAGTATGGACTTTATTTTGGGGCTTCCTCCAACCCAGCGACGACACGATTCCATTTTTGTGGTGGTTGATAGGTTCTCTAAGATGGCTTATTTCATACCCTGTAGTAAGACTAATGACGCGTCTCACATTGCAAAATTATATTTTAAAGAGGTGGTGAGTCACCGCGGCATTCCTAAGACCATTGTCTCGGATCGCGACGTTAAATTCACAAGTTATTTTTGGAAGACGCTTTGGACATTAATGGGAACGAAGTTGTTGTTTTCCGCCGCCTATCACCCACAAACTGATGGGTAGACGGAAGTGGTAAATAGGAGTATGGGAAACTTGTTGCGTTGTCTTGTGGGTGACCACAAAGGCACTTGGGATTGGCTCCTCCCCCAAGCCCAATTAGCCTACAATAACTCTACTAATCGGTTTACGGGTATGTCACCAAATGAAGTAGTGCCGAGCATATACATGACTTACACGCCCAAATACGAACAACTTTAGCTACCACGTATGAGTCGTATCGATCCCAAGCAAATTTACATCGGAGGGAGTCTAACTTCCAAGTTGGCGATCTTGTTTTAGTGCGCCTTATTCCCACGCGGCTGCCTTCTGGCACCGTTAAGAAGTTGGCACCAAAGCGAGCCGGCCCGTTTCGAATTATTAAGAGGCTAGGAGATAACGCGTTTGTTTTGGATTTGCCGACGGATTGGGGTATTTCACCCATTTTCAATGTTTCGGATTTAACGCCGTATGTTTCCGTTCCAACTGAGTTGACTTCTACGCCTTCTTTTTCCCCCAATATTTCTTCCTCCACAAATGACTCTTCTGGGTTGGTGAGTGGTAGTTCCGTGAGTCATTCTTCCATTGTACCTATAGGCCTAGCGGGTAAGTCTTCTACTTTGCTTCCACATGCTGATATGTTTCCTAGATTTCCCCGTACATTTCTTGTCCCAGCTCAGGTACTTGCAGATGGCTACACTTCTCCAGCTGATGGCGACCATCGCCGCTTCCTCGTTCGTTGGCGTGATCGTCCTCCCTCCGACGACTCCTGGGTTATTGAGTCGGATCTCTTTCGCTTGGATGAGGACCTCCTCCGCCGCTACCTTGCAGCCCACTCATCGGTGATGAGTGACTTTAAGGGGGGGGGAGGATTGATGCCGGCTCGTCTCCCATCCCCTTGCCCGTTGATGCTAAGAGTGCCCGTGATCAAGTTGCTGTGGATGATGATCAAGTTGCTCGTGACCAAGTTGATGCAGCGCAACATAAAGATGCTCGACGACCTTCTACCGCGACTCGTGACCTTGGTGGCTACAATCTTCGTTCGCGGCGGGCTTAAGCCCTTTCCTTATTTGCACCTTTATTTTCCTAGTTTAATGTTATCATTATTTCATGTTGTCTTTTATTTTGGACATGTTTAATTTTTGGTGTGCTCATAGCCATCCAATAGATGATAAATTGGATGGCTAGATTTATTTTGCTTGTTTTGGGACTTGCCTATATATAGGCTTAATTGATGAGAAATGAAGGCATGCTATTTGAAAACCTAAATTAATCCTCTCTTGAGAATTTCGGCCACCTCCCTTTGGGATTGCTGCCCCCTCATCCTCCTTCTCCTCCTTGTTAGTCAATCGCTTGGGTGATCCAAGGCTTATGAAACGCGGAGGCGGATGCTTCTCGGTGTGACTCCGGCGAAGAAGAAGGTTGCCGCTCGGTGTGACGCCGTTGGTGCGTGGACGTGTGACTCTTCCACTTTCCTTGTGTGATCTTCACCCCATCTTGGGAGGGTAATATCTACATCTTTCCTTTGTGAGTTCTTGTGAGATTTGGAATGGATGCAATGGCTTTTTATCCGCGATCTTGAATACGATCTTTTGGATTTAATCGAAAACCTTCTTGCGTTTATTTTCGAAACCTTGCAAGAAGCCGGATCGGGTGGATCCTTTTGCTTGAGGAAGATCTTGGCATATAGTTATTGATCTTCCTCTCAAAAAGTTGTGGCGACCTTTGCTTTCGATCTTCGGTGGGAAAGGATTGGACTTTAATTAGATCGTCGCTTTTAGTCCACTCCCCTCCGCGTGTTTGTGCGGGATGACGGTGAATCGTGCGTCTAGAATGTTTGTGTTAGGGCGCGTTAGAACGTGTTACGTGGCTTGAGTTGTAAGAAATTCCGTACGCTATTTTAATCCGACGAATCCCTACATCACCTCCCCCTCCCTCGGCTGGAGCACCTCAAAGGGAGTCGGCACATATTCAGCCACAAACTCGGCGAGCTCAGCCTCACTGGTATGCCCCTCAAAGAAGCAGTAATCAGTAAAGTGCTGAGCACACTTGGTGCGGGCGTCGGCGTCAGGGTTGGCCTTGCCTATACTCGTAGAAGAAGAAGTGGAGTGCGAATAAGAAAGAGAAAAGCGCAGGAAGAAAGAGAAAATGAGCAGTTAATACAGTGTACGGGGTAGGTGAAAGGGGGGGGACTATTTTTAGGAAAAGACACCGGGGGGAAGGCTGTCCAATCGGCCAAGCTCGCGCCCCGACTCGCCAACCTAGCTTGCCGACTTCCGACGCATCGCATCTCGCGCAAGTTGGAAATAAAAACATATTTGCTTATTATACGATCATCAAACACCAGTCTAAGAGTGTTCAAAGGTTATTACAGGAATCAAGTGCAGAAATGCAAAAGCAGAGCGCGCGGGCAGGGGGACCTAGGAGGCGAGTACCGGTCGGCTCAGTGATGGAGCCTCTTTTTATCTACCAGGCCTCGCGCCCCTCGCCCCCCAGGCTGCCGTGCGCGGAGGAACTCGCGGATCCACCTCGATTTACGCTGCACCGCCAGGAGGCCCTCAGCAATTTCATCCAGGAACCGGGAGGGAGACAGCAACTCGCCATCCTGGCCACCTCACACCTCCTCATCAAGCAGGATGTAGTCTTGCTACAAAGACTCATTGTGCTCCTGCACCTCGCGCAGGCCGCGCACGAGCTTCTTAAAGAGCTTGATCCCCCTCCTCGTCAGCTCATCACTTTCCACTTCAGTGCTCAGGTAGGAGTCCAACGAGCTCGGGGAGGGGAGGGGAGAATAGTGAGCTGATCGCGAAGACTCCTGGACCACGTAGTGGCTGGGGGGACCTCCGAACATGGAAACATCAATGAATAGGAGCAGCCCTAAAAGAGCACAACAGTAATCTAAAGCCAACTATACCTGATGAGCTCTGCAAGTCAAGGGAAGTGCCGGGAGGGACGAATCCTAAGTTCTTCCCGCGACCTGGACGGCGCTTTACCGACGAGAGGAGGTCGAATCCTGGGATGGGGATGGCCTCCGCGACTGTCCCCGTGTTTTCAACATTTTGCTGGGGAGTAGAAGTGCGTACTGGCGAGCTAGGCCTCTACGAGTCCAGCCCCAAGGTTCCGAAGGGAGGTGACGGGTCCAGGGGAGATTTTCCAGAGTTCTAAACCGCGAGTCCACAAGTATGTCTTTGGCTCGCGGGGTGGGGTCTCGCTGTGTGACGACTCCGCCACCGTCCAGTTGGCTGTCTGTGTCGTCGCAGACATCGACAATGTTTTTGCACTTGTCATGGGCAGGCCGATTAGAGGAGTCGGCGCCATGCTCCAGGATTGTCGTCAGGTCGGCGAGGATGGGCTCGACTGCCGGAGGAAATAGATTCACCCTCTTGGAGGGGTAGGGCTCGGCCGAGCCACTCTGCAGGACAGTGAGTGAAACCGCCGTCAGGGAAGCTATGCGAGCAGAGGAGACATGACGGGCCCGGTTAAGGCATTCTTTGATCTCCTTCGGGATCGACATCACAACAGGGCTATAACAAGGGGGATGGCAAGAGTCAGGCAGATATGCGGGTGTATTTATATAGCCGCAGGTGGACACCACAAGAAGATTCCCTCTGGCTCACCCCGCACTCGCCGAACACTTGGGGTTGGATGTTTCTTTCCGAGCTTTGCCAAGCTCAAAAAGAGCGGAGATTATGTACAACCCCGTATCCGGCGAGCGGGATGGACCAAGCACCAGACCAGTCGGCTCAAATCATCCAGGCCCCAGGCGAGCTCGGCAGAGAAATCCGAGCCCGAGCTCGGCATTCGTCGACCGCAAGCTCGACATTCCCCGAACCAAGCCAGGGTTAGTCGAACTGAGGTCGAATATTGGAGGACAACTGATGGGCGAGGTCGCCGTCCCAGCTCGCGCTTGCGCAAAGGAGATTGGCAACAGCAGGTGAGCCGGATCATTAGGGATCGGCGAGCTCCCAAGCTCGCCTAAATCTACGAGGTGCTTTTGACTATTTTGCCCCCGCCGGTCTGCCCATTGCCCTTCGAAACAGCGGAGTTTGGCTGCTGGCATAACTTCAGGTCAGTTCAGTTTGATTATTGGCAGTTCAAATCCTGAAATCTATAAATAAGACCCAAGTGGTACCCCAGAAGGCACAGATCGTGTGCTCTCTTGCACCAGCTCTCAAGTGATTTTTGAGGGTACCTTAGCTCAACGTTTGGCTAAGGAGGGGCAACGCTCTCAGATCTTCCGGGTGTGTGGTGGGTGATTCATGGAAATCGACAAGCGCACCGATCGCACAAGTAATAAAGTTTGGGAATAAATCCCCGAGTTTCGGTCTCTTGAGGAATGCAATTAGCATAGAGCGGTGACAGTTCAGAAAATATTGTTAGGATGATTGTACTCAGAAAAGTTAAAAAAAGGGGCTTACGAGATTGTGGTTTCTTGATCTAATAAGCTACTTAATACTACGCGGGTCGAAGGCACCGCTTCGCAAGGTGAGGTGAGTGTATGGGCCGCGATGTCGAACTTCGGTTGGGCGAGTGGACGGAAAGCTAATGGATGGAAGTGTTCTTGTGCGGAGTGCAGTCGGGTGAAACAAGGGTATGGAGTGGATGTGGAGTGGGCGAGGCGCATTCACAACACATAACTCAAAAGCAAATGAAAACTACAAACATCCACTTAGATATAGAGTAGAAAGTGTAGTCCATTACAATAGCGAATCATTCCATACAACGGAGGAAAGGGAAGAGGAGTAAACCACAAGAGGGTGAAGGTCCACCACAAGTCGTGGCCGGAATAGAGAGTTGTCAATCTGCTTCCGGTTTCAGTCCGAGCAGGCTTCCGGTACCAAAGAGCTGTCACCTCGAGGGCCTTTGAGTCCATTCTCTAGGTCGTCTTCTTCTCCAACTCCGATGGAAAGCTTGGAGTTGAGGTCATCAATGGTCGGGGGCTTCGCCGGAGGGTTTGGAAAGCTTCAGAATCTCCAGCTACTGACTCCCAACGAAGGTGGAAGTGGATGGAGCAGCTGGACGAGTAGAACGACACCTCCCGTGCACTCTCTGATCGCAGAAATGTCCCGTCGTGCCCTAAATCGCGGAGCAGGCCCTTAAATACGGAGGTAGAATAAGCAGAGCGAACGATCAGTGGTGCACGACCAGTGGTTGTGCGCACTATCGGTCGATGATCGTGTGCAATTTCCAATTAAACCTGCAGCTTGGACAGAAACATCAGCAGATATGCGCACGATCAGTGGCGCACGACCGGTGATCGTGCGCACTGAATCCACTGATCGTGCGATTGGCTAAGACAGAACTGCAAAAAGCAAGAGGTAAAAGCGCACGAGCAGTGGCGCACGACCAGTGGTCGTGCGCACAATGGCCAGTGCTCGTGCGATTACCCTGGCAGAACTAGGAATAAGAAGAGCACAAAGCGCACGATCACCAGCGCACGACCAATAATCGTGCGCAATAGGTCCAGTGATCGTGCAATCTTAAAGACAGAACTGGGGAAAAGTAGAATGTAATGCGCACGATCAGTGGCGCATGACAAGTGGTCGTGCACAGTGAGTCCAGTGATCGTGCGTAATGTTCCTGTATCGTCGGGGTATCCCGAGCGGTTCCGGAGCACGCACACGACCCATGCACTAGCAGAAGAGGCAGATAGGCCACCAAAAGTGCACACCACATTCTCAAGACACAGCGAAAGAACAAGTAATACAAACAAAAATACAGAAATATCTAAAGCTCACCGAAAACGGGTCTAAAGTGCACTTAATCATGAAATAGGCAAATAAGCAAATATAAGTAGATATAGCTCTCAAGTGTAGTGCTAAGATGACAAAACTAACCCAGATGAGTCCAAAAATCAGTGTAATATTTGGACTCATCACACCCCCGGGCTTACCCATTTGCGCGTCCCGCGCAAATCATTACTCCGTGGACTGTAAAAACAGCTAGTTGCCTTAGAAACTTCAAAATAAAGTAGGACGAGAAATCAAATACATCATGCACATAGAAAGTAGAATAGAAAAACTTTTTAATTATACTACGGAGCTTAAATTATTCGACAGAGGTAAATAAATATTGTGTCTACTTAAAATTAGAATTCTGGAGAATCATTCGGTCATATGTACGGAGAAAGTAGACAGACCACTAAGGTGAGCATTGCCCAAGACCAGTGCTCAGGATCACCTCCAAAGGAATCCATCAATGTCGAGGACTATACGCTTGCCCATTCACACTCTCTCTGCGGCACTAGTTCGACCTAAGCGTGAATCTGTAGGACTTTAGGATAGTCGTGGGGCTTGGGTTACGGTGAGTTAAACAATGATAAACATGGAGGCTAAACACCTAACCCAAATGAGCTATCATAAAAAGAATCCATCAGCTAACCAAAATATATGTGGGTACACCACACTCCCAGACTTAACTTTTAACATATGGGTGTGTGCACCGCCTACTCCAAATACAAAATCTTTTCAAATAGGATTTTCAATTTTTTCTTTTTTTTTCACTTTTATTCTTTTTTTATACATGTTTTTCAAATCATCGTTTTCAAATCACTTTTCTTTTAACAAATTCAGTAAATAAATCTATGGAGCACATCCACACATTCACAAAGAATATCACCACATCAACACCCCAACATGAAAAATGTAAAACTCTAAAGCTCAACTTAGGTGTGCGACTAGGATTGGCTATGCGGCTTTGGTGAAATCATGGTGGAGCCGAATCAAAAGAAGGGGTAGGCACAACGGGGCTAGCGAGAAAAAGAGTTTAGGAATGGTACAAAGCTCAACCGGGCCAAAATAATGGCCTACATCACACTCACGCTAGACTACCCATGCACCAATGCTTCGAGAGTAGCTTGGATCAAGTTCTCAGTTCCCGAAAAATACGATCTTTCCCCCCGACTTGAGCAATACGAGTCTAGTGACGGCTACACTCATCTTTACACTACCATTCGATTACTCCAGATTCTACAATTTTAAGTAGCACAAACAAAATTTACTTTTTCAGAATAAATTTAAGTCTACGAGTATGAATAAAAAGTAATCCTATACTATTTCTATGCAAATCATGAGCACTCGATTAGGAGCACTGCATGAGTTTCGAACTACTATATCCCAAAATCCTAAGTCAGCACCACATTTTAGAGTTTACACAAAAGTAATACATTTGCCTTGAGCCGCGCGCATGGTTAAGTGCGCACTCATGTGGGTGATTCAGTTTGTGCAATTAGTGATGATGAAATAAATAAATGCAGACTAGTATGCAATAAACTGTGCTGTGTAGTGATCATAGGCACCTCCACCCCCAGACTAGAATATGACAATACGAAAAAGTAAAACACGTAAATAAAAATAAAGGGCTAGGGGAAGAAGTACCTATGCTCAAAATTGAGCATACCGGTCATGCGACGAGAAATCCAAGTGCGGCCAAGTTGCCGCGCCTCAAAAATTCCCGCACCTGCGATTAAAATACGCACGCAAAACAATATATATATACATATATATATATATATATATATATATATATATATATATATATATATATATATATATATATATATATATATATAAAGAGCTCAAAACACAGCACATGACCAAATGGTCCAACATGGGTTGTCTCCCGAAAGCCCTTTTGTTTACCATATTTAAGGTGGACCAAATACCTGTATTAGCAGTTATAATAAAGAGTTCTTTGCAGTTTGAAAAGGAAGAAATAAAATAGATGGAACTGAGTTCCATACACAGCGAGAAAACAGAAAGAGGAGGGTATGCAGAATGATGGTATTGCAATTAGCTATAAGCGGATTTGTGGTAAGTCTCTCCGGTGGGGTGTGAGGGGACGACAAATTGTCTTTTTGCGTTGGGGGAAGGGGGTTTCCCCTTACTCCGATTGCGCTCTTCCTCGCGCCGAAGGCAGCATAGTGCTCGTCGCGTAAACGCTTTGCCTCTTTAAGTTTCTCTATCGTGGGAGACTTCCAATGGATGTAGTCTATGGGTTTTCCTATTTTTGTGGTTGGTGGCGTCCTGTCCTGCACCGTGACGGCAACCGGATCTTCCCAAGCTACAGATCTCTTAACAGAGTTATCAGCAGTGTTATACAAATAAGTGTCTAGGGATTTATCCAGGATAAAACTCGGTTCGCCATGCTCAAAAATAGACTTGGCTGAAAGTAGAAAGGCAGTCGTGGCTTTGGCACACTCGATCTCTTCTTTGACCAATAACTCTTGATTCTCATCTATCTCCTGGGAGAGTCCTTTCTTTGTCTTCTCTTCCGGATGTGCTTCTTCCAATGTTGGGAGTCCTGAATCAATCTTGGTATCTGTGACACTCAGAAAATTGTTATTTTGGATGGGAGAGGGATTTATGGATGTGTTATCGTGGGCGAAATCTTCGGCCGGCCAAGTGACACATCCTTTGGAAAAGTCAAGGGATGCGCCGCTGGCCGTCAGGAATGGGACTCCTAATATAGGAATAGAGTTATTTTCCCTTGGTCCAAAAACCTGGAAGTCAGTGGTTAAACGTTTTCCGTGGACCTCGATTTCGACTTCCCGAACACCTCCCTCGGTGTCCACCAAATTTCCATTCGCTAAGATAAGCAACTTTCGGTTTTCAGTGTCGACTTGTAGGTGCATCTTCGCAACATCTTGCAGGGTGAGGATGTTTATTTTACAATTGATTACGAATTCGTTGCTTTTTCCCAAATTTTCCTCCCCAAGGCTTTTACTTTGCTCATGGGGGTTCTTTTCGGTGTTACTAGGTAAGGTGCCTTGGGTGCGCTCGGATACCACTTGGGCCAATTGACCCAATTGTGCCTCCAGTTTGCGCATCGAGTCGGCTTGATTTGTCTTGTTGGTTTGGGAAATTTCAACGAATTTCTCGAACATCTCTTCCAAAGAACGTTTTTTAACGGCGGGGGGCCCTTGTGAATAATTTGGTTGAGGCGGCCGCGGTTGGCTTCCGGAGGCATACACATCTTTTTGATGCTGCCCCGGTTGACATCTTTGGCCAGATGCGTTTGGATTCCAAGAAAAGTTGGGGTGGTTTCTCACCCCCGGGTTGTATGTGTTTCCTTAAGGCACCCCCCTGTTTTGATTTGCTACAAAATTAACTAACTCATTCAGAAAATAAGATTCGTCTGGTACCTCGAATCCTAGGCATTCGAAGCCATGGTGGTTGGTGCTTCCGCAACCTTGGCATGAGATTGCCATCACTGGGGAGGCGGCGATAGGTTTGAGGATATCCACGGCGAATACTCCGTTTGTGCTTCGTGGGATGTTTCTTCCAGCGGTCCAGTAAGCGTTGTGGGTGGCAGTGTCTTGTAAGATTCTCAGAGCATCATTTGGAGCAAGGTTCATGATTGTTCCTCCGGAGGCGGCATCGATCATGGCTCAGTGGTGGCGTTCAATAGCGAAGTAGAAACTTTCGACGAGGTTCCACGTTTGGAATCCATGGTTAGGGCACTTCCACAGCAGCTCGTTGAAACGCTCCCAAACTTCGGCTAAACGTTCTTGATCGACTTGCCGGAAGTTGGCTATTTCTCGCCTCATGCTCACGATCCGATCTACTGGGTGGAACTTAGCTAGGAATTTTGTGTTCAAAGCCTCCCAGGTGGTGGCTGTTCCAGGTGGGAGGGAATGAAGCAATGTCTTGGCTTTGTCCCTTAGTGAAAAATGGAAGAGGCAGAGCTTGACTATTTCATCCGGGATTCCAGCGTAGCGAAACGTGGCGCAAATTTCGGAGAATTCTTCCAGGTGAAGATGGGCGTCTTCAGTGGCCATTCCTGAGAACGGAGCGTTGTTCCGAATGATATTCAGGATAGCTGTTTAATCTCGAACTGTTGGTTGGTGATTGCAGGCCCGAAACCAGGGTATATGCTCCCGACGGTAGGTATAGTGTAATCCCTCATGGTGCGGACCTGGGGATTGTTCACTTCATTTTCGTCGCCATTTCGGTCGCCAGGAGGTATCCCTCCAAATCAGTTGCTGGCATCGATATTCAACTAGTCTCCCAATGAGACTAAAGTGATGGCTGCGGCGCGTCTTCATGCTAGGATTGTACGTTCGATCTCTGGGTCGTAGGCTACAAGATCTCCTGTGGCTCGACCCTGCATTCACTGCGGCAAACTACACAAGGAAACAACAGTCAAAAACACTAACTCTT
Organism: Platanthera guangdongensis; assembly: GCA_039583875.1. NCBI lineage: Eukaryota > Viridiplantae > Streptophyta > Magnoliopsida > Asparagales > Orchidaceae > Platanthera > Platanthera guangdongensis. The sequence goes on along the minus strand of CM077149.1, from coordinate 7,151,745 downwards.
ATAACAATATTTTCAGTCATCCTGAGTCGCTCTATAGTTGCATTCCCCGGCAACGGCGCCAAAAACTTTATGCGTGGAAATCGGCAAGTGCACCGATCACACAAGTAATAAAGTTTGGGAATAAATCCCCGAGTGTTGGTCTCTTGAGGAATGCAATTAGTATAGAGCGGTGACAGTTCAGAAAATATCGTTATGAGGGTTATACTCAGAAAAGATAAAAAAGGGGGCTTGTGAGATTGTGGTTTCTTGATCTAATAAGCTACTTAAGACTATGCGGGTCGAAGGCAGTGCTTCGCAAGGTGAGGTGAGTGTATCGGCCGCGATGCCGAACTTCGGTTGTGCGAGTGGACGGAAAGTTAATGGATGGAAGTGTTCTTGTGCGGATTGCAATCGGGTGAAACAAGGGTATGGAGTGGATGTGGAGTGGGCGAGACGCATTCACAACACACAACTCAAAAGCAAATGAAAACTACAAACATCCACTCAGATATAGAGTAGAAAATGTAGTCCATTACAATAGCGAATCATTCCATACAATGGAGGAAAGGGAAGAGGAGTAAACCACTAGAGGGTGAAGGTCCACAGCAGGTCATGGCCGGAATAGCGAGTTGTCAATCCGCTTCCGGGCTCAGTCCGAGGAGGCTTCCGGTACCAACGAGCTGTCACCCCGAAAGTCGTTGAGTCCGTTCTCTAGGTCGTCTTCTAATCCAACTCCGGTGGAAAGCTTGGAGTTGAGGTCATCAATGGTCGGGGGCTTCGCCGGAGGGTTTGGAAAGCTTCGGAATCACCGGCTACGGACTCCCGATGACGGTGGAGGTGGATAGAGCAGCTGGAGGAGTAGAACGGCACTTCCCGTGTACTCTCTGATCGTAGAAATGACCCGTCGTGCCCTAAATCGCGGAGCATTCCCTTAAATACGGAGGCAGAATAAGCAGAGCGCATGATCAGTAGCGCACGACCAGTGGTCGTGCGCACTGTCGGTCGATGATCGTGCACAATTTCCAATTAAACCTGCAGCTTGGACAGAAACATCAGCAGATATGCCCACGATCAGTGGCGCACGACCGGTGGTCGTGCGCACTGAATCCACTGATCGTGCGATTGGCTAAGACAGAACTGCAGAAAGCAAGAGGTAAAAGCACACAAGCAGTGGCGCACGACCAGTGGTCGTGCGCACAATGGCCAGTGCTCGTGCGATTACCCGGGCAGAACTAGGAATAACAAGATGACAATGCGCACGATCACCAGCGCATGACCAATAGTCGTGCGCAATATGTCCAGTGATCGTGCGATCGTCAAGACAGGACTGGGAAAAAGGAGAATGTAATGGGAACGATCAGTGGCACACGACCAGTGGTCGTGCGCAGTCAGTACAGTGATCGTGCGCAGTGTTCCTGTATTGTCGGGGTCTCCCGAGCAGTTCCGGAGCAAGCGCATGACCCATGCAGCAGCAGAAGAGGAAAATAGGCCACCAAAAGTGCACACCACATTCTCAAGACACCGTGAAAGAACAAGTAAAACAAACGAAAATACAGAAACATCTAAAGCACACCGAACACGGGCCTAAAGTGCACTTAATCATGAAATAGTTAAATAAGAAAATATAAGCAGTTATAGCTCTTAAGTGCAGTGCTAAGAGGACAAAACTAGCCCAGATGAGTCCAAACATCAGTGTATTATTTGGACTCATTAGTGGGTCCTCCCCGCCGAGCCCGTGGGTCAGTTCTTTCCTATTTTCCTTGTTATTTTGCTTGCAGGAGCGAAGTAGGTGCGCGGTCATCGCTTCCCCAAGGGTGAACTCCACAAGTGACCGAGATTTTGGTTTCAACAAAATAAACATTGGGTATACAAGAATGCATAAATTTGAACAAAACTATGCATATAAAATAATATAACTGTAATAATAAAACCTGAAAAAAATCAACTGACATCCATTACAGAATATACCATGAAGGAGCCGGACTAGCTCGATCTATGGGAGATAGAGAATAATTTAGACTGCAATCTGCTAGCACATCGAATACACAAGGTTCGTCAGGAAACTTCGTCGTCGCGTGAGGACCAAACCACATGCTACCACCATAGAAGCACCATCATGACCAACTGCACTCATGCACAAACTCCTCCAAACTGCTCCTAAGAGCTTGCACCTCAGATCCCACAGGATCTTCAAGTCTCATCGAAGATTGACTTCTCAGCCACAAGGGCCTACACTGAGTGGTCAGCATACCACCTACCCCAGACTATTAAGCCCTACACTCAGGATGGGAGGACAACCCTACCTCAGATCCCAAAGGATACTACCTCAGAGCTCTGTAGTGCTCCTACACTCAGTGTCCCGTAAGCCACCTACCTCGACCTTATCTCTAAGGCCTACATCTTAGGCTTTTCAGCCCTATAACTTCAGTCATAGGCCCTACTCTCAGAGTGCTGCATCACTCCTACAACTCAATACCCCTCCAGGTACCTACCTCAGTGCCCCTCCAGGAACCTACAGCTCAGTGACAAGATTGTCACCTACCTCAGGCACAAAGGCCCTACACTCAGAGAGCAACACTCTCTTACCTCAGACACTTAAGCCCTACAACTCAGATCATCAGTTGGATCCTACCTCAGTACCCTAACAGGGCACCTACCTCAGTGATAAATTTGTCACCTACCTCAGGCACAAAGTGCCCTACACTCAGATTCAATAAACCTTAATCCTATAAGAAATAAATACAGAGAATGAAGAACTTAAAATAACTGACTCAGAGAAATAACTCTGTGTCAACTTTGCCGGACTGAGTAGATTTCAGTCCAGCTCACCTACTGTAGAAGGAATCAGCCTTCTTCTACAGCTATCACTTATTACTACTGCACTGATGAGCAACTTCCACCTTGCTGAGAGATGAATCAGCTAAACTATTATGTAGGGAACAACCTTGCTGAGATTGAAGAGCTTCAGCTATCCTTTCTTGCCTTCAGGATATCATGGCTGGACTTCAGCTTTCAAGCTTGATCGGAAGTAAAATGTCCAGCCATCTCTATCAATTTCTTTTTTTGTTCCCTTGATTTGTTAACCCTAATCCTTTACTGTTTCGCCTTTTATATGTGTTGATTTGAATCAACGACACCATAGTATGTGGTCCCACTAAGGATTGGTGAGCGTCATCTCCATTAAAATGAGACAAAACATCTTTTGACACTGTAATAGCTTTCCCGCAACAGCTTCCTGTAATTTTTACTTTGATGACATCAGCAGTGGTCATCAATATCTGGACTTAGAAAATATTCTAGAATCCCATCAAACGTTGAGTGATGTTGAGACACTCAATGCCATCAGCCTTGACACTCAGCGCTTCTGGACTTAGAAAATTTCCTGGCTTTATCTCAACGGTTTTGTCTCTGCGGTCTCAGAGGTTTTCTATTATTAGATGATACAAGTCTTTATCTCATTGCTTTCCTCTTATCTGTTGTCTCAGCGGTTTTTGCACTTTAACTGTCTCGGCAGTTTTGTCTCAGCGGTCTCAGCGGTTTTTCATTTATCTGCTGAGACAATTCTTTGTTTCAGTGCTTTCTTATTCATTAGAAGTGTTGAGTGAACCTGCTTCACTCAATGCTTCTGGACTTGGGAAAATTCCAGCTAATTCTGCTCTCAGCTATTTGCCCCTTATCTATCTCAGCTCTTCCTGCTTTATTTAGAACCGTTGAGTGAACTTGCTTCACTCAACGCTTCCGGACTTAGAAAATTTCAAGCTAACTTTGTTTCTGCTATCTCAGCTATCTCAACGACATCTTCTCAGCTGTCTCAACGCCATCTTCTTAGCTGTCTCAATGCCATCTTCTCAGTTGTCTTCATCTGTCTCAACACTATCTTCCCAACTGTCTCAGCTGTCTCAGTGGTCTCAATGCCTTCTTCTCAGTGGTTTCAATGCATATGCCTTAAATTTTCTGGCTTTAGATTGACAAGCTTTGTGCTGAGCTCGACGAACTTTGATCTTCTTAGCACTCTCAGCGCTTTTTGCCTTAGTCAAATTTTCTCTTGCATTTGCTTGATAAGCATTGGGCTAAGCATGATAAACTGTAACCTGAGATCGACGAACTTCAAGCAAAGTTCGACGAATTTTGTATCCTGAGTTCTTAAGCTTATGCTGAGTTGAGCTCAACAATCAACGAGCTAAGTTCGACGAACTCTGAGCTGAGTTCGATGAATTTTGAGTTCACTGCCCAACTCATTTTCTTTCACTTATCCAATCATGGACTACCTGCATGCATGAATTAAAGCACACATCAAATATATTATGTGTGTATGTCATTGACCTGTTTGACTTCTTACAAATCTGGGATATTGGGATCAATAGACCCAACAAGGTTTGTAGAAGGATTCTCTTCATTGTCCGTGTCGTTGACTAAATTGACGCAGAAGAAAGCAGCTTTTGTTTGGAGCGATAAGTACGAGGAAGCTTTTCTGGAATTGAAGAATAGATTGTGCACTGCTCCAGTGTTGACCTTCCCAATGGAAGTATTAGAATATGTCGTTTATGTTGATGCATCACATGTTGGTATTGGTTGTGCGTTGATGCAAGAATAAAATTTAATTGCATATGGGTCAAGACAGCTAAAGGTTCATGAAAGGAATTACCCTACGCATGATCTAGAGTTTGCGACTGTGATTTATGCCCTAAAGTTGTGGAGGCACTTGCTGTATGGCGTATTGTGTAAGATTTATACCGATAATAGGAGTTTGAAGTATGTCTTCACTCAAAAGGAATTGAACTTGCGCCATCAGAGATAGTTAGAGTACGTGGCTGATTATGAGGTTGAGATTCTATACCATCTTGGAAAAGAAATGTGGTAGTCGACGCCCTGAGTAGGAAGATAGGGAAAATTTTCAACCTCTCCGTAGATTTATTGGTAGAAAAAGTTTTCTTGATGAACATCTCTGTTGGAAGTTGTGACTTGCCAAGCATTTTGGATGTGTTTGAGCCTTCATGGATTTCCCTTACGAGGCTGCATCAGAAGGACGATCCGAATTTTCTACACCTTCGTAATAGAACTGAGAAGGGGAAGTTACCAGACTTTTTGATCGATGATTCAGGTACCTTGAAGTATCACTATCGATTTTGTATCCCCAATGTTGAAGGTATCAGAGTTAAGTTATGCAGTGAAGTGCATGGTTCGAGTGTTGCCTATCACCTCGGTTCAACTAAGATGTATCAAGATCTAGAACAGATTGTCTGTTGGTTTGGGATGAAAGGTGACATAGCCAAGTTTGTGTCTGAATGTTTCACCCGCGAATGAGTTAAGGCTGATCATGGAAGGCCCGGTGGCAAGCTAACTCCCTTAGATATCCCAAGTTGGAAGGGGAGAGTATTTCGATGGATTGTATTACTGTATTACCGAGATCTCCCCGAGGAAATGATTTAGTTTGGGTTATAGTAGATAGACTGACGAAGTATGCTCACTTCGTACCTTTTAAGATTGATTACTCCATGAAGAAGATAACAGAGTTGTACCTGGAGGAGGTTGTTAGGCTACATGGAGTGCATGTTAGTATTATGTCAGATCAAACTCCAGGTTTACATCTTGCTTATAGAAAAGCTTGCAAGAAGGGTTGGGTACTGATCTGAGGTACTCCATCACTTATCATCCGCAGACTAATGGTCAAACAGAGAGAGTAAATCATATTATGGAGGATATGATCAGATGTTACATTTTAGACCACGGAGGAGCGTGGGATGAGCGACTCAGATTGATGGAGTTTGCTTATAATAATAGCTACCAGGAAAGTTTGTAGATGGCCCTGTTTGAGGCTTTGTATGGGAGGCATTGCAGAACTCCCTTATTTTGGGATGACGTCGGTGAGATACCGTGGTTGGGTCCTGATGCTTTAGAAGAAATGGAAGTTTCTGTGAAGCTTGTTCGAGAAAAGCTCTGTGTAGCTCCGGAACACTATGAAAAGAACGACAATCGATAAAGGTCTGATTTCAAATTTTCAATAGGGGACATGGAATTGCTTAAGGTTTCCCCGATATCTTGAGTTAAAAGGTTTGGTAAGAACCATAAATTGGACCTGAGGTATGTGGGGCATGTTGGATCCCTAGTTTAATTTGGGCTAGGTTTACTAAGTTAGGATCTTATGACCCATCATGTATAGTCAGGGTCATAGTTGTGTCCTAGAGTCTAGTCCAAGTCCTCTGAAGCAAAATCTCATGGACCAGCTATCATCAGACTACCAGAGACTCAAGACTTAGAGATTTTCCAAAGACTTTATAAAATTAGTTCGACGTTCGTCGAACTCAGGTCGACGATAGTCATGCTCAGCTCGATGATTTTAGAGATAATTCTCTGAGCTGAGCTCGACATACTTCATTCTCTGTTCGACGATCTTTGGACTCTGCCTTTTTCATTTAAAGTCCAAACTTTGTTCTCTAGACACAGGTCGACGAACTTAGTCCTCTAGTCGACGATTTCTCGATTCTTTACTTCAACTCTTTATAGCTAGAAGTTTGTCAAACTTTCTAATTCCAGAATCATCTTCAGTCGACGAACTCAAGATTCTCAGCTCGACGAACTTTGACCACTTTGGCAAGTTTTATCAAGCAACAGTTAGTGGTCCTCAGCTCGACGAACCTAATTCTCAGGTCGACGAATCCAGTTCTCAGCTCAACGATCTTGATGTGCAGAAAATGCAAAGTTTTTAGTGAGTGCAGATCTGTTTTCAGCTCGACGATCTTGGAACTCAGCTCGACGAATAGAAGCTGTCTGGTTGACAAACACATCTTCTCAGATCGACGAACTGTGGACTCAGCTCGACGATTTCTGTTATTTGTTCGACGAATCCAGACTTAGTCATTTCCAGCCTTCTGTCCCCATCTTAATGCAGTAATTCCTAAGTAATTAATGCTTCAATATTCTCTGAATATAACCGTTAGATGGAGCATTGATTATGGTATTCTCCAAGATTATTGCTTTCTGTTTTTCCATGGGACAGTTGGGGAAATAAATCAATGTTGTTTATTCTTAAGGCCATCAACATTGATTATAGAGGATTTCAAAAATTCGAAAGACAATTTCAACAAGAAATATAAAAGTGTTTTTCTCTTTTCCTGGAGACAACAACAAGAAGAAGTAGAGAAGATTTTCATAGTCAGATAATCAACAAACTCAATTAGTCACAACTTTCTAAATCTCTCTCATAGAAATCTGATACAGAAAAGAAGCCCTAGACCAGAAGAACATCTGCTACCTGAAGAAGAAGAACAATCAATCAAAATCAAGAGTCTTCTTTCTTCAACTCTGCAGGATACTTCAAAGGACAACAATACATCTATGACTCATAGAAGTTCCGGAAGATCTCTCTGGTCAAGTATTAAAGATTGAAGGCCTATCACCCTGAAGCAAAGCTCCAGATATCCTGAACCCCTCTATATCTCAGGGGGAGCTATTTGCTACCATCAAATCCACTAAGCCTTCTTAGTTGTTTATTGAGAAAGAGAAGACACAATCATCTCTCAACCACCCCCCACTGTATAAAGGGTTCTTAACTCACTTCAAAAGTTATTCCTGGTTGCAAGTCTCCTGACCCGAAGACTTGAGGTTTGGTTTTGAGCACCTGATCAAAAGCTCATTGGTGTCAGGCACCTGATCAAAAATCTGAGTGGATTCCTACCAGGGTGGTAGAATAGTGGATGTACCCAGGTTGGGGAACCACTATAAATTTCTTGTGTTGTCTGGTCACCCCTTCCTTTTGTTCTTGCTGTGTTTCTGCTTATTAGGATTGCTGTGCTTTTACATTATTAATTTGTTTGTGCATTTTTCAATTACAGCAAAAGCTGTAAATGTTTTTAAGGATTTAAGAATACTCTATTCACCCCCCCCCCCTTCTAGAGTATTTCAGGTCTAACACATCACTTTCAATTGGAATCAGAGCAGTGTTCCTTTGGTTGTACAAGTTAAATCTTGAACCAAAAGATCCTGAGTTAGATATGAGTTATTTTATTTCTTCCTTATAGATTTATAAACACAGCATGACACAGAACAAGAACTATGCAAGCACCAGACCTCCAGTTTGCAACCTGAATATGTTTGCCATCTGGAAGGCAAGAATTAAGCTGTACATGAACTCTATTGATGAAGACATCTACAACTCTATTTTGATAGGTCCCCCACATGCATCTACTTGTGCAATATCTTCAAGCACAACTGCAGTTCCACCACCTGAGTGGACTGAGGCCCAGAGAAAGGCAAAGGTTGCTGATGCCAAGGCAATGAATATACTGGCACAAACCATGTCAGATGATATTTTCCAGAAGGTTGCTGAATGCACTTCAGCCAAAGCCATTTGGTATTCCCTTAACCAAATGGTGGCTGGATCAGTAGATGAAAGAAAGGATTGGAGATCCAATCTCATATCCTTATGTGAGAATTTCAAAAAAGAAGAAGCTGAGTCAGTAGCTGACATGTATAACAGGTTATACTCAATCATAAATGGGCTAAAAACCTTGGAAAAGGACATCACCCTCACTGAGGTGAATGATAAGATCCTTATATGCTTCCCAAGCTCATGAGATTCAAGAATCTGGCCCATCAAGGAGGCCAGAAGCCTAAATGAGATATCCACTGAACCTCTCTTAGGCAAACTAAAGTCCTATGAACAACTGATTAAATCCAGAGATGCAGCTGAGCAGAGAACACCCCCTCCAGTAAGAAAAGAGTATAGAATTACTTTCAAGGTAGCTGAGGAGACAGAGACTTCAACTACAAATAAAGAGCTGATGAGTCTATTTGCCAAAAGATTCTATAAGATGACAAGAAAATATTTCAGCAGGAAGTCATCCAGACAGGATGACAAACTAAGGTATGATAAAATACCAACTAAAGACGTGGTGTGCTTTGGTTGCAGGAAACATGGACACTTTATCTCTGAGTGTCCAGAGAATCAGAAGAAGGAGAAGAGAAGAGAAAAGGATACCAGAAGAGAGCACAGCAGCAGACCTTCCTCCAGCAAATATAAGAAGAAGGAGAAAGGTTTTGTGGCTGAAACCTGGAGTGAAACTGAGGATGAATCCTCATCTTCCAGCTCCAGTGAAGATGAAGAAGAGGCAAGGGCCAAAGAGGTTTTCCTCATGGCAATTGATGCCGCCAGGAGCCATTCAGAAGAAGAAGAATCTGAAGATGAAGGAGCTTCTGAATCAGAGGCAGATCAGATACTATCCTCTTTTGATTACAGTTTTGATTCTTTTAAATCTGAATTCAAAACAATGTGCATAGTTTTGATTAATTAAGAAAATGAGATTAAAACTTTTAGGGAAAAATTAGGAAACCTAGAGAATGTCAACTCTGAAAACAATAGGTTAAAGTATGAATTAACCTTATCTAATGAACAAATAATTCTACTAAAGACTGAGTTGTGTGATGCTAAACAACTTGAGGAAACTCTCAATGGGAGAAGCCTCAAGCTGATGGATATCACAAGCACTGTAAATGCCAGACTTAATGGCAAGCTAGGCATGGGTGCTTCATCAAGTTTGCCCAATATTCTCAAGAAGAACATTCTGACAAGCCCAATCAAATTTGTTTCAGCTAAGGGGAAGGAAAAATTAAACAATAAACCAACCATAGAAAATATTCCAAAATCTATAGGTAAAAATAACAAAAACCTGAAAACCTTAAGTAAAAACAAGGTTCAACAGAATTCGTCGAACTTAGATCGACGAAATGCGGCCAGTTCGTCGAACGCAGATCGACAAACTCTGAATGAAAACTATAGTTATAATCATTCGTCTAACTACGATTGACGAACTCTGTATGGTTCGTCGAGCAGAGGTCGATGAACGTGGGGCACAGAAAAATGAATATGTTCATTCTCTAAGCAGAGATCGACTATCTCAACCCAATTCGTCGAACTCTGGTCGACGTACTTACAGAAACTCGTCGAACCCAGAAAGACTTAACCAAAACTATAATTATAACAGCAACTCAAATAATTCTAGGAAACCATTTAATCCTATTGCTGATTGGTTTATACCACCTAGGAGATATCACCCTTTAGGATATAAATCTCAACCTAAATTTTCTGTAATTTCTAGCTTTTCATACCAACAAAATAAAGGACCCAAGGTAACCTGGGTCAAGAACAATTAATTGTTCTTCATTGCAGGTAAAGAGTTGTCTAGGTGTGAATCAAACATGGTACTTGGACAGTGGTTGCTCCAAACATATGATTCCAAATGTGGCCAGTCAGAAGTGTTTGGAGATGTGAAGATTGGAGCGGTCACATTCAAGAAAGTGACTTATGTCAGAGGACTCAAGCATAATCTCATCTCTATAAGTCAGTTATGTGATGAAGGTTATCTGGTACATTTCAACTCATCTTCTTTTACTATTTCTAATAATGAAAATCAAACTGTTTTAATTGGAAATAGATAAGGTAACATATACTTAGTTAATTTTCTTTCTGCCACTTCTGATATATGCTTACTTAACTTAATATGTAATCAGAATGATTTATGGCATAAAAGGCTAGGTCATGTAAACTTGAAAACATTGCTAGGCTATCAAAAGACAACCTTGTTAGAGGTCACCTTTTTTGTCCCTATAAGAAGGAAGGTCTTTGCAGTGCTTGTCAACTAGGCAAGCAAACTAAATATAGTTTTAAATTTGTTAATAAAAGTGATTCACCTAGGATTCTATACTTGCTACACATAGGATCTTTTTGGACCCATTGTTGTACAAAGCCTAGGATGGAAATCCTACACCTTAGCTATAGTGGATGACTTCTCAAGGTTCACTTGGGTATCCTTTCTGAGATCTAAGTCAGATACCTTTAAGGTTCTTACATATTTTCTCAGGACCATACAGAATTGAGTTCTGTACTCATGTAGCATTGATCAGAAGTGATCATAGACACAGAGTTTGAGTCTTCTTCTTATGCATGAGTTCTATGAGAAGGAAGGTATCAAGCATTGTTTCTCAGCTCCTAGAACTCCTCAATAAAATGGGGTAGCGGAAAGGAAAAATAGGACACTCATTGAAGCTGCAGGTACACTGCTTGTAGATGCTTACATGCCCCTAACATTTTGGGCAGAGGCTGTAAGCACAGCAAATTATGTCCTGAACAGGAGTTTAATTCATAACTAAAGAATAGGACTCCCTATGAATTGCTTAAAGGGAAGAAACCTAAAATCAACTATTTTAAAGTATTTGGATGTGTATGCTATATTCACAACAATAATAAGAGATACATTAGAAAGTTTGAGGCTAAGGCTGAAGAGAGAATTTTTCTAGGATATTCCCAAGTAAGCAAAGCCTATAGGGTTTTTAATAAATCATCATTGAAAATTGAAGAATCTATTCATGTTACATTTGATGAAACTAACATGTCTTGCAAGGAGAAAGAAGATTCTACCAATAGTACACTGCAGGTACCTCACTTATGTGAGAACATGGATGGACTAAACCTCACCCAAGAGGTTCCAACACATCTTTTCCACAAGTCAATGAAGGAATTGAAGATGAAGGCACTGAAGGAATGGATAATTCCTCAACAGCAAACATAATTCCACAAGAGGAATTAGTTTCAAATGCTGTTGAATAACCAACTCCACCCATTTACCTTATCACACTTAGGGATCACCCCAGATCTCAAGTGATTGGAGATATATCAGCAGGTGTACAAATAAGGCATCAACTCAATCAAGATTTGATGCATGCTTGTTTTCTCTCTCATGTTGAACCTCTATCAATCCATGATGCTGAGCAAGATGCCTACTGGATCATTGTAATGCAGGAGGAATTAAATCAATTTGAGAGATATAGAGTTTGGGATTTGGGTTCCAAGACCTCAAAACTACTCAGTAATTGGAACCAAATGGGTATACAAAAACAAGCTGGATGCCCAAGAAGTTATTGTGAGAAACAAGGCTAGGCTTGTTTCTCAAGGCTATAGGCAAGAAGAAGGGATAGATTATGACCAAACCTTTGCACCTGTTTCAAGGTTAGAAGTAATTAGAATATTCCTTGCCTATGCACCCTACAAGAGATTCAAGGTCTATTAAATGGATGTCAAAAGTGCATTTCTGAATAGAGTACTACAATAAGAGGTTTATGTTGAACAACCTCCATGTTTTGTCTCTCCAACTCACCCCTCTCATGTTTTTAAATTGCATAAAGCCCTCTATCGTCTAAAGCAAGCTCCAAGAGCTTGGTATGAGACCCTAGCTAGCTTTTTATTAGAACATAAATTCATAAGAGGCATAGTAGATAAAACACTTTTCACTAGACATCATAAGGACCAAAATTTATTGGTACAAATATATGTGGATGACATCATATTTGGGTCTACTGATTCCAAATTATGCAAGAGGTTTTCTGACCTCATGCATTCCAAATTTGAAATAAGTAGTATGTGTGAACTTTCCTACTTCCTTGGTCTCCAAGTGAAGCCGCTCCCTAATGGCATCTTCATCTCCCAAGCAAAATATGCTAAAGAGCTTATAAAGAAGTTTGGGATGGCTGATGCCTCAGCAAATAAAACACCTATGGCTACAAATGCTGTTGTGGACTCTGATACACATGGGAAACCTGTGGATCAGAAACTATATAGGGGCATTGTTGGGTCCCTATTATACCTCACAGCAAGCAGGCCTGATATCATGTTTGGCATATGCCTTTGTGCTAGGTTCCAAGTGAAACCTTAAGAATCTCATCTAATTTTGCTTAAAAGGATTTTAAGATATATAAAGAGTTGTCCTAATCAAGGCCTATGGTATCCTACTGAGTCAGAATTTGATTTAACTGGATATTCAGATGTTGACTTTGCTGGATGTAGGGTAGATAGAAAAAGTAACTCAGGATCTTGTCAGTTCCTTGGTATGAGACTAGTGTCTTGGTTTTGTAAGAAACAATCATCTGTGTCTACATCAACCGCTGAAGTAGAATACATTGCAGCTGGCAGTTGTTATTCCCAGATGTTGTGGATTCAGAATCAACTACTATATTATGGTCTCAACTTAAATAATTCAACTCTACTTTGTGATAACACAAGTGCTATAGCCATAGCACAAAATCCAGTCCATCACAGTAGGACTAAGCATATAGATATAAGACACCATTTCATTAGAGAATGTGTAGACAAAACCAAAATTAAGCTTGTCTATATCTACACTAATTTACAAAGGGCTGATATATTCACCAAACCCCAAGATGAGAGAAATCATCTATTCTTTATAAATTAGCTTGGAATGATCAATGGAGAAGACTTAGTTTAATTTATAACTGCACTCGATGAATTTTCCAAAGTTCGTCGTATGGAGTTCGACGAACTAGGGAAAGTTTGTGAGATACTCGTTGAACGGAGATCGACGAACTCTCTATGGGTGGAACAATTTTCGTCGAACGAAGATCGACAAACTTGCTTCAGAAGATATTCGTCGAACGGAGTTCGACGAACTGTCTTCAATTCTTTTGGATGAGATCGACGAATTATTTAACTCTAAATTATTTCATTGAACTCAGTTCGAAGAATTGTTTTTGTTTTCGTGAAACGGAGTTTGTCGATTCATATTCTGGAAAACCTTATATCTAGGTTTTCTTCGACTTCCGTCCCGCGCTTTCTGTTTTCTTGCACTTGATCGTCGTTTTTCTTCCTTGCAGGTAATTTCATGGCGATTCAAGCAGGAACCCTAGCTGCGATGAAGTTCGACACCGGCTTCCATGTCGACTTCGATTTATTTCAACATTCAGACCCGATCTTTCTGAATATTCTAGAACTTCTGGAAGAACAACAACTAATGAATCTGATGACAACAAGAATAAAACTATCTGGAACTGAGATTAGTGAATGGTTTTACAAATCTTCAACCACAGAGGAAAATACAATGAGTGGAATTATTGCGGGTAATACTGTTTCTCTCTCTCCCGCCGTTTTGATTGAAATTTTTGGACCGAGTAATGGAGAAGATGATATAGAAATTGATAATGAAGAATATGACATGATATTAAACATGATGGGTTGTTCTGGGGATTACCCTAATAAATTATTGAAGAAACACTTGTCTGTAGAATTTAAGTTCCTTCCAGACATTGTCGAGAAAGTCTTGCCGGGCAAGCACTCAACAAACGATTATATAACCATGCATCAGTTTTTGGTTATGTGTGCAATAGTAAAAAAGAATCAGGCAAACTAGGCTCAGATTATCTTTGATCTAATCAGGAAGAAGAACAACAAAAAGAAAGTATGCTTTCGAAGGATCCTAGGGATCTTTTTGAAAGAAAAGGCTGCTGCATCACTAGTCTCCCCGACCATATGCATAAATGCCAGCAAAAGGCTAACCTGTGCCTTGTTTGGCAGACAGGAGAGGACCATAACAAATCCCTCTAAGGCTTCAACCTCTTCCACCATAGCTTCTGAGAGCACCAGGGCTGTTAGAGCCACTCCCCACCCCACTGAAGAGATCCATCCCTCACCTTCATCACTTCCAGCTATCGAAATTCAAATCCCATCCACAACCCAAACCATCATTCCAAATCCCACACCTCCATCATCCCCCATCCATATATCTCCTACTCATCTCCCTACACCTCCTCAATCACCTCAAGCTTCAGCAGCACCAACTCCTCCATCATCTCGCTTCCACCTTACCTATCCTCCATACTAGATTTTGATTTACTTTCCACTTCCCTCAATTCCCCTCTCCTCCAGACACCCAAATACAAGATGCCATCCCACCTCCCTCTCCACCAACAGTTATCATCCCTCCATCTCCACCAACAACTATGCCTCCAACTGTTTCCACCCAAACACCCTCAACACCTTCTTCCATTCCAACACTGGACGCCTCCACCATCTCTTATATTATTGCTCTCATCACACCCCTCCTCAAAACTCTAATAGCAGAGGCCATTACACCTCTTGCTACTTCCATTTCTACCCTATCTGCCCAGATTTCTGCCCTTTCTGCTGCCCCCTCTTCATTTAGGGGCCTGGTTCCAATTATTACTAAAACCAGGCAGGGGGAGATGCTTGATGAAGAAGCTGCAGTAGCTCTAGTAGTAGCAGCAAATTTAGTAGCAGCAGCTCCAGCTCCAGCTCCAGTAGATGCAGAGGCAGCAAAAACAGAAGATGATATAGATTTTAATGATTTTATTCATTTTATTGAGACTGACATGGATCTAGATGAGTCAGTTCAAGAAGAGATTATTACTGGTGGTGATTTCATTATAAATATCATAGTAGATTTAGAATATTTGTTGAAAAGTTTTGATACTACATTCTTGAGATTCCCTCTTGCAGAGTATAATAAGCCATCATTGGCTATTATTCCATATTCCTCTCCTATATGTCCACAAGTTGGAAAGCAACTAAGAGATAGTTTTGCTATTCCAGAGCTTGCAGTCATTCCATCCCCTCCAGAATTGATTTCTGCCCCCAGTTCTATTATGGATGACTCTCCATTGCCAGATCTTGATGACTTGATCTTGACTGACATTGAAGAAGAGAATATGGCAGCTGCTGAATGCACTATCAGAGTTAGTTCTCCAGTTCCTGTTAAAGTTTCTCCTCCAGCTCCATCTAATCCTGAGAAGCCTATTATTTATGCTAAGGCTCTGAAGGCTTTAAATGATATATATGATAATCCTCAGGGATATGATGATGATGATGAGGAGGATGAGGATGAGTATTCTGATGATGAACCCAAGAAGAGGCCAGTATCTAAGAAGAGAAAATCCCCCCTCCTCCTGCTCTTAAGCCAAATCCAGCCAATGACACTCCCTACTACATTATTCAAAAGATAACTCCATATAAAGGGATGCCAGCCTGGATGTGGATGTCAAAGAACCAGCAAAAGGAAAGAAGGAAAAGCAGAAGATACTCCCTTCCACCAACTCAGATATACAGAAAGGATCCACCTCCTCCTCCTCCTCCAGCTACTGGTACTTCAAGCTAATTTTGTCAAAGGTCTGCCCCAAGTTCAAACTTATCATAGACATCAAGGGAGATCATCTGGAAGCAGCCAGCATAGATATCATTCTTCAGGCAAATATCAACCCCAACAACAACAGCAGATTCAACATCAACAACAACAATCATTCCCTGCAGATCAAAAAGCTGAAAGCCCAAGAGACAAGCTTCTACTCCTGTTCCATTTGAAGATCCTAAAACAACAACTACAGCTAGAATGGCCAGGTTCCAAGAACTTGTAGGCCTTTCTACGATCAACAAGGCTAAAGTTGAAGGAAAGGATATATCAGAATATACAACCATGTCAAAGTACAGGAAAGAAGAACTTAAGAGGTTTGAGAAAGCTAACAAGTTTTTCAATGTTGATGATTACATGAAATTGCACCCAGAAGCAATAGTCCCCAGGGCTACATCTTTGAAGATTATAGGGGCTGATGATATGATAATGACTATGGTGCAAGCTACAAATCCCAACAGAGAAATTCTTTTTACTAAGCCTGGAGATAAAGGCAAAGAAGAGAATCCCGAAGAGAGGAAACAAAAGAAGTGATTCTAAACTGTTTTATTTCTGTTATATTTTTTATAACTGCTTTCTATTTCTGAACAAAGTTTATGTATATATATATCTACTGCATGTGTTATTGATCTCTGCCAGATATATGCTTTCTTGCTTTGTATATTTCAGTTTTAATTTGAGTCTGTAATTAGTGACCTCACCCAAATAGGGGGAGATTGTTGGATCCCTAGTTTGATTTGGGCTAGGTTCACTAAGTTAGGATATTGTGACCCATCATGTATGGCCAGGTCATAGTTGTGTCCTAGAGTCTAGGCCAAGTCCTCTGAAGCAACATCTCATGGACCAGCCATCATCAGACTACTAGAGACTCAAGACTTAGAGATTTTCCAAAGACTCTGTAAAATGAGTTCGACGTTCGTCGAACTTAGGTAGACGATAGTCATGCTTAGCTCGACAATTTTAGAGATAATTCTCTGAGCTGAGCTCGACGAACTTCATTCTCTGTTCGACGATCTTTGGACTCTGCCTTTTACATTCCAAGTCCAGACTTTGTTCTCTAGACACAGGTCGACAAACTTAATCCTCTGGTCGATGATTTCTGGATTCTTTACTTCAACTCTTTATAGCCAGAAGTTTCTCAAATTTTCTAAGTCCAGAATCATCTTCAGTCGACGATCTCAAGATTCTCAGCTCGACGAACTTTGTCCACTTTGGCAAATTTTAACTAGCAGCAGTTAGTGGTCCTCAGCTCGACGAACCTAATTCTTAGGTCGACGAATCCAGTTCTCAGCTCAACGATCTTGATGTGCAGAAAAGGCAAAGTTTCTAGTGAGTGCAGATCTGTTTTCATCTCGACGATCTTGGAACTCAGCTCGATGAATAGAAGCTGTCTGGTCGACGAACACATCTTCTCAGCTCGACGAACTGTGGACTCAGCTCGACGATTTCTATTATCTGTTCGACGAATCAAGACCTAGTCATTTCCAGCCTCCTGTCCCCATCTTAATGTAGTAATTCCTGAGTAATTAATGCTTCAATAATCTCTGAATATAACTGTTAGATGGAGCATTGATTATGGTCTTCTCCAAGATTATTGCTTGCCATTTTTCCATGGGACAGTTGGGGAAATAAATCAATGTTGTTTATTCTCAAGTTCGTCAGCATTGATTACAGAGGATTTCAAAAATTCGAAAGACAATTTTGACAGGAAATATAAAAGAGTTTTTCTCTTTTCCTGGAGACAACAACAAGAAGAAGTAGAGAAGATTTTCACAGTCATACAATCAACAAACTCAATTAGTCACTGCTTTCTAAATCTCTCTCACAGAAATATGATATAGAAAAGAAGCCCTAGACCAGATGAACATCTGCTACCTGAAGAAGAAGAACAATCAATCAAAATCAAGAGTCTTCTTTCTTCAACTCTCCAGGATACTTCAAAGGACAACATTACATCTATCAGTCAAAGAAGTTCCTGAATATCTCTCTATTCAAGACTTAAAGATTGAAGGCCTATCACCCTGAAGCAAAGCTCCAGATATCCTGAACCACTCTATATCTCAGGGGGAGCTATTTGCTACCATCAAATCCACTAAGCCTTCTTAGTTGTTTATTGAGAAAGAGAAGACACAATCATCTCTTTACCCCCCACCCACTGTATAAAGGGTTCTTAACTCCCTTCAAAAGTTATTCCTGGTTGCAAGTCTCCTGTCCAAAAGACTTGAGGTTTGGTTTTTGATCACCTGATCAAAAGCTCATTGGTGTCAGGCACCGGATCAAAAATCTGAGTACTCTTCTACCAGGGTGGTAGAAGAGTGGATGTACCTAGGTTGGGGAACCACTGTAAATTTCTTGTGTTGTCTGTTTGCCCATTCTTTTTGTTCTTGCTGTGTTTGTGCTTATTAGGATTGCTGTGATTTTACTTTATTAATTTGTTTGTGCATTTTTCAATTACAGCAAAAGCTGTAAAAGTTTTTAAGGATTTAAGAATACTCTATTCACCCGCCTCTAGAGTATTTTAGGTCTAACACATCACGTTTATGGCCATTTAAAGTTGTTGAGCGGATTGGTGTGTCAGCGTGTAGGCTAGATTTGCCTGCAATTTTTCCCGAGGTGCACGATGTTTTTCACGTGAGCCAATTGCAGAATTGTGTACTGAATGACATGCAAGTTCTTGATTATGTGCCCTAGTTGGAGCCCAACCTTTTTATGTGGAGGTTCCTGTTCACATTTTAGATACTCAAGATCGGGTATTGCGAAGGAAGATGATACTGATGGTTAAGGTTTTATGGCAGAGCTAGGAAGTGGAAAATGAGATTTGGGAGTTGGAGTCAGCTATGAGGGAGGCACATTCTCATATGTTTTCCTACTTTGCTTGGTATGTAATCTTTTCAATGACCCTTGGTTATTTTTCTTCTATAATAGAAGTTTTGTTCGTAAAGTTTCAGGGCAAAACTTTCTTTTATGGGGAGTGACTATAACGTACCTGATGTTTCAATGATTAGTTAATCCTTTTATTCGGCGTGTTTATGAAATTGGGGCGTTACGTTGGCATGTGTTTGACATGTGTCGTTGTTAGATCGTGGTTTTACCTCTTAGGTTTTTTTGTGTGGCTGTGTTTTAGCCTATTTGAAAGATTCCCTAGCGAGTTGGGTTTGTTTTGGTGACTCAATGGAGCCTCTTTGGGAATACTTGTGTTTTGGCTTCAGGAGGTGTTTGCCCTAGTTTGATTGTCGGATTTCGATTTCGACTTCGCCATTGTATTTGTAGCGTCGGTATTTAGTTACGGTGTGATTTTTGTAGAAATCCATGTTGGCACGAATTTTGTGTCGTTTGGACCATAATTTAATAATGAACTATTATTGTAATACTTATATTTATAAGTATAAATTTCCTGGTGAATAGACATAACCCTATTCATTGTCTTCTTCCCGAATCCATCTGCTTGTTTTGCGTAAGTGGAAGGCCACAGTCTTTGGAGAGCCTTCAGTCATCGATTTTAGGAGCTCCTGTGCTCGAAATCATCGTCGGAGAGTTGATCCGATTAGCTCTCACCTAGATCTACATTTCTACGGTAAGTTTTTCCTGTATCGTGGAGTTTTAGCTGTTAGGGTTTGCGGCTCTAACCTTTTTTCCTCTCGAAAAGTTTCAGGTTTTCATTCTTAGGAGTTTCTGCAGCCAGATCTGTTAGATGGAGTGCTGGTTCAGTAAGTTTTGAGGCAAATGGTGGTTTTTACCGCTTGCTTATTCTTTGTTTCCTATTATCTTACTTCTTTCAATGTACAGAAATTGAGAATATGGTAGGTTTCCCACTTGTCGGATTTTCTTGTCCACTTTAGGTCGTGTATTACATAGTATAATAGTTAATTTATTTATGTTGTTGTTGTTTGTTCTATCCCCTTGCCATATTATTGTAGAGCCTTCCTCCTGTGTTTGGGCTCTTGTTTTGTCTACCCTCCCTTTCCTTATTTTCTAGAATTTGTTCTGGGTATGAGCTTGAGTTTAGTTAAAAAGAGTTGAGTGAGCGTCATACACTCAACTCGGTATTGAGTGAGCTGAATAGACTCAACGCCATCCTGTAAAATTCTCTCTAAGTTAAAAAGAGTGAGTGGGTGTCATACACTCAACTTGGCATTGAGTGAGCTGAATACACTCAACGCCATCTTGTAGAATTTTGTCTAAGTTAAAAAGAGTTTGAAAGTCCACCTAGTGTCAACTACCTTCACCTATGGGGGGGATAGGTGACGTGCAGCGTTTTTGCGGAATTAAAATTGTACCTGCACACGAAAATAAAACAGCACAGCAAAGAGAGTACACAAGCTATTTATAGTGGTTCCCCGATTTGGGTACATCCACTTTCCCCCTTCGACCTATCTACCAACAATGGACAACTCGGTCTCTTCACCAACAGGATTGAAATCCAATCCTTACACTATCGGCTTCCACACGTAGGAGTCAACACTCCCACAACACGGGTTGCACCCAACCCTTACAACTAGGAACCAACATTCCTTTACAACAAAAATGAAACTAGAATGTACAAGAAATACAAATAACTTTTGGATACTAAGGTATCCCTCTTCGTTCGATGACATGCTCTTGAAGTCAACGAAGAGTCCACAACCCTAGATCTCACTTGGAGAGAATCTCCCCGGAACCGGCGGCGGCAAGAAGGGCGGCGGCTAGATTCTCGGGATCGGCGGCGACAACGGTGTGCGGCTACTGTACTTTGGAGATTCAAACTTTGTAGCAAAGCTAGCAAGGTCTTCCAACGGTCACACTAGGATCGATCGTCTCGATCGATTCGGACGGGAAAGGTTTTCCCGATCAACAAATCAAGAGACAAAGGATCTCTGGTTAGACGCGTGAGACGCTAAGCTTGACTAAGCTTCTATCGCCGGGAGATCTGGAAGAAACCACGATCAAACAGCCGGCGATCGACTAGCACGAGCGGCGACGACGGCGGAGCAGGTATCGCGATCTAGGTCACGTCGGCGGCTCGGCTTCGTATATATTTTTTTTTGTGTGTTGCTACTGTTCAAAATACGCGAGTATTTATACAGTAGTATACCTCTTTATGACTGTTGTGGGTCCCACCAGAAGAAACCCTAATATCGGTTCAAAAACAACGCCTTAACATTTGATCCGGTCCAGCGGGATCCAGAAAATCGTCTAAGGCAAAATCGGCGAGAATCGAAGGTGATTCTCGTCGAATCGGCGAGAATCGAAGATGATTCTCGTCGATTCGGCGAGAATCGAAGGTGATTCTCCTCGATTCGGCGAGAATCCAAGGTGATTCTCGTCGATTTTGACTTATTGGCACGTACTGATGTAGCCGGAAAGAGACGGCGAGAATCAGCCAGTGATTTTCGACGATTCGGCGAGAATCACTTGATTCTCGCCGAATGGCGAGAATCACTTGGTGATTCTCGTCGATTCATACTTAGACGATTTTTCGTCTTTCCACCCATGAGATGCTCTTTGACCCATCCTTGCGCCTTGTCTGCTCTTGCATGATCACAGCCCTGTACTGAAAATAAGTACACTCGAATAGAGAGAGTACACGTAGGCCAACACACTGTTCTGCTCAATGAGGGATTACGTCGCGCAGACCCGTGTATATTGACCTACTGCACCCTGACATTGGTGTGCACTTAGCGAGGAATAACTGCATGCACAACTTGAAATGTTTTATCAAATACACTGTCTATTTACCTTAGCTTGTTCAGGGGCTTCTTCAAATCAGGTACGTTGTGGATACAATACCCAACAATCTCCCCCTATTTGAAGAAGCCTAAACCCTACAAGCTAAGGTGAGTAGAGCGTATGAGAATATCCTAAACTTGAAATTGAGTTGAGAGAGATGTTCATTACCAATACCAATTTCTTGAGAGCAGACTTGGAGCCAGAGAGACTTAGAGCCAGAGAGATGTTCATTACCAGTACCTTAGCCTTAGCCGAGAGGGTAATCTCCCCCTTTTCGGCTTCTGCAAATCTGGGTATGTTGCACCCCTTGCTCCCCCTCAGTTCTTGCACCTGTGCTCACACCAATTCAGAGGCTCCCCCTAGATGCACGAGCCTGGAGCTTCTGTAGTCTTCATTCCTCATAGTTTAGCATCCCTAATTCAGTTTTGAAAGACTGAACTTGGCTTCGTCTAAGGGCTTTGTGAAAATATCTGCAATCTGCTTGTCCGTGGGGACATAACAGAGAGAGATGTCCTTGTTCTCCACGTGCTCCCGAATGAAGTGGTAGCGCACTTCAATATGCTTCGTTCTGCTGTGCGATACCGGATTGTTGGTAATTGCAATTGCACTAGAGGAGTCACAGTACATTGGTACTTCCTTGAACTGAAGGTCGTAGTCAGCTAACTGGTTTCTGATCCATAGGAGTTGTGCGCAACAGCTGCCTGCCGAGATGTATTCAGACTCTGTTGTGGAGGTTGCTACACAATTCTGTTTCTTGCTATTTCATGAAATAAGGCTTCTTCCGAGGAATTGACACGTCCCGGAGGTGCTTTTCTTGTCATCCCTACGCCCTGCAAAATCAGCATCTGAAAAGTCGATCAGCTCGACATCATTGTTTCTCGGGTACCACAAGCCAAGATTCGGAGTACCTTTAAGGTATCTGAGAATTCGCTTTGCAGCGACATAGTGAGATTCCTTAGTGTTCACCTGATATCTGGCACAGACACATGTGGAAAACATGATATCCGGTCTACTGGCAGTAAGGTAGAGCAGGGATCCAATGATGCTTCTGTATTTGGTTTCATCGAAAGGTTTACCTTTCTCATCCTTATCCAGAGACATAGTGGATCCCATTGGAGTCCTCATAGAGGTTGCATTCTCCATACCGAATTTCTTGAGGAGTTCATTTGTGAACTTCGTCTGAGAGATGAATATGCCATCCTCAGACTGTTTCACTTGAAGTCCCAAGAAATACTTTAGCTCTCCCATACTGCTCATTTCAAACTTTCCTTGCATAAGTTTAGAAAACTTTTTGCAAAGATTGTTGTCCGTTGAGCCGAATATGATGTCATCTACATAGATTTGCACCAGCAAAATCTTGCCTTTGACTTCCCTGAGAAACAATGTCTTATCTATTTATCTCTAGAGAACTTGTTCTCAAGAATAAAACTAGATAAGGTCTTATACCAAGCTCGTGGAGCTTGTTTTAAACCGTAAAGAGCTTTATTAAGAAAATATACATGATGGGGATAAGTAGGGTTGACAAAACCTGGGGGTTGAGTGACGTATACTTCCTCTTTCAGGTCTCCGTTCAAGAATGCTGATTTCACATCCATTTGATAGACTGTGAATCCTTTGTGCGAGGCCTACGCCAGGAACAATCTGATTGCCTCGAGCCTTGCCACTGGTACAAAGGTCTGGTCGAAGTCAATCCCCTCCTCCTGTCTATAACCCTGAGCCACCAGCCTGGCCTTGTTCTTTATGATGACACCATGTTCATCCAGCTTGTTTCTGAAGATCCACTTGGTGTCAATCACATTCTGCTTTCGTTGTCTGGGAACCAGCGTCCAAACGTTGTATCGTTCGAATTGATGCAGTTCATCTTGCATGACCAAGATCCATGCTGCATCTTTGTTCGCCTCGTCGAACTTCTTTGGCTCAACCTATGACAGGAAGCTAAGATGCAAAATCTCGTTAATATTACCTCTTCGAGTTCTGACACCAGCACGAGGATCTCCGATGATCTGCTCTTTAGGGTGATCCCTCACGTGCCGGAGCTCTAGAAGTCTGGCGTCTGGAGCTTCGACTACTTCTTGGGCTTCTCCTTCTTCCAAGAGATTTTCTCCATTTTGATCTTCAACATTCCCAGTTGACGTTGAGGTGGAAACTCTGACGTACTTAGGAGTTTCATCTTTAGCGGTCTCATCGAGACTCAGTTGATCAAGTCTTGCACCTGCATCTTCAAGAATACCGCTGGAAGAATTGCTGTTAAGCAAGCTTCCTTCATTAAATACAACATTAATTGATTCTTCTACCACTAGGGTTTTCTTATTGAAGACCCTATATGCCCGACTGTGGGAACTATAGCCCATGAATATGCCTTCAAAGCATTTTCCACCAAATTTAGTACGTGGGTACTTCCCATTATTCAGTACATAACATCTGCAACCAAAGATCCTTAAATAGGACATGGTTGGTTTCCTGCCTTTCAGTAGTTCGTAGGGCGTCTTACGATGACTTTTGTTGATCAAAGCTCGGTTTTGTACGTGACAAGCCGTATTTACAGCCTCTGCCCAGAAGTATTCTGGGAGAGAAGCGTCTTTCAACATTGTCGTGCAAGCTTCAATGAGAGTTCTATTTCTCCTCTCCGCGACTCCATTTTGCTGAGGAGTGCGCGGGGAGGAAAACTCATGAAAGATACCTTGTTCTTCACAAGACTCTGTCATAGCACCAGATTCGAATTCTGTTCCATGGTCACTTCTGATTTTGACCACTGAGTAGTTAAATTCGTTCTGAACCTGCTTGACAAAACTAGTGAAGATGTCAAACGTATCTGACTTTCGTTTTAAGAAGAACACCGATGTAAACCGAGAATGATCATCAACTATCACTAGCGTATAGGACTTGCCTCCCAAGCTATGAACTTGCATTGGACCAAACATGTCCATATGTAGAAGATAAAGACACCGGGAAGAGTCTTTGTCTGCAATGCTCTTAAAGGTAGCCTGAGTCTGTTTGCCCATCTTGCATGCAGGACTCCTCGATCTGACCCCCCAAAGATGACTTTGGGTCCATTCTCGACTGGAGTGTAATCATGCAGCAGGCTTCTTGTCCCAGTCATATGCCGGGAGCATCCACTGTCCAAGTACCATATTGGCATTTTGGTGGCCTTTGGACATTCCTGCAAAACAAAACTAATTTCCCTTAGGAACCCAATCGAGCTTGGGTCCTAGATTCTTGGTTAGCATACTCCCCCTCGGGTGATTAACCCTACGAGTGGTCGGCCTCGCATTGCTAATATAGGGAGTCTCGTTATACCTAGGATTAAACCAACAATCCACGACAAAGTGACCGACTTTGCCACAACACCAACAGTCAAATCTATTGTACCTTATCCTATGCTCCTGCTTTACCCTGGGAATGGTGGGTACAGCCGGGGCCTTGGATCTGGAGGTGGAGGCCTCATAGTGATTGCAGTCACATGACTTCTTCACTTTCTGTTCCTTCAGTATAACAGGCTTGGCTCTTGGTGCCTGCTTTCCATTATGGCCGCTTGAGAATTGACCATAATTTCCCATGTGGATTTCCTCATAAGGTGCCTTGAAGACACTCTCACTGAAGTTGCGGTGAAAAGTCCAACCATCATATCAGATCTTTGGCTTTGCAACCGAGTGCCGGAAATGATGACCAAAGGTTGATTCAAAGTCATGTTGGTTGCAAGGAAAGCTAAGCTTCCTGAACGCAACAGGACTGAGTGGGGCCTTTCCCTTTTCAACAGCAGAGGCCTTCTTGGCCCCCTTATTCTTCCTATGATTCTTGTTTCTCCTGGATGAGGAACCAGATACCCCTACATGCCCCAAGCCAGCTCCTTTGGCCTGAGCAGAGAAGGTATCAACAACTGGAAGAACTGTTTTTGGCATAGAGAAGCTCTTGACGATCTTCCTTTCTGTCGCAAGTTGTTCTTCCAACTTGTCGACTTCCTCCTGCTTAAGATCAAGGAGCTTAAGTGACTCTGAATGCTTTGAAGTCTGGTCTAGGTGCTCCTGTCGGAGAGAGATCAAACTGGTGATCTCTTCCCTTAGGGAAACACACTCACCCTTAAGGAATTTCACTTCCTTTTTCTCAGCCTTCAATCTCTTACGGCACTCCTCAAAAGTGTTGAGCAGAAGCTCATACTTCTCGAGGAGCTCCGTTTTACGGGCCGAAAGGCTATCCTCAGGGTCATCATCCTGAGACTCAGGATCAGATTCAGAGTCGGAGAGAGGGGTGTGAGCTTTTACCTTCCCAGTAAATGGGGGGCATTCTCCTTCTGGGTTGGAGCAACCCACCAGCCCAAAGTAGGCTTCCTCATCATCACTGGAGTCTGAGGAATCAGACTCACTCAGTGTCTTTGGCCTTTTGGTGATGTAGCTCCGCTCTGTCTTCTTATCTCTAGAGGATTTGTGCTCCTCTCCTTTCCCTTTTTCTCTCTTACCTTGGTAGCAGTCGGCCACGACATGTCCTGGCTTATTGCATCCAAAACAAATAATGTCAGAGGAGCGATGTTTGTTCGGTTTAGAAGTATACCTGTCAGAAGAATAATTTTTCTTCTGAAGCCTGGAGGAGGAGCCGTCTCTCTTTCTTTGATTCCTCATCTTGAGGAACTTCTTGAATTCTCGGGTGATGAGGGAGAAATCTTCCTCAGACAACTCTGAGCTGGAGGAGCATGGCTCAGAGTCCTCCTCCTCATCCTTTTTCCTAGCACGGTATGAAACCTCACCCTTGCCCTTCCTGGAGTGAATGGCTTTTAGGGCCACAGTCTTTTCCTTGGATGCAGCCTTCTCTGCTTCTTCTTCTGCTTTCCTGGTGTTCAGTTGAAGCTCATAGGACATCAGCTTCCCAAATAGAATTTGCGGGTCTGTTTCAGCAAGTCTGCCAAACTCTCGGATGGCGCAGATTTTTGTGTCCCATTCCTTAGTAAGGGACCTAAGGAATTTATCATTAAGTTCACCATCAGTGAACACTCTTCCATATCCTTTGAGCGCATTGACAATCTTGAGGAAGTTCTCGAAGGTGACTCCGATCTCTTCCTTAGGCCCTTGTCTGAAGGCCTCATATTTCTGGTTTAGGAGGGATCTCCGATCATCCCTCACTTCATCAGTGCCCTCCATTAGGATAATCATGCAGTGCCAGATCTCCTTTGCTGTCCTGCAGTTGCTGAAGTTCTGCATCATTGAGTCATCGACCGCGCTGACCAGAATGTTATGCGCCTTCTTATCAAGTCCCACCAGCACCATCTCGTCCTTGTCCATTTCAAAAATTTTCTTTGGTACTTTCTTGGTAGGATCAATGGTGGAGACCTTAGTGGGGACATAAGGTCCCTCCTCCACGATCATGAAGAGTCGAGGATCAACTGCTTCCATGTAGAACCTGATCCTTTCCTTCCAAATAGGAAATTTGAGCCTGGTGCACACTGGAATCTTGCCTGTGTACTTGAGCCCCTCCATGGTAGATGTTTTCCCTCTTCTTGACACTAGTGGCAGGATTCAACTCAAGGTGTGAACCTTTTTGATGAGTAACCTGGCTCTGATACCAGTTGAAAGTCCACCTAGTGTCAACTACCTTCACCTATGGGGGGGGATAGGTGACGTGCAGCATTTTTGCGGAATTAAAATTGTACCTGCACACGAAAATAAAACAACACAGTAAAGAGAGTACACAAGCTATTTATAGTGGTTCCCCGATTTGGGTACATCCACTTTCCCCCTTCGACCTATCTCCCAACAAGGGACGACTCGGTCTCTTCACCAAAAGGATTGAAATCCAATCCTTGCACTATCGGAAGTAACCCTTCCACATGTAGGAGTCAACACTCCCACAACACGGGTTTCACCCAACCCTCACAACTAGGAACCAACGTTCCTTTACAACAAAAATGAAACCAGAATGTACAAGAAATACAAACAACTTTTGGAGACTAAGGTGTCCCTCTTCGTTCGATGACGTGCTCTTGAAGTCAACGAAGAGTCCACAACCCTAGATCTCACTTGGAGAGAATCTCCCCGGAACCGGCGGCGGCAAGAAGGGCAGCGGCTAGATTCTCGGGATCGGCGGCGACAACGGAGTGCGGCTGCTGTACTTTGTAGATTAAAACTTCGTAGCAAAGCTAGCAAGGTCTTCCAACGGTCACACTAGGATCGATCGTCTCGATCGATTCGGACGGGAAAAGTTTTCCTGATCAACAAATCAAGAGACAAAGGATCTGTGGTTAGACGCGTGAGACGCTAAGCTTGGATAAGCTTCTGTCGCCAAGAGATCTGGAAGAAACCACGATCAAACAGCCGGCGATCGACTAGCACGAGCGGCGATGGCGGTAGAGCAGGTATCGCGATCTAGGTCACGTCGGCAGCTCAGCTTCGTATATTTTTTTTGTGTGTTGCTACTGTTCAAAATACGCGAGTATTTATACAGTAGTATACCTCTTTATGACCGTTGTGGGTCCCACCAGAAGAAACCCTAATATCGGTTCAAAAGCA
This sequence comes from Platanthera guangdongensis, assembly GCA_039583875.1. NCBI lineage: Eukaryota > Viridiplantae > Streptophyta > Magnoliopsida > Asparagales > Orchidaceae > Platanthera > Platanthera guangdongensis. The sequence continues at coordinate 7,123,583 of CM077149.1, read as the reverse complement.
ACGCCCTAACATTTGATCCGGTCCAGCGGGATCCAGAAAATCGTCTAAGGAAAAATCGGCGAGAATCGAAGGTGATTCTCGTCGAATCGGCGAGAATCGAAGGTGATTCTCGTCGATTCGGCGAGAATCAAAGGTGATTCTCGTCGATTTTGACTTATTGGCACGCTCTGATGTAGCCGGAAAGAGACGGCGAGAATCAGCCAGTGATTCTCGACGATTCGGCGAGAATCACTTGGTGATTCTCGTCGATTCATACTTAGACGATTTTTCGTCTTTCCACCCATGAGCTGCTCTTTGACCCATCCTTGCTCCTTGTCTGCTCTTGCATGATCACAGCCATGTACTGAAAATAAGTACACACCAATAGAGAGAGTACACGTAGGCCAACACACTGGTCTGCTCAACGAGGGATTACGTCGCGCAGACCCGTGTATATTGACCTACTGCACCCTGACATTGGTGTGCACTTAGCGAGGAATAACTGCAAGCACAACTTGAAATGTTTTATCAAATACACTGTCTATTTACCTTAGCTTGTTCAGGGGCTTCTTCAAATCAGGTACGTTGTGGATACAATACCCAACAGAGTTGAGTGAGTATCATACACTCAACTCGGAGTTGAGTGAGTTGAATACACTCAACGTAATCCTGTATAATTTTATCTAAGTTAAAAGGAGTTGAGTGAGTGTCATACACTCAACTCGGCGTTGAGTGAGCTGAATACACTCAATGAATGCCCTAGTACAACATGTCACTTTTACTAAACGCAACCCAAGACTTGACCCTAACCCATATGAGGTGACTTCCGATTCCTTGGGCCAAAGGACTCCAAATTTTTATCATGTGTTAATCATATGATCATTAGTAATAATAAGAATTCCATAATTTTTCTAATTATTTTGGACCATAATTAAAATTATTTAATTAAGTGACCCAGGTCACATTGAACATGAACGACCATAACCAGAGGTCTTTTATGTTTAATAAATTTATTTGATGTTCATCTAGGTTAAAAAGATCTGCATACCAAAATTCCTAATTTTTCAAAATGATTTGAACCTTGTTTTCTATTTATGACTAAAATCACAATACTTCCCTTTTTCAAATGAAGTACTAAAAATAATCAACTAAAACTTTAGGTAAAATTCCTAGTCATTAATATTGTCAACCTAGTCATTAATATTGTCAAGATAATGCCTAAAACAAATTTTCACAGTTATATCTAGTGGTTTGACCTATGATATCTACAATTTAAAATATCTATAAAAAACCCATTATTAACACAACTATGATAAAAAATCATCCAAAAATTCTAATAAAAATTTCAGAGGTTCAAAATACTGAAATAAGGGTCTAAACAAATTCACATAATTTTCCAAGTACTATTAATCATTGTTTTAATCAAGATCACATGAGGGCATAATTGGAATTATACTATTATCACAAAAAATAATTCTCAAAAACTCTCACAAATTTTTCCAGAGAACTTAAAAGACCTTTTAGGGCTTGTGTCAAAAAATTACAATTTTCCAAGTTAAATTGCCCTAGTTTTCTTTTAAGGCACATAAGTGTGCTAGTTTTGAAATAATTCTAAATTATGAGATTTCTGATTTCAAAAATCTCAATTTTCCCATGGAAGGAGTATTCCACCTCCATAAACCTAAGACCAAAATTTCATGGACATGCATTGGGTCAAATGGGCTTAATTCCCATTTTTATCCCTTTCTAATATTAGCACACCATTTCATTTATACCTTAACTATGCATGTTGGATCCTCTAACATGCAGAGATCCAAGTGACTCTAAATTTTACCAGGGTTTTAAATGTCATTAGTGTCATTCCACCCAAAGTTGGGGGCATTTGGAATTGAAAATCTCCCTAAATTGTCATATTTAATAAATCATTTTTTGACTAAAACTATAACACAATGTCCTCCAAAAAGTCTGATTTTAAGCATAGTCTAAGCCTAGAATACATACATGCATGACCCAAATTTCACTACATGTGGAGTTGTATTTTAGTCTAGGAACTCATTTTAATTTTTGCTAAAGTTTAGGAGCAGCCATAGTAAAATTGGTCTGTATGGAGCTACAGTGCTCCAAATATCTTTTTTAATCTCTACAATTATAGGTGATACACGGAGGCACATTTTTCATGTTGGTCACTTTTTCTGAATCTGCACCGAAAGGTCCTAAAATTAACATGCAGAGTACTCTAATTTATGTGACAAAAATGATTAAATATACTATAGTTTAAAATGCATCAAAATCAACGGCATTGACTTGTCTTCCTCCTCCAGCCGACGGCCCAGATCATCCCGACCAGGAGCAACTTGATCTCCTATTTCCCGGCTATCCGGCCAACTCCCCGGTCGACCAGCACCACCACTTCCGTTGAGGTGAGGGTAGCGTTTGGAGGCGACTTGGCCGTTGGAGGCGGCGATTTCTGGCCAACCCGAACTCCACCAAAATTCCAGATTTTCTTGAAATATTCTCATGGAATCAGGCTCATTTGAGTCCAATGTCTCTCATATTTGATCTAAAAATCTAGCACAAGGGGAGGGGAGGAGAAATAGACCTTGATTGGAGCCTGACGACGGCGGCGGTTGGCCATGGAATTTTTCCTCTCCGGCGAGCTTGCTCCTGACCTCATTTCTCCATTGTTTTCCTTGATCCAGGGGTCGAATTCAACTCTCTTGCACCTTTTGAATCTAATGGGATGGTCAAAATGAGCTGATATTGACTGTTTAGTGAGTTGTCAATATGGGTAGTTTGGCCACCACCTTGGATGCTCCTCCTTGGATCCAAGTGGCATGAACCTAGCTGGAAAAGGGCAGAGATTTGATGTGTGAGCTCAGAGGTGGGCTTGGGAAGAGAGGAGGAGGGCCACATGGCCTTCACATATTATTTCTCTCCATCTCTCTCCTCCACTTGGGAAAATGATTAAACTACCCCCATGCATGTCACTACCCTCCAAAACCAGAGGGTAGGGGTTGTAATTGAGCACTTGGGTTGTTAATGGTCCATGGTTCATGGGCTCTGCCAATTAGAAATGGGATTGGCAATTATTTCCTCCTTTAGGCCTTATGTTGACCAAGTTTAACTTTAGGGTTGACTTGGTTCATTTGATGAGTGGGCTGGCCCCACTTGCTGGTCATGGACCCTATGACATCACCCAACATGGGTTGGGCCATGGCTCAAGGCCTTAGCCCATTAGGAATGGGCTTGGTCCTTAAATTCCTTATTAGGAATGGGTTGGGCCTGTTTCTTGACCTGGGTATCGCAAGCACTGCGGTGAAAGCTCTCTGAGTAAAGGGGGCGGATCACTGATTGCGGGCCGACTACTTAAGGTCTTATCGTTTCCTAAGCTAAGTCCTTAAGGGTCGTGCGATCTCACTAGTGAGGCGAGGGTTCAGATTCGCCGAGCAGGAAGGCCGAGCTGGGACGCGAGTACACAATAGACATCATTTTAGAAAAGAGCATTTATTAATCATGAAGGGTTACCAGGTATGGGACTCAGCACGCATCTACATCATGGCGAGGATAACAAAAGAAAGTACAGATATTGTAAAAGGAAAAACAACTAGTGGGTGGTTCAAGGCGAGCTCTCGGGCGGCGAGCTCTCTCAAAGTTCTTAGAAAGACTCGTCGCCCGGCTTCGGGACCGGAAGAAACAGATCTGAGACCACGTTACTCACCGAGATCCCCGCACCTTCGCTTGTCACCAGGCTGGCTTGCTGCATAGTCTAGAGAGTAAACTTTGCTATCTTGGCGGCATTCGTCTGCATCATATCCTATAACTCATAGTCAGAATAGTGGGCGAGCCGTCCGCTGCTACTGGAAGGCGGCGGGGGAGCTGCGGTGATGTAGGCCAATAGGCCAACGGTTCTGATGGATTAAACTACGTGTTCTTGGGTTCGATAATTTAAAATTAGATTTGTAGCATGCGAGATCTCTCTAAAATTCTACCTAATATTCAACCAATTTAGCAACACACAAACAAAGGGACGCTACCCCTTTTTATAGATTGAACAATGGCTATAGGACAATGTTCGCTCTGTTGAATTCTGTGAAGTGAAAATGGGTGAATGGAAGGCTTGGGAAACCTATCCGCGCGGACTACGCGGATAGGGTTGGCGGACTGCTAGGTCGGCAGGAATGTTGCAGGCGGTTTGCTCTGTGGCGGCCTGGGCGGTCTGTTCGCGCAGACTACGCGGACAACAGCAGCGGTCTGACAGGCCAGTGTATGCTCAGCAGGCGGTTAACTCCTAGGAAGTAACCGGGTGGATAGGAATGCTGTCCGCAGAGTCCGGCATAAAGCGGACTGAAGAACTGGAGCTTGGCAGACCGGTTTGGCAGTTGCCTTGGTCTTGCTCTAGTGAAGCGGCAAGTGGAAGCCGCGGAGACCGCCGGTCAGCGCGGACAGAAATTGGAGGTCGCCCTGTATGGAGGGCTAGATCCAGTGTCCTCTAGTAAGTGCGGACTGGCCCTTGCGGCCAGTGGACTGGACTTGGTGGGAATTGAACCAAGTCCAGGTGGCTCAGTCCGGGGAGATCGCGCAGTGGAGCGCGGGCTGCATTCTCAGTCCGCCAAGCTTAGTAGAAGTGTTGTTGCCTTGTTTGCTAGCTTGGGGATATGCGGACTGGAGGATTGCTTGTGCAGGAGCGTGCGGACTGGAGCCAGAGTCCGCTGAGTCCGGTTTAGCCTTGTGATGAGGTTATGGACTCAGGAGTTGCGGACTGGAGTCTGCTGTTAGCGGACTGGATCGACATGTCCGCTAAGTCCGGAGGTGCCTTGGCAATGAGGCAATGGACTTGGGATATGCGGACAGAAGCCGGGTGTCCGCTGAGTCCGGCAGGTGCCTTGATGGCGAGGCTGCGGGCTCGAGTTTTGCGGGCTGATGCCTTGTCCGCAGAATGGCGGACACGGTAGTTGTGGAGTCCGGCTGTGTTAGTCCTGGTTTGGTCTCTGGCGGCAAGGCGGGCTGGATATTGGAGTTCGGCCTTGGAGAAGCTGGGGCGGACTGGCTATCTGCACAGGAGCGGCGAACTGGAATGTGTGTCCGCGGGCTGGCGGACACACTAGTTCTTGCTGCGGGTTGTGGTGGTTATCCTATAGGGAAGGGCGGTGACCATACTCATCGTCATGCCTATAAATAGGACCCATGTCACATCAGAAAATAAGAGAACCTAGACCGAAGTAAGTGAACAGTAATTGAGCTCGCGTAAGTTGCTGCGGTCTGGACTTTGGTGTCCGCGCGAATAGAGAGTTGACCCGGTTGTGCTGTGCAGGTTGTGCGGATAGCGCTGGAAAGCCAGGACTTTGCGCTGATTGCGGTCAGGGACAGTGCGGACTCTACGGTTAAGCAACAGGCGGCAAACAGCAGGTTGCGGATAGCGACCAGGCGGTCTTCTCTTTGGCAACTTGGTTCGGGGTTCAGGAAGTCGCCTGCTTCAGGCGGACTGTTCCATTCGGTGATGCAGCTTGTGCGGTCTGGCGGCTAGGCGACCTCGTGGTCAGGCGGCTTGCAGATCGGAGGTGAAGAGCTAAGCAGGGGTGAGTCCGCGCGGCTTGGGTTGCGGTCTGGGGACCTGGCGGACTGAGCGGACTCCACAGCAGTAGGTCGGCGGCTTGTTGAGTTAGTCCGCGCGGCTTTTTTTTTGTTCTTGTCTTTGTAACTGTCTCTGCTTTCCCGGTGTTGGGTTTTGGTGAAGCATGTCTCGCCATGTATGTCTCGCCTTGTAAAGAAGGTTGCTCTTGATCAATAAAGAAGTTGTGCTGCATGTGTTGCTGGTTGTTACTGCTTTGTTGAGATAATCTCTGCTAACTCCACGATCCGGGAAAACTTTCAACATTATAAGTGGGTGTATCCTCCTTCGGTTTGTTGAGTTTTCAACAGGGTATCCAAGGGGGCGTCTGCGGTTTGTTGAATTTTAACATGGTATCAGAGCCAGGTTGTTGGAGTGGTCAAGCAGTGCTCAATGGAAGTAATTGCTCTTCTGTAGAGGAAACCAGTGGTAGAACCATAGCAGTGGAGGATGCAAGTTGTCTTGGAATTGATCTTCTTACAGAGACGAACTGTGAACAGTGGAAGTCCTGTATGAAGAGCTTTCTTCTTGGCGAGGACCTTTGGGAGGTTGTTTGCGGAGCAGGAAGACAAGAGGATACTGCTGGCAATGCTGAGTCGATGAAAGCTTGGAAGGAGGCAAATGCGAAAGCGGAGTCTATTCTCAAGCAGGTGATCTCATCGGAGCTCTTGGACCACATCAGTAGATGTCGGTCAGCTGCGGAGGTCTGGACTTCCCTTGATGGGTTGTTCAGGAAGGAGGTGAAGGTTGCTGCTGACGACGGTCCCTCTACTTCGTATCAGGAAGAAAGGAGTGTTTCTCCTAGGCGTGATAGGAAGAGGAAGGAAGGACCAAGGTGCTATAAATGCAAGCAGCAAGGTCATCTTTGGAAGGAGTGCAAGGTTGTCTTGCTCTCGGCGAACGTAGCTCATGTAGGGAGGAAGGAGAAGAACGTGGTTGGGATATCAACAAGTTCTGGAGCTGATCGGGTGAATGCCAGTGAAAGTGCAGCTATCTGGCAAGAAAGATTGGGGCATGTAGGGATGGACAAGCTGAAAGCAATGGCGGAAAGAAGACTCGTAAGAGGCTTGCCTAGATTGTCATACTATGGTGATGGTCGGGGGTGTGCGGGATGTCAGGAAAGTGAAGCCTATCGCTTCATGGTTGACAAAGCACAATCCAGATGTAATGCACCATTGGCGGTTGTCCATTGTGCTCTAGTGGGACCGACCGTCACAGCCAGTCTTGGAGGCAGCAGGTTCATGCTGATATTGGTTGATGACTATTCTAGGTATACTTGGGTATACTTCATGAAGAAGAAGTCCAACATGGTACGCTTGTTTGTGGAGTTCAAGAAGCTTGTGGAAGGCCAGCTTGGCCGGAGGATCAAGGTGTTGAGGACAAGTATCGGTGGTGAGTTTGGCTCAACCGAGCTCTCACGCTTTTGCAGGAAGCAAGGGATCCGGATGGAGATTTCTTGTGGACATACTTCACAACAAGGCAGTATTGCAGCTCGGATGGTCCGTTGGTTAACGACGACCTGCAAGTGTTGGCTTCAGAGTAAAGGCGTTCCGAATGCTCTTTGGGTGGAAGGGATGGCCTGTGCTGCTCATGTCATCAACCGGATGCCTCTTAGTCCGATCATAGTGAAGACTCCTTATGAGCTGATGTTCGGAGTAAAGCCCTCAGTGAAGCACCTCCGGGTGTTTGGATCTACCTGCTATTTACATTCTCCGGGTGCTCTCAAAACAAAGCTAGCCTTTGTTGGGTACGATGAGCAGAGAAGAAGATGGAGGTGTATGGATCCTGCGACGAAGAAACTCATAGTGTCGAGAGACATTGTTTTCGATGAGTTGAAGCCGTATTGGGGTAGCTCTTATGTGGAGCTAGAGATAAGCAGGTCAGTTGGTGGGCTGAAGGAGGCTGCTGCTAAGGAAGTGGAGTTGCCTGAGTCACCAGGTGCTCCAGGTTGTTCTAGCTCCGAGGAAAAGGCGTCAGAGTCGGTAAGAAGGGGGAGCAAAGCTCCAGGAACTTCAGACTCGAAGGCGGAGACTTTCGGTTCAGGAAGCAAGGAGAGCGTTGTTCCAGGCAGTTCTTGTTTAAGAGGGGAGTCTTCTGGTTCAGGTACCAGGGGGAGCGTTGCTCCAGGTACTTCTGGTTCCAGTAAGGAGGCGACTTGTTCAGGAAGCAAGGGGATCATTGTTCCGGGTTTGCCCGAAAACGGAGCTGGTTCAAAAGCAGCGGAGGTGGTTAGCCATGATCCGGTTCTTCGAAGATCGAAGAGGATCAGTAAGCCACCAGCTCGATATAGCGAAGGGAATACGACGGACATGGTCTCGTGTTTCTTTGTTAGCCCTCAGGTCGAGAAAAGTACTTCTGGCTGTGATGACCTCACTAGAATCAAGGAGGTGGTTGACACCGAGGCTGAAGAGGTGACTTCTCTCAGAGGCAACGAGGCTTGGACTTCAGTGTCCAAGGAAGTTGGTGATACTCCTGTGATGCAAGAGTGGAGGTTGAAGCTGAAGAAGGCAGAGGGAAGCATGACTCCTTTTTGGAGATGCTGGAGGGCTCCCTCATGGTCCAAGATATGCGGGGCGAGGACTATGTCTTTGACATCTCTTCGTAGATGCTATCGGAAGGACCAGGTGCAAGGTTACGGGAGCTGCTGGAGTTATTCAACACTTCTCACTTCAAGGGGGAGTGTTGAATTCTGTGAAGTGAAAGTGGGTGAATGGAAGGCTTGGGAAACCTATCCGCGCGGACTACGCGGACAGGGTTGGCGGACTGCTAGGTCGGCAGGAATGTTGCAGGCGGTTTGCTCTGTGGCGGCCTGGGTGGTCTGTTCGCGCGGACTACGCAGACAGCAGCAGCGGTCTGACATGCCAGTGTATGCTCAGCAGGCGGTTGACTCCCAGGAAGTAACCGGGCGGATAGGAATGCTGTCCGCAGAGTCCGGCATAAAGCGGACTGAAGAACTGGAGCTCGGCAGACCGGTTTGGCAGTTGCCTTGGTCTTGCTCTAGTGAAGCGGCAAGTGGAAGCCGCGGATACCGCCGGTCAGCACGGACAGAAACTGGAGGTCGCCCTGTATCGAGGGCTAGATACAGTGTCCGCCAATAAGTGCGGACTGGCCCTTGCGGCCAGTGGACTGGACTTGGTGGGAATTGAACCAAGTCAAGGTGGCTCAGTCCGGGGAGATCGCGCAGTGGAGCGCGGGCTGCATTCTCAGTCCGCCAAGCTTAGTAGAAGTGATGTTGCTTTGTTTGCTAGCTTGGGGATATGCGTACTGGAGGATTGCTTGTGCAGGAGCGTGCGGACTGGAGCCAGAGTCTGCTGAGTCCGGTTTAGCCTTGTGATGAGGTTATGGACTCAGAAGTTGCGGACTGGAGTCTGCTGTTAGCGGACTGGATCGACGTGTCCGCTAAGTCCGGAGGTGCCTTGGCAATGAGGCAATGGACTTGGGATATGCGGACGGAAGTCGGGTGTCCGCTGAGTCCGGAAGGTGCCTTGATGGCGAGGCTGCGGGCTCGGGTTTTGCGGGCTGATGCCTTGTCCGCAGAATGGCAGACACGGCTGTTGTGGAGTCCGGCTGTGTTAGTCCTGGCTTGGTCTCTGGCGGCAAGGCGGGCTGGATATTGGAGTCCGGCCTTGGAGAAGCTGGGGCGGACTGGCTATCTGCACAGGAGCGGCGAACTGGAATGTGTGTCCGCGGGCTGGCGGACACACTAGTTCTTGCTGCGGGTTGTGGCGGTTATCCTATCGGGAAGGGCGGTGACCATACTCATCGTCATGCCTATAAATAGGACCCATGTCACATCAGAAAATAAGAGAACCTAGACCGAAGTAAGTGAACAGTAATTGAGCTCGCGTAAGTTGCTGCGGTCTGGACTTTGGTGTCCGCGCGGATAGAGAGTTGACCCGGTTGTGCTGTGCAGGTTGTGCGGATAGCGCTGGAAAGCCAGGACTTGGTGCTGATTGTGGTCAGGGACAGTGCGGACTCTGCGGTTAAGCAACAGGCGGTAAACAGCAGGTCGCGAATAGCGACCAGGCGGTCTTCTCTTTGGCAACTTGGTTCGGGGTTCAGGAAGTCGCCTGCTTCAGGCGGACTGTTCCATTCGGTGACGCAGCTTGTGCGGTCTGGCGGCTAGGCGACCTCGTGGTCAGGCAGCTTGCAGATCGGCGGTGAAGAGCTAAGCAGGGGTGAGTCCGCGCGGCTTGGGTTGCGGTCTGGCGACCTGGCGGACTGAGCGGACTCCACAGCAGTAGGTCGGCGGCTTGTTGAGTTAGTCCGCGCGGCTTGTTTTTTGTTCTTGTCTTTGTAACTGTCTCTGCTTTCCCGGTGTTGGGTTTTGGTGAAGCATGTCTCGCCATGTATGTCTCGCCTTGTAAAGAAGGTTGCTCTTGATCAATAAAGAAGCTTGTGCTGCATGTGTTGCTGGTTGTTACTGCTTTGTTGAGATAATCTCTGCTAACTCCACGATCCGGGAAAACTTTCAACATTATAAGTGGGCGTATCCTCCTTCGGTTTGTTGAGTTTTCAACAGGGTATCCAAGGGGGCGTCTGCGGTTTGTTGAATTTTAACAATGTTCGCTCAACTGAATAGGACCTACCCGATCCGAACAATTAGCAATTCAAATTTAATTTATCTGCAAGCATTCACAAATCCAACACGAGATGATCCAAACTAAAATAGTGATTTAAAAGAAGTCCAAAATCGATCCCCAAATTAATTTAAAACGAGGGTGACGAAATCACTTGAACTCAAGAATAAATCAAGGTTAAGGAAACCGACTTCCTCTGGCATTCACGAGATCTACCTGATCCAAGTTATACGGAAATATTCGGAAGAATAAATGCTTGAAAATCAGATTTTAATTAAAGCACTAATTTCAATATAAATCAGAACAAATTACTAGCCTTCTAAACCTCACAAATATTATAGAAGAAATCACACTATAGAGGTTTAGAAATCATTACCCAATCCCAAGAAATCCGTCCACAATAATGAGTGGAGGTAGCGCTCATGACGGTGGTTGATTCTATTTCCAAGCAAATCTACGGATCCATACCAGATGATGAAGACGTGAGTCATTGTTCATTGCAATAAACCCTAGGAGAGGGAGAAACCTTGAAAGCCAAAAATTATTTTAGTGGAGAGAGAAAAGGTGGCGGGGATAATATTATAAAGGTGGTGAAGAGTTGGCGACTAGGGGTTTGGCCAAACCCTAAGTGGGGATGACGGGGTCGGTTTTGCGGTGGAAGATGGATGTTGGCTCGGGTTCGGTGGTGGAGGAAGGTGGCTGAGTGGTGGAAGGGGAGGAAGAGGGTGGCGGCTAGGGAAAACACTAGGTTGGCCGAGTTCAAGAGGAGATGTGCTCAGTTTTTGGAAAGAGAGAGGAAAGGTTGTTTTGGTCGAGAACTTGAGGAGGGAGGAGGAGGAGAGGAGGTCGAGAAATCGAGGGGGGAAGCGGTGGCCGGGGGCCAAGAGGAAGAGAGAGGGAGGAGGCCGAAATTTGCTAAGGGGAGGAGAAAAATTCTCACAAGAATTTTTAGGGTTTCAATTTATTTTCTTCTTCAATTACAAAATCCTTCATAACATGGCCTTATATAGCCCACACCACTCAATCTTCTCCATTCAAATAAAATAAACACATGGTGATTATATGCACCCATTATACACATGACATAACAAATACAATAATAAATGCATGAAATAAAAACATCCTTGATGGTTATAGGCACCCACCATGTATGAAATGAAATAAACACTTTAAATAAAAATGTTTTAAAATAAAATTGCTAAACAATATATGATTTTAAATATTTATTTTATAATTATATATTTTTATTTGATGGTGATGGTGGACATTGAGCAAAACAAGTAGCGGCGGTGGAATTGGCGAAGAACGTCGTGATAGAATCTCATCCTCGAGTTTGCGGCATCGTTCGTCCCAAGCAATGAACTCTATGTCGGGGATCAACGACTATATCAACAATGTCGCCATCATGCGGCTTCTAGTTCCTGCACCCGTGTCCGCAACGCCTCATTCTCCTTCTCGAGCGTGGCGATTTGAAAGCTAAGGCGCTTCACCATCGCTGCATCCTGCGAGAAAACAAAATGTTAGGGGTGCAAAGATCAATGAAAAAAAGTGGAAAGAAGGAATTTCATCGCAGGACTTACCACCCCCCCCCCCCAGATATCCAGCGAGAACGACGTTGGCCATGTCCGCTAGTTTCTTATACTGCTCCGCCTCCTCAAGCGCGAGGTGATGGGCTTCTTCCTTGTCGTCAACATGCTTCTGAAGTGAGGAGTTTCGGTCCATTTGCATGCACTAGCGGCCCACCATGTGAGCCAGCTCCAGTCTGTGTAGCAGGCCCGCGCACTCTCATACACGAGTGCTCGCGTGACCTCCTCGTCGAAGACCGCGACACCCTCCCACGGGTACAAGACTAAGGAGAAGACGTAGGCCTCCCCAATAATGGAATCTTGCTCCAACCAGCTCAACAGTAGGGTCGATATAGAGGCTTGGTTCGCCTCTTTGTCCCACTATAGTAGGGGATTGTCGAGCTCATCTAGATGTCGCTCGTAGTAGCTAAAGTTGTGGTGTCCCCCCGACACGGGCTTGTCGGCAGACACATGCTCTCGTGCCTTGGAGGTGTTAGCTACCACGCAAGGTGGACCGCCGGTGGAAGCCCCCGAGGTGGCAGTCTTCTTAAGTTGTTGGCTCACGGGAGCCTTGCCATTCTCTTGGGAAGCGGGAGGATCGTCGTATGTGGTCGTTCACTTCTTGGATGGTGGCGGCGGACCGCTAGTAACCCGCTTCTAGGGGCGGGAGCCGGGACCTCGCAATACGTGGCAGCAACTGCCTCGGTATGATCAAGCTCGCCCGGGGCAACTCGTGCGCTCTCATAAGGGGGTTCAAGCAGATATCTTGCTCACCTGCAGTGACAATTAGAACAAAACAAAGAAATGGAGGCAAAGAAGGGATTGAGCGTGAGTAGCCTACCTCCCCCAGGTGGTACGGGGACAAGGGAATCAACGTTACTTCGGAGGAATGTGACATCTAAGTTCTTCCCCTGGAAGAACCAGCAGAGTTCAGCTTTAGGTCCCCCAAGGCTAGGGGGCGGTAGCTCGCCTCGCTGAGCTGGACGAGCGAGAACGGGATGTTGTCGAAGTCGCCCCTAATGAACACCAATTTCCTTAGGCAGCTGTGTCTCTTATTTACTGTCTCCAACACCGTCACATGATTGCTAGAGAAGCAGGAGGTTCCATCCTGGTTCGCCATGAAGGAGATTAGCTTGCAGAAGACCGCAAGACTGAACTCGATCCACTCTTCCCAAAAGAAGCAGGCAAACACGACCACAACGGCCACCGAGTTGGGAGTCAGCTGGCTGAGGACGACCCCAAAGTACTTCAGTATCTGCCGGACCTCAGGCCATAAGCGAAGCTGAGGGCCCGCATCAAAGTGGGCAATGAGGATGACGAGCTCTACGTCAGAGATATCATTGATCTTCTCCTCCTCCCCTAGTTGCCTCGCCTCAAACCCGGGCGGGAAAAAGTTGGCGACCATCGTGACAAGCTCGTTCTTAATGAGGGTGGCAGAGAAGAAAGGGTAGTCGGAGAAGTTCCATGCGCATTTGCTTCCCCCCTTGTTATCGCCAACACACCCTCCCTTCTCACAATCCGTTAAGGCGGGCAGAACGCAGGGGTTCTCGCAGGATGGAGCGAGTTGAGAACCAGACGCATGAATTAAGAAGGCATGGAAGGGTTTACTTGTGGTAGGTGCAACGAAGGGTCGTGGGATATTTATAGAAAAAGGAAGGGGAGGGAAAACGTCCCATCCGCGGGAAATGTGCAGATAGTAAAATATGCCCTGACGCTTCGATATTCGATCTCGCCACTTGTTGGATCCCTAGTTGGATTTGGGATAGGTTCACTAAATAAGGATAATTGACCCAACATGTATAGCCAGGGTCATGTTTGTGTCCTAGAGTTTATGCCATGTCCTTAGAGTCAACATTGCCTGGACCAGCCAACAATAGACTGCAGAAGACTCCAAATATAGAGAAATTTCAAAGATTCAGGAAATGAGTTCGACGTTTATCGAACTCAGCTCGACGAAAGTTATGCTCAGCTTGACGAACTCAGAGACAATTCTCTGAGTTGAGCTTGACGAACTTGGTTCTCAGGTTGACATTTTCTGGATGTTCTACTTCAACATTCTAAGTCCAGAAACATTTCTCTGAACTCTAGTCGACGAAGTTAGATTATCAGCTCGACGATCTTACTGCATATAATTGGCAAGTTTTAATAAGAAAGCAGTTAGCTATTCTCAGGTCGACGATCTTGGATCTCAGGTCGACAAATAACAATTATTTAGTCGACGAACACGATTTCTCAGCTTGACTAACTCTGGACTAAGGTCGAAGAAATTTGTTCTTTGCTCGACGAATTCTGTGCAGATCCAGACTTGGATTTTTCCCTTATTTTGTCCTTATTTTATTGCAATAATTTCTGAATAATCAATGCTTAATTTTCTCCGAATATTACCGTTAAAAGTGACATTGATTGTGGTATTCATCAGGATTATTACTTGTCATTTTTCAGTGGGACAGTTAGGGAAATCCAATTAATGCAGATATTCTCTCCAGCCGTATTACATTCTCCAGGTCGTCAGTAATCAATGTAGGAAGGAATTCAAAAATTCAAAGGAGAAATTCCATTGATCATATAAAAGTGATTTCTTCCTTCTTCTCGACACGACACATCACATAGTGATATAAAAAGCAACAAGATAGTCAAGACCAGAGAAACAATACAAGGCCTACAGAGAAGATTAACATCAAAAACATTCTAATCCTTCTCTGTATTGAAAACAATGTTGTTTTCACCTTGACACTGCGGAAGAAGAAGAAGAACATTCATTCTATATCAAGAGTATTCTTCATCCTTCACTCCAAGATTCTTCAAGGACAACAAATCTTTATCAGTCAAGAAGTTCCTGGATCTCTTTTGGTCAAGACTAAAGAATGAAAACCTACTCACCCTGAAGCAAAGCTCCAATCTTCCTGAACAACTCAATAACTCAGGAGGAGCTTTGTTAACATCAAAGATCCACTAGTCTTCTCAGTTGTATTTGAGAAAGAGAAGACACCATAACTCTCTCACCCCCTCACTATACAAAGGGTTCTTTAACTCCTATCAAAAGTTATTCCTTGGTTGCAAGTCACCTGATCAAAAGACATTGGTTGTTTTTTGACTACCTGATCAAAAGCTCATTGATGGCCGTTACCTGATCAAAACCTGTTAGTGGATTCCTACCAGGGTGGTAGAAGAGTGTATATACCCATGTTGGGGAACCACTATAAAAATTCTTGTTTTGTCTGGTTCCCCTCTTTCCTTTTTGTTCTTGCTGTGTATATGGTAGTTAGTTTTGCTGTGCCTGTGGTAGTTGGTTTTTATGTGCCTGTGGTAGATTAGTTTATCTTAAGAATTCTCTTTTACTTACAACATATTTTGGTATCTGTATAACTGCTCTACTATGTAGATTTTATTAACAACAAAAAGGTTTTAAAGTTTTAAAGATACTTTATTCACCCCCCTCTTGAGTATGTCAGGTCTAACCCGCATTTTCAATTGGTATCAGAGGGGTGTTCCTTTGGTTGTACAAGCTAACCCTTGAACCAAAATATTGGTGTAGGGGTGTACGTGACACAGACGTGTTTACGCTAACGGTCGCTTACCCATCACAAAACATAGAAAATAAAGAGAGTGCTCCGACCAAAAGCGAACGAAAAGGGGTCGGTTGGCTCTCAAAAATACGGGACTCGATACCACGTCCTTAGGACCTAACTCTCCAACAAGCACACAACTCGCTCCTAGCCGGGCTCGATACCACGACCTTAAGACCTACATCTCCAACAAGCACACGTCTCACTGCACCTACACAAGCATCTATTCTTTTCACAATAAGCCATCAATCGCAGCGATAAAATAATTAGGAGCGGCGGTAAACAATAAAGAGCGATCAAGAACAAGTTGAGGTTAACTCCCTTGTTAGCACAAGCGTGCCAAAACTTGGAGAACAAGTCAAGGCTAGGCATAGTTTGTTCTCCAATGGATCTTCCCAATCCGGATAACAAGAGGGTCAATAACAACGTTTGATTCAGATTTTTGCAAGCGGAAAACACTTTAAAATCGCAGAAAAGACGGTTGAATAACCTCCATAAAATCTCACAGCAAGAAACACAAAGATAGGGAAGGGATAACCCAACCAAGAAGATGATCACACAATATTTGTGGGAGAATCACTCTCTCCACGGTTCCACCGGTTTCACACCGAATGGGGCTGCTTCCTTCTTCCACGGAGTCGCACCGATAGAAGCCACGCCGGAGTCGGACCGAACGGGGATGGAGGAGGCAAGGCTTGGCCTCACACCAAAGTGGGGGGGGGGGGGGGGGGGGGGGCTAATGGACTCTCTCCATGGTGGCCGAATTCCTCAAAGGGGGGTTTTAGGTTTTCCTTTTCATTTCCATAACTCATCATAATAGCCTCCTTTAAATAGGAGTTACAAAAGAGATCCAACCGTCCATAATGGAGATGAAATCTCATCCATCCGGGCGGTTACATACATATAATAGCCTCCTTTAAATAGGAGTTACAAAAGAGATCCAACCGTCCATGATGGAGATGAAATCTCATCCATACAGGCGGTTACATACACACCAAGTGTTTAGTAGCACACCAACATGAAAATAAAAATTAATACAAGCCATATGTTTAAAGCGATTAAAATAAAACTAAGTAAAACTTTTAAGCAAGCTTTGCGCGCCGCGGACGGAGGTTTTATCGCAGCTTTCCGTGAGCGTCCGTGACATTGTCATGACGTCGCAAATCTTTAAATTGTTGCACCGTGGCAACCGGGTCATCATCAAGAAGTGTTGGAGGGGCCGCGCCATCAATCCTCCCCCACTCAAAATCTCGCATCTCCGATGCGTGGGCCGAGAGAAAGCGGCGGAGAAGCTCGGTATCCAAACATTGAAGCTCTGTCGCGAGTACCCATGAGTCGTCCGAAGGTGGGCGGTCACGCCAACGGATGAGGAAGCGGTAGGTAGCACCGTCTGGAGTAGTAAGTGGCTCAGCAATGAGTATCATATCTGGATGGAGAAACGTCTTGGGAAACCTGGGAAACATGTCAGCAGTAGGAATAAAAGAAGGCAACGTACCATCCGATGTTATACCTGCGGGGATCGAAGGAGAGAGATCATCCGAACTACCACTCCCCAACCCATTAGAAATTTCTGTGGAGGGAGAAGACGACAAAGAAACCAACTCTTGTGGAGGCGCAACAAACAGCGTCAAATCCGAGACGTTAAAAATAGGGGAGATACCCCATTCAGCAGGCAAATCCAATACGAAAGCGTTGTCACCTAGCTTCTTTATAATCCAAAAAGGACTGGCGTGCTTTGGAGCTAACTTTTTTACGGTGCCAGTTGGCATTCGTTCGGGAACAAACCGTACTAAACCAGATCGCCGACCTTAAAGTGTGACACCTTCCTATGTAGATTAGCGTGTGCTTGATAAGACTCATATTGAGAAGTCAAGGTAGCTCGTATACGTGCATGTAAGTCATGAATATGTTGGGCGAAGGATTGTTCAAACTGACTTGTTTTGTATGTGGGAGGTAAGGGGACCAAGTCAAGTGGCACAGGGGCCTTATACCCGTGAACAATTTCATTCAGAGACATACCCGTGGACCGAGTTTTAGAATTATTGTAAGCCAGTTGTGCATGTGGAAGAAGTAAATCCCAAGTGCTTTTATGATCGCTCACGAGGCATCTAAGAAGATTTCATAGGCTCTGATTGACTACTTCCGTCTGGCCATCAGTTTGTGGGTGATAAGCCGCAGAGAATAATAATTTTGTTCCCATAAGAACCCACAAGGTTTTCCAAAAGTAGCTAGTGAACTTGACGTCCCTATCCGAGACAATAGTCTTCGGAACTCCATGGTGACTAACGACGTCCTTAAAATACAGTTTCGCAATGTGAGAAGCGTCGTTGGTCTTACTACATGGGAGGAAGTACGCCATCTTGGAGAACCTATCCACGACAACGAGTATAGAATCATGACGTCGAAGGGTGGGGGAAGGCCTAATACGAAGTCCATGCTCACGTCTTCCCACGGAACGGACGGAATAGGTAGCGGGGTGTATAAACGTACATTGGACTTAGTACCCTTAGAAACTTGACACGTACGACAACTGCTCACTACTTTCCCAACCATCGCCTTTAGTTTAGGCCAAAAGAATTTCTCCTCTATGAGCATTATCGTTTTGTCTCGGCCAAAGTGACCACTCAAGGCACAACTATGTAACTCCCAAATGATGTGGAGTCGCAAAGAGGAGTGAGGGATACACAATTTTCCGTGTTTGAATAAATATCCATCTCTAAGTGAAAAGGCCGTGATGGTCGCGGGAGAGCTATCCTGGGCAGATAAGTATGGCTCCTAAAAATCAGGGCATGTGGCGTATTCATCCTTTATGCGCTCGAACCCTACCACGTGGACTTGCATGGAGGAAAGTAAGAGGGTGAGGCGACTGAGTGCATCGGCAACTCGATTGTCGGACCCCTTAAGGTGCTTGAGAGTAAATGTGTATTCTTGCAAGAAGGATACCCATTTAGCGTGGCGCGGGCTGATTTTGTGCTGACCATTGATGAATCATAACGCTTCATGATCAGAGAGGATCACGAACTCCTTATGAAGGAGATAGTGCCTCCAATGATGCAAACTTCTAATGACCGCGTAAAACTCCCTATCGTAATTGGAATAATGCAATTTAGCACCCGCTAACTTCTCACTAAAATAACTAACCGGGTGACCCTCTTGACTCAAGACACCTCCAATCCCTATGTCAGATGCATCACAAGTAAGCTCGAAGACCTTGGTGAAGTCTGGGAGACGTAACACCGGTGCTTCGTTCATAAGCTCCTTAATACGATGAAATGCAAACGTGGCGGATTTGGACCATGTGAATTCGCCTTTCTTCATGCAGTCCGCAATGGGTGCCATAATGCTACTAAAATCGCGTATGAAACGACGATAAAAGGTAGCTAACCCGTGGAAACTACGCACCTTACGAAGGCTAGTGGGCTCGGGCCAGTCTCTAATCACTTGAACCTTTCCTAGGTCAACACGAATTCCTTCGGAGCCAACTATGTAACCTAAGAATTCAACCTCTGAAACATAAAACGTGCATTTCTTAAGATTTAGATATAATGTTTCAGTCCTTAAGGTGGAGAGGACTACTTTGATGTGGGAGAGGTGTTCGGCGGGGGAGGTACTAAACACTAGGATGTCGTCGAAATATACTACAACAAACTTCCCCATATATGGCCTAAAGATGTGTGTCATCATCCGGGAGAAAGTGCTGGGGTCATTGGATAACCCAAAGGGCATCACAAGCCATTCATACAACCCATCCTTAGACTTGAACGCCGTCTTCCACTCATCCCCCTCTCGGATCCTAATCTGGTGGTAACCACTCCGTAAGTCCAATTTTGAGAAGATAGTGGCACCCGATAGGACATCCAAGAGATCATCTAGTCGCGGAATTGGAAACCTATATTTTATAGTAATTTTGTTGAGAGCTCGGCTATCAACACACATGCGCCAGGTGCCATCCTTCTTAGGGGCAAGAAGAGCGGGGACAGCACATGGGCTCATACTCGTCCTAATAAATCCCTTATTTAGCAAATCCACTATCTGGGTTTGTAACTCTATATGGGCAGTAGGATTAAGCCTATAGTGTGGTTGATTTGGTAAGTACGATCCGGGGATAGGGTCTATTGCGTGTTGTATATCTCTAAGCGGTGGTAACGATGAAGGTAACTCTTCCGGGTATACATCCCTAAACTCATCCAACAATACCCGTAGCTCTCGGGGTAAATCTTCCAACACGCCACTTTCAGTCTTTGCACTCAGGAGAACGAGAGCATACATTATTCCCCCAATGAAGGGATCCTTCACAAATTCCTTCCTACCCACTAAACTCAAGGCTTTCCTCTCTATAGTGTGTCGACACTGCCTGTATGGGTCGACACATTTCTTCTGGTGTTGACTCTGCCTTTCCTGGTGTCGACACAAATACTCCAAGTGTCGACACAACTTTTATCCAGTGTCGACACAAATACTCCAAGTGTCAACACAGCTTTTCTCTAGTGTCGACACAAGCCTTCATATGTGTCGACACTGCTTCTCTAGGTGTCGACACATGGACTTAGAAACTTTTCTGCATTTCCTGCAATTACTTAACCTGCACATATAAACTCAAAGCACATCAAATACACCTTGATGTATATCATTGAGTAGGGTGAGGCTTCTTCAAATCTGGTACACATTTTCCAATGTACCCAACAATCTCCCCCTATTTGGAGAATTCATAACCCTTAGTCAATGATGTACACCATTCATAACAAATACTCAATATGATGTATAACAGTATTATATGACAGGGTAAATACTAAACAAAACATGTAACACAAATCATCACAGAATAAATAATGCTAACACAGAACAAGCATTAAACATGTTTTGTTATAACTTCCAATAGTTTCATGAACAAAAGTTTACATAGATGTTTTAATACTAAAATTACAAAATGTAAACTCAAGAAAATTCTATTCTATGGCTGCTCTGGATCCTTGATGACAATGCCCTTGCTAGATTGAATCTTGGCTTGAACTGGAGCATCAATGTCATCAGCAGGCTTCTTGCCCTTAAGATCTTTTTTCTTTAGCTCTTCAGCACTTATCTTTTGTCTTTCAAAATAATGATAAGGCTTAGGGAAATACTTGTTAGGCTCCTGTGCATTAGGAGGTAGCTTCCCAAGTTTAGCCTTTCTTCTATACTGCACTATGGCTTCTTGCCTGGCTTCATGTTTTCTCCACTCTTGCTCAGAATACCATTTTCCCCTCTCTAGGATATTATCCTTTGCAGCCTTCCAAGCAGTCAGTATGATATTTCTAGAAGTAGGGCTCCACTGCTCAAAATCTGGCCTTAACTCAGCCTGTTCTCTGAACCTCTTCCTGGACAAAAAGGTTTCTTGCTCTTTTAATACTTCCTCTGGTACAGGATGGTCTACTTTCTCAATGATAATATTTTTATTTTCCTCTACAGGGCTATACATTGATTGGACTTCATGATGTATCATTTCAAAATCTGCAGGAGGATAGATTTCCTGAGCAACTTCAGCTTGTTCTCCTCCTAAATATGCAGGATGTATACTAGATTCAGCTACATTGTCATCATCACAAAGGGGTGGATATCCAAGAGTAGCTCTGATGCTATTGAAAATCCATTTAGCATGATCAGATCCAGCTTTGACTAGTACTCTCTCCCCCTTTATGACTTCTCTAGCCACATGATCTCTAAGATCATCCTTCTGAAACCTGATATGTTCATCCATATAATTAACTCCATCTTTATAAAAACCCCTCAACTTCAGCAGCAGTCCAGATATAACCTTTTGAGAATCTGTAATAGCAGTTTTTACATTAGTTATGCCGGCCTGGAAATCCTTATCAAACTTCCTTATCAAACTCTGGCTTGGCTGTAGAATTATCAGCAGCTGGGGCAGTTGCAATTTTCTTTATTTCAGTAACAATTGCATTGTGAGAAGCAGTCAGATTATCATTCATCCTAATCTGATTTTCCAGGACATATTGCATTGGGGCAGTTGCAATTTTCTTTATTTCAGTAACAATTGCATTGTCAGAAGCAGTCAGATTATCATTCATCCTAATCTGATTTTCCAGGAAATCCTTATCATACTTTTCCTTATCAAACTCTGGCTTGGCTGTAGAATTATCAGCAGTTGGGGCAGTTGCAATTTTCTTTATTTCAGTAACAATTGCATTGTGAGAAGCAGTCAGATTATCATTCATCCTAATCTGATTTTCCAGGAAATCCTTATCAAACTTTTCCTTATCAAACTTTGGCTTGGCTGTAGAATTATCAGAAGTTGGGGCAGTTGCAATTTTCTTTATTTCAGTAACAATTGCATTATGAGAAGCAGTCAGATTATCATTCATCCTAATCTGATTTTCCAGGACATATCCTTGTTTGACTGCCATATCATCCACTTGAGTCTTTATCTTTTCCTGATGAGTAGCCAGGTAAACAACAACATTTCCACCCTTGTGGAAGCAATCAGTCATTTCTTTCTTATTTTGATTCATCTCAAATCTTATAGATTTTATGTCTTGAGCCAGATCAAATTGAAGTGATTTATGTCCTTCATCCATATATTTTTCTAGAGCATTCCTTTGCTCATCCATTTTGATCTGCAAAGCCACCAACAAAGAGCTGCAATCAGCGATTGGGGCAGGCTGTGGAGCAATTGTTTGCAGTGCTTTCTTGTAGCTCTGACTTCTCCTTTTGAAGACCATAAGCTTCCTTTTCTTCACTTGTACCTCAGTAGCATCCTCAGATTCTGAGGTAATAGCTATGTAAACTCTATCCTTTGGACTTGGAGGCAAGTCTGTCTCAGTCCTTGGTAGCTCCCCCTGAATCCTTTGCTCCTCAATGTCATTTCTAGCAGGCTCCTCCTGTGACCTTATATGTTCCCCCTCAAGGTTAGCTGACTCCCCCTCAAAATCTGCTTTCTCTCCCTCAAAATCAGTCTGTAATAAATCAGGGAACAACTCTTCTAGAGTAAACTCCTATTGAGTAGGGATAGGAGACTGTCTTATCTCAGGAGCATTATTAGTAATTGATGTATCTTCTATGACAACATCTTGTGGTTGACTATTTAACTGAGTTTGCTGATCAATATCAATTAAAGACTCAGTTAATACTTCATCCTCAAAATGGAAAATTGATTGATTAACTTCATGTATTACCTCAAGGATTGTTTGAGTGGCCATTTCACTGTCTATGTGAGTTGGCTCTTCCACATGTTGAGGCTCCCCTGGAGTGAATCCAGGTGGATGGGGCTAGCAGATGGCAGCTCCCCCTGCCTCTGTGCATCTTCAATCCTTACTGGTGACCTTCCAGTATTATCTGCTTCTTCCTCATTTGAACTGAAAACAACTTGTTCCTCTGAACTACTGGAGGATTCAGGAGCCACTATGGCTTTCTTCTTCTTCTGTGGCGGAACTTTCTTCTCTGGAGTATGCATGTCCTTTGTTAACACCCTATCCCACCTTGAGATAATCCTAACATCCATTCTCCTCATGTGATTTATCTTAGAACCTGCAGCTTGGTTCATGACTTCTGGAATACTTCCAGCCAAGTACAAACTCATAATCCTACCCAGATTGGGCTTCTTGAGACTTTCCTTTATCTTTTCAAACATCACAGCTGAGCAATCAGTTTTTAGTTTAAAAATGATTCTTGTCATTAGGTTGAACATGTGAGCTGATATTCTATCATGCCCACCTGCCTTGCTTAGAATCACCTTCCCAACTACTTCAGATAAAAACTTTCCTTGTATGTTCATTCCTTTCCTGTTAAAAACTGATCCAATCTTCATGTTTGAATCTAGTCGACACCATTGCAGTGCCTCCCTTATCTTTGATGTAGGTACATCTTCTTCCTCTTTAGTTCTTGGTAGATGTAGAACTTTTCTACACTCTTCTGGGTGAGTTTTACTTTTCTCCATGGACTATGGATTTAATCTTGAGTCTAGTGTCATCAAGGGTAGCTGCACCAAAGAATTCAAGTACTTCCTTCTT
The DNA here is from genome assembly GCA_039583875.1 of Platanthera guangdongensis. Lineage (NCBI taxonomy): Eukaryota > Viridiplantae > Streptophyta > Magnoliopsida > Asparagales > Orchidaceae > Platanthera > Platanthera guangdongensis. The sequence goes on along the minus strand of CM077149.1, from coordinate 7,100,282 downwards.
CCAAATCTTGGTTTGCTCAGAAACTAGATACTCCAACCCATTCTTTGTAATTAGTGTTACTACCTCCTTAATTTCTGATTCCGCATCGTCAAAGGCATGTCGTACTAGCTCATATCCTTCATTGAAGTTTTCTTCAAGTTTGGGCGCCATTAGGGTTTTGAGAAATCTTGAATTTAGTTGAGAGAGTTATCGACACAAAGTCTTGGTCTCGAAACAATGGAAAGCATGTCGACAAACATTTTTGAAGACCTATTTATACCTTTCTAAAAACGAAGGTGAAAAGGCGCGACAAAATACTCTAAATGTGTCGACACTGTTGAAAAGTGTCGACACAGACCACTTAAGTCTCGACAACAGTGTTGACTTTTATGTGTAGACACCAATTAGGATGTGTCGACACTTATACATCTGCGTTCGACGATTAGTCGAAACTTCACTCGACGAAAACAGTGTTAAATCTAAGTATCGACACCACCCTGGATGTGTCGACACCTACTCTGGATGTGTCGACACTTATTTCTCTGAAGTGTCGACACAGACTTTCTAGGTGTGTCGACACCATTTCTCTAAAATGTCGACACCACTTTTATGTGTCGACACAGACAACTCCTTGTGTCGACACAATTTTACTTAGCCAATTTTTATCAAACTATTCTAAGTTCAACATTCCTAATTCAATTTTGAACTTATTGAATTTAGTTTCATCAAGGGCTTAGTAAACATATCAGCTATCTGATTATCTGTTTTAACATATTCTAGGGAAATTTCCTCTTTTTCTACATGTTCTCTAAGAAAATGGTATCTAATTTCTATGTGCTTAGTCCTACTATGTGAGATAGGATTATTAGCTATAGAAATTGCACTTGTAGAATCACAAAGTAAAGGTGTTCTACTTACTTGAATATCATAGTCTACTAGCTGATGTTGAATCCACAAAAGTTGTGCACAACAGCTTCCTGCAGCAACATATTCTGACTCAGCTGTGGAGATTGCCACACTGGTCTGCTTCTTACTGCTCCAAGACACTAGTCTTCCGCCTAGAAATTGACAGGTGCATGTAGTACTTTTTCTATCTTCCTTGCAACCTGCAAAATCTGCATCTGAATAACCTATCAGTACAAAATCTCTATTCCTAGGGTACCAAAGGCCTAGATAAGGTGTGCCCTTAAGATATCTCAAAATCCTTTTTTACTGCAGTCAGATGAGATTCTTTAGGGCATGTTTGGTACCTAGCACAGACACATGTAAGATACATGATATCTGGTCTACTAGCAGTCAAATATAGAAGGGAGCCAACTATCCCTCTATACAAAGTTTCATCTACAGGTTTCCCTGCATCATCTTTGCTTAGAGACATACTTGATCCCATAGGAGTTTTCATGGTAGTGAATGATTCCATACCATACTTCTTTATTAACTCTAGGGTGAACTTAGACTGGCATATGGACAGGCCATCTTCAGTCTGTCTTACTTGGAGTCCCAAGAAGAACTTAAGTTCCCCCATACTGCTCATTTCAAATTTTCCTTGCATAAGTTTTGCAAACTTTCTGCAAAGATTACTTTCAGTAGACCCAAATATTATGTCATCTACATATATTTGGACTAGGATAATCTTTCCTTTAGATTCCCTAAGGAATAGAGTCTTGTCTATTTTCCCCCTTGAGAATTTGTTCTCAATGAGAAAACTAGACAGGGTTTCATACCAAGCCCTTGGGGATTGTTTTAACCCATACAATGCTTTCCTAAGTCTATAAACATAATCAGGTTTAAGAGGATCAACAAAACCTGAGGGCTGCTCTACATAGACTTCTTCTTTTAGATTTCCATTTAGGAAAGCTAACTTTACATCCATTTGAAATACCTTGAACCCTTGATATGTTGCATAAGCAAGGAATATTCTGATAGCTTCCAGTCTTGCTACTGGGGCAAAGGTTTGATCAAAATCAATACCTTCTTCCTGCCTATATCCTTTTGCAACAAATCTTGCTTTATTCATTACAATAATTCCATTCTCATCCAATTTGTTCCTAAAGATCCACTTAGTTCCAATGATTTTGTGGTCCTTGGGTTTAGGAACTAGCTTCCAGACCTTGCATCTTTTGAATTGATTCAGCTCCTCTTGCATGGCATCAATCCAATGAGGGTCTAGAACTGCTTCTTCAAATTTTTTTGGTTCTACTTGTGATAGGAAACTGGAGTAAAGAACTGTACTCAGATTCCTGCTTCTTATTTGCACTCCTTGTCTTGGATCACCAATTATCTGTTTGGCTGGATGATCCTTTAAGTGTCTATTTGCTTGATGTAGTCTATCTTCAGGTTGAACACCTCCAGTCTCTTCATTAAGCTGTATCTCTTGGTGTTCTTCAGCATCTAGAGAGTCTTGTACTCCCCCTGGATAGCAGCCACCATTTTCCACTTCCTGAGTTGTAGTAGAACCTTCTGTAATGGTAAGCTTGTCCATCTTCTCATTTATACCTATAGAGCAGCATACACTACTTGGCAACTTACTCTTAATCAGTCTTGTTTCATCAAATACTACATGTATAGACTCTTCTACAACTTGAGTAATCAAGTTGTAGACCCTATAAGCCTTACTATTGTTGCTGTACCCAACAAAGATCCCCTCTTAGGATTTGACAGCAAACTTGGTTAGATAAGACTTGCCATTGTTAAGTATATAGCACTTGCAACCAAGGATCCTGAAATAGGATAAATTTGGTTTTCTGCCCTTCACAATCTCAAAGGGAGTCTTTTTGTGGCACTTGGTGATAGTAGTCCTATTGATTACATGACATGCAGTGTTTACTGCCTCAGCCTAGAAATATTCTGGGAGAGAAGTGTCACTCAATATAGTTCTACCAGCCTCTATCAATGTTCTATTCTTCCTTTCAGCAATACCATTTTGCTGAGGTGTTCTAGTTGAGGAAAATTCTTGAAATATCCCAAATTCTTCACATAGCTTTGTCACACGTTCAGACTGAAATTCAGTACTATGGTCACTTCTGATTTTGACCACTGTACTGTCCAACTCATTCTGAATTTTTTTAACAAAACTATATAAGATACTTGGGGTTTCAGATTTCTGTCTTAGGAAGAACACCCAGGAATATCTAGAATAGTATTCTACTACCACAAATGTGTAGACCTTCCTACCTAGACTGTGAACTGGCATAGGACTAAATAGATCCATATGCAAGAGGTAGAGACACCTCACTGAATCCTTGTTATCAAGGCTATGAAAGGTGGATTTGGTCTGCTTGCCTTTTTGACAAGCTGAGCATATCCCATCCTTTATACACTTAACTTGAGGATCATTCCTCACTAACTCTTTGCTAAAGAGTTGGCCAATAGTCTTATAGTTAAGATGAGCCAGCCTCTTGTGCCATTTAACACAATGTGAGACTCTCTCATCAGCTACAAGACAAATACGAGAAACATTGTTCTCACACACAAAGTTAAGACAATAAACATTCCTCTTCCTATATCATGTCAAAATGATCTTTTGATCATTTGACCTTTTGATATGACAACCATTCTTGACAAATGAGATATCATATCCTAAATCACTCAGTTGACTTATGCTAATGAGGTTATGTTTCAAACCCTTCACATAGGCCACTTGAGTGATAGTAATCTGGTTACTAGAAATGTTACCAAAGTCTTTGATGATTCATTTCTCTGAACCACCAAAGGTAACTTTAGTGCCATCCTTGATAGGTGTGTAGTCCTTCAACAACCCCCTTGTTCCAGTCATGTGCCTGGAACATCCACTGTCCAAGTACCATATTGGGGCATGGCCACTTGGACTCACCTGCAATAAAGACTAGTTAACCTTAGAACCCAAATGAGTTTTGGGTCCTTGGTTCAAGTTAGCCTGAAATCTAACAAATCTGCATGTAGGTCTTCTAACAGGCAGACTGTTATTCTCCTTGACACTAGAATTATGCCAACAATCTATGGCAAAGTGGCCTACCTTGCCACAACACCAGCACTCAAACATGTTGTACCTTTGTTTAGGTACATCCCTAGCTGAATTATTTACAGCAGGCTTCTTCTTTTGTGCTGGAGCTTTGCCTTTAGATTTGGACCTAGCAGTCCAGGCAGGTTTTTCAAACCCTAATCCAGCCTTACCCTTTTGGGGTACAAACTCATCTATCAAGGGTAAAACTGATTTAGGTTTAGAAAAGCTAGCCACAATCTCTTTCTCTTTCTGAAGTCTAACCTCCAGATTTCTAATCTGATCATTCTTGAATGTGATTGTGCCCATTTGAATAACAGTTATGTTTTTCAATCTGGCAATCTCATTCAGTTTTTGATCTAACAACTTCTTTGAATCTACTGTAGCCAACTTAAGATTAGCAATCTCCTTTGCCTGAGTTTTGGCCAAGGTTTTGCTTTTCTTCAAGGCTTGCAACAAGTCTCTATATTCATCAATTAACTGATGAATATCTCCTTCAGATTTAGACTTACCCACATCTCTTGATGCAGATGTATCTGACTCTGACTCAGTACTATAAATTGAACTAGAAGAACAACTTTGTACCTTACTTGGTCCAGGCTGATCCTGGCTTTGTCTCCTTCAGATATAGCCATCAGTCCCTTGCACTGATGGTCTTCATGCTCAAAAATTGAGTTCATTACTTGCATGAACTCATCTTCTTCCTCTTCAGCAAATAATCCAATGTAGGCTTCAGCCTCTGATTCTGTTTCTGAAGATGACTGGTCTGTCAGACTCTTGTCTTTCTTAGCAACAAATGACTTTTCCTTTTTGCTCTTAAACTGAGTCTTCTTTTTGTCAGCTGACTCCTTCCTCTTTTCAGGACAGTCAGCCACTACATGTACCTGTCTATTGCAGCAATATCACATAATTTTTGAAGATGTAGCTTTGCTTGGCTTGGACCTGCTTCTGTCATTCCTGGATGACTTTCTCTTCTGATAGTAGTCATCTTTTGACTGAGAAGTGGAAGGCTTAGACCTCCACTGATTCTTCTTTAGAAATCTTTGAAAGTGCCTAGTAAAAGTAGCAAAGTCTTCATCATTTTCACTGCTATCAGAACTCTTGCTATCTGAATTATCTATGACAGCCTCAGCAATTATTTTAGGTGGAGATGGAGACTTGCTTCTATACTTCTTAGTGGCTTCAGTCTTGAAGGCCACAGACTTTTCCTTGTGCTCCACTCTAGTGTTCTTCTCTTCCTCCTTTCTAGCCATTAACTGTATCTCATAAGATAGCAGTTTACCAAACAAAGTTGGAGGAGGTATATCAGCAAGTTTGGCCACCTCCCTAATAGCACAAATCTTGGTGTACCAGTCCTTAGTCAGGGATCTTAAGAACTTGTCATTCAGCTCATAATTGTTGAAGTCTCTTCCATAGGACATCAACTCATTAACAATCCTATAAAACTTCTTGTAACATTCTGTAATGCTATCAGACTTTCCTTGTCTGAAGCTTTCATATTCCTGATTTACCATTGACTTCCTATCTTGTCTTACTTTCTCTGAGCCCTCCATATAGACTATTAATGTGTCCCATATTTCTTTAGAGGTTTTACAATGAATTAAGTTCTGAAATGTTGAATCATCAATGACACTAACAATTATATTCTGGGCTCTCTTGTCCATAGTGGCCAGGATGATTTCATCTTTAGTCATTTCAGAAAAGTCCTTGGGAGTTTTCTGATTTGCATCCAGAATGGATATCTTCATTGGCACATATGGGCCTTCTTTGACTGTAATATATATCCTTGGGTCAGAAGCTTCCATAAAGAGTCTGACCCTCTCTTTCCATATGCCAAATATCTCTTTTCTACATATTAGCAATTTCATTGACCCCAACTCTTTGTGATTCTCACTAGAACCCATTTTCTTGATTCTTTCTTGATTCTTAAATCTGCCTTAAGGATCTCACTATGTCTGTTAAGTCCTTTCTTGAGTAACCTCCCTCTGATACCACTTGAAAGAAATAGTGCCTAACCACCTAGAGGGGGGTGAATAGGTGTAATTTTTCTTTTACTTTAAAGACAAAAAAACTGTTCTATAATCTAAGCATCAATTGCAAATTCTACAGCTATCAACACAACAATCACAGAAATAAACATTCACAGAGTGTACACAGATTTTATAGTGGTTCCCCAAGGTCTGGGTACATCCACTTTCCCCCTTCGCCTATCTAGTAGTGTACTAGATTTGGCCTAACTTCTGCACTTCTCCTCAGATCCTCAGATCTTACAGCTCAGAACCCCAAATAGGTACCTACAACTCAGAGTGTCCCCACTCCTACAACTCAGGCAAGCTGCCCTACCTCAGCCTTCACCAAGGCCTACACTCATAGAACACAGTCTCCTACAACTCAGGCATAAAGCCCTACCACTCAGTCTTCAACAAGACCTACACTCAGAGAATAGATTCTCCTACACTCAGGCTTAAAAGCCCTACCTCAGCCTTTATAAGTTTAGGCTTACAACTCAGATCCCTTAGGATCCTACAGAAAATAATGTTTACAAAGTAATTAACCACAACCCAGATAGAGAGAGAAGGGTTGGCTGACTTCTTGATGAGTTTTTGGAAGAACTTTGCAGAGATCAACCTCCCTTAGCTTTCTTCAAAGCTTCTTGAATCTGAACTCAATAGGGTTGAATCTTCTGTGAAGTTGATCTTCAATCACCTTCTGACTTAAGATCTAGATATCAATCTGAATCTTTCTTTGCAGCCTGGTTCAGCAACTGCTCTACTTAGACAGAGCTCTCTCTCTCCAACTTCTTCTAGATCTTCTGTCGAAAATCTTCTGTATAATTACTTCTCTCTTAGTTGTTATTAGTTGGTTGTGATTGATCATCTTTTTCTGTTGAAGGAGAAAGCCTTTATATAGTCTTCCTCCATGGTAACCGGCTGATCTAGTTTCTAACAACCTTCTGACAGCTTTGACAGTAGCAGTAGACCGGTTGAAATGGCAGCTGTCAAGTCATCCAGTCACTTCTTGAAATCACTGTCTCTGTCTGAAAGTGTCGAGACTGATCTTCATTATGTGTCGACATAAATAGACTAAGTGTCGACACAAGTGGACTATGTGTCTACACTAGCCTTGGTGGTGTCGACACAACTCCTTGTGTTGTTGTAACAGCTTCTCGACACTGCTTCTTCTGAATGTGTCGACACTGATTCTGTGAGTCGACACAAGCCTTCTGTTGAATGTGTCGACACTGATTCTGTGTGTCGACACAAATACTTCTTCTTTAACACTTAATTGAATTCTGTTGTGTGTCGACACATCTCCTTTGTGTCGACACAAATACGTCTTTTACTTTAACTTTGTTGAAGCTTGCTGAGTGTCGACACAGCCTCCTGGTGTCGACACATTTGATGTCGACTAAGCTACTCTGGGTGTCGACACTGCCTCATGGTGTCGACATGATTTATGTTGACTATTCTTCACAGTGTGTCGACACTGCCTGTATGTGTCGACACATTTCTTCTGGTGTCGACTCTGCCTTTCCTGGTGTCGACACAAATACTCCAAGTATCGACACAGCTTTTCTCCAGTGTCGACACAAATACTCCAAGTGTCGACACAGCTTTTCTCCATTGTCGACACAAGCCTTCATAAGTGTCGACACTGCTTCTCTAGGTGTCGACACATTGACTTAGAAACGTTTCTGCATTTCCTGCAATTACTTAACCTGCACATATAAACTCAAAGCACATCAAATACACCTTGATGTATATCATTGAGTAGGGTGAGGCTTCTTCAAATCTGGTACACAGTTTCCAATGTACTCAACAGGATTCCTACCAGGGTGGTAGAATAGTGGATGTACCCAGGTTGGGGAACCACTATAAATTTCTTGTGTTGTTTGGTTGCCCCTTCCTTTTCTTCTTGCCGTGTTTCTGATTATTAGGATTGCTGTGCTTTTACTTTATTAATTTGTTTGTGCATTTTTCAATTACAGCAAAAGCTATAAATGTTTTTAAGGATTTAAGAATACTCTATTCACCCCCCTCTAGAGTATTTCAGGTCTAACACATCACTTTCAATTGGAATCAGAGCAGTGTTCCTTTGGTTGTACAAGTTAAATCTTGAACCAAAAGATCCTGAGTTAGATCTGAGTTATTTTATTTCTTCCTTATTAGATTTATAAACATAGCATGATACAGAATAAGAACTATGCAAGCACCAAACCTCCAGTTTGCAACCTGAATAGGTTTGCCATCTAGAAGGCAAGAATTAAGCTGTAGATGAACTCTATTGATGAAGACATCTACAACTCCATTTTGACAGGTCCCCCACATACATCTACTTGTACAACATCTTCAAGCACAACTGCAGTTCCACCACCTGAGTGGACTGAGGCCCAGAGAAAGGCAAAGGTTGCTGATGCCAAGATAATGAATATACTAGCACAAACCATGTCAGATGATATTTTCTAGAAGGTTGCTGAATGCACTTCAGCCAAAGCCTTTTGGGATTCCCTTAACCAAATGGTGGCTGGATCAGTAGATGAAAGAAAGGATTGGAGATCCAATCTCATATCCTTATATGAGAATTTCAAGAAAGAAGAAGCTGAGTTAGTAGCTGACATGTATAACAGGTTATGCTCAATCATAAATGAGCTAAAAACCTTGGAAAAGGACATCATCCTCACTGAGGTGAATGATAAGATCCTTATGTGCTTCCGAAGCTCATGGGATTCAAGAATCTGGCCCATCAAGGAGGTCAGAAGCCTAAATGAGATATCCACTGAACCTCTCTTAGGCAAACTAAAGTCCTATGAACAGCTGATTAAATCTAGAGAGGCAGCTGAGCAGAGAACACACCCTCCAGCAAGAAAAGAGCATATAATTGATTTCAAGGCAGCTGAGGAGACAGAGACTTCAACTATAAATAAAGATGTAATGATTCTATTTGCCAAAAGATTCTATAAGATGGCAAGAAAATATTTCAGGAGGAAGTCATCCAGATAGGATGACAAACCAAGGTATGATAAAATACCAACTAAAGAAGTGGTGTGCTTTGGTTGCAGGAAACATGGATACTTTATCTCTGAGTGTCCAGAGAATCAGAAGAAGGAGAAGAGAAGAGAAAAGTATACCAGAAGACAGCACATCAACAGACCTTCCTCCAACAAATATAAGAAGAAGGAGAAAGGTTTTGTGGCTGAAACCTGGAGTGAAACTGAGGATGAATCCTCATCTTCCAGCTCCAGTGAAGATGAAGAAGTGGCAAGGGCCAAAGAGGTTTTCTTCATGGCAATTGATGCCGCCAGGAGCCATTCAAAAGAAGAAGAATCTAAAGATGAAGGAGCTTCTGACTCAGAGGCATATCAGATACTATCCTCTTTTGATTACAGTTTTGATTCTTTTAAATCTGAATTAAAAACAATGTGCATAGTTTTGATTAATTAAGAAAATGAGATTAAAACTCTTAGGGAAAAATTAGGAAACCTAGAGAATGTCAACTCTGAAAACAATAGGTTAAAGGATGAATTAACCTTAGCTAATGAACAAATAATTCTACTAAAGACTGAGTTGTGTGATGCTAAAAACTTGAGGAAACTCTCAATGGGAGAAGCCTCAAGCTGATGGACATCACAAACACTGTAAATGCCATACTTAATGGCAAGCTAGGCATGGGTGCTTCATCAAGTTTGCCCAATATTCTCAAGAAGAACATTCTGACAACCCCAATCAAATTTGTTTCAGCTAAGGGGAAGGAAAAATAAAACAATAAACCAACCATATAAAATATTCCAAAATCAATAGGTAAAAATAACAAAAACCTGAAAACTGTAAGTAAAAACAAGGTTCAGCAGAATTCGTCGAACTTAGATCGACAAAATGCGGCCAGTTCGTCGAACGCAGATCGACGAACTCTGAACGAAAACTATAGTTATAATCATTCATCTAACTGCGATCGACGAACTCTGTATGGTTTGTCGAGCAGAGTTCGATGAACGTGGGGCACAAAAAATGAATATGTTCATTCTCTGAGCAGAGATCGACGATCTCAACCCAATTCGTCAAACTCTGGTCGACGTACTCACAGAAACTCGTCGAACCCAGAAAGACTTAACAAAAACTATAATTATAACAGCAACTCAAATAATTCTAGGAAATCATTTAATCCTATAGCTGATTGGGTTATACCACCTAGGAGATATCACCCTTTAGGATATAAATCTCAACCTAAATTTTCTGTAATTTCTAGCTTTACATACCAACAAAACAAAGGACCCAAGGTAACCTGGGTCAAGAACAATTAATTGTTCTTCATTGCAGGTAAAGAGCTGTCTAGGTGTGAATCAAACTTGGTACTTGGACAGTGGTTGCTCCAAACATATGATTCCAAATGTGGCCAGTCCGAAGTGTTTGGAGAAGTGAAGATTGGAGCTGTCACATTCAAGAAAGTGACTTATGTTAGAGGACACAAGCATAACCTCATCTCTATAAGTCAGTTATGTGATGAAGGTTATCAGGTACATTTCAACTCATCTTCTTGTACTATTTCTAATAATGAAAATCAAACTGTTTTAATTGGAAATAGATAAGGTAACATATACTTAGTTAATTTTCTTTCTGCCACTTCTGATATCTGCTTACTTAATTTAATTTGTAATCAGAATGATTTATGGCATAAAAGGCTAGGTCATGTAAACTTGAAAAACATTGCTAGGCTATCAAAAGATAACCTTGTTAGAGGTCTACCTTTTTTGTCCCTATAAGAAGGTAGGTCTTTGCAGGGCTTGTCAACTAGGCAAGCAAACTAAATCTAGTTTTAAATTTGTTAATAAAAGTGATTCACCTAGGATTCTGTACTTGCTACACATGGATCTTTTTGGACCCATTGTTGTACAAAGCCTAGGAGGGAAATCCTACACCTTAGCTATAGTGGATGACTTCTCAAGGTTCACTTGGGTATCCTTTCTGAGATCTAAGTCAGATACCTTTAAGGTTCTTACAGATTTTCTCAGGACTATACAGATTGAGTTCTGTACTCATGTAGCATTGATTAGAAGTGATCATGACATAGAGTTTGAGTCTCTTCTTATGCATGAATTCTATGAGAAGGAAGGTATCAAGAATTGTTTCTCAGCTCCTAGAACTCCTCAAAAAAATGGGGTAGCGGAAAGGAAAAATAGGACACTCATTGAAGCTACAGGTACACTACTTGCAGATGCTTACATGCCCCTAACCTTTTGGGCAGAGGCTGTAAGCACAGCAAATTATGTCCTGAACAGGAGTTTAATTCATAAACTAAAGAATAGGACTCTCTATGAATTGCTTAAAGGGAAGAAACATAAAATCAACTATTTTAAATTATTTGGATGTGTATACTATATTCACAACAATAATAAGAGATACATTAGAAATTTTGAGGCTAAGGCTGAAGAGAGAATTTTTCTAGGATATTCCCAAGTAAGCAAAGCCTATAGCGTTTTTAATAAATCATCATTGAAAATTGAAGAATCTATTCATGTTACATTTGATGAAACTAACATGTCTTGCAAGGAGAAAGAGATTTCTACCAATAGTACACTGCAGGTACCTCACTTGTGTGAGAACATGGATGGACTAAACCTCACCCAAGAGGTTCCAACACATCTTTCTCCACAAGTCAATGAAGAAATTGAAGATGAAGGCACTGAAGGAATGGATACTTCCTCAACAGCAAACATAATTCCACAAGAGGAATTAGTTTCAAATGCTGTTGAATAACTAACTCCACCCATTTACCTTATCACACTTAGAGATCACCTCATATCTCAAGTGATTGGAGATATATCAGCAGGTGTACAAATAAGGCATCAACTCAATCAAGATTTGATGCATGCTTGTTTTCTCTCTCATGTTGAACCTCTATCCATCCATGATGCTGAGCAGGATGCCTACTGGATCATTGTAATGCAGGAGGAATTAAATCAATTTGAGAGATATAGAGTTTGGGATTTGGTTCCAAGACCTCAAAACTACTCAGTAATTGGAACCAAATGGGTATACAGAAACAAGCTGGATGCCCAAGAAGTTATTGTGAGAAACAAGGCTAGGCTTGTTTCTCAAGGCTATAGGCAAGAAGAAGGGATAGATTATGACCAAACCTTTGCACCTGTTTCAAGGTTAGAAGCAATTAGAATATTCCTTGCCTATGCACCCTACAAGAGATTCAAGGTCTATTAAATGGATGTCAAAAGTGCATTTCTGAATAGGAGTGCTACAATAAGAGGTTTATGTTGAACAACCTCCATGTTTTGTCTCTCCAACTCACCCCTCTCATGTTTTTAAATTGCATAAAGCCCTCTATCGTCTAAAGCAAGCTCCAAGAGCTTGGTATGAGACCCTAGCTAGCTTTTTATTAGAACATAAATTCATAAGAGGCATAGTAGATAAAACACTTTTCACTAGACATCATAAGGACCAAAATTTATTGGTACAAATATATGTGGATGACATCATATTTGGGTCTACTGATTCCAAATTATGCAAGAGGTTTTCTGACCTCATGCATTCTAAATTTGAAAATAAGTAGTATGTGTGAGCTTTCCTACTTCCTTGGTCTCCAAGTGAAGCCGCTCCCTAATGGCATCTTCATCTCCCAAGCAAAATATGCTAAAGAGCTTATAAAGAAGTTTGGGATGGTTGATGCCTCAGCAAATAAAACACCTATGGCTACAAATGCTGTTGTGGACTCTGATACACATGGGAAACCTGTGGATCAGAAACTATATAGGGGCATTGTTGGGTCCTTATTATACCTCACAGCAAGCAGGCCTGATATCATGTTTGGCATATGCCTTTGTGCTAGGTTCCAAGTGAAACCTTAAGAATCTCATCTAATTTTGCTTAAAAGGATTTTAAGATATATAAAGAGTTGTCCTAATCAAGTCCTATGGTATCCTACTGAGTCAGAATTTGATTTAACTGGATATTCAGATGTTGACTTTGCTGGATGTAGGGTAGATAGAAAAAGTAACTCAGGATCTTGTCAGTTCCTTGGTATGAGACTAGTGTCTTCGTTTTGTAAGAAACAATCATCTGTGTCTACATCAACCGCTGAAGTAGAATACATTGCAGCTGGCAGTTATTATTCCCAGATGTTGTGGATTCAGAATCAACTACTATATTATGGTCTCAACTTAAATAATTCAACTCTACTTTGTGATAACACAAGTGCTATAGCCATAGCACAAAATCCAGTCCATCACAGTAGGACTAAGCATATAGATATAAGACACCATTTCATTAGAGAATGTGTAAACAAAACCAAAATTAAGCTTGTTTATATCTACACTGATTTACAAAGGGCTGATATATTCACCAAACCCCAAGATAAGAGAAATCATCTATTCTTTATAAATTAGCTTGGAATGATCAATGGAGAAGACTTAGTTTAATTTATAACTGCACTCGATGAATTTTCCAAAGTTCGTCGTATGGAGTTCGACGAACTAGGGAAAGTTTGTGAGATACTCGTTGAACGGAGATCGACGAACTCTCTATGGGTGGAACAATTTTTGTCGAACGAAGATCGACAAACTTGCTTCAGAAGATATTCGTCGAACGGAGTTCGACGAACTGTCTTCAATTCTTCAGGATGAGATCGACGAATTATTTAACTCTAAATTATTTCATTGAACTCAGTTCGAAGAATTGTTTTTGTTTTCGTGAAACGGAGTTTGTCGATTCATATTCTGGAAAACCTTATATCTAGGTTTTCTTCGACTTCCGTCCCGCGCTTTCTATTTTCTTGCACTTGATCGTCGTTTTTCTTCCTTGCAGGTAATTTCATTGCGATGCAAGCAGGAACCCTAGCTGCGATGAAGTTCGACACCGGCTTCCATGTCGACTTCGATTTATTTCAACATTCAGACCCGATCTTTCTGAATATTCTAGAACTTCTGGAAGAACAACAACTAATGAATCTGATGACAACAAGAATAAAACTATCTGGAACTGAGATTAGTGAATGGTTTTACAAATCTTCAACCACAGAGGAAAATACAATGAGTGGAATTATTGCGGGTAGTACTGTTTCTCTCTCTCTCCCGCCGTTTTGATTGAAATTTTTGGACCGAGTAATGGAGAAGATGATATAGAAATTGATAATGAAGAATATGACATGATATTAAACATGATGGGTTATTCTGGGGATTACCCTAATAAATTATTGAAGAAACACTTGTCTGTAGAACTTAAGTTCCTTGCAGACATTGTCGGGAAAGTCTTGCCGGGCAAGCACTCAACAAACGATTATATAACCATGCATCAGTTTTGGTTATGTGTGCAATAGTAAACAAGAAACAAGCAAACTAGGCTCAGATTATCTTTGATCTAATCAGGAAGAAGAACAACGAAAAGAAAGTATGCTTTGGAAGGATCCTAGGGATCTTTTTGAAAGAAAAGGCTGCTGCATCACTGGTCTCCCCGACCATATGCATAAATTCCAGCAAAAGGCTAACCTGTGCCTTGTTTGGCAGGCAGGAGAGGACCATAACAAATCCCTCTAAGGCTTCAACCTCTTCCACCATAGCTTCTTAGAGCACCAGGGCTGTTAGAGCCACTCCCCACCGCACTGAAGAGATCCATCCCTCACCTTCATCACTTCCAGCTATCGAAATTCAAATCCCATCCACAACCCAAACCATCATTCCAAATCCCACACCTCCATCATCCCCCATCCATATATCTCCTACTCATCTCCCTACACCTCCTCAATCACCTCAAGCTTCACCAGCACCAACTCCTCCATCATCTCCACTTCCACCTTACCTATCCTCCATACTAGATTTTGATTTACTTTCCACTTCCCTCAATTCCCCCTCTCCTCCAGACACCCAAATACAAGATGCCATCCCACCTCCCTCTCCACCAACATTTATCATCCCTCCATCTCCACCAACAACTATGCCTCCAACTGTTTCCACCCAAATACCCTCAACACCTTCTTCCATTCCAACATTGGACGCCTCCACCATCTCTTATATTATTTCTCTCATCACACCCCTCCTCAAAACTCTAATAGCAGAGGCCATTACACCTCTTGCTACTTCCATTTCTACCTTATCTGCCCAGATTTCTGCCCTTTCTGCTGCCCCCTCTTCATTTAGGGGCCTGGTTCCAATTATTACTGAAACCAGGCAGGGGGAGATGCTTGATGAAGAAGCTGCAGCAGCTCTAGCAGTAGTAGGAAATTTAGTAGCAGCAGCTCCAGCTCCAGCTCCAGTAGATGCAGAGGCAGCAAAAACAAAAGATGATATATATTTTAATGATTTTATTCATTTTATTGAGACTGACATGGATCTATATGAGTCAGTTCAAGAAGAGATTATTACTGGTGGTGATTTCATTATAAATACCATAGTAGATTTAGAATATTTGTTGAAAAGTTTTGATACTACATTCTTGAAATTCCCTCTTGCAGAGTATAATAAGCCATAATTGGCTATTATTCCATATTCCTCTCCTATATGTCCACAAGTTGGCAAGCAACTAAGAGATAGTTTTGCTATTCCAGAGCTTGCAGTCATTCCATCCCCTCCAGAATTGATTTCTGCCCCCAGTTCTATTATGGATGACTCTCCATTGCCAGATCTTGATGACTTGATCTTGACTGACATTGAAGAAGAGAATATGGCAGCTGCTCAATGCACTATCAGAGTTAGTTCTCCAGTTCCTGTTGAAGTTTCTCCTCCAGCTCCATCTAATCCTGAGAAGCCTATTATTTCTGCTAAGGCTCTGAAGGATTTAAATGATATATATGATAATCCTCAGGGATATGATGATGATGATGATGAGGAGGATGAGGATGAGGATTCTGATGATGAACCCAAGAAGAGGCCAGTATCTAAGAAGAGAAAAGCCCCCCTCCTCCTGCTCTTAAGCCAAATCCAGCCAATGACACTCCCTACTACATTATTCAAAAGATAACTCCATATAAAGGGATGCCAGCCTGGATGTGGATGTCAAAGAACCAGCAAAAGGAAAGAAGGAAAAGCAGAAGATACTCCCCTCCACCAACTCAGATATACTGAAAGGATCCACCTCCTCCTCCTCCTCCAGCTACTGGTACTTCAAGCTAATTTTGTCAAAGGTCTGCCCCAAGTTCAAACTTATCATAGACATCAAGGGAGATCATCTGGAAGCAGCCAGCATATATATAATTCTTCAGGCAAGTAGCAATCCCAACAACAACAGCAGATTCAACATCAACAACAACAATCATTCCTTGCAGATCAAAAAGCTGAAAGCCCCAAGAGACTAGCTTCTCCTCCTGTTCCATTTGAAGATCCTAAAACAACAACTACAACTAGAATGGCCAGGTTCCAAGAACTTGTAGGCCTTTCTACGATCAACAAGGCTAAAGTTGAAGGAAAGGATATATCAGAATATACAACCATGTCAAAGTACAGGAAAGAAGAACTTAAGAGGTTTGAGAAAGCTAACAAGTTTTTCAATGTTGATGATTACATGAAATTGTACCCAGAAGCAGTAGTCCCCAGGGCTACATCTTTGAAGATTATAGGGGCTGATGATATGACAATGACTATGGTGCAAGCTACAAATCCCAACAGAGAAATTCTTTTTACTAAGCCTGGAGATAAAGGCAAAGAAGAGAAGCCCAAAGAGAGGAAACAAAAGAAGTGATTCTGAACTGATTTATTTCTGTTATATTTTTATAACTGCTTTCTATTTCTTAACAAAGCTTATGTATATATATATCTGTTGTATGTGTTATTGATCTCTGCCAGATATATGCTTTCTTGCTTTGTATATTTCAGTTTTAATTTGAGTCTGTAATTAGTGACCTCACCCAAATAGGGGGAGATTGTTGGATCCCTAGTTTGATTTGGGCTAGGTTCATTAAGTTAGGATATTGTGACCCATCATGTATAGCCAGGGTCATAGTTGTGTCCTAGAGTCTAGGCCAAGTCCTCTGAAGCAACATCTCATGGACCAGCCATCATCAGACTACTAGAGACTCAAGACTTAGAGATTTTCCAAAGACTCTATAAAATGAGTTCGACGTTCGTCGAACTTAGGTAGACGATAGTCATGCTTAGCTCGACAATTTTAGAGATAATTCTCTGAGCTGAGCTCGACGAACTTCATTCTCTGTTCGACGATCTTTGGACTCTGCCTTTTACATTCCAATTCCAGACTTTGTTCTCTAGACACAGGTCGACAAACTTAATCCTCTGGTCAATGATTTTTGGATTTATTACATCAACTCTTTATAGCCAGAAGTTTCTCAAATTTTCTAAGTCCAGAATCATCTTCAGTCGACGATCTCAAGATTCTCAGCTCGACGAACTTTGACCACTTTGGCAAATTTTATCTAGCAGCAGTTAGTGGTCCTCAGCTCGACGAACCTAATTCTTAGGTCGACGAATCCAGTTCTCAGCTCAACGATCTTGATGTGCAGAAAAGGCAAAGTTTCTAGTGAGTGCAGATCTATTTTCAACTCGACGATCTTGGAACTCAGCTCGATGAATAGAAGCTGTCTGGTCGATGAGCACATCTTCTCAGCTCGACGAACTGTGGACTTAGCTCGACGATTTCTATTATCTGTTCGACGAATCAAGACCTAGTCATTTCCAGCCTCATGTCCCCATCTTAATGTAGTAATTCCTGAGTAATTAATGCTTCAATAATCTCTGAATATAACTGTTAGACGGAGCATTGATTATGGTCTTCTCCAGGATTATTGCTTGCCATTTTTCCATGGGACAGTTGGGGAAATAAATCAATGTTGTTTATTCTCAAGGCCGTCAGCATTGATTACAGAGGATTTCAAAAATTCGAAAGACAATTTTGAAAGGAAATATAAAAGAGTTTTTCTCTTTTCCTGGAGACAACAACAAGAAGAAGTAGAGAAGATTTTCACAGTCATACAATCAACAAACTCAATTAGTCACTGCTTTCTAAATCTCTCTCACAGAAATATGATATAGAAAAGAAGCCCTAGACCAGAAGAACATCTGCTACCTAAAGAAGAAGAACAATCAATCAAAATCAAGAGTCTTCTTTCTTCAACTCTCCAGGATACTTCAAAGTACAACATTACATCTATCAGTCAAAGAAGTTCCTTAATATCTCTCTATTTAAGGCTTAAAGATTGAAGGCCTATCACCCTGAAGCAAAGCTCCAGATATCCTGAACCACTCTATATCTCAGGGGGAGCTATTTGCTACCATCAAATCCACTAAGCCTTCTTAGTTGTTTATTGAGAAAGAGAAGACACAATCATCTCTTTACCCCCCCCCACCCACTGTATAAAGGGTTCTTAACTCCCTTCAAAAGTTATTCCTGGTTGCAAGTCTCCTGACCAAAAGACTTGAGGTTTGGTTTTTGATCACCTGATCAAAAGCTCATTGGTGTCAGGCACCGGATCAAAAATTTGAGTGGATTCCTACCAGGGTGCTAGAAGAGTGGATGTACCCAGGTTGGGGAACCACTGTAAATTTCTTGTGTTGTCTGTTTGCCCATTTTTTTTGTTCTTGCTGTGTTTGTGCTTATTAGGATTGATGTGATTTTACTTTATTAATTTGTTTGTGCATTTTTCAATTACAGGAAAAGCTGTAAACGTTTTTAAGGATTTAAGAATACTTTATTCACCCGCCTCTAGAGTATTTTAGGTCTAACACATCACGTTTAGGGCCATTTAAAGTTGTTGAGCGGATTGGTGTGTCAGCGTGTAGGCTAGATTTGCCTGCAATTTTTCCCGAGGTGCACGATGTTTTTCACGTGAGCCAATTGTAGAAGTGTGTACTGAACGACATGCAAGTTCTTGATTATGTGCCCTAGTTGGAGCCCAACCTTTTTATGTGGAGGTGCCTGTTCACATTTTAGATACTCAAGATCGGGTATTGCGAAGGAAGATGATACTGATGGTTAATGTTTTATGGCAGAGCAAGGAAGTGGAAAATGAGATTTGGGAGTTGGAGTCAGCTATGAGGGAGGCACATTCTCATATGTTTTCCTACTTTGCTTGGTATGTAATCTTTTCAATGACCCTTGGTTATTTTTCTTCTATAATAGAAGTTTTGTTCGTAAAGTTTCAGGGTAAAACTTTCTTTTATGGGAAGTGACTATAACGTACCCAATGTTTCAATGATTAGTTAATCCTTTTATTCGGCGTGTTTATGAAATTGGGGCGTTACGTTGGCATGTGTTTGACATGTGTCATTGTTAGATCGTGGTTTTACCTCTTAGGTTTTTTTGTGTGGCTGTGTTTTAGCCTATTTGAAAGATTCCCTAGCGAGTTGGGTTTGTTTTGGTGACTCAATGGAGCCTCTTTGAGAATACTTGTGTTTTGGCTTCGGGAGGTGTTTGCCCTAGTTTGGTTGTCGGATTTCGATTTCGACTTCGCCATTGTATTTGTAGCGTCGGTATTTAGTTACGGTGTGATTTTTGTAGAAATCCATGTTGGCATGAATTTTGGGTCGTTTGGACCATAATTTAATAATGAACTATTATTGTAATACTTATATTTATAAGTATAAATTTCCTGGTGAATAGACATAACCCTATTCATTGTCTTCTTCCCGAATCCATCTGCTTGTTTTGTGTAAGTGGAAGGCCACAGTCTTTGGAGAGCCTTCAGTCATCGATTTTAGGAGCTCCTGTGCTCGAAATCATCGTCGGAGAGTTGATCCGATTAGCTCTCACCTAGATCTACATTTCTACGGTAAGTTTTTCCTGTATCGTGGAGTTTTAGCTGTTAGGGTTTGCAGCTCTAACCTTTTTTCCTCTCGAAAAGTTTCAGGTTTTCATTCTTAGGAGTTTCTGCAGCCAGATCTGTTAGATGGAGTGCTGGTTCAGTAAGTTTTGAGGCAAATGGTGGTTTTTACCCCATGCTTATTCTTTGTTTCCTATTATCTTACTTCTTTCAATGTACAAAAATTGAGAATAGGGTAGGTTTCCCACTTGTCGGATTTTCTTGTCCACTTTAGGTCGTGTATTACATAGTATAATAGTTAATTTATTTATGTTATTGTTGTTTGTTCTTCCCCCTTGCCATATTATTGTAGAGCCTTCCTCCTGTGTTTGTGCTCTTGTTTTGTCTACCCTCCCTTTCCTTATTTTCTAGAATTTGTTCTGGGTATGAGCTTGAGTTTAGTTAAAAAGAGTTGAGTGAGTGTCATACACTCAACTCGGTATTGAGTGAGCTGAATAGACTCAACGCCATCCTGTAGAATTTTGTCTAAGTTAAAAAGAGTGAGTGGGTGTCATACACTCAACTCGGCATTGAGTGAGCTGAATACACTCAACGCCATCTTGTACAATTCTGTCTAAGTTAAAAAGAGTTTGAAAGTCCACCTAGTGTCGACTACCTTCACCTATGGGGGGGATAGGTGACGTGCAGCATTTTTGCGGAATTAAAATTGTACCTACACACGAAAATAAAACAGCACAGCAAAGAGAGTACACAAGCTATTTATAGTGGTTTCCCGATTTGGGTACATCCACTTTCCCCCTTCGACCTATCTCCCAACAAGGGACGACTCGGTCTCTTCACCAACAGGATTGAAATCCAATCCTTGTACTATCGGAAGTAACCCTTCCACACGTAGGAGTCAACACTCCCACAACACGGGTTGCACCCAACCCTTACAACTAGGAACCAACATTCCTTTACAATAAAAATGAAACTAGAATGTACAAGAAATACAAACAACTTTTGGAGACTAAGGTGTCCCTCTTCGTTCGATGACGTGCTCTTGAAGTCAATGAAGAGTCCATAACCCTAGATCTCACTTGGAGAGAATCTCCCCGGAACCGGCGGTGGCAAGAAGGGCGGCGGCTAGATTCTCGGGATCGGCGATGACAACGGAGTGCGGCTGCTGTACTTTGGAGATTCAAACTTCGTAGCAAAGCTAGCAAGGTCTTCCAACGGTCACACTAGGATCGATCGTCTCGATCGATTCAGACGGGAAAGGTTTTCCCGATCAACAAATCAAGAGACAAAGGATCTCTGGTTAGACGCGTGAGACGCTAAGCTTGGCTAAGCTTCTGTCACCGGGAGATCTGGAAGAAACCACGATCAAACAGCCGGCGATCGACTAGCACGAGCGGCGACGATGGCGGAGCAGGTATCGCGATCTAGGTCACGTCGGCGGCTCGGCTTCGTATATCTTTTTTTGTGTGTGTGTTGCTACTGTTCAAAATACACGAGTATTTATACAGTAGTATACCTCTTTATGACCATTGTGGGTCCCACCAGAAGAAACCCTAATATCGGTTCAAAAGCAGCGCCTTAACATTTGATCCGGTCCAGCGGGATCCAGAAAATCGTCTAAGGCAAAATCGGCGAGAATCGAAGGTGATTCTCATCGAATCGGCGAGAATCGAAGGTGATTCTCGTCGATTCGGCGAGAATCAAAGGTGATTCTCGTCGATTCGGCGAGAATCAAAGGTGATTCTCGTCGATTTTGACTTATTGGCACGCACTGATGTAGCCGAAAAGAGACGGCGAGAATCAGCCAGTGATTCTCGAAGATTCGGCGAGAATCACTTGTGATTCTCGGCGATTCATACTTCGACGATTTTTCGTCTTTCCACCCATGAGCTGCTCTTTGACCCATCCTTGCTCCTTGTCTGCTCTTGCATGATCACAGCCCTGTACTGAAAAAAAGTACACTTCAATAGAGATGGTACACGTAGGCCAACACACAGGTCTGCTCAACGAGGGATTACATCGCGCAGACCCGTGTATATTGACCTACTGCACCCTGACATTGGTGTGCACTTAGTGAGGAATAACTGCAAGCACAACTTGAAATGTTTTATCAAATACACTGTCTATTTACCTTAGCTTGTTCATGGGCTTCTTCAAATCAGGTACGTTGTGGATACAATACTCAACAATCTCCCCCTATTTGAAGAAGCCTAAACCCTACAAGCTAAGGTGAGTAGAGCGTATGGGAATATCCTAAACTTGAAATTGAGTTGAGAGAGATGTTCATTACCAGTACCAATTTCTTGAGAGCAGACTTGGGGTCAGAGAGACTTGGAGCCAGAGAGATGTTCATTACCAGTACCTTAGCCTTAGCCGAGAGGGTAATCTCCCCCTTTTCGGCTTCTGCAAATCTGGGTCTGTTGCACCTCTTGCTCCCCCTCAGTTCTTGCACCTGTGCTCACACCAATTCAGAGGCTCCCCCTAGATGCACGAGCCTGGAGCTTCTGTAGTCTTCATTCCTCCTAGTTTAGCATCCCCAATTCAGCTTTAAAAAGACTGAACTTGGCTTCGTCTAAGGGCTTTGTGAAAATATCTGCAATCTGCTTGTCCGTGGGGACATAACAGAGAGAGATGTCCTTGTTCTCCACGTGCTCCCGAATGAAGTGGTAGGGCACTTCAATATGCTTCGTTCTGCTGTGCGATACCGGATTGTTGGCAATTGCAATTGCACTGGAGGAGTCACAGTACATTGGTACTTCCTTGAACTGAAGGTCGTAGTCGGCTAACTGGTTTCTGATCCATAGGAGTTGTGCGCAACAGCTGCCTGCCGAGATGTATTCAGACTCTGATGTGGAGGTTGCTACACAATTCTGTTTCTTGCTATTCCATAAAATAAGCCTTCTTCCGAGGAATTGACACGTCCCGGAAGTGCTTTTCCTGTCATCCCTACTCCCTGCAAAATCAGCATCTGAAAAGCCGATCAGCTCGACATCATTGTTTCTCGGGTACCACAAGCCAAGATTCGGAGTACCTTTAAGGTATCTGAGAATTCGCTTTGCAGCGACATAGTGAGATTCCTTAGTGTTCACCTGATATCTGGCACAGACATATGTGGAAAACATGATATCCGGTCTACTGGCAGTAAGGTAGAGCAGGGATCCAATGATGCTTCTGTATTTGGTTTCATCGAAAGGTTTACCTTTCTCATCCTTATCCAGAGACATAGTGGATCCCATTGGAGTCCTCATAGAGGTTGCATTCTCCATACCGAATTTCTTGAGGAGTTCATTTGTGAACTTCGTCTGAGAGATGAATATGCCATCCTCAGACTGTTTCACTTGAAGTCCCAAGAAATACTTTAGCTCTCCCATACTGCTCATTTCAAACTTTCCTTGCATAAGTTTAGAAAACTTTTTGCAAAGATTGTTGTCCGTTGAGCCGAATATGATGTCATCTACATAGATTTGCACCAGCAAAATCTTGCCTTTGACTTCCCTGAGAAACAATGTCTTATCTATTTTACCTCTACAGAACTTGTTCTCAAGAAAAAAACTAGATAAGGTCTTATACCAAGCTGGTGGAGCTTGTTTTAAACTGTAAAGAGCTTTATTAAGAAAATATACATGATGGGGATAAGTAGGATTGACAAAACCTGGGGGTTGAGTGACGTATACTTCCTCTTTCAGGTCTCCATTCAAGAATGCTGATTTCACATCCATTTGATAGACTGTGAATCCTTTGTGCGAGGCATACGCCAGGAACAATCTGATTGCCTCGAGCCTTGCCACTGGTGCAAAGGTCTGGTCGAAGTCAATCCCCTCCTCCTGTCTGTAACCCTGAGCCACCAGCCTGGCCTTGTTCTTTATGATGACACCATGTTCATCCAGCTTGTTTTTGAAGATCCACTTGGTGCCAATCACATTCTGCTTTCGTTGTCTGGGAACTAGCGTCCAAACGTTGCATCGTTCGAATTGATGCAGTTCATCTTGCATGGCCAAGATCCATGCTGCATCTTTGTTTGCCTCGTTGAACTTCTTTGGCTCAACCTGTGACAGGAAGCTAAGATGCAAAATCTCGTTAATATTACCTCTTCGAGTTCTGACACCAGCACGAGGATCTCCGATGATCTGCTCTTTAGGGTGATCCCTCATGCGCCGGAGCTCTAGAAGTCTGGCGTCTGGAGCTTCGACTACTTCTTGGGCTTCTCCTTCTTCCAAGAGATTTTCTCCATTTTGATCTTCAACATTCCCAGTTGACGTTGAGGTGGAAACTCTGACGTACTTAGGAGTTTCATCTTTAGCAGTCTCATCGAGACTCAGCTGATCAAGTCTTGCACCTGCATCTTCAAGAATACCGCTGGAAGAATTGCTGTTAAGCAAGCTTCCTTCATCAAATACAACATTAATTGATTCTTCTACCACTAGGGTTTTCTTATTGAAGACCCTATATGCCCGACTGTGGGAACTATAGCACATGAATATGCCTTCGAAGCATTTTCCACCAAATTTAGTACGTGGGTACTTCCCATTATTCAGTACAAAACATCTGCAACCAAAGATCCTTAAATAGGACATGGTTGGTTTCCTGCCTTTCAGTAGTTCGTAGGGCGTCTTACGATGACTTTTGTTGATCAAAGCTCGGTTTTGTACGTGACAAGCCGTATTTACAGCCTCTGCCCAGAAGTATTCTGGGAGAGAAGCGTCTTTCAACATTGTCGTGCAAGCTTCAATGAGAGTTCTATTTCTCCTCTTCGCGACTCCATTTTGCTGAGGAGTGCGCGGGGAGGAAAACTCATGAAAGATACCTTGTTCTTCACAAAACTCTGTCATAGCACCAGATTCGAATTCTGTTCCATGGTCAATTCTGATTTTGACCACTGAGTAGTTAAATTCGTTCTGAACCTGCTTGATAAAACTAGTGAAGATTTCAAACGTATCTGACTTTTGTTTTAAGAAGAACACCCATGTAAACTGAGAATGATCATCAACTATCACTAGAGTATAGGACTTGCCTCCCAAGCTATGAACTTGCATTGGACCAAACAGGTCCATATGTAGAAGATAAAGACACCGGGAAGAGTCTTTGTCTGCAATGCTCTTAAAGGTAGCCCGAGTCTGTTTGCCCATCCGGCATGCAGGACAGGGGCTATCTTTGATGCACTTGATAACGGGAGCATCCCTTACTAAGTTTTTAGAAAACATCATACTAATTGTTTTGAAATTAATATGTGCCAATCTCTTGTGCCATTGTTCACAAAGAGATGCACTGCCTGTTGCCACTAGGCATACGGGGGTAGATGAATCTAAACTAAGAAAGTTTAAGCAGAAGATATTTCTACTCCTAATGCATGTTAATATCGTCTCAGAAGAGGCGCATGATATTATCAGGAATTTATCCTTGCAGAACTTAATGTCATAACCTTTATCACATAACTGACTTACACTGATCAGGTTATGGTTTAACCCTTCAACATAAGTCACGTCGGTGATAGAGATTATACCGTTGGAAATCATATCGTAACCTCTGGTGACTCCTCGATCTGACCCCCCAAAGATGACTTTGGGTCCATTCTCGACTGGAGTGTAATGACGCAGCAGGCTTCTTTTCCCAGTCATATGCCAGGAGCATCCACTGTCCAAGTACCATATTGGCGTTTTGGTGGCCTTTGGACATTCCTGCAAAACAAAATTAATTTCCCTTAGGAACCCAATCGAGCTTGGGTCCTAGATTTTTGGTTAGCATACTCCCCCTCGGGTGATTAACCCTACGAGTGGTCGGCCTCGCATTGCTAATATAGGGAGTCTCGGTATACCTAGGATTAAACTAACAATCCACGGCAAAGTGACCGACTTTGCTACAACACCAACAGTCAAATCTGTTGTACCTTGTCCTAGGCTCCTGCTTTACCCTGGGAATGGTGGGTACAGCCGGGGCCTTGGATCTGGAGGTGGAGGCCTCATAGTGATTGCAGTCACATGACTTCTTCACTTTCTGTTCCTTCAGTATAACATGCTTGGCTCTTGGTGCCTGCTTTCCATTATGGACGCTTGAGAATTGACCATAATTTCCCATGTGGATTTCCTCATAAGGTGCCTTGAAGACACTCTCACTGAAGTTGAGGGGAAATGTACAACCATCATATCGGCTCTTTGGCTTTGCAACCGATGGCCGGAAATGATGACGAAAGGTTGATTCAAAGTCATGTTGGTTGCAAGGAAAGCTAGGCTTTCTGAACGCAACAGGACTGAGTGGGGCCTTTCCCTTTTCAGCAGCAGAGGCCTTCTTGGCCCCCTTATTCTTCCTCTGATTCTTGTTTCTCCTGGATGAGGAACCAGATACCCTTACATGCCCCAAGCCAGCTCCTTTGGCCTGAGCAGAGAAGGTATCAACAATTGGAAGAACTGTTTTTGGCATAGAGAAGCTCTTGACGATCTTCCTTTCTAGCGCAAGTTGTTCTTCCAACTTGTCGACTTCCTCCTACTTAAGATCAAGGAGATTAAGAGACTCTGAATGCTTTGAAGTCAGGTCTAGGTGCTCCTGTCGGAGAGAGATCAAACTGGTGATCTCTTCCCTTAGGGAAACACACTCACCCTTAAGGAATTTCACTTCCTTTTTCTCAGCCTTCAATCTCTTACGACACTCCTCGAAAGTGTTGAGCAGAAGCTCATACTTCTCGAGGAGCTCCGCTTCACGGGCCGAAAGGCTATCCTCAGGGTCATAATCCTGAGACTCAGGATCAGATTCAGAGTCGGAGAGAGGGGTGTGAGCTTTTACCTTCCCAGTAAATGGGGGGCATTCTCCTTCTGAGTCGGAGCGACCCACCAGCCCAAAGTAGGCTTCCTCATCATCACTGGAGTCTGAGAAATCAGACTCACTCAGTGTCTTTGGCCTTTTGGCGATGTAGCTCCGCTCTTTCTTCTTATCTCTAGAGGATTTGTGCTCCTCACCTTTCCCTTTTTCTCTCTTGCCTTGGTAGCAGTCGGCTACGACATGTCCTGGCTTATTGCATCCAAAACAAATAATGTCAGAGGAGCGATGTTTATTCGGTTTAGAAGTATACCTGTCAGAAGAATAATTTTTCTTCTGAAGCCTGGAGGAGGAGCCGTCTCTCTTTCTTTGATTCCTCATCTTGAGGAACTTCTTGAATTCTCGGGTGATGAGGGAGAAATCTTCCTCAGACAACTCTGAGCTAGAGGAGCATGGCTCGGAGTCCTCCTCCTCATCCTTTTTCCTGGCACGGTATGAAACCTCACCCTTGCCCTTCCTAGAGTGAATGGCTTTTAGGGCCACAGTCTTTTCCTTGGCTGCAGCCTTCTCTGCTTCTTCTTCTTCTTCTGCTTTCCTGGTGTTCAGTTGAAGCTCATAGGACATCAGCTTCCCAAACAGAATTTGCGGGTCTGTTTCAGCAAGTCTGCCAAACTCTCGGATGGCGCAGATTTTTGTGTCCCATTCCTTAGTAAGGGACCTAAGGAATTTATCATTAAGTTCACCATCAGTGAACACTCTTCCATATCCTTTGAGCGCATTGACGATCTTGAGGAAGTTCTCGAAGGTGACTCTGATCTCTTCCTTAGGCCCTTGTTTGAAGGCCTCATATTTCTGGTTCAGGAGGGATCTCCGATCATCCCTCACTTCATCAGTGCCCTCCATTAGGATAATCAGGCGGTGCCAGATCTCCTTTGCTGTCCTGCAGTTGCTGAAGTTCTGCATCATTGAGTCATCGACCGCGCTGACCAGAATGTTATGCGCCTTCTTATCAAGTCCCACCAGCACCATCTCGTCCTTGTCCATTTCAGAAATTTTCTTTGGTACTTTCTTGGTAGGATCAATTGTGGAGACCTTAGTGGGGACATAAGGTCCCTCCTCCACGATCATGAAGAGTCGAGGATCAACTGCTTCCATGTAGAACATGATCCTTTCCTTCCAAATAGGAAAGTTGAGCCTGGTGCACACTGGAATCTTGCCTGTGTACTTGAGCCCGTCCATGGTAGATGTTTTCCCTCTTCTTGACACTAGTGGCAGGATTCAACTCAAGGTGTGAACCTTTTTGATGAGTAACCTGGCTCTGATACCACTTGAAAGTCCACCTAGTGTCAACTACCTTCACCTATGGGGGGGATAGGTGACGTGCAGCGTTTTTGCGGAATTAAAATTGTACCTGCACACGAAAATAAAACAGCACAGCAAAGAGAGTACACAAGCTATTTATAGTGGTTCCCCGATTTCGGTACATCCACTTTCCCCCTTCGACCTATCTCCCAACAAGGGACGACTCGGTCTCTTCACCAACAGGATTGAAATCCAATCCTTGCACTATCGGAAGTAACCCTTCCACACGTAGGAGTCAACACTCCCACAACACGGGTTAGACCCAACCCTTACAACTAGGAACCAACGTTCCTTTACAACAAAAATGAAACTAGAATGTACAAGAAATACAAACAACTTTTGGAGACTAAGGTGTCCCTCTTCGTTCGATGACGTGCTCTTGAAGTCAACGAAGAGTCCACAACCCTAGATCTCACTTGGAGAGAATCTCCCCGGAACCGGCGGCGGCAAGAAGGGCGGCGGCTAGATTCTCGGGATCGGCGACGACAACGGAGTGCGGCTGCTGTACTTTGGAGATTCAAACTTCGTGGCAAAGCTAGCAAGGTCTTCCAACGGTCACACTAGGATCGATCGTCTCGATCGATTTGGACGGAAAAAGTTTTCCCGATCAACAAATCAAGAGACAAAGGATCTCTGGTTAGACGCGTGAGATGCTAAGCTTGGCTAAGCTCCTATCGTCGGGAGATCTGGAAGAAACCACGATCAAACAGCCGGCGATCGACTAGCACGAGCGGCGACGGCGGTGGAGCAGGTATCGCGATCTAGGTCACGTCGGCGACTCGGCTTCGTATATCTTTTTTTTGTGTGATGCTACTGTTCAAAATACGCGAGTATTTATACAGTAGTATACCTCTTTATGACCGTTGTGGGTCCCACCAGAAGAAACCCTAATATCGGTTCAAAAGCAGTGCCTTAATATTTGATCCGGTCCAGCGGGATCCAGAAAATCGTCTAAGGCAAAATCGGCGAGAATCGAAGGTGATTCTCGTTGAATCGGCGAGAATCGAAGGTGATTCTCGTCGAATCGGCGAGAATCGAAGGTGATTCTCGTCGATTCGGCGAGAATCAAAGGTGATTCTCGTCGATTTTGACTTATTGGCACGCTCTGATGTAGCCGGAAAGAGACGGCGAGAATCAGCCAGTGATTCTCGATGATTTGGCGAGAATCACAAGAATCACTTGGTGATTCTCGTCGATTCATACTTAGACGATTTTTCGTCTTTCCACCCATGAGCTGCTCATTGACCCATCCTTGCTCCTTGTCTGCTCTTGCATGATCACAGCCCTGTACTGAAAATAAGTACACTCCAATAGAGAGTGTACACGTAGGCCAACACACTGGTCTGCTCAACGAGGGATTACGTCGCGCAGACCCGTGTATATTGACCTACTGCACCCTGACATTGGTGTGCACTTAGCGAGGAATAACTGCAAGCACAACTTGAAATGTTTTATCCAATACACTGTCTATTTACCTTAGCTTGTTCAGGGGCTTCTTCAAATCAGGTACGTTGTGGATACAATACCCAACAGAGTTGAGTGAGTATCATAAACTCAACTCGGAGTTGAGTGAGTTGAATACACTCAACGTAATCCTGTAGAATTTTCCTGTAGAATTTTATCTAAGTTAAAAGGAGTTGAGTTGAGTGTCATACACTCAACTCGGCGTTGAGTGAGCTGAATACACTCAATGAATGCCCTAGTACAACATGTCACTTTTACTAAACGCAACCCATGACTTGACCCTAACCCTATGAGGTGACTTCCGATTCCTTGGGCCAAAGGACTCCAAATTTTTATCATGTGTTAATCATATGATCATTAGTAATAATAAGAATTCCATAATTTTTCTAATTATTTTGGACCATAATTAAAATTATTTAATTAAGTGACCCAGGTCACATTGAACATGAACTACCATAACCAGAGGTCTTTTATGTCTAATAAATTTATTTGATGTTCATCTAGGTTAAAAAGATCTGGATACCAAAATTCCTAATTTTTCAAAATGATTTGAACCTTGTTTTCTATTTATGACTAAAATCACAATACTTCCCTTTTTCAAATGAAGTACTAAAAATAATCAACTAAAACTTTAGGTAAAATTCCTAGTCATTAATATTGTCAACCTAGTCATTAATATTGTCAAGATAATGCCTAAAACAAATTTTCACAGTTATATCTAGCGGTTTGACCTATGATATCTACAATTTAAAATATCTATGAAAATCCCATTAGTAACACAACTATGATAAAAAATCATCCAAAAATTCTAATAAAAATTTCAGAGGTTCAAAATACTGAAATAAGGGTCTAAACAAATTCACATAATTTTCCAAGTATTATTAATCATTGTTTTAATCAAGATCACATGAGGGCATAATTGGAATTATACTATTATCACAAAAAATAATTCTCAAAAACTCTCACAAATTTTTCCAGAGAACTTAAAAGACCTTTTAGTGCTTGTGTCAATAAATTACAATTTTCCAAGTTAAATTGCCCTAGTTTTCTTTTAAGGCACATAAGTGTGCTAGTTTTGAAATAATTCTAAACTATGAGATTTCTGATTTCAAAAATCTCAATTTTCCCATGGAAGGAGTATTCCACCTCCATAAACCTAAGACCAAAATTTCATGGACATGCATTGGGTCAAATGGGCTCAATTCCCATTTTTATCCCTTTCTAATATTAGCACACCATTTTCATTTATACCTTAACCATGCATGTTGGATCCTCTAACATGTAGAGATCCAAGTGACTCTAAATTTTTACCAGGGTTTTAAATGTCATTAGTGTCATTCCACCCAAAGTTGGGGGCATTTGGAATTGAAAATCTCCCTAAATTGTCTTATTTAATAAATCAATTTTTGACTAAAACTATAACACAATGTCCTCCAAAAAGTCTGATTTTAAGCATAGTCTAAGCCTAGAATACATACATGCATGACCCAAATTTCACTACATGTGGAGTTGTATTTTAGTCTAGGAACTCATTTTAATTTTTGCTAAAGTTTAGGAGCATCCCTAGTAAAATTGGTCTGTATGGAGCTACAGTGCTCCAAATGTCTTTTTTAATCTCTACAATTATAGGTGATACACGGAGGCACGTTTTTCATGTTGGTCACTTTTTCTGAATCTGCACCGAAAGGTCCTAAAATTAACATGCAGAGTACTCTAATTTATGTGACAAAAATGATTAAATATACTATAGTTTAAAATGCATCAAAATCAACGGCATTGACTTGTCTTCCTCCTCCAGCCGACGGCCCAGATCATCCCGACCAGGAGCAACTTGATCTCCTATTTCCCGGCTATCCGGCCAACTCCCCGGTCGACCAGCACCACCACTTCCGTTGAGGTGAGGGTAGCGTTTGGCGGCGACTTGGCCGTTGGAGGCGGCGATTTCTGGCCAACCCGAACTCCACCAAAATTCCCGATTTTCTTGAAATATTCTCATGGAATCAGGATCATTTGAGTCCAATGTCTCTCCTATTTGATCTAAAAAGCTAGCACAAGGGGAGGGGAGGAGAAATAGAGCTTGATTGGAGCCTGACGACGGCGGCGGTTGGCCATGGAATTTTTCCTCTCCGGCGAGCTTGCTCCCGACCTCATTTCTCCATTGTATTCCTTGATCCAGGGGTTGAATTCAACTCTCTTGCACCTTTTGAATCTAATGGGATGGTCAAAATGAGCTGATATTGACTGTTTAGTGAGTTGTCAATATGGGTAGTTTGGCCAACACCTTGGATGCTCCTCCTTGGATCCAAGTGGCATGAAGCTGGCTGGAAAAGGGCAGATATTTGATGTGTAAGCTCAGAGGTGGGCTTGGGAAGAGAGGAGGAGGGCCACATGGCCTTCACTTATTATTTCTTTCCATCTCTCTCCTCCACTTGGGAAAATGATTAAACTACCCCCATGCATGTCACTACCCTCCAAAACTAGAGGGTAGGGGTTGTAATTGAGCACTTGGGTTGTTAATGGTCCATGGTTCATGGGCTTAGCCAATTGGAAATGGGATTGGCAATTATTTCCTCCTTTAGGCCTTATGTTGACCAAGTTTAACTTTAGGGTTGACTTGGTTCATTTGATGAGTGGGCTGGCCCCACTTGCTGGTCATGGACCCTATGACATCACCCAACATGGGTTGGGCCATGGCTCAAGGCCTTAGCCCATTAGGAATGGGCTTGGTCCTTAAATTCCTTATTAGGAATGGGTTGGGCCTGTTTCTTGACCTGGGTATCGCAAGCACTGCGGTGAAAGCTCTCTGAGTAAAGGGGGCGGATCACCGATTGCGGGCCGACTACTTAAGGTCTTATCGTTTCCTAAGCTAAGTCCTTAAGGGTCGTGCGATCTCACTAGTGAGGCGCGGGTTCAGATTCGCTGAACAGGAAGGCAGAGTTGGGACGCGAGTACACAAATAAAAAGGAAAGCAAAAATTATCAAAAACAATAGACATCATTTTAGAAAAGAGCATTTAATAATCATGAAGGGTTACAAGGTATGGGACTCAGCACGCATCTACATCATGGCGAGGATAACAAAAGAAAGTACATATATTGTAAAAGGAAAAAACAACTAGTGGGTGGTTCAAGGCGAGCTCTCGGGCGGCGAGCTCTCTCAAAGTGCTTAGAAAGACTCATCGCCCGGCTTCGGGACCAGAAGAAACAGATCTGAGACCACGTTACTTGCCGAGAGCCCCGCACCTTCGCTTGTCACCAGGCTGGCTTGCTGCATAGTCTGGAGAGTAAACTTTGCTATCTTGGCGGCATTCTTCTGCATCATATCCTACAACTCATAGTCAGAATAGTGGGTGAGCCGTCCGCTGCTACTGGAAGGCGGCGGGGGAGCTGCGGTGATGTAGGCCAACAGGCCAACGGTTCTGATGGATTAAACTACGTGTTCTTGGGTTCGATAATTTAAAATTAGATTTGTAGCGTGCGAGATCTCTCTAAAATTCTACCTAATATTCAACCAATTTAGCAACACACAAACAAAGGGACGCTACCCCTTTTTATAGATTGAACAATGGCTATAGGCCAATGTTCGCTCAACTGAATAGGACCTACCCGATCCGAACAATTAGCAATTCAAATTTAATTTATCCGCAAGCATTCACAAATCCAACACGAGATGATCCAAACTAAAATAGTGATTTAAAAGAAGTCCAAAATCGATCCCCAAATTAATTTAAAACGAGGGTGACCAAATCACTTGAACTCAAGAATAAATCAAGGTTAAGGAAACCGACTTCCTCTGGCATTCACGAGATCTACCTGATCCAAGTTATACGGAAATATTCGGAAGAATAAATGCTTGAAAATCAGATTTTAATTAAAGCACTAATTTCAATATAAATCAGAACAAATTACTAGCCTTCTAAATCCACCAAACCTCACAAACATTATAGAAGAAATCACACTATAGAGGTTTAGAAATCATTACCCAATCCCAAGAAATCCGTCCACAATAATGAGTGGAGGTAGCGCTCATGACGGTGGTTGATTTTATTTCCAAGCAAATCTACGGATCCATACCAGATGATGAAGACGTGAGTCATTGTTCATTGCAATAAACCCTAGGAGAGGAGAAACCTTGAAAGCCAAAAATTATTTTAGTGGAGAGAGAAAAGGTGGCGGTGATAATATTATAAAGGTGGTGAAGAGTTGGTGACTAGGGGTTTGGCCAAACCCTAAGTGGGGATGACGGGGTCGGTTTTGCGGTGGAAGATGGATGTTGGCTCGGGTTCGGTGGTGGAGGAAGGTGGCTGAGTGGTGGAAGGGGAGGAAGAGGGTGGCGGCTAGGGAAAACACTAGGTTGGCCGAGTTCAAGAGGAGATGTGCTCAGTTTTTGGAAAGAGAGAGGAAAGGTTGTTTTGGTCAAGAACTTGAGGAGGGAGGAGGAGTAGAGGAGGTCGAAAAATTGAGGGGGGAAGCGGTGGCCGGGGGCCAAGAGAAAGAGAGAGGGAGGAGGCCGAAATTTGCTAAGGGGAGGAGAAAAATTCTCACAAGAATTTTTAGGGTTTCAATTTATTTTCTTCTTCAATTACAAAATCCTTCATAACATGACCTTATATAGCCCACACCACTCAATCTTCTCCATTCAAATAAAATAAACACATGGTGGTTATATGTACCCATTATACACATGACATAACAAATACAATAATAAATGCATGAAATAAAAACATCCTTGATGGTTATAGGCACCCATCATGCATGAAATGAAATAAACACTAAATAAAAATGTTTTAAAATAAAATTGGTAAACAATATATGATTTTAAATATTTATTTTATAATTATATACTTTTATTTGATGGTGATGGTGGACATTGAGCAAAACAAGTAGCGGCGGTGGAATTGGCGAAGAACGTCGTGATAGAATCTCATCCTCGAGTTTGCGGCATCTTTCGTCCTAAGCAATGAACTCTATGTCGGGGATCAACGACTATATCAACAATGTCGCCATCATGCGGCTTCTAGTTCCTGCACCCGTGTCCGCAACGCCTCATTCTCCTTCTCGAGGGTGGCGATTTGAAAGCTAAGGCGCTTCATCATCGCTGCATCCTGCGAGAAAACAAAATGTTAGGGCGCGAAGATCAATGAAAAAAATTGGAAAGAAGGAATTTCATCGCATGACTTACCACCCCCCCCCCCCCAGATATCCGGTGAGAACGACGTTGGCCATGTCCGCTCGTTTCTTATACTGCTCCGCCTCCTCAAGCGCGAGGTGATGGGCTTCTTCCTTGTCGTCAGCACGCTTCTGAAGCGAGGAGTTTCGGTCCATTTGCATGCACTGGCGGCCCACCATGTGAGCCAGCTCCAGTCTGTGTAGCAGGCCCGCGCACTCTCATACACGAGTGCTCGCGTGACCTCCTCGTCGAAGACCGCGACACCCTCCCACGGGTACAGGCCTAAGGAGAAGACGTAGGCCTCCCCAATAATGGAATCTTGCTCCAACCAGCTCAACAGTAGGGTCGATATAGAGGCTTGGTTCGCCTCTTTGTCCCACTACAGTAGGGGATTGTCGAGCTCATCTAGATGTCGCTCGTAGTAGCTAAAGTTGTGGTGTCCCCTCGACACGGGCTTGTCGGCAGACACATGCTCTCATGCCTTGGAGGTGTCAGCTACCACGCAAGGTGGACCGCCGGTGGAAGCCCCCGAGGTGGCAGTCTTCTCAAGTTGTTGGCTCACGGGAGCCTTGCCATTCTCTTGGGAAGCGGGAGGATCTCCGTATGTGGTCGTTCACTTCTAGGACGGTGGCGGCGGACCGCTAGTAACCCGCTTCTAGGGGCGGGATCCGCGACTTCGCAATACGTGGCAGCAACTGCCTCGGTATGATCAAGCTCACCCGGGGCAACTCGTGCGCTCTCATAAGGGGGTGCAAGCGGAGATCATGCTCACCTACAGTGACAATTAGAACAAAACAAAGAAATGGAGGCAAAGAAGGGATTGAGCGTGAGTAGCCTACCTCCCCCAGGTGGTACGGGGACAAGGGAATCAACGTTACTTCGGAGGAATGTGACATCTAAGTTCTTCCCCTGGAAGAACCAGCAGAGTTCAGCTTTAGGGCCACCAAGGCTAGGGGCGGTAGCTCGCCTTGCTGAGCTGGACGAGCGAGAACGGGATGTTGTCGAAGTCGCCCCTAATGAACACCAATTTCCTTAGGCAGCTGTGTCGCTTATTTACTGTCTCCCGCACCTTCACATGATTGCTAGAGAAGCAGGAGGTTCCATCCTGGTTCGCCATGAAGGAGATTAGCTTGCAGAAGACCGCAAGACTGAACTCGATCCACTCTTCCCAAAAGAAGCAGGCAAACACGACCACGATGACCACCGAGTTGGGAGTCAGCTGGCTGAGGACGACCCCAAAGTACTTCGGTATCTGTCGGACCTCAGGCCATAAGGGAAGCTGAGGGCCCGCATCGAAGTGGGCAATGAGGATGACGAGCTCTACGTCAGAGATATCATTGATCTTCTCCTCCTCCCCTAGTTGCCTCGACTCAAACCCGGGCGGGAAAAAGTTGGCGACCATCGTGACAAGCTCGTTCTTAATGAGGGTGGCAGAGAAGAAAGGGTAGTCGGAGAAGTTCCATGAGCATTTGCTTCCCCCCTTGTTATCGCCAACACACCCTCCCTTCTCACAATCCGTTAAGGCGGGCAGAACGCAGGGGTTCTCGCAGGATGGAGCGAGTTGAGAACCAGACGCATGAATTAAGAAGACATAGAAGGGTTTACTTGTGGTAGGTGCAACGAAGGGTCGTGGGATATTTATAGAAAAAGGAAGGGGAGGGAAAACGTCCCATCCGCGGGAAATGTGCGGATAGTAAAATATGCCCTGACGCTTCGATATTCGATCTCGCCACTTGTTGGATCCCTAGTTGGATTTGGGCTAGGTTCACTAAATAAGGATAATTGACCCAACATGTATAGCCAAGGTCATGTTTGTGTCCTAGAGTTTAGGACATGTCCTTAGAGTCAACATTGCCTGGACCAGCCAACAATAGACTACAGAAGACTCCAAATATAGAGAAATTTCAAAGATTCAGGAAATGAGTTCGACGTTTATCGAACTCAGCCCGACGAAAGTTATGCTCAGCTTGACGAACTTAGAGACAATTCTCTGAGTTGATCTTAATGAACTTGGTTCTCAGGTTGACATTTTCTGGATGTTCTACTTCAACATTCTAAGTCCAGAAACATTTCTCTGAACTCTAGTCGACGAAGTTAGATTATCAGCTCGACGATCTTACTGCATATAATTGGCAAGTTTTAATAAGAAAGCAGTTAGCTATTCTCAGGTCGACGATCTTGGATCTCAGGTCGACAAATAACAATTATTTAGTCGACGAACACGATTTCTCAGCTTGACTAACTCTGGACTCAGGTCGAAGAAATTTGTTCTTTGCTCGATGAATTTTGTGCAGATCCATACTTGGATTTTTCCCTTATTCTGTCCTTATTTTTTTGCAATAATTTCTGAATAATCAATGCTTAATTTTCTCTGAATATTACCGTTAAAAGCGACATTGATTTTGGTATTCATCGGGATTATTACTTGTCATTTTTCAATGGGACAGTTAGGGAAATCCAATTAATGCAGACATTCTCTCCAGCCGTATTACATTCTCCAGGTCGTTAGTAATCAATGTAGGAAGGAATTCAAAAATTCAATGGAGAAATTCCATTGATCATATAAAAGTGATTTCTTCCTTCTTCTCGACACGACACATCACATAGTGATAGAAAAAGCAACAAGATAGTCAAGACCAGAGAAACAATACAAGGACTACAGAGAAGATTAACATCAAAAACATTCTAATACTTCTCTGTAATGAAAAGAATGTTGTTTTCACCTTGACATTGCGGAAGAAGAAGAAGAACATTCATTCTATATCAAGAGTATTTTTCATCCTTCACTCCAAGATTCTTCAAGGACAACAAATCTTTATCAGTCAAGAAGTTCCTGGATCTCTTCTGGTCAAGGCTAAAGAATGAAAACCTACTCACCCTGAAGCAAAGCTCCAATCTTCCTGAACAACTCAATAACTCTGGAGGAGCTTTGTTAACATCAAAGATCCACTAGTCTTCTCAGTTGTATTTGAGAAAGAGAAGACACCATAACTCTCTCACCCCCTCACTATACAAAGGGTTCTTTAACTCCTATCAAAAGTTATTCCTTGGTTGCAAGTCACCTGATCAAAAGACTTTGGTTGGTTTTTGACTACCTGATCAAAAGCTCATTGATGGTCGTTACCTGATCAAAACCTGTTTGTGGATTCCTACCAAGGTGGTAGAAGAGTGTATATACCCATGTTGGGGAACCACTATAAAAATTCTTGTGTTGTCTGGTTCCCCACTTTCCTTTTTGTTCTTGCTGTGCCTATGGTAGTTAGTTTTGCTGTGCCTGTGGTAGTTGGTTTTAATGTGCCTGTGGTAGATTAGTTTATCTTAGGAATTCTCTTTTACTTACAACAAATTTTGGTATCTGTATAACTGTTCTACTATGTAGATTTTATTAACAACAAAAAGGTTTTAAAGTTTTAAAGATACTTTATTCACCCCCCTCTTGAGTATGTCAGGTCTAACCCTCACTTTCAATTGGTATCAGAGGGGTCTTCCTTTGGTTGTACAAGCTAACCCTTGAACCAAAATATTGGTGTAGGGGTGTACGTGACACGGACGTGCTTACGCTAACGGTAGCTTACCCATCACAGAACATAGAAAATAAAGAGAGTGCTCCGACCAAAAGCGAACGAAAAGTGGTCAGTTGGCTCTCAAAAATACAGGACTCGATACCACGTCCTTAGGACCTAACTCTCCAACAAGCACACAACTCGCTCCTAGCCGGACTCGATACCACGACCTTAAGACCTACCTCTCCAACAAGCACACGTCTCACCGCACCTACACAAGCATCTATTCTTTTCACAATAAGCCGTCAATCGCAGCGATAAAATAATTAGGAGCGGCGGTAAACGATAAAG
Source organism: Platanthera guangdongensis (assembly GCA_039583875.1). Classification (NCBI taxonomy): domain Eukaryota; kingdom Viridiplantae; phylum Streptophyta; class Magnoliopsida; order Asparagales; family Orchidaceae; genus Platanthera; species Platanthera guangdongensis. Next base: position 7,062,020 of record CM077149.1, on the reverse strand, counting down.
AGCGATCAAGAACAAGTTGAGGTTAACTCACTTGTTAGTACAAGCATGCCAAAACTTGGAGAACAAGTCAAGGCTAGGCCTAGTTTGTTCTCCAATGGATCTTCCCAATCCGGATAACAAGAGGGTCAATAACAACGTTCGATTCAGATTTTTGCAAGCGGAAAACACTTTAAAATCGCAGAAAAGACGGTTGAATAACCTCCACAAAATCTCACAGCAAGAAACACAAAGATAGGGAAGGGATTACCCAACCAAGAAGATGATCACACAATATTTGTGGGAGAATCACTCTCTCCACGGTTCCACCGGTTTCACACCGAATGGGGCTGCTTCCTTCTTCCACGGAGTCGCACCGATAGAAGCCACGCCGGAGTCGGACCGAACGGGGATGGAGGAGGCAAGGCTTGGCCTCACACCAAAGTGGGGGGGGGGGGGGGGGGGGGGGCTAATGGACTCTCTCCATGGTGGCCGAATTCCTCAAAGGGGGGTTTTACGTTTTCCTTTTCATTCCCATAACTCATCATAATAGCCTCATTTAAATAGGAGTTACAAAAGAGATCCAACCATCCATGATGGAGATGAAATCTCATCAATCCGGGCGGTTACATACACATAATAGCCTCCTTTAAATAGGAGTTACAAAAGAGATCCAACCGTCCATGATGGAGATGATATCTCATCCATCTGGGCGGTTACATACACACCAAGTGTTTAGTAGCACACCAACATGAAAATAAAAATTAATACAAGCCATATGTTTAAAGCGATTAAAATAAAACTAAGTAAAACTTTTAAGCAAGCTTTGCGCGCCGCGGACGGAGGTTGTATCGCAGCTTTCCGTTAGCGTCCGTGACGTTGTCATGACGTCGCAAATCTTTAAATTATTGCGCCGCGGCAACCGGGTCATCATCAGGAAGTGTTGGAGGGGCCGCGCCATCAATCTTCCCCCACTCAAAATCTCGCATCTCCGACGCGTGGGCCGAGAGAAAGCGGCGGAGAAGCTCGGCATCCAAACGTTGAAGCTCTGTCGCGAGTACCCATGAGTCGTCCGAAGGTGGGCGGTCACGCCAACGGATGAGGAAGCGGTAGGTAGCACCGTCTGGAGCAGTAAGTGGCTCAGCAGCGAGTATCACATCTGGATGGAGAAACGTCTTGGGAAACCTGGGAAACATGTCAGCAGTAGGAATAAAAGAAGGCAACGTACCATCCGATGTTATACCTGCGGGGACCGAAGGAGAGAGATCATCCGAACTACCACTCCCCAACCCATTAGAAATTTCAGTGGAGGGAGAAGACGACAAAGAAACCAACTCTTGTGGAGGCGCAACAAACAGCGTTAAATTCGAGACGTTAAAAATAGGGGAGATACCCCATTCAGCAGGCAAATCCAATACGAAAGCGTTGTCACCTAGCTTCTTTATAATCCAAAAAGGACTAGCGTGCTTTGGAGCTAACTTTTTAACGGTGCCAGTTGGCATTCGTTCGGGAAAAACCGTACTAAAACCAGATCGCCGACCTTAAAGTGTGACACCTTCCTATGTAGATTAGCGTGCGCTTGATAAGACTCATATTGAGCAGTCAAGGTAGCTCGTATACGTGCATGTAAGTCGTGAATATGTTGGGCGAAGGATTGTTCAAACTGACTTGTTTTGTATGTGGGAGGTAAGGGGACCAAGTCAAGTGGCACAGGGGCCTTATACCCGTGAACAATTTCATTCGGAGACATACTCGTGGACTGAGTTTTAGAATTATTGTAAGCCAGTTGTGCATGTGGAAGAAGTAAATCCCAAGTGCTTTTATGATCGCTCACGAGACATCTAAGAAGATTTCCTAGGCTCCGATTGACTACTTCCGTCTGGCCATCAGTTTGTGGGTGATAAGCCGCAGAGAAAAATAATTTTGTTCCCATAAGAACCCACAAGGTTTTCCAAAAGTAGCTAGTGAACTTGACGTCCCTATCCGAGACAATAGTCTTCGGAACTCCACGGTGACTAACGACGTCCTTAAAATACAGTTTCGCAATGTGAGAAGCGTCGTTGGTCTTACTGCATGGGAGGAAGTAAGCCATCTTAGGGAACCTATCCACGACAACGAGTATAGAATCATGACGTCGAAGGGTGTAGGGAAGGCCTAATACGAAGTCCATGCTCACGTCTTCCCACAGAACGGACGGAATAGGTAGCAGGGTGTATAAACCTACATTGGACTTAGTACCCTTAGAAACTTGACACATATGACAACTGCTCACTACTTTCCCAACCATCGCCTTTACTTTAGGCCACAAGAATTTCTCCTCTATGAGCATTATCGTTTTGTCTCAGCCAAAGTGACCACTCAAGCCACAACTATGTAACTCCCAAATGATGTGGAGTCGCAAAGAGGAGTGAGGGATACACAATTTTCCGTATTTGAATAAATATCCATCTATAAGTGAAAAGGCCGTGATGGTCGCGGGAGAGCTATCCTGGGCAGATAAGTATGGCTCCTGAAAATCAGGGCATGTGGCGTATTCATCCTTTATGCGCTCGAACCCTACCACGTGGACTTGCATGGAGGAAAGTAAGAGGGTGAGGCGACTGAGTGCATCGGCAACTCGATTGTCGGACCCCTTAAGGTGCTTGAGAGTAAATGTGTATTCTTGCAATAAGGATACCCATTTAGCGTGGCGCGGGCTGATTTTGTACTGACCATTGATGAATCGTAACGCTTCATGATCAGAGAGGATCACGAACTCCTTATGAAGGAGATAGTGCCTCCAATGATGCAAACATCTAATGACCGCGTAAAACTCCCTATCGTAATTTGAATAATGTAATTTAGCACCCGCTAACTTCTCACTAAAATAACTAACCGGGTGACCCTCTTGACTCAAGACACCTCCAATCCCTACGCCAGATGTATCACAAGTAAGCTCGAAGACCTTGGTGAAGTCTGGGAGACGTAACACCAGTGCTTCGGTCATAAGCTCCTTAATACGATGGAATGCAAACGTGGCGGATTTGTACCATGTGAATTCGCCTTTCTTCATGCAGTCCACAATGGGTGCCATAATGCTACTAAAATCGCGTATGAAACGACGATAAAAGGTAGCTAACCCGTGGAAACTACGCACCTCACGAAGGCTAGTGGGCTCGGGCCAGTCTCTAATCACTTGAACCTTTCCTGGGTCAACACGAATTCCTTTGGAGCCAACTATGTAACCTAAGAATTCAACCCTGAAACATAAAACGTGCATTTCTTAAGATTTAGATATAAGGTTTCAGTCCTTAAGGTGGAGAGGACTACTTTGATGTGGGAGAGGTGTTCGGCGGGGGAGGTACTAAACACTAGGATGTCGTCGAAATATACTACAACAAACTTCCCCATATATGGCCTAAAGATGTGTGTCATCATCCGGGAGAAAGTCCTAGGGGCATTGGATAACCCAAAGGGCATCACAAGCCATTCATACAACCCGTCCTTAGACTTGAACGCCGTCTTCCACTCATCCCCCTCTCGGATCCTAATCTGGTGGTAACCACTCCGTAAGTCCAATTTTGAGAAGATAGTGGCACCCGATAGGACATCCAAGAGATCATCTAGTCGCGGAATTGGAAACCTATATTTTATAGTAATTTTGTTGAGAGCTCGGCTATCAACACACATGCGCCAGGTGCCATCCTTCTTAGGGGCAAGAAGAGCGGGGACATCACATGGGCTCATACTCGTCCTAATAAATCCCTTATTTAGCAAATCCTCTATCTGGGTTTGTAACTCTATATGGGCAGTAGGATTAAGCCTATAGTATGGTTGATTGGGTAAGGACGATCCGGGGATAGGGTCTATTGCGTGTTGTATATCTCTAAGCGGTGATAACGACGAAGGTAACTCTTCCGGGTATACATCCCTAAACTCATCCAACAATACCCGTAGCTCTCGGGGTAAATCTTCCAACACGCCACTTTCAGTCTTTGCACTCAGGAGAACGAGAGCATACATTATTCCCCCAATGAAGGGATCCTTCACAAATTCCTTCCTACCCACTAAACTCAAGGCTTTCCTCTCTACTGGGATGGTGGTATCCTTAGCCAACACTACCGGCTCTTTTGGCACAGTCGGTCTCAAGGTGACAATCTTGCCACTGAATTTGAACTCATAAGTGTTTGCACGACCATAGTGCGTCACATCACGGTCGTATAGCCAAGGGCGTCCTAGTAACACATGACAAACGTCCATCGGTAGGACGTCGCACCAAACCTCATCCGTGTAGGATTTGAAAGACAGGGGGACTAGGCATCGTTGGGTAACCTTAATAGTAACCTTACTAATCCAAGCAAACTGGTAAGGGGTCGGGTGCGGCACGACAGTCAAGGACATACGCTTAACAGCGTTCTCAGAAACGGCGTTTACGCAACAACCACCATCGACAACTAATTTGCAAAGTTTTTCTCCACTCTTAAAGATCAGGGAAAATATGCTCGTCCTCTTCCAGTCGTCTATGGGACGAGGAGTGGTCATAATGCAACGCATCACCATAAGGAGGTGATCTTCCTCCAAGTCACTAGGGACTCCGTCGGGGTCGCTCTCCTCTTCGGCCTCATAGACATAATCGTCAGGGTCGGTAGCGGACTCTAGCAAGGCTATGGCCTTCGTCTTAGTGGGACACTCGTAGGCATAGTGGTCTTGAACACCGCATGAGTAGAAAGTGGTGTTAACCTTGCTAACCTTTCCAACGGGGATACGCTCACTAGCGGGGTTCTTGGTATTTCTAGCGGTAATCACTACGGATTTCGACTCAGAGGATATAAATTTTCACTTATCAGGAAAAGTGGAAGTAGATGCCCCAGTGGTGGACTTATTCTTCGTATTAGAATAACGGGAGTGAGCCTTAGAGGCGAGGTGCTTTTCAATGTCCAAGGCGGCATTGAAAGTCGTATTCAAGTCCGTGTGACCGTAACACAAGAGTTTCCGCTGAATGTCGGGGTGAAGTCCCTTTTGGAATCTAGATAAAGTGACTTCGGGGAGCTCTCGAAGGTCACATCGTACCATACGGTCCTTAAGTTCTCCCATATATTCATCAACAGACATTGAGCCTTGCCGAAGGGTGGCAAGCTCATCGAACATCTGCGTCTGATGGTATGCGGGAACGTACTGATCGGTTAGCAGGTTCTTCATCACAGCCCATCCAATGAGTGGGACCCCGTGCCCAGCTCCTAACCTACGTTCTTCATTCAGCCAATAAATTTTGGCACGTCCCGTTAAATTCATCCTGTCAACTTGAACATTTTGGGGGTCCGTGAGGTTGTGCCTTTCGAAATAGCACTCCATGTCGATAGCCCAATGGAGGAAGATCTGGGGATCTCCCATGCCATCATAGGTGGGGGCATTTATCTTGATGGTCCTCGTGATATCAAATCCTCGCTCGGGGCGGGGTTCTCGAGGGGGCACACGGGGAGAGTTTCCCTTAGAATCCGAGTCAAAGTTCAGTTTGTGCCTGTTGGGCTGCCCAACATCAACGGGAGGTGGGGGTGGCCTTTCCTGATTTCGTAGGATCTGGGCTAAGACGGTCCTAAGCTCAGCCATTTCGGCACGAAGACCCGCTATAGCCTCGGTGTTGGGATCACCATGCTCGTTCGCAGACATCCTAGACGTAGACGGGGTTGAGTACTCCGTTCCTAGCCTAGTGCGCATTCAGGTTTGGGAGAACCCGGGCTAGATGAATTTTCCTAGGGTTGAAGCTATACTGGAAATGGAATATTTTTAGATATTCCCGATGGGAGTAAGGCGTAGATCATTAAAAATTGTTTTTTTCAGATTTCGCAGAAAATCACAGATTTTAGCCCGCTATTGGCAGACCACAAAAATTTTTTTTTGATTGCTTTTTTTTTTCTAAGATTAGATGGACCGACAAGGAATGCAGCGAGGATGTTTGCAACGTAGAAGTTGAAACGACCGCCACTGATACCAAATTGGTGTAGGGGTGTACGTGACACGGACGTGCTTACGCTAACGGTAGCTTACCCATCACAGAACATAGAAAATAATGAGAGTGCTCCGACCAAAAGCGAACGAAAAGGGGTCGGTTGGCTCTCAAAAATACGGGACTCGATACCACGTCCTTAGGACCTAACTCTCCAACAAGCACACAACTCGCTCCTAGCCGGACTCGATACCACGACCTTAAGACCTACCTCTCCAACAAGCACACGTCTCACCGCACCTACACAAGCATCTATTCTTTTCACAATAAGCCGTCAATCGCAGCGATAAAATAATTAGGAGCGGCGGTAAACGATAAAGAGCGATCAAGAACAAGTTGAGGTTAACTCCCTTGTTAGCACAAGCGTGCCAAAACTTGGAGAACAAGTCAAGGCTAGGCCTAGTTTGTTCTCCAATGGATCTTCCCAATCCGGATAACAAGAGGGTCAATAACAACGTTCGATTCAGATTTTTGCAAGCGGAAAATACTTTAAAATCGCAAAAAAGACGGTTGAATAACCTCCACAAAATCTCACAGCAAGAAACACAAAGATAGGGAAGGGATTACCCAACCAAGAAGATGATCACACAATATTTGTGGGAGAATCACTCTCTCCACGGTTCCACCGGTTTCACACCGAATGGGGCTGCTTCCTTCTTCCACGGAGTCGCACTGATAGAAGCCACGCCGGAGTCGGACCGAACGGGGATGGAGGAGGCAAGGCTTGGCCTCACACAAAGTGGGGGGGGGGGGGGGCGGCTAATGGACTCTCTCCATGGTGGCCGAATTCCTCAAAGGGGGGTTTTAGGTTTTCCTTTTCATTCTCATAACTCATCATAATAGCCTCCTTTAAATAGGAGTTACAAAAGAGATCCAACCGTCCATGATGGAGATGAAATCTCATCCATCCGGGCGGTTACATACACATAATAGCCTCCTTTAAATAGGAGTTACAAAAGAGATCCAACCGTCCATGATGGAGATGAAATCTCATCCATCCGGGAGGTTACATACACACCAAGTGTTTAGTAGCACACCAACATGAAAATAAAAATTAATACAAGCCATATGTTTAAAGCGATTAAAATAAAACTAAGTAAAACTTTTAAGCAAGCTTTGCGCGCCACGGACGGAGGTTGTATCGCAGCTTTCCGTTAGCGTCCGTGACGTTGTCATGACGTCGCAAATCTTTAAATTGTTGCGCCGCGGCAACCGGGTCATCAACAGGAAGTGTTGGAGGGGCCGCACCATCAAATATCCTTTGTTAGATCTGACCCTCTATTTCCCTTAGGATTATACTCACAGTATGGCACAAAATAAGGATTATGCAAACACCAGACCTCTAGTGTGCAACTTAAATAAGTTTGCCATCTGGAAGGCAAGAATAAAAATTTTATATGAATTCCATTGATGAGAACATCTACAACTCTATTGTGACAGGTCCTCCTCAACCAGCTGCATCTACATCAACATCATGCACACATATTGTTCCACCACCTGAGTGGACAGATGTACAGAAGAAGGCAAAAATTGCTGATGCAAAGGCCATGAATATTCTGGCTCAGACTATGTCTGATGACATTTTCCAGAAGGTGGCTGAATGCACATCAGCCAAGGCTATTTTGGACTCTCTCAACCAAATGGTGGCTGGCACTGCTGATGAGAGGAAAGACAGAAGATCAAATCTTATATCCTAGTATAAGAACTTCAAGAAGGATGAGTCAGAATCTGTTGCTGACATGTACAACAGATTAAGCTCAATAATCAATGAGATGAAGACTTTAGATAAGGACATCACCCTTACTAAAGTAAATGATAAAATTCTCATATGCTTCCCAAGCTCATGAGATTCAAGGATCTGGCCAATCAAGGAGGCCAGGAGCTTAAATGAGATTTCCACGGAATCTCTATTGGGAAAACTCAAGTCTTATGAGAAGCTGATAAAGTCCAGAGAAGCAGCTGAACAAATGACTCCTCCACTAGCAAGAAAGGAGCACAACATAGCATTCAAGGCTGCTGAAGAGACTGAGGCTTCAACAGTAAATGAAGAACTAATGAGTCTCTCTGCCAAGAGATTTTACAAAATGGCGAGAAAGGACTTTAGAAGAAAATCATCCAGGCAGGATGATAAGCAAAGGTATGATAAAACTCCCACTAAAGAAATAGTATGTTTTAGCTGCAGGAAACCTAAACTGTTTATCTCAGAGTGTCCAGAGAATCAGAAGAAAGAAAGAAGAAGAGAGAAGGACTCCAGAAGACAATAAAGTAGCTGGCCCTCCTCTAGTAAATACAAAAAGAAGGATGAGGGCTTTGTAGCTGATACCTGGAGTGACACTGAAGATGAATCCACATCTTCTAATTCTAGTGAAGAGGAAGAAGAGGCAAAGGCCAAGGAAGTCTGCATCATGGCCATCAATGTCTCCAGCAGTCCATCAGATGATGAGGAAGAATCTGATAATAAAGGAGCTTTAGAATCAGAAGCTGATCTGGTACTTTCATCTTTTGATTATAGTTCTGTTAGCTTTAAAACTGAGCCTAAAATCATGTGTATTGACCAAATCAACTCTGAAAAGGAAATTAAAATACTTAGGGAAAGACTATCTAATCAAGAAAATTTGATTTCTGAAAACACTAAACTAAAAGATGAACTAACTCTAGCGAATGAACAAATCATTTCTTTAAACACAGAGCTATATGAGGCTAAGCAACTTGAGGAATCTCTCAATGGGAGAAGCCTTAAGCTGATGGACATCACAAGCACAGTCAATGCCAGACTGAATGGCAAACTGAGCTTGGGTGCATCAACAAGTTTACCCCCATACTTAAGAAGAACATATTATCAACCCCTATTAGATTTGTTTCAGCTAAGGGTAAAGAGATAATAAATAATAAACAAACCACAGAAGAATTACCTAATTCTAAAAATCAAAATAACAGAAACTAGAAAACTTTAAGTAAAAACAAAGTTCAACAGATTTCGTCGAACTCGGGTTGACGAAATGTGGCTAGTTCGTCGAACTCCGATCGACGATCTATGAACGGAAATATAAGCTATAATAATTCATCTTACTGCAATTGACGAACTATGTATGGTTCGTCGAGCAGAGATTGACGAACTTGGGGCACAAAAAATGAATATGTTCATTCTCTAAGCAGAGATCGACGATCTCATCCTACTTCGTCGAACTCTGGTCGACGAACTTACAACTTTTCGTCGAACCCAGTCAGACTTAATAAAAATCATAATTTTGACAGAAACTCTAATCAACCTAGAAAACCTTTTAATCCAATTACTGATTGGGTAATTCCTCCCAGAAGATATCATCCCTTAGGCTATAAATCTCAACCTGAATTTTCAGTAATATCAAGCTGAAAGTGAGTGTTAGATCAGAAATACTTTAGAGGGGGGGGGTGAATAAAATATTCTTAAAAATTTCTTAACTACTATTACAGCTTTTGCTGTAAATCAAAAGTGCAGAAATTAATAACCTAGCAAGCAATAAAGCTAAATCACAAGCACAGCAAGAACAAAAGAAAAGGAGACAACCAGACGACACAAGAATTTTATAGTGGTTCCCCAACCTGGGTACATCCACTCTTCTACCACCCTTGGTAGGAATCCACTCAGATTTTTGATCAGGTGCCTGACACTAATGAGCTTTTGATCAGGTGCTCAAAAACCAACCCAAGTCTTTTGATCAGGAGACTTGCAACCAAGGAATCACTTTTGAAGGGAGATGACAACCCTTTACAGAGGTGGTGGTGAGAGAGTGATGGAAGTCTTCTTTTCTCAATCAAAATGAAAAGACTATGTAGATTCAATGATGTTGTCAAAGCTCCCCCTGAGATGAAAAAGGGTACATGAGATCTGGAGCTTTACACAAGGTGATAGGCCTTCAATTGAGAGACTTGATCCAGGAGCTTTAGACTGATAGTGCTTGAATGTCTTTAGCAAGGTCCTGGAGAAGAAGAACAGGAAGACTCTTGATTTTAAAAAATATGTTCTTCTTACTTCTTCTTCAAATTACTGTATGCTTCTTAGTTAGTAGTATTCTGTGTGAAGCTTTCTCTGTGCCTCTCTTGATTAATTCTCTGTGTGTCTCTTTGTCTGTATCAGTTATTCTCTTCTTCTGTATCTTTCAAACATTTGAATTTCTCTATAATTAATACTGATAGCCTTGAGAATAATCGATATTGATTTATTTCCCCAACTGTCCCGTGGAAAAATGGCAAGCAATAATCCTTGGAGAAGACCATAATTAATGCTCCTTCTAACGGATACATTCAGAGAATGTTAGAGCATTAATTACCCAGGAATTAGCATTAGAGTGGGGATAGAAGGCTGGAAATAACTAAGTCTGGAATCGTCGAGCAGATGGTAGAATTCATCGAACTGACTTTACAGTTCGTCGAGCTGAGATGTTGTATTCGTCGACCAGACGACTTCTGTTCGTCGAGCTAAGTTCCATAACCGTCGAACTGAAAACTGAACTGCTGTCTCTTTTGATCTTTGCCTATTCGTCGAGCTAGTAAATATGTTTGTCGACTGGAGTTCAACAATTATTCTGGAGTTGTCAGATATCCCATGTCTGGTTCTAGAATTCGTCAGACAGAGAATAGGTTTCGTCGACCTGAGACTGGAGAACATAGTCTCGACAGAATGCTGTGATAGTCCAAAGATTCGTTGACCGAAGAATGTTGTTCATCGAGCTAAGTCTGGAGAACCTTGAATTCGTCGAGCTGAGAATGATTCTGGACTTAAAAACTATTTGATGAACCTTTGGCAATAAAGTTGAAGTGGATTTCCAGGAATCGTCGAGCAAAGAATGAAGTTCGTCGACCTGAGAACTAGGTTCGTCGACCTGAGTCTAGAGAATAGTTTGGACTTAGAATTCTGAAGGTGGAATCCAAGGATCATCGATCTGGACTGAAGTTCATCGAGCTCAGCTCAGAGAATATTTCTCTAAGATCGTCGAGCTTAGAACGACTATCGTCGAACTGAGTTCGATGAACGTCGAACTCATTTTACTTAGTCTCTTGAGAAATCTCTGAATCTTGAGGAAAAACTTTATGTCTTGAATCTCTGGCAGTCTGATGTTGACTTGTCCATATGATGTTGACTCTTAGGACTTGACCTACATTCTAGGACACAACTTTGACCCTAGCTATACCTGTTGGGTCACATCATCCTAAGTTAGTGAACCTAGCCCAAATCAAACTAGGGATCCAACAATCTCCCCCTATTTGGGTGAGGTCACTAATAGACTCAAAATAAAAACACAAAGTAAACAAAGCAGGAAAAAAGATATATCTGGCAGGGATAATTAATACATGCAGCAGATATATTTACATAACAACTTTGTTCAGACAATAAGAGATTGTTTAAGATAGAAAGACAGAATTAAAATAGTTCCTATTTCACTTCTTTTGCTTTTTCTCCTGATGCTTTATGTCCTTGCCCTTGTCTCCTGCCTTGGTGAAGACTATTTCCCTGTTTGGATTTGAAGCTTGTGCCATAGTCATTATCATGTCAGCAACCCCTATAATCTTCAGAGATGTATCTCTAGGGACCACTGCTTCAGGATGCAATTTCATATAATCATCAACATTAAAAATTTTGTTATCCTTATCAAACCTTTTCAATTATTCTCTCCTGTACTTGGACATTGTAGTGTATTCAGAAGTATCCTTTCCTTCAGCCTTTGTCTTGTTGATCATAGAGAGGCCTACCAGTTCATGGAACCTGGCCATTCTAGCTATGTTGGCTGTTTCTGGATCTTCATAAGGAACGGGAGGAGAGGGTGGCCTTTTAGGACTTTTAGCTTGCTGATGTTGTTGCTGTTGATGTTGTTTTCCTAAAGGTTGTTGTTTGTGCTGGCTGCTTTCATGATGAGATGTCCCTTGATGTTTTTGATATGTTTGCATAGGGGCAGATCTTTGAGAACTAGAACCAGAAGCACCAGTTATAGGAGGAGGAGGAGGTGGTGGATCTTTCCTATATCTTTGAACTGGTGGAGGAGAGTACCTTATACTCTTCTTCCTTTCCTTTTTCTGATTCTTGGATAGCCACATCCATGATGGCATCCCCTTTTATGGAGTTATCTTTTGAAGAATATAGTAAGGGGTGTCATTGTTTGGATTGGGCTTGGGAGGAGGAGTAGGAGGGGCTTTTCTTTTCTTTGAAACTTGCTTCTTCTTCTTTGTATCCTCCTCATCTGAATCCTCATCCTCATCTTCATCATCATCATTGTTAGAACCCTGAGGGTTATCATATAGATCATCCAGAGCCTTCAAAGCTTTAGCAGAGATAATAGGTTTTTCTGGGGCAGGAGCAGGAGTTGCAATAAGAACTGGAGTTTCAGCAGAAGTTGGAGGAGAAGCTACACAAAAATCAGAACTAATTTGGACAGAGCTTTCAGCTGCTGCCTTATTTTCTTCTACAATATCAGCCAAGATCAATTCATCTAGATCTGGCATTGGAGAGTCATCCATTACAAAAGTTGGTGCTGAAGATATTATTGAGGAAAAGGGAACAACTACTACTTCTGGAGGTGAAGTGATTTCTAACTGTGTAATAACAAAATTGTCCTGAAGTTGCTTAACAATTTTTTAAGAGATGGGGGAAGTATATGGTATAATAGCCAAGGATGTCTTAGTGATCTCAGCTAGAAGATAATGTATATGTACAGTATCAAAAATACTCAACAATTGTTCTAAATTAACTGTGGGATTAAGAATGAAATCACCAAAAGTATTAGGTTATTTAGAGTCTGATTCAAAATCCATATCAGTCTCAATAAAATTAATCAAATCTTTATCAACCAAATCTGTATCTATGTATTCTGTACATTCTGCTGCTGTGTCTGAAGCTGCTGCTGTTGCTGTAGCTGAAGCATCTAGTGCTGGAGCTTGAGCTAAAGCTTTTGGAGCTGGAGCTGCTGCTTCATCATCAGGCATCTCTCCCTGCATGGTTTCAGTAGGTCCTGAAGCAATGCCCCTGACTAAGGAGGGGGCAGCAGTAAGAGCCAATATTTTGTCAGAGAGAGAAGATATGGTGGTAGCAAGAGGTGTAAGGGCCTATACTATAAGGGACTTGAGGAGGGGAGTGAGTATGGAAATGATGGAAGAGATTGTGGAGGGGTCCAGTGATGGAATGGTAGATTGTGTTACAAAAGGTGTAGAAGTGGGAACTATGGGAGGGATAGAGAGTGGAGTATCAGGGAGTTGAACATCTGGAGGGACGGTGGATGTTGATGGGGATGGATGGGTGTCATCTTGCATGATGATGTTTGTTGTTAGTATATGGTAAGATGGTATGGAAGATAGATGTGGGGGAAGCGGGGATTGTGGTGGTGTAGGAATGTAAGTGTCATGGGGGAATCAGGAGATGTTGGTTGTACTTGAAGAGGGGAAGATGGAATGTCAGTGATGTCAAGTGGTGGAGATGAAGCTGGTGAAGCATGTTGAGATGGAGGTGGAGTAGGAACATGAGGATGTTATTGTTGTTCTAGTGTTGAAGAGATAATGAGAGAGAAAGTGAGTTGTTTTGCTGTATGGGGTGCTGGAAGAGATGGTGGTGCTGGATGAAGCTCTTCAGCAAGTAGGGGAGTGGCTTTAACAGCCATGGTTCCTTTAGAAGCTGGGGTGGAGGAGGTAAAAGCCTTAGTGGGCTTTGTGATTGTCCTCTCCCACTTGCCAAATAAGGCACAAGTGAGCCTTTTACTGGCATTGATGAATATGGTCTGGGAGACCACTGATTCAGCAGCCTTTTCCTTATGGAAGATCCCTAGGATCTTTCCAAAACACACTTCTTTCTTGTTATTTTTCTTGTTTATCAAATCAAAGAGGATCTGAGCCCAGTCAACTTGCTTCTTATTTATTACTGTACACATGAACAAGAACTGATGTCTTATGATGTAGTCATGGGCAGTATGCTTGCCAAGCAAGACCTTCCCAATAATGTCTGTCAGGAACTTGTATGTTGCAGACAGATGTTTTTTCAACAACTTATTCGGGTTGTCACCAGCATAACCCATCAGATTGACCATCCTATCAAACTCTTCAGAATCAATTTCAAATTCCTCCTCGCCATTTGTCAAACCAAATATTTCAGTTAAACCGTGGGAGTTAAGGAGACAGTGTTACCCGCAATTGATCCTGTTATGGTATTGTCTTTAGAAGTGGATGAAGCATAAACCCATTCTCTGATTTCTGTTCCGGCCAACTTTATCCTGGTAGTCATCAGGTTCTTCAAATTCTGTTCTTCCATAAGTTCCAGAATATATAGAAAGATAGGATCTGAGTGCTTGAATGATTCAAAGTCGACATCAAATCCAGCATCAAACTTCATAGCGTCTAGAGCTCCTGCTGGAATCGCCATGGAATCACCTGCAAAAGAGAGAAGCAGTGATCAAGTGCACGAGAACAAAAAGCGTGGGACGGAAGTCGAAGAAAACCTAGATATAAGGTTTTCAAGAATATGAATCAACAGACTCCGTTCCACGAAAATGAAATTAATTCTTTGATCTGAGATCGACGAAATAAGTTTGACTGAAATAATTCGTCGATCTTATCCTGAAGAGAGTTCGTCGATCTCCATTCGGCGAATGTCTCTCAAACTTTCCATGGTTCGTCGAACTCCATTCGACGAACTCTGGAAAATTCGTCGACTGTAGACAGAAATCAAATAAAGTCTTCTTCATTGATCATTCCAAGTTGATTCACAAAGAACATATGATTTCTCTCATCCAGAGGTTTGGTGAATATATCAGCCCTTTGTAAATCAGTGTAGATATAGACAAGCTTGATTTTATTTTTGTCTACACACTCCCTAATGAAATGATGTCTTATATCAATATGTTTTGTCCTACTATGGTGAACTGGATTCTGGGCTATAGCTATATCACTTGTATTATCACAGAGTAGAGTTGAATTATTTAAGTTGAACCCATAATCTAGTAGCTGATTTTGTATCCAAAGCATCTGTGAACAGCAGCTGCCTGCTGCAATATATTCTGCTTCAACAGTTGAGGTTGACATTGATGTTTGCTTTTTACAAAACCAAGATACTAATCTCATACCCAGGAACTAGCAAGTTCCTGAAGTACTTTTTCTATCTACCCTGCATCCAGCAAAATCAGTATTAGAGTATTCAGTTAACTCAAATTCGAATTCAGCAGGATACCATAGGCCTAGATTAGGACAACTCTTTATATATCTCAAAATCATTTTTAGCAAAATTAGATGAGATTTTTTAGGGTTCACTTGGAACCTAGCACAAAGACATGCGACAAACATAATGTCTGGCCTACTTGTTGTGAGGTATAATAGGGACCCAACAATGCCCTTATAAAGTTTCTGATCCACAGGTCTCCCTGATACATCAGAGCCCACAACAGCATTGGTAGCCATGGGAGTTTCTTTGCTGAGGCATCATCCATCCCAAACTTCTTTAGAAGTTCTTTAGCATATTTTGCTTGATAGATGAAGATGCCATCAGGGAGCTGCTTCACTTGGAGACCAAGGAAGTAGGAAAACTCACCTATGCTACTCATTTCAAATTTGGAATGCATGAGGTCAGAAAACCTCTTGCATAATTTGGAATCTGTAGAGCCAAATATAATATCATCCACATAAATTTATACTAACAAGATTTGGTCCTTATGGTGTCTAGTGAAAAGATTTTTATCTATAGTTCCTCTTGTAAATTTATGCTCTAATAAAAGACTAGCTAAGAACTCATACCAAGATCTTGGAGCTTTCTTTAGACCATAAAGAGCCTTATGCAATTTAAAAACATGAGAGGGGTAAGTTGGAGAAACAAAACCTGGAGGTTGTTCTACATAAACCTCTTCTTGTAGCACTCCATTTAGGAAATCACTCTTCACATCCATTTGAAAGACCTTGAAACTCTTGTATGCTGCATAGGCAAGGAATATTCTTATGTCTTCCAACCTTGCAATAGGTGCAAAGGTTTGATCATAATCAATTCCTTCTTCTTGCCTATATCCTTGAGCAAAAAGCCTAGCCTTGTTTTTCTCAATGACTCCTTGAGCATCTAGCTTATTTCTGTAAACCCATTTGGTTCCAATAATTGGGTAGTTTTGTGGTCTTGAAATCAAATCCCAAACTCTATATCTCTCAAATTGATTTAGTTCCTCCTGCATTGCAAGGATCCAGTGTGGATCCTGCTCAGCATCATGAATAGAAAGAGGTTCAACTTGAGAGATAAAACAAGCTGTTACAAGTTGGAGACCGCGCGGTCTATTGCTATTTGGAGACCGGGCGGTCTGGCGGTTTGTCCTAGCCGGTCTGTGTGCCAGGCTATTGCTGTTTGGTATCCCAGCGGTAAGGCAGCTTGTCTCAGACGACTAGGAGACCGAGCGGTCTAGCGGTCTCCTGTGGTGGTTTGATCTCTCTTCCTGTTGGTAGTCGGGCGGTTAGCCGGTTTGTCTAACTGCACGGCTTGTCCGATTTGTCTTTTGTAAAGCCGCTTATACTTGTAAATTTTTAGTCCCACATTGATTATTTGTAATCTCTCTCATCTCCTCCATTCTATAAAAGGGAGGCTATACCATTGTAATAGATACCTTTTTCGGATAATAAAATTTCAGTTAAAACCATTTCGGTTTGTTTACTGTTCGGTTTTTAACATGGTATCAGAGCGCTCGATCTATTCCTCCTGATTGTGTGCGTTTTTCGCGACCTGTTTTCGCGATCTCCTCTATTCACAGCGCTCTACTACTTGTTGCCTTCTACCCGCTCCTGCTTGCTAGTCGCCCCGGCCTCATCTTTAGTCGTGCGACTTGTTCTCCTCTATTCGCCCGACTTTTTCAAGCCGTGCGAATTCTTTCCCTTTACTTTGCTCTGATTCTTGGTAGAGGCCTTCCTAGCCGCACGACCTGTTTTCTGTTCGCCCGGCTTGGTGCACTTTTCTCATCTCGCGGCTTGTTCTTATCATCGCGGTTTGCTCCTCTCTTGCTTACATGGCTTTCCCCTCCTCCAGCCTGTCCACCTCGGCGGTCACCTCTTCTGGTAGTGCTCACGTTGTTACCGCGGAAGATGGCTAATCGACTATGGTGTAACAAATCATATGACAGGCAATCCTCAATGTTTCTCTCTTCTTGAAACACATGCTCAGTTGCCCTCAGTCATTGTTGCGGATGGATCTCCCTCACCGGTCCATGGGACGGGCATGGTTCAAATCACTCCATCTCTCTATCTGGCTGATACCCTCTATGTGCCCAAGTTTCCGTGCAATTTATTATCGGTTACTTCTTTATGCAAGCAACTACGATGTTCTGTCATATTCACCCCTACCTCTTGTGCTTTTCAGGATCCGGACTCCCAACGTACGATTGCTACCGGGACTGAGAGTGGTGGCCTCTACTTCCTCGATAACGTTTCTGCTCTATCCGCATTCTCCTCCTCCTCTACAGATCTTCTCCAATGGCATCTTCGGCTTGGATATGCTCCTCCCAGAATTCTACGCCAGCTCCTGCCGCACCTCCCTCCTCATCATCCTCCTCTAAACTGTGATGCATGTCAACTTGGCAAACATCACCGCTCATCCTTCCCACCAATGCAAAGTCGTGGCTCTTCCCGTCCGTTCGACCTCGTTCACTCTGACATATGGGGTCCCGCTCCTTAACTTACCATCGGTCGGGGTAGTTCATATTTTGTCACCTTCATTGATGATTTCTCTCGGTGTACGTGGGTGTATCTTCTCAAGGATCGCTCCGAGCTGTTCTCTGTTTGGACCTCATTTTATTCTATGGTTAAGACTCAGTTTGATACGTCTATTAAAATCCTTCGTTCTGACAATGCTAAGGAGTATCTTTGCCAAGACTTCTCCTCTTTTTGTATTCACCATGGTGTTATTCGTCAAACAAGCTGTGTCTACACCTCACAACAAAATGGGGTGGCGGAGCACAAAAACCGTCACCTCCTTGATGTCGCTCGCACTATGATGACTCAAATGCATGTTCCTCGCTCCTATTGGGGCTATGTTGTCCTCCTCTCCTGCTATCTCATCAATCGCCTTCCCTCCACAGTTCTCCACGGTGCTACCCCCTTCTCCATTCTTTATCCGGATAAGGATCGCTTTCCTCTTCCTCTGCACATCTTTGGGTGCACCGCCTTTGTGCACTCTCCCACTGCCACCCGTGATAAACTCTTACCATGTGCCACTAAATGTGTCTTTCTGGGGTACTCTCCCACTCAGAAAGGTTATTGTTGCTTTGACCCCGTTACCCGCAAGCAATTTGTCTCTGCGGATGTCACCTTCTTTGCCAATGCATCTTACTTCTCTCCCGCTTCCTCCTCTCCTCCTCCTGATCCTCATTCTCATACCAACCCATCCCATTCCCTCTGCTCCCACTGATGTTCCGCCATCTCCACTCTCTCCACGATCTTCCCCATCCCCATCATCTCCACCCTCTACTCCGCTTTCTCCGTCCACTCCGCTGACATCTCTCTCTACTCCCAGGCCAGCTCTCTCCACCACGGATACTCCGGATACTGAGGCACCTGCTGACCTGGATCTCCCGATTGCTCTTCGCAAAGGGGTTCGGGCATGTACCCAACACCTGCTTGCTGCAGTTGTTTCCTACGATCGTCTTACCCCTTCTCGCAGAGCTTTTGCACTGGATATCTCGGCCACTGCCTCCCCCCGTTCCTACCAGGAGGCCCTTACTATTCCTCATTGGAAAGTTGCCATGGATGAGGAGATTGCAACTCTCACTGAACGGGGTACTTGGACCCTTGTTCCTCCTCCTTCGGCACAGATGTTGTTGGTTATCGATGGGTCTTCGTGGTGAAGTTTCTCCGGGATGGAAGTGTGGATCATTATAAGGCTCGCCAGGTTACCAAGGGTTTTACCCAAACTTATGGCATTGATTACTTTGACACTTTCTCTCCAGTGGATCGTCTAAGCACTATTAGGGTTCTTCTCTCTGTGGCTGTCAACCAGGATTGGCCAGTCTCGCAGCTAGATGTTAAGAATGCTTTCCTCTATGGTGATCTGCAGGAAGATGTTTACATGGAGCAACCTCCTGGGTATGTTGCTCAGGGGGAGACACGGGTATGCCGGCTAAATAAGGCTATCTATGGCCTCAAGCAGAGTCCTTGAGCCTGGTTTGACAAGTTCAGTGGCATTGCTGCGGCCATTGGTTTTACAAGAAGCTCAACAGATCACTCCTTGTTTGTTCGGAAAACCGTCTCTGGTCTTGTTGTTCTTGCGGTTTATGTTGATGACATTCTTCTTACTAGCGATGACCAGGATGGGGTATTGATGACCATGAAACACCTTCGTCAACATCTGGTCACAAAGGATACGGGCTCCCCGAAATACTTTCTGGGGATTGAAATCTCTAGAAAGCCCAACTCCATGGTCCTTTCCCAACGGAAGTATGCTCTTGATCTTTTAAAGGAGGAAGGACTGACTGGTGTTAAACCTGCACGTTGTCCTATGGCTGCTGGAGAAGACAAAACTTGGACAGATGACTCGCCTCTTCTCTCTGATTTTATGAGATATCGGCGTCTGGTGGGCAAGCTCATATATCTCACGGTAACCAGACCCGACATCTCTTATGCTGTTGGCAAGGTGAGACAGTTCATGCAAGCTCCGGGGGAGTGTCATCTGCAATCTGCTCTGAGGATATTAGAGTATATTAAAGCTGCTCCAGGGAAAGGACTCCTATTTCAGAAGAATGGTCACCTAAGGGTTGAAGCTTACTCTGATTCAAGCTATGCGGATGACAAAGGGGACCGCAAATCGACATCAGGTTTCTGCACGTTTGTTGGAGGCAATCTTGTGAGTTGGAAGAGCAAGAAACAGTCTGTAGTTTCCAGGTCTAGTGCAGAGGCGGAATATCGCAGCATGGCATTGACTACATGTGAGTTGAAGTGGTTGCGGGCTCTCATGCTTGACTTAGGAGAGGTTTACTGTTGGGTACATTGGTCAAATGTACCTGATTTGAAGAAGCCTCACCTAACTCAATGATATACATCAGAATGTATTTGATGTTTGTTCGAGTTAATTGTGCAGGTTATACATACACTGGACTGAAGCTGAAAATTTCTAAGTCCATGTGTCGACACCCAGAGGCAAAGTGTCGACACTTGAGAAAGCTTGTGTCGACACCCTGACAAGCAGTGTCGACACTTGGAGTCATTGTGTCGACACCTGGGAAGAAGTGTCGACACCAGTCAGAAAGTGTCGACACTTGGAGCTGTGTCGACACTCAGTGTAGAAGGATGCAGAAAAGCTATGTCGACACTTAGCAGAAGTGTCGACACCTTGAAGAGCTGAGTCAACACTAGACAGTGTCGACACTTGGAGTTGTGTCGACACTCAGCATAATTCTGCAGAGACCAAGTACAAGTGTCGACACTCAACACAATGTGTCGACACTCAATCTAAAGAGTCAACATATGAAGAATGTGTCGACACTCAGCACAATGTGTCGACACACACTCAAAGAAGTCAACACAAAAGGAATGTGTCGACACTCAGCACAATGTGTCGACACATAACCAGAAGACTCAACACTTGGAGAAAGTGTGGACACAAGGAGCTGTGACGACACTTAGCAAAGAACAGAAAGCTTGTAAAATATTCTAAGTATAAGTGTCGACACTAATGGAATGTGTCGACACTCAGCTGTAGAATCAAGAATGATGACTTGTGTCGACACCAAGAAGCAGTGTCGACACTTGACAGTTTCTACACATGAAGATGTGTCGACACAAAGGAGATGTGTCGACACTTAGAAGAATACAGAAAGAATGAAGTACAAGTGCTTGTGTCGACACTCAATTTCAGTGTCGACACATGCAGAAGAAACTGTGTCGAGACATACAAGGGAATGTGTCGACACCTTGTAGACTTGTGTCGACACTTACACAACATGTGTCGACACTTGTCTATAAGTGTCGACACTTAAGAACAGAAAGTCTCGACACTAACAAGACAGTTAGCAGAATTTCAAGAAGTGACTGGTTGACATGACAGCTGCCAATCCAGCCAGTCACAGCAACTGTCAGAGATAGTCAGAAGACTGCTATAAACCGGATCAGCCGGTTACCATGAAGGAAGCCTATAAATAGGCACCCACAGTCTACAGAAAAAGAATGAATGAAGAAACAAGAGTAACAACTTGTGAGAATAATTAAAGTAGTTGATCAGTCTAAATCAAGAAGTGATACACAGAGGATCAACTCAAGAAGATCAGGCAGTCCAACTGCAGATCTAAGTAGTTGGAGAGAGAGAGCTCCAACCAAGGATTCAGTCTTTGGAACTAAGGCTGAGAAGAAGAATTCAGAGTCATCTGGATTTCAAGAAGCAGAGATCAAGGATCAATTGCAGAAGATTCAGACTAATTCAGTTCTACTCAAGAAGCTTTGAAGAAAGCTAAGTCAGTTTGGATCTAACTGAGTTCTTCCAAGAACTCTCCAAGAAACTCTCAACTCCTCTCATTCTTTCTGAGTTGTAGAGTTAGCAATTTTATATTTCTATTATAACTTGTAAGATCAATTGGATCTGAGTGATTGTAAGCCTATTTTATAAAGGCTGAGGGTAGGGCTTGGTGCCTGAGTGTAGGAGTTGAAGAACTCTGAGTGTAGGCCTTTAATTGGCTGAGTGTAGGCCTGGGTGGCTGAGTGTAGGCCTTTGGCTGAGTGTAAGGCTGTGGCCTGAGGTAGGAACCTTGTTGGGTTCTGAGCTAGTGGAGAAGTTTGGCCGAATCTAGTACACTGCTAGATAGGCGAAGGGGAAAGTGGATGTACCCAAAGATTGGGGAACCACTATAAATCTTGTGTATTCTGTGCTGTGAATGTTCTGTGTTGAGAATTGCTGTGTGCTGTGATTACTTATTCAGAAATCTGTGTTAAAAACTGTTGATTGCCAAACAAAAGTTAGAAAAGGATTTAGGTCACCTATTCACCCCCCCCCTCTAGGTGTTTAGGTACCATATCTTTCAAGTGGTATCAGAGCCAGGTTTCCTCAAAATCAGGACTAACTGTCTGAGGAGATCCAGTTTGGCAGATTCAGTTAAGTCAGGAAACAGGAAACAGTTTCAAGAAAATCAAGAACATGGGTTCTTCAGAGAATCATAAGGAGTTGGGTTCAATGAAACTACCTATATGCAGAAAAGAGATCTTTGGGATCTGGAAAGAAAGGGTTAGGCTGTTTATGGAAGCCTCTGACCCTAGGATATACATCACAGTCAAAGAAGGGCCATATGTGCCCATGAAGATTTCAGTATTGGATGCAAATCAGAGGACTCCAAAGGATTTCTCTGAAATGACCAAGGATGAGATTGTCCTAGCAACCATGGACAAAAGAGCACAGAACATCATAGTCAGTGCAATTGATGATGCCACCTTCCAGAACCTAATACACTGTAAAACTGCAAAAGAAATGTGGGATACCCTCATTGTCTACATGGAAGGTTCTGAAGAAGTAAGGCAAGATAGGAAGTCCTTGCTTAATCAAGAATATGAGAGTTTTAGGCAAGGAAGAGGAGATAGCATCACTGAATGCTATAAGAAATTTTATAGAATTGTAAATGAACTCATGTCATATGGAAGAGAGTTCACAAACTATGAGTTGAATGACAAATTCTTAAGGTCCCTAACCAAAGACTGGGACACCAAGATTTGTGCCATCAGAGAAATGGCAAAGCTGGGAGAAATTCCTCCTCCCACACTTTTTGGCAAGTTGTTATCCTATGAGATGCAATTGTCAGTAAGAAAAGAAGAAGAAAAGTCAACAAGGACTGAATACAGAGAAAAGACTGTTGCCTTTAAGTCAGATGTACCTAGAAAGAGCAGGACCAAGTCATCAACTCCTCCTCCTGAGGTAGTTGAATCAGAATCTGAAGAGTCTGAAAGTACAAAATCACAAGCAGTGAAAGTGATGAAGACTTTGCTGCATTCACCAGACATTTTCAAAGTTCCTTAAGAAGAAACAGTGGAGGTCTAGACCTTCATCTTCCAAAGGGAAAGAGGTTCAGTATCTGGAAAAGAAGCCTTCAAAGAAGGACAAGAAAAGGACCAAGACAAGTAAGGCAACTGGATCCAAGATAATTTGTTACTGCTGCAATAGACAGGGCCATGTTATTGCAGACTGTCCTGAAAGAAGGAAGGAATCCAGTGACAAGAAGAAAACACACTTCAAAGGAAAGAAGGAGAAGTCCTTTGTTGCAAAGAATGAGAAGACTCTTTCAGATATGTCTTCTTCAGACACAGAGACAGATGCTGAAGCCTATATTGGGCTATTTGCTGAAGAAGAAGAAGAAGATTCATGCAGATCATGGAATCTATCTATGAGCAAGAAGACTGTCAAAGCCAAGGACTGATGGCTTTGACTGAAAGTACCAAAAACCTGGAGCAGCCAGGACCCAGTCAGGTACAAGGCTTAACTCAAAGTTCTGATTCCAGTTCAAGTTCAGAGTCAGAGTATTCTTCATCAAGTGATGAGAATATGTCTGAGTCTGAGGGAGATATTCATCAACTCCTAGATGAATATCATGTACTATTGCTAGCTTATAAGAAAAGCAAGACCCTAGCCAAAAATTTGGCCAAGGAAATTGCTGATCTCAAGACAGCTGCAATAGATAATGAGAAGAATTATGATCAAAAACTAAATGAAGTGGCCAGGCTGAAACACATTACTGTGATTCAGATGGGTACCATTACATTTAAGAATGATCAAATTAAGAAACTGGAGATTAATCTTCAGAAGGAGAAAGAGCTAGTAGCTAGGTTTTCAAAACCTAAATCAGTGCTACCCTTGATTGATGATTTTGTTCATCATAAAGGAAAGACTGGACTGGGATTTGTTAATCCAGCATGGACTGTTCAGAATCAGTCCAAGTCCAAGGGCAAAGCCCCAACATTCACTAAGACTGCTGTAGTTAAGACAGCCAAGTCTGTACCTAAGCAAAGGTACAACAAATTTGAATGTTGGTGCTGTGGCAAAGTTGGCCACTTTGCTTTGGACTGTTGGCACAATGTTAGTGCCAAAGGTAGTAACAAGACACCTGGTGGAAAGCCAGTAGGTAGCCTTGTTGAGTTGCAAGCTAACAGTCACCAAGGACCCAAGAAACCATTGGGTTCTAAGGTTCAGTAATTTGTTTTGCAGGAGAATCCAAGTGGCCATACCCCAACATGGTACTTGGATAGTGGATGTTCCAGACACATGACTGGAACTAGGGGACTACTGAAGGATTTCATTCCAATCAAGAGTGGTCCAAAGGTGACCTTTGGTGGTTCAGAAAAAGGAATCATCAAAGGGTTTGGTAACATATCTTCTAACTTAGTTACCATTACTCAAGTGGCTTATGTTAAAGGTTTGAAACATAACCTCATTAGTATAAGTCAATTAAGTGATGTAGGGTATGACATCTCATTTGTTAAAAATGGTTGTCATATCAAGGGTCTAGTGATCAAAAGATCATTTTGACAGGTTATAGGAAGAGAAATGTCTATTGTTTAGACATTATGGTTGAGAACAATAGTTCTCCAGTTTGTCTTGTAGCTGATGAGACAGTCTCTCAATGTGTCAAATGGCACAAGAGGCTTGCTCATCTTAATTACAAGACTATTGGCAAACTCTTTAGTGAAGAGTTAGTGAGGAATGGTCCTCAAGTTAAGTGTGTCAAAGATGGCATTTGCTCAGCTTGTCAAAAGGGCAAGCAGACTAAATCCACCTTTAGAAGCATTGACTACAAGGATGCTGTGAGATGTTTATATCTCTTGCATATGGATCTATTTGGTCCAATGCCAGTTCACAGCTTAGGTAGGAAGGTCTACACCTTTGTAGTTGTTGATGACTACTCAAGGTTTTCCTGGGTGTTCTTCTTAAAGCAGAAATCTGAAACACCTAGTGTCTTCCACAGTTTTGTTAAGCAAATTCAGAATGAATTGAACTGTACAGTGGTCAAAATTAGAAGTGACCATGGTACAGAGTTTCAATCTGAAAGCATGACAAAACTATGTGAAGACTATGGGATATTTCAAGAATTCTCTTCACCAAGAACACCTCAGCAAAATGGCATTGCTGAAAGGAAAAATAGAACCTTGATAGAAGCTGGTAGGACTCTATTAAGTGATTCTTCACTACCAGAATATTTCTGGGCTGAAGCAGTAAACACTGCATGCCATGTGATAAATAGAGCTACCATAACTAAAAGGTTAAACAAGACCCCCTATGAAGTAGTGAAAGGCAGGAAACCAAACCTATCCTATTTCAGGATTTTTGGTTGTAAATGCTTTATACTTAACAATGGGAAGACTTACTTAACTAAGTTTGCTGCCAAATCCCAAGAGGGAGTGTTTGTTGGGTACAGCAGTAATAGTAAGTCTTATAGAGTCTACAACTTGACTACACAAGTTGTAGAGGAGTCTGTGCATGTAGTTTTTGATGAGACACTTCTTATTAACAATGAGTTGTCTAGTAGTGTGTGCAGCCCTACAGGTCTTTCTAAGAAGATGGACAAGCTAACCATAGAAGATGTACCTGCTGCAAGACAGCAAGTAGAAGAAGATGGCTTATGTCCAGGGGGAGAACTACATGTACCAGGAGCTGAAGAAGTTCAAGGAACTCAGCATGATGAAGATGATGAAGAAGTACAACCAGAAGTAAGGATGCCTCCAGCCAACAGGCATCTAAGAGATCATCCAGTGGAGCTGATCATTGGAGATCCAAGACAAGGTGTTCAGACAAGGAGCAGAAATCAGAATGCTGCAATATATTCTAAGTTTTCTGTCTCAAATAGAACCAAAGAAATTTGAAGAAGCAATACAAGATCCACAGTGGACTGAAGCTATGCAGGAAGAGCTAAACCAGTTCAAGAGGTGCAAGGTTTGGGACTTAGTTCCTAAGCCTAAAGATCACAATGTGATAGGAACAAAGTGGATCTACAGAAACAAGTTAGATGAACAAGGAGTCATCATTAAGAATAAGGCAAGACTGGTTGCAAAAGGATATAGGCAAGAAGAAGGTATTGATTTTGATCAAACCTTTGCTCCAGTAGCCAGACTGGAAGCCATAAGGATGTTCTTGGCCTATGCAACCTACCAAGGATTCAAAGTATACCAAATGGATGTGAAGTCAGCATTCCTTAATGGTAATTTAAAAGAAGAAGTATATGTGGAGCAACCTTCAGGTTTTGTTGATTCTACTTTTCCACATTATGTCTATAGACTTAGGAAAGCATTGTATGGGTTAAAGCAAGCTCCTAGAGCTTGGTATGAAACCCTATCTAGTTTCCTCATTGAGAACAAGTTCACAAGGGGGAAAATAGATAAGACTCTATTCCTTAGGGAATCTAGAGGCAAAGTAATACTTGTCCAAATATATGTAGATGACATTATATTTGGGTCTACTGAAAGTAGCCTTTGCAAAAAGTTTGCAAAGCTTATGCAAAGTCAATTTGAAATGAGTAGTATGGGAGAACTGAAGTTTTTCTTGGGTCTCCAAGTTAAACAGACTGAAAGTGGTCTTTCCATATGTCAGTCTAAGTTCACCCTAGAACTCATAAGGAAATATGGTATGGATTCCTCCAGTACCATGAAGACTCCTATGGGGTCAAGTATGTCTCTAAGCAAGGATGATGCAGGGAAACCTGTAGATGAAACCTTGTATAGAGGGATAGTTGGCTCCTTACTATACTTGACTGCAAGTAGGCCTGACATTATGTATGCTACATGTGTTTGTGCCAGGTATCAAGCCTGCCCCAAAGAGTCTCACTTGACTGCAGTCAAGAGAATCTTGAGATATCTAAAGGGCACACCTTATCTAGGCCTCTGGTACCCTAGGAATGGAGATTTTGATCTAACAGGCTATTCAGATGCAGACTTTGCAGGATGCAAGGAAGATAGAAAAGCACAACTGGATCCTGTCAATTCCTAGGTGGAAGACTTATCTCTTGGAGTAGTAAAAAGCAAACCAGTGTGGCCATCTCCACAGCTGAGTCAGAGTATATAGCTGCAGGAAGTTGCTGTGCTCAACTTCTATGGATTCAACATCAGCTAGAAGACTATGGATGTCAGGTAAGTAGAACTCCACTTTATTGTGATTCTACTAGTGCTATTTCCATAGCTAATAATCCTGTATCTCATAGTAGAACTAAACATATTGAGATAAAATATCACTTTCTTAGGGAGCATGTAGAAAGAAATGATATTGCACTTGAATATGTTAAAACAGATAATCAGATAGCTGATATGTTCACTAAGCCCTTAGATGAAGCTAAGTTTAATAAGTTCAAAATTGAACTAGGTATGATAAACTTAGACTAAGTATACAGAACAAAAATTGGCTAAGTAAAAAGGTGTCGACACATAGACAAGTCTATGTCGACACAGAATAGTAAGTGTCGACACTTCAGAAAAATGGTGTCGACACATCTAGGAAGTTAGTGTCGACACTTCAGAATGTTAGTGTCGACACATGTCGAGTAGGTGTCGACACATCCACTAAGGTGTCGACACTTAAGTTTTACTCAGAATTTTTCTAAGTAAAGTCTCGACACATGTCGAGTATAGTGTGTCGACACTTACCCAAGTGTCGACACATAGAATCTGTTGACTAAATTTGTGTCGACACATGAGTGTCGAGACATTATAGGTCAGTGTCGACACTTATTGACAGTGTCGACACATCATTAGAAATCCTTCCCGCCTGTTCGTCTTCAAACAAGAAAGGTATAAATAGGGTTCTGTCTTTGATTGTCGACACGCTTTCAAAGTTTCGAGACCTAAACTCTTGTGTCGACATTTCTCTCATCTCAAGACCGAATTCTCAAACCCTAATGGCTCCCAAGCTGGAAGAGAATGTCAACGAAGGCTATGAGCTCGTGCGAGGCGCATTCGACGACAGCGACCCAGAAATCAAATCAGTAATAACCCTCAATTGCAAATTCAGGATTGGAGTTCTTGGTCTCAGAACCAACGAAAATCTGGAAGAAGGAAGTCATTGAATTCCTTTCTGGCGCATCTATAGATGACTCAGGCTTCAGGATTAAGTCAAGGGTGCATGGCACCAAGGTCAAGATTTCCCCTAAGTCACTAAGAAAGGTACTTCAGTTACCTAAAGTTCATAAAGAAGAGGAAGTTACAACATCTCAGACCAAAGAAGCTCTGGTCTGGTGTGGACTGGATCCAAAGATGAAGGTGGGATCAGTCTTTATCAGGAAGGTATGAATAATCAAGGCAAATTTTTGTCTGAAGTAGTAGGCAAGGTTATACTGAGCAAACCAGGAGGGCATGACAGGGTGTCTGCCTCCATGTTTGAAGTCATGATCAGAATCATCTTCAACATTAAGACTGACTGGTCTATGGTTGTGTTTGATAAAGTAAAAGAAAGTCTGAAAAGCCCAATCTGGGCAGGATACTAAGTCTCTACCTGGCTGGATCAATTCCAGAGGTAATGAGCACTGCTGCAGGAACAAAGATCAATCACATGAGAAGAATGGACTCAAGGATATTCTTAAGATGGGAAAGGGTGCTGGTGTCAAAGGATTGGCCACCCCTGAGAAACAAATTCAGAAGAAAGACTCTCCTCCCAAGAAGAAGAGGAAATTAGCTGCTGCAATTCAGGAATCATCCAGCAGTTCAGGAAGTGAAGAACAGGTGGTGTTTACACCTGATGAGCAAGAGAAGGAGGATGTAGACAATACCCCAGCTGCTAAAGATGTGCTGCAGAGAAGTCACCTGCTCCTCAGAAGCCAGCTGATATCCAGGGGGAGCCTCCAGCTGTAGAACATCCATCTACACTGGATAGTGAGCAGGCTACTCTCATCATTCAAGAGGTACTTGTAGATCTTAACATTTTGAATTTTTCTAGATCAATTCTGATTTGTCTGATGACCATCAGCCAACTCAGCAAGCACAAGAACCAGATGTTGTTCCAGACACATCTGTTGTGATACCTGATGCAGTGGTAGAAGACTCAAGGACATCTCCTGCACAGTCTCCAGCAGAGTATACCATGGAAGATTTGTTTTTGAACTTGGATCAAGAAGATTTTGATCAGGAAAAGACTGCTGCTGATGCAGTGAAGGATGCTGTTGCTGAGGGGGAGACTTTGGATAGACAAGAAGAGCCTATAAGGCTAGATTCTAAGCAAGCACAAGATGTGTATACTGACAAGCCATCCAGCCCTAAGGATAGGGTGGATATTGCAAGTACATCTGAATCTGAAGATGAGGAAGCTGAGCAAGCTCAGAAGAAAAAGTTCTTTGTTTTCAAAAGGAGGAGCCAAAGCTATAAGAAGGCTCTCCAGACTGTTGCTCAACATTCATTAGTCACCAAGCTCCATCCACTGATTATAGTTCTCTATTGCTAGCCTTGCAAATCAAGATGGATGAACAAAGAAAGGCTTTGGAAACTTATGTTGATGAAGGGCACAAAGCACTACAGTCTGATCTGGGCCAGGAAATCAAGTCTATAAGGTTTGAAATGAACCTTAATAAAACTGCAATGACTGATTGTTTTACAAAGGGGGCTAATGCTGTAGTATATCTGGCTAAACAACAAGAAGAAATTAAAGAGAAAGTGGATGATATAGCAGTCAAACAAGGCTATGTGCTGGAAAATCAGTTGAGGATGAATGATAACTTGACTGCATCTCACAATGCAATTATCACTGAAATGAAGAATAAGTCAGATGAACCTTCAACTTCCTCAGCTGCTGCCAAAGCTGATTTTGATAAGCTATTTCAAGCAGAGCTTGCTGCTGTTAAGAATGCCATTACAGCTTCACAGAAGGTCATAACAGAACAGCTTACAAAGCTTAGACCTTTCTTTAAAGAGGGCATAAGATATTTGGATAGCCAGAATCCGGTTTCAGAAAGATGATTTAAGGGATCATATGGCTCAAGAAGTCATAAAGGGGGAGAGAGTGTTAGTCAAGGCCAGTTCTGAGCATGCCAAATGGATTTCAAATTCTATAAGGGCTACACTTGGATACCCTCCCCTGTGTGATGACAATGAAGTAGGAGAATCTGGTATTCAAGGAACATTTCTTGGAGGTGAGCAACAAGCTGTGGCTGATGTCATCTATCCACCTCCAGACTTTGAAATGATTCATGCTGATGTAAGCACCATGTATAGTCCAACTGCTGGCAAGCCTAATATTATTCTGGAAAGGTTGTTCAACCTATTACAGCTGCCATGCAAGAGGCTTTGGACAAGGAAGAAGACACTAGGCTGTCAAAGAAGAAGTTTAGGGAAATTGCTGAGCAAAAGCCAGATTTTGAACAATGGAGCCCTACTTCTAGAAACATCATTCTTACAGCCTGGAAAGCAGCCAAGACAATGCCCATGAAAGGAACAAGTGGTTTTCAGAGGCTGAATGGAGAAAGCATGAGATTAGGCAAGAAGCCATTGTCCAACATAGAAGGAAGGCCAAGTTAGGAAAGCTACCTCCAACAGCTGTGGAGCCTAGCAAGTACTTTCCCAAGCCTTATCATTATTTTGAAAGGCAGAAGATCAAGGCAGATAAGCAAGATCTAAAAGGAAAGAAAACTGCTGAAGTTGAGCCTGCTGCTGCTGCTGCTGTGAAAGCTCAAGTAAAGCTGGAAAAGGGATTGTCATCAAAGAACCTGATCAGCACTAGATTAGAAATTAACTTGATGCTTATTGTAATTTTGTTAAGAGAAAAACATTGTAATACTTCATTGAACATGTATAAGAAACATTATTGGAACAGTATATGATAAATATAGTTTGGATGTTCTGAAATATGTGTGTTTCTTAATTGTTCTGCAATGTTTAATAAGTATACATGTGTGGTTTATTACATGTTCAAGTTTACCCTGTTGTCATTTATATGTTTTACATCATTTTGTATTTTTTAATTATAAGTGGTGTATATCATTGACTAAGGGTTATGACTT
This sequence comes from Platanthera guangdongensis, assembly GCA_039583875.1. Classification (NCBI taxonomy): domain Eukaryota; kingdom Viridiplantae; phylum Streptophyta; class Magnoliopsida; order Asparagales; family Orchidaceae; genus Platanthera; species Platanthera guangdongensis. The sequence goes on along the minus strand of CM077149.1, from coordinate 7,031,156 downwards.
CTCCAAATAGGGGGAGATTGTTGGGTACATTGGTCAAATGTACCTGATTTGAAGAAGCCTCACCTAACTCAATGATATACATCAGAATGTATTTGATGTTTGTTCGAGTTAATTGTGCAGGTTATACATACACTGGACTGAAGCTGAAAATTTCTAAGTCCATGTGTCGACACCCAGAGGCAAAGTGTCGACACTTGAGAAAGCTTGTGTCGACACCCTGACAAGCAGTGTCGACACTTGGAGTCATTGTGTCGACACCTGGGAAGAAGTGTCGACACCAGTCAGAAAGTGTCGACACTTGGAGCTGTGTCGACACTCAGTGTAGAAGGATGCAGAAAAGCTATGTCGACACTTAGCAGAAGTGTCGACACCTTGAAGAGCTGAGTCAACACTAGACAGTGTCGACACTTGGAGTTGTGTCGACACTCAGCATAATTCTGCAGAGACCAAGTACAAGTGTCGACACTCAACACAATGTGTCGACACTCAATCTAAAGAGTCAACATATGAAGAATGTGTCGACACTCAGCACAATGTGTCGACACACACTCAAAGAAGTCAACACAAAAGGAATGTGTCGACACTCAGCACAATGTGTCGACACATAACCAGAAGACTCAACACTTGGAGAAAGTGTGGACACAAGGAGCTGTGACGACACTTAGCAAAGAACAGAAACTTGTAAAATATTCTAAGTATAAGTGTCGACACTAATGGAATGTGTCGACACTCAGCTGTAGAATCAAGAATGATGACTTGTGTCGACACCAAGAAGCAGTGTCGACACTTGACAGTTTCTACACATGAAGATGTGTCGACACAAAGGAGATGTGTCGACACTTAGAAGAATACAGAAAGAATGAAGTACAAGTGCTTGTGTCGACACTCAATTTCAGTGTCGACACATGCAGAAGAAACTGTGTCGAGACATACAAGGGAATGTGTCGACACCTTGTAGACTTGTGTCGACACTTACACAACATGTGTCGACACTTAGTCTATAAGTGTCGACACTTAAGAACAGAAAGTCTCGACACTAACAGACAGTTAGCAGAATTTCAAGAAGTGACTGGTTGACATGACAGCTGCCAATCCAGCCAGTCAACAGCAACTGTCAGAGATGTCAGAAGACTGCTATAAACCGGATCAGCCGGTTACCATGAAGGAAGCCTATAAATAGGCACCCACAGTCTACAGAAAAAGAATGAATGAAGAAACAAGAGTAACAACTTGTGAGAATAATTAAAGTAGTTGATCAGTCTAAATCAAGAAGTGATACACAGAGGATCAACTCAAGAAGATCAGGCAGTCCAACTGCAGATCTAAGTAGTTGGAGAGAGAGAGCTCCAACCAAGGATTCAGTCTTTGGAACTAAGGCTGAGAAGAAGAATTCAGAGTCATCTGGATTTCAAGAAGCAGAGATCAAGGATCAATTGCAGAAGATTCAGACTAATTCAGTTCTACTCAAGAAGCTTTGAAGAAAGCTAAGTCAGTTTGGATCTAACTGAGTTCTTCCAAGAACTCTCCAAGAAACTCTCAACTCCTCTCATTCTTTCTGAGTTGTAGAGTTAGCAATTTATATTTTCTATTATAACTTGTAAGATCAATTGGATCTGAGTGATTGTAAGCCTATTTTATAAAGGCTGAGGGTAGGGCTTGGTGCCTGAGTGTAGGAGTTGAAGAACTCTGAGTGTAGGCCTTTAATTGGCTGAGTGTAGGCCTGGGTGGCTGAGTGTAGGCCTTTTGGCTGAGTGTAAGGCTGTGAGCCTGAGGTAGGAACCTTGTTGGGTTCTGAGCTAGTGGAGAAGTTTGGCTGAATCTAGTACACTGCTAGATAGGCGAAGGGGGAAAGTGGATGTACCCAAAGATTGGGGAACCACTATAAATCTTGTGTATTCTGTGCTGTGAATGTTCTGTGTTGAGAATTGCTGTGTGCTGTGATTACTTATTCAGAAATCTGTGTTAAAAACTGATTGATTGCCAAACAAAAGTTAGAAAAGGATTAGGTCACCTATTCACCCCCCCCCTCTAGGTGTTTAGGTACCATATCTTTCATTTACAACTATCCTCTTCCTATGTTCTGTGACAATAAGGCTGCGATATACATTTCCAAAAATCCGATCATTCATGAGAGAACAAAATACATAGAAGTCGACTGTCATTTTATTCGGGAAGAAATATTGAAGAAACAGATTTGCACTCCATTTGTCACTTCCGACAATGAGTTGGCAGATGTCTTCACCAAGCCGGTGTCCGCTTCCTTTTTCCACATCTGCGACAAGCTAGGCATGATTGATATCTATGCTCCAGCTTGAGGGGGAGTGTTGCAAGTTGGAGACCGCGCGGTCTGTTACTGTTTGGAGACCGGGCGGTCTGGCGGTTTGTCCTAGCCGGTCTGTGTGCCAGGCTGTTGCTGTTTGGTATCCCAGCAGTCAGGCGGCTTGTCTCAGACGACTAGGAGACCGAGCGGTCTAGCGGTCTCCTGTGGTGGTTTGATCTCTCTTCCTATTGGTAGTCGGGCGGTTAGCCGGTTTGTCTAACCGCACGGCTTGTCCGGTTTGTCTTTTGTAAAGCCGCATACACTTGTAAATTTTTAGTCCCACATTAATTATTTGTAATCTCTCTCATCTCCTCCATTCTATAAAAGGTAGGCTATACCATTGTAATAGAAACCTTTTTCGGATAATAAAGTTTCAGTTAAAACCATTTCGGTTTGTTTTCTGTTCGGTTTTTAACACAGGCATGCATCCGACATTGGGTAAGTTGATGCCTTGTCTGTACACCACTGATATGTCTCCAATCACTTGAGATCTGGGCTGATCCCTAAGTGTGACAAAATCAGTGGGTGGAGTTGGTTGTGCAACAGCATTTGGAATTAATTGCTCCTATGGAATTGTATTTGCTATTGGTAGAGATTCATTATCTTCAACTTCTTCTTCTTCACTTTCTTCAATGACTTATGGAGAGGGATAAGTTGACACCTCTTGGGTGAGGTTTAGTCCATCCATGATCTCACACAAGTGGGGTACCTGCAAGTTGCTATTGGTAGAAACTTCTTTCTCCTTGCAATACATATTAGTCTCATCAAATGAAACATGAATAGACTCTTCAATTTTCAATGTTGATTTGTTAAAAACCCTATAGGCCTTACTTACCTGGGAGTATCCTAGAAAAACTCCCTCTTTAGCCTTAGCCTCAAACTTTCTAATGTATTTCTTGTTATTATTGTGTATATAACAGGTACAACCAAATACTTTAAAATAGTTTATTTTAGGTTTCTTCCCTTTGAGCAATTCATAGGGAGTCATGTTCTTTAGTTTGTGAATTAAGCTCCTGTTCAGGACATAATTTGTTGTGCTGACAGCCTCTGCCCAAAAGGTTAGGG